>MJGA01000006.1:1200000-1833636 GCA_001910725.1 Phanerodontia chrysosporium
CCCGCTCGATTCTTCAAGATGGTGTGAAGGAGTTGTATATCGGCCGGATGGTGGCGGCGGTGTGGTGCAGACGCTGGGCATGGGATCTCGACCATCCAGAAGCGCTATCCTATCTCGAGAGACTCGTGCTGAACGACAGCATAGAACGAGTAGTTTGCCGTTACTCTCCTGAGGACCGGATAGTAGGAGAGGTTCTAGCAAGCTTCGACTCGCCTGACCGCTGTCCCGCCAAGTTCATGCTCGAGAACTCGGATGGCACCCTGTCGAGAGCCTCAGACCTCCTACACATTGCATAGCACGCCCCGGTAATAGTCAGTCCCACCCCACACGTGCTGCAAGAACCTGAATATTATTTTGGAGTAGGTGACAAGGAGACGCAACGCTCCGGTAGCGACAAAAGGCCACTTTACGCGATGCCGAGGAACTGCAGGTACTGCTGCTCGAAGAGCGGGACGGTGTGGCCGACGTTCTGGGCGAGGATCGCCTGGAAGTTGGGGCCGTAGGTCGCATTGGAGTAGCCGCGGGGCAGGTACGACTCGGTGACGTTTGAGATCGGGTTGCTCGGGTAGCCGAAGACGGTCGTCCACTGCTTGATTTCCTCCCAGAAGTTCTGCGGGTAGAGGGTCGTGTCGCTGGAGGGTTCGCGTCAGCATTGGTACAGAGCTACCTCGGACTCGGGGACATACATTGTTCCGTGCCAGACCTGCATCTTGGGGCGTGCGCCGGTGTAGCCGGGATACGCGTTGTAGACCTTCTGGGCCTGTGCAACAGGTGAGCGGGACGGTATGGGATGACAGATAGGGTACGACGCACCCATTGTTGGCCAGTAAGGATCATCTGGCCCTGCGAGCACTGCGAATTCCAGCTGTCGTCGGGCTGTCCCGGGACGGCGAAGCAACCGAACGCGACGCCGGAGTCGACGATGCCAGCCTTGAAGATGTCGGGGTACGCGCCCGCGAGCACGCTCGTCATCATCGCGCCGGAGGACGTGCCGACGGCGAAGACGCGGTTCGGGTCGACGCCCCAGTTGCTGATCGCAAAGCGTGCCGCGTTCGCGATCGAGAGCGAGTCGCTTCCGCCGTTGTGCATGAGCGTCTCATCAGACGAGACATCCCAGCAGGTGCCAGAGTGCGGCTGACCAAGATGCGTAAGCGTTCGGGCTCTCGGACAGTGTTAGCAGTGACATACCGAAGAGGGGTAGATGACGACGTAGCCGTATGTCTCGGCAAGCTGGGCGAACTTGGAGCCTGTGTAGTACGCTTGGGCGGTACCACTGCAGTCTACGCAGTCGTAAATTACCTCGGTGCTTCCCCGCGAGAAGTTCAGGGCGAGTCACGTACAGTGGCTGGCAACGATCAAGGCCGGCTTCGGCTGGACGTTCTTCGGCTTGTAGACGTACATCGTCACGCCGTTCGGGTTCGTGCCAAAGTTGCTGAACTGGAACAGTGTCGAGGCCGGGATGGACGAGAGGCCAGTAGGCGCGGTACCCGTGACGGACGAAGTCGTCGGAACGCTGACAGTGGTAGTGGGCGGCGGAGATGCGGGAGGAGGAGGGGCAGAGTTTGTGCCCGGGATGCACTGGCTGTAGTACGCGCTGTACTCAGTGCAGACATTTCCGGCAGCTATGTCGGACTACGTCAGTGGCTGTTCTCTCAATGAGATAGACGTGACCATACCGCAGACTGTCGATCCAGAGTAGCCAATGCCACCACACTGTCCCCAAACGGGCACTTGTGCTGCAGCGAGCGTAGCTAAAGACGCGAGGGCGACTACGAGCTTGAACATCCTTGCGTGAACAGACTCGACTGGTCGTTGAGACCACAGCGCACTATGCTGCAAGGCTTTATACTTCTGAATCCATTATCCTTCTGAAATGCATGATTTTGACAGCTGACAGCGAATTGAAGGATCAATGAAAACGCCGAGGCTCGTTGCGTACCTTGAACTGTCACATGTGTCCAGTATTTTGCCGCAAGACGCTTGGTTGGAGATTCCTAACCTGTCAATAGCTCAACAAGAACCATCGAGGATGGTGTGTAGAAGCAGCCTGAAACACAGACGTATAGATGAGAAGACGTCCCCGGATGCAGGATGAACAAGAACCGCGTGCCCCGGATCGTCCCCGCCCAATAGTCTGGAGCGGTGTATCGTCGGAACCGGGAGCAAGGATCGCGAAGGTCATGTCGTCGTGTGTTTGATTTTGATTTGGTATACAAAGTCTTGGCGAAGAAGTCAAAATGCATCCGTAGTCGTGCCTCGAGAACCAGCTGTCGTCGAAATCACCGCCAATGTACCGTAGTTTCGGGGCATTGTATGCTCTGGGGGAGAGCCGGACCGCCTGGAAGATGATGAAGCTGGCCTTCTGACATGTTGCATGGTGCTGAAAGACCGACATACGTCCCTGGGCTTCAGTGGCGGTGTTCACGGCCGACGGACTATAACGACCGGTTTCAAGCTGGAGCTGAACTGAGATACCTTGTTGCCTGCAAACTTGCCACCCTTTCTGCCTTGGATGACGTTGAATGCAATGGGATTTGGGGTGGGGGTGGGGTGGAATAATCAACCTGTGAAGCTATTAGAACCTGTTTGCTCGTGAACGGGACAGGTAGAGCATGCACTGGACGTACCGTGCTCGTTCGAGCGACCACACCCACGTGGTGCCTCCAATCAGCGCAGCGCCCCACACTCCCTTATTCCTACAAGGTCTCAACAGTTTTTTCACTGGTGTACTTCCGAGCAAATGGCTACGAATACTGATGGCTTTCAGAGAAGGGATTTGGATGGTTACGTGCTGTCTGGTCTTGCGACGCGCCGTGGCAAGATCACTGATGAACGCATCATTGAGAGTCAACTTATCAAGTCATAAACAGCTTTCAACGATGTTCATAGCATTCAAGATGAGGGAGATGTGGGTAGGGCAAAGAATATGCCGAACAACATCATCGCAAAGAGATAACAAGAGAAATTTGTGCATGTTTGGGGTCACCATCGTGGCGTCAAGCGCCTGGGCGCCAGTTGGCATCACTGACGAAGTTGTTGCCTCTGGCTGTCTTTAGTGAGTGTTGAATCTTGATAAACCCGCGAAGTCTCACATCCTGACGGTCTTGGTAGCGTGACGTCCGTATAAGCTATTTAGCTTACTTGCTCATTTGGCGGCGAGTTTGCTTCGTTTTTGTCCTCCAGCTTCTTCTTCTCACTATACTTTCAAGACCCATATCAGGAGCCGCCCCAACACCTACATCGACAGGTACAACGCGTCCTGCTGCGGCTTACTCCAGGTATACGCCATTGGCGCGAGCGTTGGTGTTGTTACCGACAGCAATTTCCAGACGCTTGACGGCACTAGCTACTCCACGCTGATCTTCGCAAGCGGGCTCCTTGCGCTCACCGATGACCGGCTCTTCGCGCGCGACCGGAGCCCGCTTGGCTTCCTGAACCAGCTTTTATACGAGAATAATGCGTTCAACGACATCACCAGCGGCAGCGACCCGGGGTGCGGCTTTGCCGCCGCCAAGGGCGAGAATCCCGCCACGGGCCTGAGCACTCCGAACTTCGCTACACTCATGGGGGCGGCAGGGGTCTGCGACAGTGGCGCAGGGCATTGAGGTCGCTTGCCCAGCGGCCGCCCGACCGAACCGCAGGTCGGTCACGCTGGCAATAATTGTCAGCATTTTACCCAGGTGGTGACGCTCGGGTTGTGCGCAGGAGAGAACTGTTTGGAAAACACGAGTTACAGAAACGAGTTCGATACCGAGCGGAGCATCGACTGGGCGATGTACGCGAGACTCCCTGGAACTCGAGCAAACGCGTCGGACGCTTGGAGGCCCCACCCGAGCCCGACATCACTGGCGCCATGCGTCCATGCTGCTACCCTCCCGGTGACCGTCGCGGTACCTGCGATCGTCTGCTGCAGCACCCGTGCGCAACGTCTGATGGTTTTCCGTAAGTATCGGGTTTGCTTTGCGGGCACCGGAAACGCGCTCGAGCGTCTATGCGCCCGCCTCATCTCTGCAGTCGGGGATCTGCAGTTCGGTACCCGCGATGCGCCATTTGAAGCGGTGTAGGAACCCCGTTCTTCTCGGGGATTCATCATGGCGTGCTGAAAGCAGAAGGGCTGAGGGTCTCTCTTGTCATATAGATGCTACCTGTCCAGCTTCTTTCGGTCACTCTGTCCGAAGCCGGACGCTTCGCTCTGAAACGGTACCGTGCACCTGCTCATGAAAATGCAGCGTTACAAGGGAAAACCATCGATATAAATATCATAGTGAGCTACAAGGCGAAATAATAGCTATTGATACAGCTCTGGAACCAGTATGCTACAAGGGGATAGAAATATCACGGCGCAAGTGTTCAACAATCCCAGCTCAGAACGGGCTGCCAGGAGCCCTTGCCGACGTGACGAAGCTCCAGGAGGTAGAGTCGCTCGAAGGGCACTTTACCGATGGTCCAATCTCGTTCCCGGCCTACCACATCGTGCATGTCCTGAATCATACGCTGTCTAGCTTTTGTCTTTGCAATGAAAGACACTGCTTACGCGATAGAAGTCTCTGACTTTAGTTGCCACTTTACGGGCAATTTGCGCCCGTGTCCGGTCGTGACCTGTGGCGCTGGGGTCTAGCGCATTGAGGAACCGCCAGGCATCGTACCCAGGCCACTGTATTGGCTCATCATCAGCTCCTAGCATATGCGCGACGCGGGGTATTGTGCTCACAAGAATCCTGAGTGTTTGCCTGCTGGTCTCGTTAGACAGTCTGCAGGAAGTATTGGGGTCATCGAGCACAGCGGCAGGATTATGCAGGACGGTCTGCAGATGCACTCCACGTTTCCCGTTCGAATGGAAATGTACGGGAGGAAGCCTCCAAGGAGCCGCGCGATCTTGGCCGGCGGGATGGGGTAGACTCGCTGCGGGATCACGACACCATGCACTTCTTCTGAGTCGTAGTCCATGAAGGTGTGATATAGCGCCTTTGAGTAATCAGTTCGCCATCCGGTGCAGTCATGTGTGCGATTACTTGCTGCGTCAACGATGTTCTGCGCCATAACGTAGGTGAGCGAGACGGTATTGCGTTCAACAAGTCCTCACCAGGCCTGAGTCTTTGTACACTCCTCATGGGCAGCTAGGGTGCAGTACTGTTGTCTGTTTCATTGGCATACCTGGTGGCCAGACGAATGCCGCGTAGTTTCCAGCCATACTTCCGGGGAGACAAGTGGCAGACATGATGTAGACTCCTGCACAGGGAGCCTCAACGGTGACGAGAGACCGCACTGGGAGGTATTGGCGGTGCAAGGCAAAATTTTCCCTTCTCTGCCGCACCTGATGATCGGAGTAGGTGAGTCGGACAACTACGGAAGCACAAACCTCACGAATATCGGTGAAGCGCGTCAAGTCATCGGGACTGAAAACAACCCAGCCTGTTTGCACTGGAAATTGGAGATCGTGCATGACAACGCTGAGGCATAGGGCCAAGAAGGTCGGGCTATTGCCAGACTGTCGAGAAGAAGGCCAGACGTACGGCGATATCAGAACGCACTGCTCGTTCGACTAGAGGACATGATGAAGATATGCAACGTCGGTAAGGCAACCCTAAGAACTGCCGGAGGATGTCCCGATCGCCAAGGCACGGAAGAGAGAGGTTCAAAAACGACTACAAGAGCGTCCGGTGATCACGGTGAGTTAAGCAACAACACTACCCAACTTCAGACGGATATTACGTACGGATGTGGTTGAGACCTGGCTTGTGCAGCGATGGGAAGCTTGCGGTTGGTGATCAGGAAATCCCTAACTCCCAGGATCAAGCAGGCTTGATAGTGCGATTCGTAAGAAAATTACAGCTCCTGTACGCTTGAAACAATGTTCCTGAGGGTCCGCATTCAGGTGCTAGCAATGCATACAACACATGCTCAGCACCGCACAGAACGCCAACTGCTTGTCGACCTGCCTTAGTCATGGTCATAGAGGGCCGAAGGCGGTATACGTGAGACACCGGCCTGCGAGGTGCGAGGCCGACGACATGACTTTGACTGACTCAAAACCGAATGTCGCGGTGCCCCGCACAGAGACGAGAAGACGTCTCGGATGGCCGCTCGACACGGGCATCGATTTGATCGTCACTTCCGACCTGGAGTTACGTCCTGCCATGGGTAGTATCGGGGAAAGGTTGTGTGGCCCTCCTGCGCGTTCCGACTTGCAGCGGGAGTGGTGCCTTGTATCGAGGTCGGGTGCACATTGTTGAAAACGGTCTTGCTTGCGCCGTATCTGACTTCCTGGAACTGGGCGAGAAAACAAGCTGGTGGACGCGCATGCTCTCGGTTTCCGACTTTGATCGTATGCAGGCGCTTGGGCCCTGCCGCTTCCTTGACGATCATGAAGCTCCTCTCTGCTACTCCGATTCGCCACATCAGCTATGCATTGCATCGTGCGTTGTGCTGTTAGTATCCGGTACGGGCGGTAGTGGCGGTCCCGCAGGCCCCGAAACACTCCTGGATCGTCATTTCAGCAGACCGAGTTTTGCAATTCGGCGTCCGCAAGGCAACATCTAACACGATTCTTGCAGCTTAGCTCCTCACGGAATCTCGCCTTCTTCCAGAGCTCATGTATCGTGACAAAGCGCGCCCAGCTGCATCTTGCGACATATAAAGGTAGCGGGCGACATGCTTCTTCTCACCGCATTTCTTCTACCGCGAAAACCGGCATGAGGTCGGCCTCCATTGCGCCTTGGATGACTGCTACAATACGTCACACCCGATTGTGCACAAGGTGAGTATGTGACTTACGGCGTAATGGGGGAAGCGCTGCTTACATAGCTTACTAGGAAAGCGAAGATGTCCATCCACCAATGTTCCGAACGTGCCGTTCCTCTGCGTCTTGATACAGGGTCGCAAGCCGTCTCACAACGCCTAGCTGGGCGACCTTGTCCAGCAGAACGCCTCCCGTGGAGCTTCTGCAGGCAGTTTTCCGTCTCGCCATCGACGAGTCACAGTTCCACCCTAACAGCAACGGCCGCCAGCCACATCGCCCTCACACCGCCTTACTCATTTCCTGGACATGTCTCTCATGGCGTGTGGCCTGCATAGCAGACCCCGAGATATGGAGAAACATTGTTCTTGAATCCCCCAAGCTGACACGCCTCCTTCTACGTCGCAGCAAGTCGCTTTCGATCCACCTTCATATCCCGAGTCAACGACTCGACCGTAATCTACGGGGCGACGCGAAGTCGTTCAATACAGATGCCATTATTCGTGAAGCCCTATCAAGGTCGCGTACGCTATCAGTTGAGCTGTACGTTGGCGGCGATCTCTCCTGGATGGCGACGCAAGAGGCACCATCACTCGAAGAGCTGCGCGTTTCGACTACCAACCCCGCCGCGCGTATGCAGAAGATCGAGGTCGAGGAGCTCTTCGCGGGCCGCTCACCCAAGCTGCACACCATCGACTTCCACGGGTGCTACCTGCCCTGGCGCTACGGCCTCTACAAGAACCTCCGCAACCTCAAGCTCTCCGGACCGTCGCTGACGATGCACCCTGGTGCGGACGTGCTCATCGCCCTCGCGGACAGTCCGGATCTCGAAACGCTCGAACTCTGGTTCTCCAGCGCACCAGGCCACCTCGGGGTCGTGCGCTTTTCGGGACACGAGGCTCCCAAGGCACCGCTCCCGCTTATCCGCCTCCGCCACCTCGCGTTGCGCCTGCCCTTCCACGACTTGCATTATATTCTGTCGGCGCTCGACCTCTCGGGCGCGGATGCTCTACGCACCGTGCACATTGCGTACCCGAGCGGCAATCTCCTCAGCGCGCTGTCAGAGGTACGCCGCTCGCTCCCAAACTGGATGATGCGACACCTGCGCGAGCTGCGTGTGGCGCGCACAGCCCCGGGCAGTTTTGAGGTGGTTGGAATGGGTCGCGCGCTGAGGGCTGATGACGAATACACCGTGCGCTTGGAGGCACACTGCCAGCGGCTCTTGAAAGACTGCGCGGCGCTCCTACCTGCGCTTTCCGAGCACGCCATGCCGTCATTAGAGCACGTCGTCGTTACGGACGACACCCTTGATCTCGATGGCTATGAGGGGATCATTCAAGCTTTGTGTGCATTTGTATCGATGCCTTTGTTGACAGTGAACGGGCGTGCGATGTCGTCTTCGGTTGGTCCCTCATCTCCCCTCCATTACAATTCTTCGAGTGATTATTCATTACTTCAACAGGTCTTGTTAGCACCTCGCATATTGTAGACTGCCTTCACCAGTTTTTGTTATATTGCGACAAATCCCACTGAGCCACGAGTTTTCATCCCCGTGCGATCATCCTAAGTCCGACACTGGTGTTGGCCTCGAAGTGGTCACTCTTCACTAGCCTCATGCGTTCGGCGCGCTTCGTCTTATCATAGATATACCCTTTTGTTATACAACACGTGTCCGACATCCATTAATGTACAACTGATGACATGCGACATTCTGTCAAAGCGAGTGAAGGACCAATCCGCGCTAGAGCAGCGCGCACTTTTAATCACAACTTCGAGTGGAACTGGTTCTCCGTGACACCCTTGCCCATCGCTGCGGTCGACGACACACCGCCGGTTACCGTCTTCATGAGGTTGTCCATATAGTCCGCACCGCTCCACTGTGAGGGTACTATTAGTCCGCGACTCTCCGTGGTGCATGTTAGGGACTAACCTTCTGGTGCGTGAGGACGTCACAGCCAATCTCGCGCTCCCTACGCTGGATGAGCTCGACGTAGGCCTTCATGCCCTCCTTGGCGAAGTTCTTCGCGAAGAGGTCGCTGATGTACGCATTCGAGTGAAGACCACCAAGCTATACGGTATTCAAATTAGATACCGACGCACTGCTCATTCATGGAAACGCGTACCGTGATGAACTGCCACACGAAGCCAAGCTTGCCGAGGTCCCAAACGTAGTTCTTCATGTCCTCCGTGTTCAGACCAGCGGCCTCCCAGTTGAAGGACGGGCTGAGGTTGTACGCGAGCCACTGCTCGGGGTACACCGCGTGCACGCCCTCCGCGAACTCGCGCGCTTGCGCGAGGATCGGCTTCTCGGTCTCCATCCAGAGCGCGTCGGCGTACGGGGCATACGCGATGGCGCGGTTGATCGCGCACTTTGTGCCGCCGCGGTAGCGGTAGAAGCCCTCGCGCGTGCGCGGCGCGTCCCAGTCCCAGTGAGGCACCTGCCGCAGCCCAAACTCGTGCTTCGCGATCTCGACTGCGCGCGGCCACGAGACGTGTGCGACACGAGCGTGGAAGCGCTCAAGCGCGGCTGGGTTCGCGCCCTGCGCCTTGAGCGCGTTTGCGAGCACGGTGCCGAACAGCGCGAGGCCGGAAGCATTGATCCATTGCTCCTCGATGGCCTCGAGCTCGGCGCCGACCTTGCCCTGCGCCTCGGCCTCGTTGAGGACAACAACGAGCGGGCGCTGGTTCGGGTTCGTGCTGCCCAGAATGAAGGGGTGGTCGCGCTCGTCAATGTTCGAGGTGATGAGTGTGGCGGCTTCCGAGTCCGTACGAGCAATGACGAGGTTGTCGACGCCCATAACGTCAAACTGAAGGCGGATGGCGACGAGACGGTTGATGTGCTCCTGGATGGGTACGAGCACCTTGCCTGCCATGTGTCCACACTTCTTCGTGCCCGGAGCCTGATCCTCGATATGGATACCTGCGGCACCCTTCTCGACAAACATTTTAGCGAGCTTCATGGTTGCGGTGAGACCGCCGTGACCGGTGTCCGCGTCAGCAATGATAGGGCGGAGGTAGTCGATGGCGGGTGTCTTAGCGAGCTCTGCGTCAGACAGACGTGAACGCGCTTCACGCTGCTTGCGGTCATGGAACAGCTGCGCCATGAACAGGTGCTCGACCTTGTTGGGAACAGTGTTGGATGGGTAGTCTATTACAGAGCTCAGCACTTTCTTTACAGGACGTAGAGATGGAACGCACCGGCAAGATCAGGCCTGGCTCATTTGTGCTGGAAGCCGTGCTGGACGATTGCCAACCCGAGACGTAGACGGTCTCGAGATACTTGGCCATCTGCGTCAGCTGTACGGGGTCGAGACTGCGCGCTGTTAGAAAACAGCGGTTCCGAGACAAGCGGATGTACGCACGCGCCATAGGTGTGCGATGGCTCACGCCTCTTGAACTTCTCGTCGAGAAGGGCGTAGAGCTTCTTCGCCTGGATGTTCGAGGGGTACTGAATAGGGATTGTGCCACGCTTGGAGACGACCTGCTCGGCAGTGTAGGGACGCTTGACCTTCCGGAAGCGATAGTCCTGCGAGGGGACTAGTCAGCATTGCATCATCTGAGCATGACGTCCGGGCACACCTTCCACCACTGCTCGACCTGTGCGGCCTCAGCCTTGAGGATGGCGCGCTCGCTGTAGGACATGGTAGGGAGGGAGGTCGAGGTCGAAGAGGAGGGTGGTGTAAGGGAGGGTGGAGGGGAAAGCTGGGTGCGCGAGCATAGGCAGACCCAGACATTATGTAGACCCGCCGCCGAGAACGAGGGGTCGAGGAGATAGGGGGCATGTGATTCGCTTTTGGGCTTAGGCCGGGGGGAGCCGAGTGCGGGGTAACCACCGATCGCCCACCTCTGCGTCTCAACCCGCTTGTGCGCGGCGGCCCCGCCTCCCTTGCTCCTCGTCCCTGTTCTTCCTTCGGCCGATGAATGGCTCTCGGTGGGACTGAAGAGGCTCCAAAAGTACGAACGCACATATTTACTCGCCCTCGTCCGCTTCTAGGTCCGTTAAAGCGGTTGCAGTGTCTTTACGGTGGTCTAGGGAAGCAGCCCTTTCGCTTTAACTCCCTCATAAACGAATACACACGGCAGCGGGACTGCCGCGGATGCGGGCATGCGCAAGACAAACGTGGTGCGGGTCGGGAGTTTGAACGGCGTTCCTTGAGTGAATGGGCAAAGTCGGAGGTTTCTTGTTCGGAGGCTCGAGCTTCCAAGTGTCCAGTCCGGGTCGCCTAAACAAGAGCCTGTGTATTCACACACGGGGATCCGACTAGCACGACGACGGGTGAACTCTACGCGTGACTCGTGGTTAGCGTCCGACCGGAAATGAGACAAAAACATCGGTTGGCTATGACGCACAGTGGTACTTAACCCATCCTGGACCCGACGATGTACCCGCTTGTCCTCCTCCGATGCGAAGTTGAGCGAGACGGCATGGATGCCAGTAGCGAGAGAAGGTGTGTGAGCTGAGATATCTTTGACTTCAGAGTCTTTTCGCCAGCGTCGTCCAGCGTCGTCGTCAGAAATGCCACCAGGGAGGGCAATCAAATTCGGGGTTTGATAATCAAATTCAACTCCCCCGGTAAGCGCGTGCGGGGGACTGCGGGGTCGGACGAGGCGAGCCTCGACGACGGAACAAAAGGAACGCACGGAACGACGACGACCATGACTCCTTGCTTCGCTGCTCATGATTCCCACCGCAACGGCTAGCGGATAATATCACGTCGAACCTTCGCAATGCTATTCAATTTTTGCGCGCACCGACACATCTTGCGTTTACCCCTTGCTGGTTTATACCGCTCCCAGGCATTCGGTCCTCCGCAATTATATCTAACGACCAGGTCACGGTGATGCATAGCTGGCGGATGGAGGAACTGCGCAGGATATTTTCGTGGAAAGAACCGGTGAGTACAAATGTTAGAATGGTCGCGTCTGGCGTATGCGCTGAGCCTCGATTTAGACCCTATTCGGCCCCTTGCTAGGAGATTCAACCTAGCCAGTAAGCAGTATGTTCAGGCAACAGATGCGGGCATCCCTGTGGTGCTGGAACGGTCTGTTACTGTGACGCTGGTGTACCCACGCCGCCTTGTTCTTCGGGCGGTGTTGTTGCGATATCGTTGTGTGAATCGCCTCGCAAGATCTGAAACCACAGCCAGCCTCTCGCAACTAGCGACGAACTACCCTCCTGCTACATTCTTTCAACTCTGAGGCGATAGTGGCTAATTTCAGAAGCGTTCATGGGCTTGAAGATCGCAATTTGGTGAGGTAGCTCGGTCCGGGGAACGACGACATACTCACGTCAAGCCGCTCAGCGGAGGGGGAATTGGCGGGCTTTGTCTTGCTGTCGTCCTGAAGAAGTTCGCGACGACGAAGGACCTTCACGTGGACATCTATGAATCAGGCCCCAAGTTTGCGGAAACCGGCGCAGGAATTACAGCCTGGGAACGCACACGAAGCATTCTAAGGACGATGGGCATGGCGGAGGCGTTTGACTCTCGGGCAACGTCGGTGCCAGTCGTGTTCAGAAAGAGCGACACGCAAGAGCCGTTCGATTTCCATGACTTCGTGGTTCCCAGTGAGTATTCCAGTCCATTCAACCGATGTGATTGTTCTCATGGTGGGACCGCCAGAGGGCTCCGTCGGACTACCGCGCAACGAGATGCTCAACATCATGATTGAGCAGCTCACGCCTGAGACGACTGCGTTTCTGCACACGCACTTTGCGAAGAAGCTTGACGCATACGAGCAAGCCGCGGATGGTGTCACGTTGCGCTTCGCCGATGGTTCGTCCGCCCGCGCAGATGTCCTCGTTGGTGCGGAAGGCATCGGCTCTCCGACACGCAGGACCATGTATGCGGACCTTGCGAACATGCTCCGAAGCAAAGATATACAGAAAGCAGAAGAGTTGCTCAAGGTCTCGCAGCCGAGCTGGACGGGGACCTACGCGTACCGTACCCTGCTTGACCGAGAGAAACTCCGCAAAGTGGCACCCTCGAATGTAATGCTGGATAGGACTGTCATCGTGAGGGCCCACTCATTGACCGTCAGGTACAGAAACTGATGAGATACCACCCCAGTGGTTTGGTAGAGGGAAGGTGTGCGCTCTAGCTATACCCTTCAAGATGAAGCTTACGCGCGAAGCAGCATGTTGTGTCATACCCGATTTCCCCGACGAGAATCAACGTTGTGTTCTTCGACACCGACCCTGACGGTCTCGGCAAGCCGCTTTCGGGACCGCCAATGACCGCTTCATCAAAGGATGAAGTAGCTAATATCTTCAAAGATTTTGAACCAGACCTGCTCGACGCAGTTGATGTCAGTATGCCAACAGTTTTCCTTGCAGGGCTGGTCTCAAAGTTCTGATGATTCAGAGTATCGACGACGTGACGAAATTCGCTGTCAGTCACGTTCGTAGCTTGCCCCATTACGCGGACCGCCGAGTTGTACTATTGGGTGACTCAGTAAGTCCGCAACACAAGGCTGGTCTTCATTATGACGCTGACTCTTCTACAGGCCCATGCGATGAGCCCACATTTCACCGCAGGCGCGGGTCAGGCCATTGAAGTGAGCACTTTCGTCGCTTCTCTACACTTGCACTCACATGAACTCCTATCGCCTAGGACGCATACATCCTTGGTCGGCTTCTCGCACACCCGAGAATCACCGCCCTCGATGTCCCCGCCGTCCTGAAGATCTACGAGAGTATCCGCCGGCCGGTAGCAAACGACGCCGTCGAACGTTCGCTGCGCCTCGGAGGCATGTATGAGTTCCAGCCAGATACTCTGCCAGAAGGCACGAACCTAGAGAAGATTCACGCAGGCGATCCGCAGGAGCTTAGCACTCTCGCTGAAGCGATGCAAGAGATGTATCAGTTTCATTGGGCCGAACTGCCAGAGCGCGATTGGCAAAGGGCCGAGGAGATGCTGAGGGCAATATGATGATTGTATTTGACTAGCAAGGTAGCAAAACATGCGCAGACTTTTCGACACGATAAGGCCTTGGTCATAAAACGCAAGCCTACGTACTCTGACATGTGTTTGGCATTAGCATCGTGGCGCCTAGCCGTGCAGAGCTCGTTCTGGTTGCCTTTCCGCTGCACCTCTACGCTCGCATCGTGTTGATCGCGCAATGATGTATTTGCCAACAATATTGATGGTCTCTGAACAGAAGCCGAGACCGCTCGCGCGACGGACGCCAAACGAGTACCGCGTAGACTGTCCAGATGCCACCTGCAGACGCCATTCGAACGGCCCTCGTGTGAGCACATGCGCAGCGCACGCTCTAAAGCACCCTGTGCCTCGCTCAGGGTCACTTTCGGGCACAAGATAATGGCTTCAAGTGACCTATATCCGTGTGGCTGACCCGCAAGAGGCTCATTGCAGAACGGTGATCTGCGCATTTAATATCCAGCATTCGACATCGTGCCATAGCAGTTGTCCCGAAGCCTCGTTACAACACGAGGCACGCCGCTATCCGTGTGCTCAGCCACGAGCCTTCAACGCCGCCGCATGTTGCTGCATAATCGGGTATACGTCGCCATCGGGGTATTCCTGGAGCATCGTCAGCACCCGTTCACCTTTCACGCTCGAGCCACGCTCAGCATGCTGACGCACCGCATAGCCATCGTTAGGGGTATCACCACCCGAAAGGTGCGAGCCCGCCTGCCTGCAGCGACCAGAAGCGTCAGCAAAACAATGAAGAGCGGGCGGCCAGCGATTACGGCAACGCACCAGATGAGGTCGCCCGCCAAGCCTGTGCTGATCACGGTGTCATACCACTCTGCGTATGTCGACGCCTGGTCCGCGATGGTCACGCCGAATTCCTCCATGATCACGGGCTTGCCCGCGCTGCGGCCCATCGCAGCGTGGTCGGTGATCCACTGGTTGCCCCATCCGACTGCGCTCAGGTCGTTGGTCTGGCCCCAGCTCTCTGGGTACATCTGCGTATGCGAGGTCAGACAACGGATGTCGACGGAGCGGAGCGGTTTAGCTTACGTGGAACGTCCCAAAGTCGATCGTCGGAATCTGCAGATTGGCCTCGAAGTCGATGCCCAGCGTGCCTCTGCGCACGTCCGTCAGTACATGCGGCCACGACGCGACACAGAGGACTCGACGTACTGGTACGGGTAGCTCGGGTTACCCGGGTCGTTGATGAAGCCCTCGTCGCCGACGCCAACGAGGTGGTTTGGGTCGATGCTCTTGATGTACGCTGAGATCTCGGCGATCCACTGCGTAATCGTCGGGTTCGTGCAGTTGCCTGTGGTCACGCTGGGCGAGGGTATGTATTGGTATCGTGTGCGATACATCGGACGAGGCTGCGTACCCCGTGCTTCCCGCACAGCGGGGCTCGTTCGCAAGCTCCCAAGCGAGAATGGTAGGCTCGTCGACGTAGCGGCTGACGAAGCCGTTAATGTACTTCTTGAAGGCCGCGATCACCTGCGGGTCGGTGTAAAAGAGGTCGTGGTAGGTTGATCCTAGGATCTGCTGGACGTAGACGTCCATGCCACCGTAGTCTGACCAGTTGTTCGTCCTGAGTCGATGAGTTAATGCATCGTAGGATCCATGTGTTGTTTGACATACAGGGTGACAAGGAGGCGAAGCCCATGTGCTTTGGCACGGGCGACAACCTGATCTGTGATGTCGGATATGAACAGGGTCTTGAGCGGATTATGCCGACTAACATACCGAAGTTTTGCAAGCCGTTGGGCCAAAGTTAATTGTACCAGTCCCATTGGACCAAGATTGATAGTATACGGGGTATTCGGCAATGTCAGCCGGCGTGACATCGTTGAATCCCAGCGTTCGAACAACGGTTGATCCCGCGTTGACGATATCTTGGTATGCCTTGTCTACGTCTGCAACGCCGTAGTCGAAGAGACCAATCCAATAGGCATTTTCGCTGCATGAACAATTGTCAGCATCGATCACGCTACGGCGTGCGACAGAAATGCCCTACCCGACCACAGTAAATTCTTCGCCATTTAGCATAAACTTCTGCCCCGAGACGGTTACGAAGCCCGTCGACGACGGAGAGGAGGCGGAAGCAGTAGAGCTTGAAGCTACGGAGCTTGAGGCAACGCTAGTCGGATGCGAAGTTGTGCTCGGGAGTGTACTGGTCGCGGCATCCAAGATGCATTGGGAGAACCATTCGTTCAAGTATACACACGTTGTACCCGTGACACAGACAGTGTCTCCTGCGTAGGTCATGCCTCCGCACTACATGAGAAGTCAGTAAACCGGCTGAAAAGTGACCCTGCTGCTCGTACCTGACCCCAGATAGGCACTGCAGCCCATGCTGGTAGTCCTGCGGCGCAGATCGTAGCCAGGAGGGATACTCGTAGCATGGCGTCTTGCCACCGGGAAAGAGAACTTGCACTTGGCTATATACCATCCACGTCCCCGCCGCTGCCGGATATTCCTCGCGACATGGCCACTCGATAACGACCCGTGCACTCTATAGACATTGTCGGTTTAAGCTTCGAAAAGAAGGACATGCCTGCTTAAACCCCGCCGGATATTGAATTGCAAGAGAGCAAGGTGCCTGCGAGGTCCGAAGTTGAGCACGAGCTAGCTTCGAAGCTTAAGTTGGCGGCGCCGAGTGACAGTCATGTGAAACAGTCACATGATACCAATATCTGGTTGTTTGAAGTCGATTCTGCAGAGTCGTAGATGAGAGAGACAGTGGCAGAGCTGGACTCAACATCGGGAGGCGGTTACCAGACCCCGCGCTGGCAAACAATAGGACCTTTGGACCATTTACTTCCTGCGGCCTCCAACTCTCTCAAGGCCTTTGACATGGTACGTAGAAATTGTGGTCAGTGATTTGCAGATAATTGCTGAGACAGATTCGTATGCAGACTGACCTCAGCTGCAGCCTGGTCCTCCAAGATGCCTAGGTGCGTTATTCAAAGGCAAGCAAAAGCTCTGCTGAGCTGTTCTCCACGTCTGTCCTGGCGGTTTCCCCGTAAATCGACTGTATACATTATGGCGAGACTTCGTGTCCCTATGCCCAATGCATGCCGCGCTGGCACGTAGGCCACTTCGTCAGAAATTATTGAGCTTGGGCAAGCGAGCATGGACCGGGTCCCGCGTGGACGCCACAAAGTTTCATAGCAGTGTCAAGGGTCCCTGCCTCTCCGTAGCCGCCCTATCGTCGCGCGAGCAGCTACGCCCTCCCTTCTGAGAACCTCTCGCTTCAGCGCGGGTGTTTTTCACTTCTCCGCACTGTATCAGTATAGCATGAAGGTTTGTGCACATTGTTCTGCGCCCGACAAACAGCCCGGTGCCAGTTTGACATTCCAATGACATACACTCCTGTGCAGGTGGAGGATGATGTCCCGGCTGGGCCTGCGCAGCCCCTCGCGTGCATCCCCGAAGAGCAGGTTCAAGCCCGAATCTTCAAAGAAAAGCGACGTCTCAACCAGGTCACGCCTGCTGGGAAGCTCCCCACAGAGCTTTTGCTCGTCATATTCATGTTCCTCTCGTCAGATTGGCACACAGGGGACTGCACCTGGATCAGGGGTACTCATGTTTGCTACGCCTGGCGTGAAGCCGCCCTTGCCTTCCCGCACTGTGGGCCCAGGTCATTGCGCACACACTCGAGTGGACGCAGATGTTGTTGACGCGCTCGGAGGGTGCCAAACTCGATGTCGTGATTCGCCTTGCTGCCGCCCCTTCGGCAAGGTCGTTCGCCTCATCACGCGCGAGCTGCATCGCATACGCTCTCTCGAATGGAGGGACTATACTCACTCCATCGTCGATCCTGCCGCCCCTACCTCCGCGCCGTTCCTGCACTCAATCACATTGCACAGCGGTGACATTGCGGTTCAGAACGCTCAGATACCATATTCAACGCCGTTCGATGACATGGACTTGCCGAACTTGGAGCGTCTCTCCGTTATTGGCACGCCGATATCATGGGAGATGAACAATCTGTTCGCACCCAGGCTTACTCACCTCTGCTGGGTCTCCGACGATCCGGACTTCGAGATGTACCTTGAGGTCAACGGAAGCATGTCCTTGGTCATGGAAGTGCTTTCGAGAATGCAAAATTTGCAAGTGCTCAAGCTGGGCAACGTGCTTCCCCCTTTCACCATAGATGACATGGGTGTCGACATCGATCTCCCTATGTTATGTATGCTCGACATTGAAGCACCGGCAAATACCGTCCGTATGTTCCTTGAGAGTGTCTCCTTCTCCAAACACGCCGACATCGCTGTTTCGTTGAAAGGTGACATCGGAAGCGATTTCGGCGACGGCGACCCTGAGGAGAGCGATAGAGAACGGGTAGTCGCCTTGCTCGCCTCGCGACTCAGTCTAAGTGCAGACGAGTCCAGGGACGCTCCCAGAGCACTGCAGTCTCTGTGCGGCTCCGCCACCCGCATCGAGGCATGGACGGTGGACCACGGCACAGAAGCCCTCGCATGCGGTGATGTCGCTCTGCGGGACTTTAACATGTCGCCTGACAGGACCGTCCACCTCTCCGTCGGAACACCAGAAGGCCGGAGCCCATTCAAATTTTCGCGGGAGCTCTTCCAGAGATGTTACACCAGGCTGCCCCTGGCGCAGGTTACCTCTGCGGTCTTCCATTTGGAAGGCCTAGAGAGCGAGCACTGGAACGTAGTGCTTCTGGCCATGCCCTGCCTCCGCGAAGTTGGAGTTTCTGGTCCTCCCGAGAGCCACCGGCCCGTCATTGCCTCGTTGTCTGAGACGGCCTCGTCCCCACAAACAGCGGGAGCGCTCGCCGAACTCGAGGTCCTGGTTTTGAGCGACGTGACCATACCTGTCGACGCCCTGGCAGAGGAACGCCCGCCTCACCTCCTGCACGAGTACGTCAACGCATTGCGGGCGCGCGCTGTTGCCGGACGCAAGCTATCGCGCCTTGTGCTTGTCTGCGGCACAGGCATCTGCCAGGAGGACGTCGACCTGCTACGGGACGTCGTGGGCGAGGTGCGCCATGACGGCGAGCTCCCCACGTTCGCAGGGCTCCAGGCGGCAGCGGCGGACGCAGAGCTGCGTACGCTGCCGCCCGCATTGCTGCGTTGGCTCATGAGCGAGGCCGGCTTCACGCACAACGACCTCGCGGCGCTGACGCACGGCGAAAAGGTACGCCATACAATTCCCTCGGCCTTCGCTGCCCACTGATTCTGCGGCTGCAGCGCCACCTCGTCGCGCTCCGCAGGCGACCCACGCCCTCCGGCGTGCCGTTCCGCGACATGCGCGCGGGGGCCCAAGATCGAACGTGGTATGTCCATGTCATGCAGGATGGGGCAGTCGTTGGCGTGCCGTGGGGGCCTTACGCGCCGCAACCGGTGACCGTCGGTTCCGTGGCTAGCCATACCACAGCTGGAGACTGAGCAGACTGTTGAGTCTGACGTGGACTACCGAGAAACTGTGCTTGCCTGGAGTCTCACGGGACGGATGGTTCCTCTGCGGCAGTGCGCGCGATTCGAAGCGCATGATGTAGTAGTGCGTTTGAAAGTGAAAAGCATCGCTCCCTCTGCGTTGAGCCATGACTCTGAGGCCCAAGTCCAGTGACAAAGTTGTAACTGGTTGCACGCTTTCCTGGCCTGACCAGAACGCGGAGCAGCCGATTTGAGGGTGCAGTGCGAGAGGCGGACCCGGAAAAGGCAGGCGTCGGGCGTCGGGGGCACATGGACAGGCACGGGTGAAGCGTCGGGCCGAACGGACCGAGGGGACAAGGCGATCGCAGACGTCAACGCCGTTTCACATATTTCTTGGTAGAGTCAGTCGGCGAGATGACTTCAGTCTATCCCCAACCTCCACCTCACCGTCGCTGTCCCCAAGCAGCATGCTACGGCGGGCCCTCTTCTCGAGGCGCACCCTCGCCATCCTCTCAGGCTCGACCGCCGTCGCAGCCGTCGGCGGGTACTGGTATCTCAACTCCGGCCCCGCATACCCGCCTTCCACCAAGGAGACTCGCCGTCCGCCACCACCATGGACGCCGCCCTCGCGCGCACAGATGCTCGACAGGCTCAAGGCCTCCTCTCAGAAAGCCGACGAAGGCTATCCGGACGAGTTTGATCTGCTTATCGTCGGCGGAGGCGCTACCGGCGCGGGAGTCGCGGTGGACGCTGCCAGCAGAGGCCTGAAGGTCGCCCTCGTCGAACGAGATGATTTTAGCTCAGGTATGTGTTCTTGCGCTCTCCGTCGTTCCTGGCCCGCGGCCGTCGCGCCTCCTGTGTTCGCAGACGGCGCGCTCGTCGGTACAGGGGTGCAATGCCCGGTGCCTGAGCATGCGCGCAAAAGCTAGGAGCACACACGGCATACGTGCCCGCGATGCTTCCGCATGTCTTGAATCGCTCCATGTCGCGTCCGACGCGTCAATACGAACTGACTGTGTTCCCCAGGCACTTCCTCGAAGTCGACAAAGCTCGTCCATGGCGGCGTGCGGTACCTGCAAAAGGCTGTCATGGAACTCGACTATGAGCAGTACAAGCTTGTGAAAGAAGCTCTGCACGAGCGGCGCATATTCCTGCAAACCGCGCCATACCTCTCCGCAATGTTACCTATCATGCTTCCCATCTACAAGTGCGTTATCCGGACAGTAGTGCATTGGACTGCTCTAACCACTGTTGCACCGCAGGTATTGGCAAGTCCCATATTATTGGGCTGGTTGCAAGATGTACGATATTCTGGCCGGAAAGGAAAACATGGAATCATCGTACCTCATGAGCAAGGGCAAGGCTCTCGAGGCCTTCCCAATGCTCAAGCAGGACGGTTTGGTCGGTGCACTGGTTTACTATGACGGTATGCATCTGAAGTTTGTTCAGTGAACGTGACTGCTCATTTTCCGCAGGACAACATAACGACTCGCGGATGAACATGGCTCTCATTATGACGGCTGTTCAGCAAGGAGCGACGGTTGCAAACTACGTCGAGGTCACTGACCTTCACAAGGATACTCAAGGAACGGGAAAGCTCTACGGCGCGCGGGTGCAGGACAAACTCACCGGCAAGACTTGGGATATCCGTGCAAAGGTGAGGAACTATCTCCTGTGCACACAGCCAGTTGTTGACAGGGCTTTTCAGGGGATCGTCAACGCTACTGGACCGTTCACGGATGCACTGCTGAAGATGGACAACCCCTCGCATCAAGCGATCGTCCAAGCTTCCTCCGGTATTCATATCACGCTTCCAAACTACTACTCGCCAAGAACCATGGGTCTGCTCGATCCCGCGACTTCGGACGGCCGCGTCATTTTCTTCCTGCCATGGCAAGGGAACACGATCGCCGGAACGACCGACACGCCCGCTGAGGTCGAAGCAGAGCCCAAGGCTGCCGAGGAAGAGATCCGCTGGGTGCTCGAGGAGGTTCGCCGGTATCTAAGCCCCGACATCAAGGTCCGCCGCGGTGACGTCCTGAGTGCATGGAGTGGCCTGCGCCCGCTTGTTCGCAACCCGAACGCGGCACGCACGGAAGGCCTGGTTCGCAACCATATGATTCACGTCTCGGACAGCGGCCTGCTCACCATCGCCGGCGGCAAGTGGACGACGTACCGCGCGATGGCCGAGGAGACCGTCGACGAGGCTATCAAGGTGTTCGGGCTCCAGGACAGGGTCAAGAACGGCTGCATCACGGAGAAGCTGCGTCTCATTGGAAGCGATGGATGGAGCAGGAACATGTTCATTGGTCTGATTCAACGGGTACGTGGTTCGGCGAGTCGCAATGCCGAGGTGCTAATGACCCTCGGCCATGCATGTAGTACGGCCTGGAAAGCGATATTGCGAAGCACCTCTCCGATAACTACGGCGATCGTGCCTGGACGGTGCTTGAATACGCGCACCCTACTGGAAAGTCATGGCCCTTGTACGGCATTCGGTTGAGCGAGGATTATCCTTGTACGTTTCCCTGACGCGTCGGCCTTGCTTACTATGCTGACTGACCCCGCAGTCATCGATGCCGAGGTCCGATACGCCGTCCGCAATGAATACGCCCAGACTGCCACAGATGTGATTGCCCGGCGTACCCGTCTCTCCTTCCTGAACGCCCAGGCAGCCCTGGAGGCCCTCCCCACCGTCGTCGACATCATGGGCGAGGAGCTCGGCTGGGACAAGAAGCGCAAGCAGGACGAGATCGAGCGCGCGACGCGCTTCCTCGCGAGCATGGGCCTCCCGCCGGGCGCGGTCGAGCGGTCGTACAAGGAGGAGCCGGTGAAGAGCCTGCTGAACACGCTGCGCACGCTCGTCGGCTTCAAGCCCGTGACTGAGCGCCGGCCCGTCGCAGAGCTCGTGTACAGCCGCGCGCAGTTCGACGCGGGCGAGATCGAGGAGCTACGCGCCGCGTTCGCGCAGCACGCGACGGGCGCGCCGTCCGTGAGCGACACGGGCTCGACGACGCACGCGCGCGTCAGTACGCGCGAGCTCTTCGGCATCGTGAAGATGCTGCCGGCTTCGAGATGATCAAGCCGAAGGATTACGAGTACGTCCTCGAGGAGGCCGGCTTCAAGGCCAGGCGGATGTCGACTTTGACGAGTTCGTGGAGGTGCGTTGCAGTTGTTCAGGGTCCCAAGGCTGCGCGCTGACACACATGACAGATCTGCGCAGAGCTACGCGAGGTCCTTTTCACACCAGTGGCTACTGCGGCCAAGTCTGAGCGTCGCCGGATACCTGTCGAGAAGAGCGGTGGCGGCGTATAAATCACGCCAGAATTCGCGACTTGAAATCTGTATATATACTAAGATGTATCGTATAGCTTGGCTTAGTGCTAGTTCTGCCTCTCGACCTCGGATGCGTCCACCATGAAGTACACTCGGTTCCGTTTTCCTGACTCATCGCGATTTCTTCCAGGGCAGCGACTCAATTGCTGCGGGACACGGAGGGTTCTCGATGCAGATCCAAATGATATCTCGCCTGCATCTGCTGCGTAACTTTGCCAAGAGGCCTACAAATAGCGACCTCTGGGGCCCTCCTCGCAATCTTCAACTCGTGGATGAGATAGCTCACCATGTCCCAGCCCATTGTCTTCTACGATATTCCGAGCAATGACACCCTCAAGCAGTCTCCTTGGTCGCCAAACACTTGGAAAATTCGGTACGTCCTGGTCACCGCCCACGGAGTATGTCGCGACTGATGCACTTTCTTGCAGGTATGCCCTCAATATTAAAGGCATCAAGTACAAGACCGAGTGGGTCGAGTATCCCGACATTGAGGATGTAGTGAAAAAGCTCGGCGGGAAGCCTACCGGGAAGAAGCCAGACGGACGGGACCACTACACAGTCCCCGTCATCTACGACCCGAACACGAAGACGGTCGTCGAGGACGGCATCAAGATAGCCAAGTACCTCGACGACACATACCCTGACACGCCGCGACTCTTCCCAGCAGGGACGGACGCGTTCCAGGCGGCGTTCGACGACTTCGTGTGGTCCGTGACGCTCGCGTTCCCGCTGCTCTCGCTGCTCCTCCTCGACGTCTCCAACAGCCTGCCGCCGCGCAGCAGCGCATACTTCCGCGCGACGCGCGAGCAGCAGTTTGGAAAGCGGCTCGAGGAGCAGGGCGGCGAGGAGCGGTGGCAGCAGCTCGAGGCCGGCCTGGGCAAGTTCAAGGGCTACCTCGAGCGCAACGGCGCGGGGAACGACCTGCTGCTTATGGGCACGCAAGGCGGGATCACGTACTCTGACGTCCAGATTGCCTCTCTCTTCGTGTGGGCGAAGGTCGTCTGGGGCGAGGGCTCGGAGAAGTGGAAGAGGCTGATAGGCTTCCACGGCGGAAAGTGGGCGCAGTTCTGCGCGCAGTTTGCAGAGTACGAGCGGGCAGATGACTAAGATGGATGCTCCCTGTATTGTAAGAACGTGTTCTATATCGCATGCCACGACTAATGGTGACGATGCGAGATGGAGGAGGGGAGTAACGGCCTCGCGGCTGCGCTGACTCAGCCATGCGAGCGTCGGATTGATGTCCAATCTCTGACTTGAACCACCAACTTCACTGCTATGCTGCACATTTGTTCCTTCACTTCAAGAATGGTGGCAGGCTCGGTCGAATGCGAGGCGAACATTTGGCCGACTAGCCCAGCTTGAGCTGTGACTCACCATCACGAGACCGCGATTCCGTGTCATCAAGGAGAAGGTCGCGACTCGAACGCGAGTTTCGAAGGCGTTCTGAAAGTTCCTGACGAAAGGCAAGTCTGTGCAGCACTCCGGATGCCGAGGGCGTTGGTCTATTGGCTCGGTGTATGTGACCCCTTGCAGATCACGCGCACGCTCACGCTGTCTCTGACTAAGACCTTGGGAACTGCAGGTGCAGACCGAGTTCCGCTACGATGTTATCATTTACTTTGAGAGGTCACCGGGACGGTATAATATGTGCCAAGGGCTCCCCGCTCGTCAAGAACCCCTAAGTCGTTATCTCCTTCCTACCCACCACCACTGCAACAGTCGACCTACGAAGCAGCATGGCGCAGCCCATCGTGTTCTACGATATCCCTAGCAATGAGAGGATCAAGCACTCACCGTGGTCTCCCAATACCTGGAAAATTCGGTATGTCCGTGCGTCGGAGGGCTGCAACGAGATAAGCTGATAAAACGCTGTGGATAGGTACGCCCTGAACTACAAGGGGCTGAAGTACAAGACGGAGTGGGTCGAATACCCTGATATTGCGGGCGTGGTGCAGAAGCTCGGTGGAAAGCCCACTGAGAAGACGCCAGACGGACGGGACCATTACACCCTGCCGGTTATCTACGACCCGAACACGAAGAAGGTCGTGGAAGACAGTGCTGCCATCGCCAAGTATCTCGACGAGACGTATCCCGACACACCGAAGCTCTTCCCTGCGGGTACAGATGCGTTCCAGGCGGCGTTCCTCGACTTCGCGTGGCCCGTCCTCGGCTTCCCCGTGTTCATGCTCGTCATTCTCGACACCGCGAACAGCTTGCTCCCGCGCAGCCACGACTACTTCCGCTCTACCCGCGAGCAGAAGTTCGGCAAGAAGCTTGAGGAACTGGCGACTGAGGAGGAGTGGGCGAAGGTCGAGGCTGGGCTGGCGAAGCTGAAGGGGTACCTCGACGCGAACGGCAAGGGCAACGACCTGCTCCTCATGGGCGCACAGGGCGGCATTACCTACTCCGACATCCAGATCGCATCGTTCTTCGTCTGGGCGAAGATCATCTGGGGAGAGGGTTCTGAGAAGTGGAAGAGGCTGATCAGTCTTCATGACGGGAAGTGGGCCCAGTTCTACGCGCAGTTCACAAAGTTCGAGCAGGTTGATGTATAGTGTATGCACAGAGCAATGATGCAAGCAGTCCTGAAAAAGATGTATGAAATGGGTTAAGGTCGTTTCCACGAGTCGACAAGAATGCCCACCGACGCTGGGCTGAGGGAACTTCTCAGAAATGAACTTGTGACACTCATTCATCACCTCGCTGTCTACCTCGTGAGCACAGCATTGGTCGGTTTACTTCGTCTTCCTCAGCCACAACTAAACTCATGCCTTGCTATTGTAGTACGACGATCGTACGCCCATAGACATGCGTGCAAAGGCCGCGCAGTCGCCTCGCCGTCTGAACTACACGTACTTCTAGGTGCCTCGCCGTTCCCTTCTCCCGATCCATAGAAGCCTCGAGGGCCGTGACAGCGGGTGTGTTACGTCGGCCATGAAGCCAGTACGCTCACTTTTTGGAGTCCGACGACGGTTTCTGCCGTCCATTACCGCTCTTCATAACCCCTCCGGTCTCACAGAGTCCCCGGGCTCTGAAGCCTAGGGCTTCTAGTTTCCTCTCGTGCGCCATGGTCCTGGGATTCCCTGGTACGCCATGTCAGGGTGTGATATTCCAACAGCCCATTGTTCCCTTCTGGGCTTAGCAACGGGGCCTACGCCCCAAGTCGCCCCAAGATTGGCTTATCCAACACGTGGGCAGTCAGGAAAGGCCCGCTTACGAGCAGATGGCCCAATTTTCTCGTCAACCCAGAAGGCGGACCAACGGCCTCCTACCTGCGTACGAGTAAGTCCAAGCGCCCATAACCCCAGTCCCCTTTCTCCTAGGAGAATGAGTTGTCTCCATGCACATCGTGGTTTAAGGTTAGCCAGCACACTCCCCAATTTCGAGGTCCGGTTTTCTTGAAACAGGCTCGGCAACGACGGCAGCGATCGTCATCGTCGTCATGAACGTCTTGGGCCTTGTGTATCATGGCCCGTCGCCCTCCAGCGTCGCGTAGCTACACTGTACAATACCGCAGGCAGTGTCCACTCTTCACCCCACCTGCTCGGCGACCTGGGATGGACCTCCTGTTGCAAGTTCGTTCTCCGCCTCCGACTCTCGCGCTCATCCCTTCCCAAACATGCCCCGACGACGTCCACAGCCTCCGAACATGCTCATACTCGCTTTCTTCTGCGGAGTTGCTGAAAGGGCCGACGATAGGGTACGGATGTGCGTGTTATATAGGTGCGTCTCGTTGCTGTCATCCTGGCCAAAGCACCTCCCTCAGCCTTTCACCCTCCCCACCCAAATATTCACAATGAAGCTACCCAAGGGCATCGATCACCACGGGCCGCTGCCGCCGCCCCTCGCAAGCATGACCGTCGGAATGTGGCGCATCATATACGAGGCGCGCCCGAGCCACTTGGCCACGTCGTGGGCCCAGACGTTCTGCAAGTGGAAGCAAGCCGTCCTCGACCAGCATCTCTTGCGCCTGTTCTTTGACATATACAACCTTGGGCCCGTTCTGTTCCTCTTCTGCATCCTATCGCGCCTCGTCCGTGGCCTCGAGGACGCGTTGGCGATCTACTTCTCGAACCAGGTTATCCGATCGGTGCGTTCCTGTCCTGGGACAACGTGGCGTCGATGCTCACCGCTTATCAGATCGAGCGGGGCCTTGCCTCTGGATCGCCCGATACTAAGGACATCGTATTTTGGCTTGCCGGACGCGTCTTCATCAGCGCAGCATTGGCCGTATGGCGTCACCTCACGTTTGTAAACCAGCCATTCGCGTTAGCCCCTAGCTGACGCTTTGCATGTGCAGCTCGTTGGCAGACCCGGTGCTGTCGACACGCATTAAGCTGTATTTTGAAGAGTGGGCCATGGAAGGTGATTGTTCTCTCAGGGTACCGGTAGACGGCTCGCTAACTGTGTACGCAGCACAAGTCGACATAGACACTGTAGCTATTGGATCTTGTAAGCTGCACGGATGGCAGCGTAGGACACTCCACTGACGGTGACTCAGTCAGCTCATGCGACATCACACCCCCATCGGCTTGGGGCACCTTATATGCCATTCTCGAAGCTGTCGACGCCTTCTGTGCCGCATCTAGCCAGGTGCTTCTGGTAGCGTCGATGACGCAGTGTCGCGACGACGGCTGGATGATCTTGGTCGTTTGTCTTGCCAAGCTGATTTCCGACACCGTGCTGTCCGAGCCGCTGCAATCGCAGGGTGAGTACACCTGCTTTAATTCCTTAGTCTATGGTCTCTAACGCCGTCCGCAGCTTATCTAGCGCAGATTACCAACAATCTATACCTGCGCATGCGGGCACTCTATACTATTGCTATGGACGTCACCTACAGAAAAGACCTCGTCGGCGGTGCCTTCGGTCGTCATCTCGTCGATGGTATGTCGGAAGCCATAGCGCACGATTCATTACACCTCTTACACTAGCCTTCAGAGTATAGGCAAGCACGTGAGGCTCTTGGCGATATTTCGGATGAGGTCCCGTACCACCTACTTCCAGGACATAGCACCCTTACTTCAAGGGTGTTGATCGAATCAATCAATAATCTCCCGTCGTATGTGGCTCACAGCCGAAAATGAAATCGCTAAAACGTCTTGCTGTAGCTCTTTGTCGGTGCAAGCGCTATGCTGCATCCGCGCCAGACATCGTTGTCTTGTCTTACGATGATCGAGCAAGTGTCTTTCAGCCTTCGGCACTCCGTGGCTCGGATGTCCTACGTGTTGTCCAACCTCTACCGCAATCTCGAGACGATCCGCAGCATCTACAATAAGATTGATGCGCACGCTGAGAAGCTCAAAGCCGATGAAAAGAAAGTGCGCTACCCAGCAGTAGAGCGCAAGGACCAGCGCGGGATGGAAATACATTTCAAGTACGTGGCCACTTCGAGGACACTTCGTCGATACTAACGACGTTCCAGAGATGTCTCCTTCCGTTATCCTCACAGCGACGCGGAGAAATTTGCGCTTCGTAACGTCAACTTCCACATCAAGCCCTCGTCCCTTGTCGTCATCGTTGGTGCGAACGGCAGCGGCAAGACATCGATCGCCAACCTGCTCTCCGGGTTCTATCCGCCGAGCTCGGCGAGATCCTGATCGACGGCGTCGACGCCCAGCACTACCGGTCGCTCGACCGGCGCGAGGCGACCGCGCTCCTGTCGCAGGACTACAACATCCTTCCGCTGACGATCTCCGAGAACATCGCGCTCGGGGACCCGTACGACATCGCGGACGAGTACCGCGTCCAGGAGGCTGCGCGCCTCGGCGGGTCGGCAGACTTTGTGCGTCGTCTGCCGAACGAGTGGGAAACGGTCTTGCGTCCCGTGTCTTCCGTCAGTCCGCTCGGCTACATTGAGGACGGTCCTCTGAGGAAGGTGATGGACGACCTCGACAAGTTCACTGATATCTCTGGTAAGCAATTCCCTAGCTGCACACAGTCACCGATTCTGAGATTCCATTCGCAGGTGGCGAGAAGCAGCGGTTAGCCGCGTTAGTGTCTCTTTCTCCACACCCCGAATCACGCTGACGTATATCGTGTCTAGCTCTCGAGCGTTCATGCGCCTCATGTCACCCAAGATCAAACTAGTGATTGTGGATGAGCCGACGTCCGCCATGGATCCTCTTGGGGAGTACGAGCTATTCAGGAAGCTGAGGCTCTGCAGCAAGGCCGCACAATGGTCTGCGTCACGCATAGGTTCGGCCATCTGACAAAATACGCCGACCTGATTTTGTAAGTGTTCACTTCGTATACCTGCAATGTCTGCTTACCAGCAAGCACACATTAGATGCATGGACCGTGGATCTGTTGTCGAGTCTGGGAACCACGACGACCTGCTGAGGTCAAATGGTCTGTATGCGAAACTCTACAATGTGCAGGCGGATGGGTTCGCCACGGCTGGCCAGTGATTGAGCATCTCCACCTGCGTCGCTTGGCACCGTGTAAACATTACTTATGACTAACGTATATATTTCTATTCCTCTGTCTCGTGCCGACTGCTTCAGTAGTTGGGCGCGCTAACTTCCGTAGAGGTGCTCTGCTACGAGAAGCGTCGAGAAGGCGAACATGCCCGCTGTAAAACCTGTCAGGACGGCAGGGAAAGGTAAGTCACTTGATGACTTCTGACCGCTTTCGAGGGTTCACTACCAAACGGTCGCCTAGACGCCTTCGCTATAGAAGTGGATGCAGTGCAGCTTGACGTCAGGCGCATAAGAGTACGGTCACTGAGGGCCCAACCTCGCCATCTAACCTACAGGATCACCAAATTTGCTTCTTACCTTCTACCCTGCTGACAGCCCCCATTGCAAAGTCGACGGAACACAGTGGAGTAGCATCGACGGAGTCCGCGTTTTTGCCTTTGATATCCGCGGCGAGACTCGACGAGCAGCAGGACACATGCCATTCGCGTCGCGAACAGCGGTACACGGGGTCCTCTGATTCACGAAGAGGAACGAGTTATCCTCTCCAGCGATCATTATCAGCTTCGCAGCTCACTGCGATTGCTGCTCTCAGTAGCTCCAAAAGGGCGAGGCGACCATGCGATACAAGACGTAGGAACATCCTGTCCCATGTCGGTGCGTCTCTGCGATTTTTCGATCCCCAGGGAGTTGAAGTCATCTTGGCCTGCTCACGGATCGCGCTTTCTGCTGGCTGGCGGGATATAAGAGTCTCAAACTCTTCGATCTTGTCGCTGTACCCATCGGCTCTCTTCTCTCCTCGAGAACACTTAGTCCTGGACGCCATGGCTTCTGCTGCGTATCGCGAAGACTCTATGCTACCTACGCCACCTCTCGAGCGTGGGCAGACGAAGGGGTCCGTTCCAACTTCCGTCTCTGAACTTATGCCCTCGCAGACGGGATATCCCGTCACCAAGAGTCGATGGATGTCCTACCGGTACGATAGACTTTCTCTTTCATCGTTACTAAAGACCTCAACTGACTTGTCCCCTACAGAGATCTCGTTGTCGAGCCTGCCGGAGAGTTCCTCGGCACGATGTTCTTGGTCATATTTGGCACTGGAGTCAACTGCCAGGTCACTCTGTCCAGCAATGCGCAGGTCTCTTCGAGTCCCAAAGGCGTGAGTGCCAGCACAGCTTTCCATGTACGGATATGGTATCGACTCTTCCTTAACAGGACTACGTCTCTGTATGCTTCGGGTGGGCCGCCGGTAAGTAATCTCTTTACCGCTTACGATCGGCAACAGATGGACTGAGCCCCACAGGGATTGCGCTCGGTGCCTGGGTCTCCGGGGGCATCTCGGGCGGCCATATCAACCCTGCAGTGACCCTCGCCTTCGCCACGCTGCGCGACTTCCCCTGGCGAAAGGTCCCCGGCTATGTGCTAGCACAACTGCTCGGCGGAATCTGCGGCGCCGGTATTGTGTACGCTAATTATATCCACGCCATCGATGCGGTCGAAGGTGGCCGGCATGTGCGCACTGTTCCTGGCACGGCCAGCCTGTTTGGCACGTATGCGGTCAGGGTCCCGCTCTGCTCTGTTCCTGGAGGTCGTTCGGGCTGATAACGATGTACAGGCTGACTACATGACCTCCGTTTCATGCTTTTTCGAGCAGGTACAGTATTTCCGACCTTTTGCCTGTAGGTCTCCCTTACGCGTGTGGCACAGTATTTCGGCACCGCGATTCTGCTTCTCGTAATCTGCGCCGTCACGGACAAGAGAAATGCCCCGCCGCCCGCAGGCCTCGTCCCGCTGGTGCTCTTCGTTACACTCCTGGGGATTGCCGCCTCGCTAGGGATGCAAACTGGTACCGAAGTATTTTTCACATGTAAAGCATTTGTGACTTATCTTTCTGTAGGATTTGCTCTGAATCCTGCGCGTGATTTCGGTCCGAGAATTCTGACCGCCATGGTGGGCTACGGAAGAGAGGGTGAGTTCAAAACCTAGCTGTAAATTCCGTCGTTAATAATGTGCTTGTGTCAGTGTTCAATTTCAGGCATCAATACTGGCTGTGGTGCCCGATCATAGCATCCATCCTTGGAGCGCTCAGTTCGTTTTGTTTCCTCCTTATTTGCATGACATCCTGCTGAATGATAACAGCCGGGACCTTTATCTACGATTTGCTTTTCTATCGAGATGCTGATAGTGTGCTCAACAAGGGGTAAGAGGTTTAATTCCTGCGCTCGGCACGAAATTTATCTCTCTTGGCAGCGAGAAGGGCTATGCGCAGGGCGACATGCCCTCTGCAGCTTCTGCTTCTCCAGTCTGAACTTTGATGCACGTCACCCAGCTAGTACACCTCTGAGCAACGCAGACCTTGCTTAACATCTATTTTGAGTCACTGTGTAAAATTATGATTCCCCTCTTGTTCGTTGTTACTCTCTGCAGCGCGGAGCATTCACGAAATGATCACTTCCATATCCTCTTATCGATTATCAGCGCACGCTTGTTGAGATAACTATGAGTTGCCTGCCACACTCTACTTTGCTCCCGCGCGGACTTCAACGTCTGAACTACCATACTCAGCTACTGCTCGGACATAGCAATACCGAAAGCTGCCGGTTCACAAAGGCGTTCCTAGTACAACGTCACTCGACGGGCTTCCTCACGCCGTACCGCACCCAGGGACCAGGAGTCACGGTCTTCGTCTCTAATGATGGGGCTAGGCAACGCTGAGTAATCTGCCGAGATTTGCAGATATAAAGCAGACGCGAATCGCAGCGGATGTCCAGGCATTGAGGGTTCTTCTCCCACCTTACAACATGTCCCTCGAGCCCATCATCTTCTACGACATCCCTGCCAATGAGCCCCGGCAGATGGCATGGGGCCCAAATACCTGGAAGACGAGGTGCGCCTCTCGGAAGCCGTCTCTGAGGCCCGACACACCATGCTGACGGCGGTCCGCAGATACGTACTGAACTTCAAGGGGCTGAAGTATAGGACGGAGTGGGTCGAGTACCCAGACATCGAGGCGGTCTGCAAGCAGATCGGTGCGCCAGCGACGGAGAAGAAGCCGGACGGGCGGGACCACTACACGCTCCCCGTCATCCAGGACCCAAACACGAAGGCGGTCGTCGCCGACTCTGACGCGATCGCCAAGTACCTCGAGAGCACGTACCCTGACACGCCGCGGCTCTTCCCCGAGGGCACGCGCGCGTTCCAGCACGCGTTCTACCAGCTCGCGCGCCCGAGCGTCCTGATGCCCATCTTCAACATCGTCGTCGCCCGCGTGTGGCAGCTGCTGCGTCCGCGCAGCCAGGAGTACTTCAGGGCAACCAGGGAGCAGATGCTTGGAAGGAAACTCGAGGAGATCGGCTCCGAGGACGACTGGAAGGCGCTCGAAAGCGGCCTCGAGAGGATCAAGAGCAGCCTCGACACGAATGGCCCGGGCAAGGACTTGCTCTTGATGGGTGACCGCATCACTTTTGCGGACATCCAGCTCGCGTCACTCTTCATCTGGTTGCGCGTGTCGGCGGGAGAGGACTCGGAGGATTGGAAGCGCTTCCTCAGCCTGCACGATGGCAAGTGGGCCAAATTCATGCAGCAGTTTGCGGCGTACGAGTTTGTGGACATTTAAGTGTATCTTACATGTGATTATCAAAGCATTCCAACTGCGAGGCTCATCCATCGATACATGTCTATTCGAGATATTCTTCAGTTCTGACCGATCGTAAACGTGGCTTGATGACGAGTCACTTTGAACGAACAGTCTCATTAACGAAGACGGCCAAGCATATCGAGTCACTGGATCATGTACTGCTCGTCGAGAATGTCCAGTTGGACTTGCAGGGCCTGGAACCGATCCGCGACCGCCTGCGCACAATCATTGCATTCCAACAAGACTGTCAAGGTCCCTCCGCGCGCCATGACGGTCTGACTGGACGTATCTGAAACACAAAACAGGTCAACTACGAAGTGTTCTACACCATCAGTGCAGAATAGGAATGTACGGACACCTGGACAGGTTCGTGCCGAGGTCGGACAGGAGCAGGACCCATGCCTCGCGGAGCGCGCGCTGGTTCGCGTTGGTGCAGGCGGGCGTGCGCGCGTGGGGGGCGGGCGGGGTTTGCAACAGCTCGCGCAACTGGCGCCCACGCTGCGCGAGCATGACGACGAGCTTCTTGTAGTAGACGGCGCCCATGCGCTGTGCATGCACATCTGAGACCTGCATGAGGTTGAGGTCCGAAGGTGGCGCGACGCGGCCACGGCGAGCGGGAAGATACCTTGCGCCGCGGCAGCGATGTAGAAGTCTAGCGGGGCGTGCTCGGCTGCTGCGGCTGCGAGGGCGTAGAGGGGCGTGCTCGGAGAGAGGTGTTCTTCTGCGGACATCCCGTACTCCGGGAGGGCTTCGATGGCGGCGAGGAGCGTGTCTGGACTCGGCTGGTATGGTGCACATGAGATGTAATAGGCTGTATGCAAGATAACGTTGAGCACTGATGCCGACATTTCCACACGGATGTGGCCATAGTTCTCGTCGTTCTCGTCGTGTTTATCGGGCGACAGGAGGTGGCCAAACATATTCGATGAAGTGCTGAGGAGAACCGGGGAGTGGATGTAGAACCGAACATTGTCAGAGGACGTTAGGATGCGATCAGGCAGGATGGCGAGAAGATTGGCATCGGGAGCAAAAGCCGTGGAGCACTGTAAGAGAGGAAGGCTGGGATCGAGGGGCTGCTGGACTTCCTGGGACGCCAAGCCTATGCTGAGGACCTAGGGGACTCTGAGAAGACTTGGGGCGTACGAACCTGGCCCACTTCGCATGCCGGACGCATTGTCCACACGGGTCGAGGCGGCAGGGGTGCTGCGAGGGCCGCTTGTTGCATAGTGTGAAGAATCGATGAGGACCGATGTCAGGAGGAGGAGTTGGCAAACCCCGTGGCTAGATGAGGTCGTCAGACGCAGTTACTCTGCTAAGGATCATCATCGCGGATGAGAGCAACCCCTACGGGGGCCGTATTGGATACGTTCCAGCCAGCGCCTGGCCCGGTTGAGCTAAACCTTGGAGTGATACCGCACGCCCCTCTGTGCAAGCCTGCACGCATACACCGCCGCCGTTTGCGAGTAGAGCCAGAGAGACTGTGCAAAGACGTGACAAGATGGCAGTATAAGTCGAGCAACGTTGAGCGATCCAAACCGCGTCTGGCCGAGCCGCTGCGTTAAATCTGACCGGCAAGGCGCTAACTTCCACCAGAACCAGCATGAAGACGACTGTCACTTCCGCGCACGCCGTTACCAGCCCGAATTACTGCAATGTGAGAGAGATCGAGGATGAATCGTACCGGTGCGTGCTCTGCGGCTTGACCTAGCCAACACACAGGGGCACTGACACGCCCGGGCTCGAGGCATCAGCAAAAAAAAGACTGCTAGTTCTAGCTAGACCTGCGATGACCAGGCTACCAGAGCAGGTCAGCGCTTCCAGGCTGGGATTGTGGTTTCCAGCGCAGACATGCGATCGGTAAGCGTGACCATGCCCATCAGTCTGACACTGTAGACCAGGCTCGCCATTATGGTAAGCTAGGACAGGTATGGCCTGGGCTGGCAATGCCTGGCAGTGACAGCTATCGCAGGGTGCATATTTGTGCTACATTAGGCTGCTGCTCGGGCCCATTCCATATATTTTAGACAATAAAATCGATTTATTCATCTGGAAGCAGTACAGGATACAGTACACGAGTGGCTGGGTGACAAATGCAAAATAGAACAGACGGCTGGCCGTACCACGTACTTGTGCCACCCACATGCTAGCCGTGCATGATGCTGATCGTGCTGGACGGATGCTATACGCTAGGCACTGCCAATAGGGGTTCGTTGAAAGTGAACAGCGTGTAGGATACAGCGACGAACCTGTCAAAGGAAAAGACTGCTGCGCCTGCAAGTGGACATCAGTACAAAAGGGTCAGAAAGCAGGGAGCTGATCATGTACGTGCACACAATCTTGCATCCCAGTGTATCCTGTGTAGCACAGCGGGTCAGATGAGTAATAGGTAAATGTCGACCACCGTCTGCCACAGATTCTCACCTTTGCTCGCTATCGGAAGTCTGCGCATGGTCCGGGATCAGCAGCCACGTGAAGACATTCTCGGATACCGTGTGCAGCGCAGTCTGCGTGCATGACAGCATGCCGTCAGCGTGGGAAAGGTGGGAAGGATGGGGAGGGCGTGGACGGGGAGTGGGGCGCACCTTGAGTCAGGTCATCGTGTGCCCAGCAGGCACGATGTCCTCGTTCTGCCACGGGATGCGCTGCCCGAAGCCTGCGACGCCAATGACGAACAGGGCGATCTGCACGGCCAAGGCGTGTGCACATGCGGGGCGATCCAGGGGCGCATGCACAGGCGCAATCACGAAGAGGCGACAAGGTTATGTCGCACGAATGTGTTCGGGGAGAGGGACGGGCGCGGGTGAGCACATGGTCAGGAAAACGGGAGCAGGCGCACGCACCAGGAGGGTGATGTCGACGGCGTGGTCGACGTGGATCTCGGCGCGCTCGTGCCAGACGTTCACGAAGAGATCCTGCATGACGAGGCGTGTCTCGTCCCACACGAGCTTGTTGTTCCGCTGCGCACAGGGGCCACTCAGAGATGCAGGGTTGGCGGGGAACAGCATGAGGGCGTACCTCGGAGAAAGCGAGCACGGCGATCTTGTGGTAGCACTTCCAGTGCTCGCCCTCGCTCACGACGACGTTGCCGCCGAAGAAGGTGAGGACCTCATACTGTTCTATCGGTCTCGGAAAGCGCGAGCGGTGTGTCGTGATTTCCTATAATGGAGATCAGCGGGAGTATGCAGCGGAGAGGGGGGAATTGAATCTTGATGACGTTCGCGTCTGTGACATAGAAAGCTCCCGATGAACGTGGCGACCTGACGGGGCCTTTCAGTCAGCGGAGGCGGCAATCTGGCGGGAGATAACGCACTCGGCGAGCCGCACTGCGGGGCATCGGGTATCCGTTGTTCTCGCAGTTGTGTGCAACGGTTGCGAGCATGTGCAGGGCAGGTGCATATATGCGTGTAATTGATGTTGTAACTTGATACACGCGTACCGTAACTCTGCAGAACAAAGTCGAGAGCACCCCGTTAGCGGGGCAAACGACAATAGCAATCCAACAGCGTACTTCAGAATTTCCCCATAAATGCGCCGTCACCCGCACCGGCCCGCGCAACAGAGAACAAGGCCTTCCTCGTTGCGCACAACGTTCATCCTGAAGCTCGACTTTGGTGTTCGCACGCGATGGCAAGGCAGCTTGACGAGGCAGGGGCAAGCAGGAGTGAGGAACGTGGTGGTATGAGGGAGAGAGCAGGGCAAAGGGGACAGAAGCTTTATATGCGTTGGAGATGGACTTTACTTCTCGGACGCTTCGACGTTATGTCTCCTTCCGTCTCGGGCATGACGCGTCTGTCACATATTTGAAGTCCTGGTAAGCAGAGAAGGTCACAGGTAAGTCACACCGTGACCGGATAAGCCGTCATGTTGTTAGCGTCGGCTTCCGTGCTTTGCGCTAGCACCTTAAGTAGCACAAGCAGAACAGCCGTAAACCCGGCCAAACATGGATGTCCTTGCTCTGATATAGATGAGATCGCTGCGCACACCACCTGATACACTTTGATAAGGTGTCTGTCGCACTGCAAAGGTATGCATATATCTGCTATCGCGGTGTCGGTGAGGCTTGAGGCCTAGATGAACTTTGGCGCACTGTGTCAGGCTCTGCCGCATGTCGCACACACCACTGTTATGTGCTATTGCGGTGGCAGCGCCGTGCATTCCGCAGAATCACAAAGCATCTTCGCGCTGCCTTTGCGAACCCCGTTTGGTAATATAAGTTGTGCCCAGATGAGTGAGTGTGCCCCAGACGCGGAACAATTCGTTGATCCAGTGCTTCGATAGCGCGCTCAGGAAGTAAGACGACAGTAGTTGTCCATTACTGCTCAGGAAATCCCATACAGATATTTACATTACCATCCATGACCTTATTAGGAGTCCCATGTCACCCAACGTCAGCACGACGAACCATGGCCAGGTGATACCAGGCGATACCAGACTGGCGCGCCTTTGCCATCGCAGGCCAGCGCTAGTCTGACTGGCGCCGCCTTGCCAGCCATACCATACCAGATCTGCGACCTATTTTTTTGCTGATGTCAGAAGCTGAGGGCGAAGACACGAACCCTTTCCCTCAAGCTGAATCAACGCAACTCGATGTGCTCAAAGGGGCCACGGGCTGCATGGCCTGTAGACGATAGCAAGCTATGCAAGACCCTTGCAAGATCGCGGTTTTGAGTTTCAGCTGGAAGCGGTCCAGTCTTTGACGGTCGGTTCGTCCCCCGGCTCGGCGGTCGCCATTGGCGCCACGTTCCAACGAAGCAAGTCAATGAGCATAGACTGTACAACACATTTGTAAGATCCTGAGGCCTGTGCCTTTCATTGAGTAAGTTTTGCGATCATGAGAGTGTGGGGCACTTACTTCTCGTAGAACCGACGTCAGGCACGATGCACAGAGAGACGACCTTTGAACTGGGCAGCGTCCATGGTGGCCTGAATCCTTTCATGGGCTACTTCCAAAGAGAGGGGTCCACGGTAGGCAATCAAGACGTTTTTCAACGAGTGCAAGGACATTTGGCTCAGGAGTTCCGCCAACTGCGACAAATTTGGGATCTGGCTGGCATCTGCAGTGTCCCTCGTGACGGTAAAGGATATCGTTTCCAACACCGGAGAACTCAACTCGTTGAAGAAGTCAATGACTGCGGGGGATGGCGTTCTGGCGTCGTGAACGGCGAACGCGCGCAGTCTCTGGCAATGTCTGATGATGATACTCTGCTTCATCGCTATTCCGGACCTCAGGTCAGTGCCATCAGCGCTCCTCAGGAGGCAGGGGAGCTCACCTACAGTCTCCCGCGGCAGGCCAAGCAACGACTCGAGCTCCAGGTCGAGCTCCTCGAGACGCGCGCCGACTACACCGATGAACCGGCCAACCTCGACAGCGTCCAGGAGGCGCACCGTAAGCCTGAGCGTTCGGAGGCTCTGTGCGGTCGCGGTCTGCGCGAGCCAGGGGAGGACCATGTCCACGCCGCTGAGGTACGACAGCGTCGGGCGCACCTCGAGCGCGCGAAGGGCCGGGTCGTGTAGCTTTGGCAGGCTCACGTCGGGGCCGGCCTGCATCGGGATCGTCGCGGACACGACGGCGAGGGCGAGGGCGGGCAGCGCGGCGACGAGCGCGTGCAACGTCGGCGGGACCATGGAGCAGCCCCGCAGTGCGAGGCGGTCCACCGCTGCGAACTCGGCGAGCCGCGCGACGAAGCCCGCGTCGAGGTGCGTGTCGTGCTCGTGAAGCTCCACCAGCTCGATGGCCTGCAGGTGCGGGAGCAGCGGCGCGAGCCTCGCGGGCACGTCTGCGACCCAAGGCGACGGGCCGAGCACCTCGACGGGGCGCGGATGGATGGTGAGCGTGCGCACATGGCGCTCCACACCCAGGCCAGATTGCAGGAAGGCCTCAAGACCGTCGAGCCGGGCCTCGTTGGTGACGACCACGCAGCGGAAGAGGTATCGGCAGCCAATTACCCGCCAGGTGCGGCAGACAAGGGAGACGGTTTTCAGGGGCGCAAGGTCCCCATCGTGAGAGAGGCAGGCGAAGAACTTGCTGACAAGCTCTGAGGGAAAACGATGGTCTGTCATGCTGTGCGGCGGGCTTCGATGACAGGAGAGGTGAGAGCTATGTCGCCAGCGGGTCTGCGATGCTGAACACAGGGGGAGCAGGACGCCAGGCGACCTTGCGCGAAAAGGGATGCGTGGACGAAATGGCGTAGCTGATCCTGGAAGATATGCGCTCATGCCGGTGCACGGCGGCCGGGGTATCGAGCGTTCAGGCGCGAGGTCTGTTGCGTTCTGCGGGCCACCCTTGCGACGACGATGACGGCGATCCAGAGGCGGGTTATGTGTAAACCTGTGGGTCTTCGCAGGCGAGCGTAAGGGATATGTCGATGACCATATTCTGGTGTCCACAGTTCCGACCATATCTGTCCACAGCCGAGTCAAACTGCAATTCGGGCCTGGACGAGAAACTCGAAAACATCCAGGATGTGTAGGAGGCCATAGGTGAGAGTGCTGGACGAACTTGGGATTGGAGAAGGATGTGGTAGAAGGGACGGTGAGAGCACGCTCGCGCTGGAAGGCCTTGGGCGGAATATTCCGACCATCCAAAATGTGGCATCCACACTTACCACCTCGGACCATGCGGCCATCGCCTCTCCGTGTCACCCTCTGAGCCCATCCCGCTCCTGTTTGCTGACCCGCTTGCCACAGAAACTATTTCCTCGCCGCAACCTCGCACGAGTTCGATGAAACGCCCCCATCGGAGGACCGGCAGACATGGCAGAAGGCAAAGACGCAGGCCGACCTCCTCTGTTTTTGCTCCTGATTCTCCCGGCTCATATACACTGCGGGCATTCCTGCAGATACCCCGCCGGGCCCAGGCAACCGTATGCGTCCTCTCACTCTAGCCCGTCGGCCGGCCTATACATACACCTGCAATTAGCTGACTCTTTGGCAATCGTAGAACTCATGCCTCCAACCCATCCACCACGGCCTTCCATCTGCCCGATACCGAAGGCCCGCATATCGTAGGTTGTCGACTTCTCCACCGCTCCCCTGAAGACGGACTGGTGCCACAAACGCGATTTTTTCCAGACAAACAGGCACAGAGTCCATGACGAACCGCTGGAACAGACTTCTCCCTCCCAGTTGGCGGATCTGCGGCTTCTCGTTCAAGACCCTACACCGGCTACTCCAGGCGAAAACTGTCATTATCAGAGTAGACAAGTTGATCAACAAGTCCGGGAACCTCAAGTGCAACCACGCGCAGCGGTTCGATAGGCTGTTGCGCCAGGTTACCGAGAAGAGACCGACGCTATGGGCCACGCTGAACGCAGCCCACCTGCCCTCGCAGCCAGCTTCGCCGCTGGCCGCTGGGCATTTCCGTGGCCGAGCAACACGAAGGGGGGGGAAGTCTAGGTCACTGTCGCGCGTCCATTCTTAAACCTTGGGTTATAGCCGTCCCTCGAGCGCGTGCGCGGCGCGTGTTTCGCGGGACTCTCGCCACCGTTTCGGGCGCGGGTTACCAGTCTGCCAGTGCAACAATGTAGAACATGCTCGACGGCCAGCGGTGCCTGCTCTCACGATCTCGCAATGAAAAATGAAAAACTTCTTTCATCGCGCAGTCACTGTGCTTTCCTGCGGGCTATCCTACATCCAGAGCTACCTGCCTTGTTTGCAATGTTTGCTGAGTTTGCGGTGGGGCGGTGCACAGGCTGGACGTCCTGCGTGAGTCGCAATTGTCGTCAAGCGCCGACAGGCCCGTTGTTGACGGCGTGCGGCGCGGCAGGTGCTCGCTAGTTCAGACTCACACAACTACGCCGCTTTGTGCAGACACGCGTCTATCATGCTAGTGATCTTTCCTGCTGAGATGTGGGGGCGTGTGGAGGCGGGCGGGCGGGCGGGCGCGACTGTGAGGGAACTGCGTGCGAGAGCCGGACGCCGTTCTGCGTTGGCCGCACGCATGGCCGTGCTGCAGGACAGCGACAAGGAACACATGGAGGGGCAGGCCTCAGGGCTTTCGCGCCTGGTTTCTGTACCGTACAGAGGGGAACTTACGGGGTTGCAAGCAGTGTGCGTTGCGATGTGCTACAGTAACGAAACAAGCCCGACGTGCAGCGCGGCAGTGCCACTGGGAAGCGACGCCTGGAGCCGCCGCTGAGCTATCCTGTCCAAAAGACTCGGCAATGGCCACACTACATGTTGTTGGTGCCATCAGAGGCGGCGCCGAGGGCGCACAGGCGGCGCTTCGCAGGTGCTTGGGGCAACATGGAGGGATACCTACATGGGCTGGGCGGTGACTCGCAGGGCGGCCGTGGAATGATGGAGCGTGCAGGTCGGGTGGTCCAGACTTGGGCAGCAGCAGCGCAGGCCGTCAGACCGAGTGCTCACCTCAGGCGCCCCGTCGCAGCCTCTCCGCCCCCGGCAGGCGTCCCAAGGACCTCCATCGCCACACCGCTCTGTTCTGTCGTGCTTGCGTGCAAATGCAGCGAGCAACACGCGGGTTACTGCCGTGTTTAGTTGCGACGATGTGGGTGTGTCTGCTTCGTCGGCCCGTCTGGCTCGGGGCGCAGAGCAGTCAGCTGGAGGCGCACCTCGGCGGTCGGTCGTTGAGCTAGGCAGCACCGCAATAGAGGGAACGGCGGGGATGGCAGCGCCGCCAGCGTGCGTCGTCTTCCCGCCATTGAACCAGCACCGCCAGGGAGGCCTCGAGTGGCGGAGTACTCGCAAGGGAAGAGCTATTCGCGCTCGAGCGGGGTCGCCGTGTCGTGCATGGAGAGCGCGATAAGATGCCATGTTTATTGCGTGGAAAACAAGAAGAAGAAGAAGAGAAAAGAAAAAAAAAAAAAAAAAAAAAAAAAAAAAAAAAAAAAAAAAAAAAACAGCAAACGCACCAAACGGGTCATCTGGTTGCGGACGCGATGGACGTAAGCGCCGACGTCATGGCTGACGCGTAGAATGCGTCTGGATGGCGCTGAGCGCGAGCATCGGTTGGGGAGGTGCAACGACGTGCCCTGCCTGCAGCTCGAGAGGAGCGGGGTGGTCGGACGTTGTACATGTCTGCCTGTGGGTGCGCTAGGCGGCGGCAGCAGGTCGCAACCTGGCGTTTTACACCGGCGCACCTGCTGAGCAGATGCGGGTACTCGCTGTGGGACAGATGACGGCCTCGCATTGCCGGGCATGTGGCGTGCAGGCATGCACCCTTGGGCGCACCCTGTGCGTGCTACAGAAGGGCAAGAACGGCTTTGTGGCGCATGCGAGTGACGCAAGGTGGGACATGCGATCACCGCTCCGCCAGACTGCGGACACCACGTGAGCACCTTCCCACCTCTGCCCCTGTCGGGCGGAAACCGCAGGCCAGAGGGGGTAGCGTTATCCACGACGACCTACGCGGCTTCAAAGCTTCGTATTCGCACTCCCATCAGGCGGATCAAGATATGAAAGGGTCTGAACCAAGACTCCGTCACTCCGCGAGCCACCCCGACATGGTCGCGATGTCGCGCATGTTCACGCGAACCACACGCATGACCTTTTGGAAGCTGCCTCCATAGCCAGCAAGATTCTTGTTGGTATTTCCCTGCGCTAAGACAGCATTCGACTCGGACCGGGTCGAGCAATTTTTCTCACAGCTAAGCGACATCGATGCAGCCGCGTGAATCGCTGCACCCAGAATGGGTACGAACTCGGGCATTTGTGCACTGCCAAGTCACTTTGCGGAAGATGACTAAAGCTTGTGTTCTTCTAGCAAAGTGCGCAGCAGCCTCCAATTACCCTCGGGAGGTTGCGAAGCGAACTATGTCGTTGACGCGATGCTCACTGCCAATATCAACCTACTGTTGCCTTGAACTCGTAGTCAGCTGCTAGGCATGACCCTTCTCGCTTCACACGAGGGCTTCCATGAGACCTACACTGCGCAAACACGATCCTGTTTTCTTGCGACGCAAATGTATGGCTTGGACAGTGCTACAGATTCAAGGACATCGTTCGCACGTGCACACCCCCTCTCATTCAGCATGACCACCTATTACACTCACACGAAGCCTCACGCAGTGCCCCGTAACGACGCGGCATGGAACTTCAACGGGAACAAACACAAAATGTCTTTTCCAGCCTACGAACCAGAGATCATCATTGCGTGCGTCGCAGGTACACATCTTCCCCTCGCCAAAACTGACTCATCCTCCAGAGTCATGGGAGCCACAGGCTCTGGAAAGTCCACGGTACGGGCTCTAGGATATCGCGAGGAAGAGTGCGGCTCGTCAACCTGCTCAGCGGCTCGAAGCTTGCTATAGGTCAAGGTCTCAAGTCGTCCACTACGCATTCGAATCGTGTGGCAAGCTCGTCACGCTCATTTTTGGGACCCCAGGCTTCGACGACACGACTGTCTCAGATACGAATATGGTATATTGAAGATGATCACCGTGTACCTATCCAGCACGTAGGTTTCAGGCCCGCCTCCGCACGCTCATTCTAAAGTCAGGTATCAGAGTGGCCGTAAGCTCAGTGGCCAAATCTGCATGCACTGCATCATCGATGTGCGCATGGGCGGCGTCTCCCGGCGCAACATGAACATGTTCCGCAAGCTCTGTGGCGACGAGACGCTGCAGAACGTGGCGCTCGTCACAAACATGTGGGGGCCCGCGCCCCGAGCTAGGGGTGGCGCACGAGGACGAGCTGCGGGCCGACGAGCTGCGGGCCGACGAGCTGCTGTTCAAGTCCATGCTGGACCGCGGCGTGGCGATGCTCCGGCACGACAGCGGCCTCGCGAGCGTGGAAACGATTCTCGCGCGCCATGCGGGTAACCGCCCGCACTGGACGCTACGCATCCAGCGCGTCGATGAGCACCATCACCTCGCGGAGACGGCGCCGGGCGCCGGGCGGGGATCGCGAGCTCGCGAAGCTGCGTCAGAAACACGTCGAGGAGCTTGCGGATACCCGGAAAGGCATGGAGCAGGCGCTTGCAGAAAAGGACGAGCTCGCGTTTCGCGAGCTCGAGCAGGCCCGGGCTCAACTCCTCGAGAGCGTGCAGAGGATCGCGAGCGCTCGTCGAAGGAGTACGCTGACGAGAAGGCGAAGGCTGCCGAACGCGTGCGCCAAATCGAGGAGGCTCTCGATATGGAGAAGGTCGAGTGAGAAAATTAAAGCGGCAGCGCGAGATTGCGCGACTGCAGGAGGACTTGGAGAGCAGCCGTGTGTCGAACGCTGCAGAGCGAGCCATGGAGCAACAGCTGCAGGCGCTTAAGAGCAAGCAACCTCGTGGTAGCTTTGTTAGCAGGTTTGGACCTACGTTAGATGCTCTCTTCGGGATTATCAAGGCACTAGCTACAGTTGCATCATCATCTCACGTTTTCGTGTCTTGAGAATGTCAGTGACAATCTTGCGTTTATCGCGTGGAACTGAAGAGTCAGAGGGTCGCGGCCCTGACCCGTAATCTTCTGGAGATTAGTCTCGGCCCCTCGTGAACTTTCCTTGCGCTTGCAGCTTGGCTCGCCTCCAGCCCATTGAATTTCGGAAGAGGTGAGGCCGTCGTTCCTCCATATGGAACTCACTGCCGCCATCAATTGATGGATGGCTGCAGTCCTGCGCCTTGCAAACTCGCACCACCATGGCCGACGTCCCTGACGCTGTCGCAACGTCCTCCGTTCCGCAATGCAGCACATCTCTCCGAATTCACGCTCAGACTCTGATCTCTGAGCTCCCTCAGGAACTTCTTGAGTGCATCTTCCTGGAGTTCGTACGCGACGGTCGCGACAGTCCCATCGTCCTCACCCATGTCTGTCGCCTTTGGAGAGAGCTAACGAACGAGTTAGGCGGTCTTTGGCGGCACATAGACCTTCAGAATCCTGAGCAAGCAAAGCATCACTTATCACACTCTCACCGGCACACGCTCGACGTCGTCTGGCTCAACAGAAGCTACGGACCAGGCGCACGTCAAGATGACTATCGTCAATGGCTCTGGTCGTGTTCCTACCGATTCGCAACCTTGAACCTCGTACACATGTCCAAGACTCTACGTGCCATCTTCCAGGACATGTCGTCTTCTCTTCCCGAGCTTGCAGAACTTATCGTCATCGGTCAGGACATCTCCTTGCATTTGCGCGTCACTGTCAGGATTCACTCTCAAATGCCTAAATTGAGGAGATTGAGCCTTTCGTGAGTTGCATACTTCTCGCACGCGGTCTTGACTAAATGGCCTCATAGCCACATCAGAGTCACCGCGGACGACCTGCTTCAAGTCCTCACCCAATGTCCGGCTGTGGAGAACCTAGACCTCGTCGACATCACCCTGGCCTTTACTGCCGCGAACATTAGGCAAATCATGGGTCAGCCTTCTATCTCACTAGCTCAACTCGACGAGATGAGACTCGTATCGATCCGATCGCCAGCGCAATGCTTCATCCTCAGCCGAATTATCTTCCCACCCCGATCGTCTTTGTTTGTCTGCGAGGCGACGAACCAGTTTCTCTCCCACACCGCGCTGTATCACCGAGTCCCCGTACGCCTGGAGCCTTGCTTCACCGTTATGACAGTTGGAAGCTACTCAATATTACTCTCCGAGGCTCGCCACGGCAGGGGATGCGCTTTAACGCTGGAAATTATGGTGAATACGGAGCAAGACTGGCTCGAAATCTTTTCTCTTTCAATGCAAGGCCAAACTCTGTCTGCTGTGCACGTCTTGGAGCTCCCCAGGCCAATCGAACACGCTCGCTTTGACGTCGGTACTCTCCTCGACCGTCTACATGCTTTGCAGGTTGTTCGGATACGTGCAGATACTGGAGATCTGACAGAGATGAGTGTGGAAGACTTTCGAATGAAGTGGGCCCTTTGTATTGGCACTCGTGGAGCACCTGCTAACTCAACCTTCTGCTAGATACGTCCTATGCCAGACGTCGACTTCGGTGGGAACACAACACTGATGCGCGATATGTGAACTGGTGTGCCGTTATCCGTTGCCCGAACCCGCACAGCCTCGTATCCGTGTAGAGGTAGTCGACTGTAGCTCGCCGGCATACATGCTCTCGCGCGCAGGCGATGAATTGATGTTGAAGGTCATACGGTGTCTTCTCGGCCTCTTCTGGCACCTGTGGCGTATCGTAAGCCTCTCTTGCATGTATCATACCCAGTAGCTAATAGGTATGAATTCTTTCTAGGTGCTCCTTTGGTGGCACAGTTCAAGCCCCGATCAGACGGGTCACAGCATCGAAGATAGCCATCACGCATCTCTCTCTCCACCTTTTCCCAAGCATCGTTTTCGCACACTACAGTGCCTTGCATAAAAACCCGCACTCTGCTGATTTCCGTGCGATATTTGTTCTGTACAAATATTGCCTTCTCTGGTAGTAGCTGGTCACCGATGGTCACAGAAGGTCACACTGCCTTTGGCGGAGTGCGCGCGCCCGTGAACATGAAGGGTAATACTGTTAGCGGCCCCCTGCGGTCCCTTGGTAAATGAGCCATGTCAGTGTCGACGGTTTCATTCTCGTGGCGACTTCATGTTGTAAGTTATGTGCTGCCAGCCTCAATTCTTGATGGCGGCCCGCGCAACATACAGGGCCTCGACGGCGCCAAGTCTCGTGGGTGCACGGGTGCTCGACCGCAGCTACTGGGACTGCTTTGCCAGTCCCTCTTGCACTCATGGCCATGGAATATGGGTGACATGATGGGCTCCGGAGCCATCATGTCACTGGCACCACAGGTACTCAAGTACACCTGCCGGAGGCGCACCGTTGCATCCTCATTTGTGAACAGGTCAAGAGGTGTGCTACTGCCTTGTCGCTCTTCATGATACAAAAGGGATAGATGCGGAGGGCAAGCTTGCCAACCACGACTTCACCACAGACTCAATGTTTCAGTTTCTCAGCTTGCAGCTGTTAAAATTATATAGACTTACTTGTAGTAAAGTAAAGGAGTTAATAGACTTGTTCGCGCAGGTAAAGACGAGTGAACGGATGAGGACGACGGGGATGGCGTCCTCGACCCTGTATTTATACCCTAGCTACATACACGTCGAGGAAAGCTACAGAAAATGACGTATAATACCTAGAATATTTGCTCGCTGTCTAGAGCAGCGAGCTCACGTAAGAGTGGCGCGGTAGAACGTGTCTACCGAGCAGGAGGTGCGGGGGCGGCCTGCGCGCACGGCGCAGAGTCCTCCGGGTCCGCGGTGTCAGGGGTCTGACAGGCGCGCGCCGCCCGCCCGCGCATGTCGCGCGTCGGTCTCACGCCCGCTCTTCAACAGCAGCATTACTCGGCATCGCCAAGGGTAAGGCTGGTAGACTTCTTAAGCTTTATCAATACTGTGCCCAGCGGCTTGCTCAGATGACTGAGGCTTTCTCTACTCTGTGCATCTTCTGCACCTCTGTGACTTGGCGTGACATTACCGGCCTCTGCCGCAATCGCCGCTGTGACCTATATTTTCACCAGAAATGGTAATATTTGTACAGAACAAACATCGCACGGAAATCAGAGAGTGCGGGTTTTTATGCAAGGCACTGTAGGCAGTGAACTGTCAAGATCATGCAAACCTCCAGCGCCCTGATGGCCAACTAATGATGGCCAGTATTCTTTTATGTATCGGACTCAGTGTCCGCCCACGGGCGGTGACCCCTGAACGCCCCCAGAGTCCAGTGGTCTGCAGTATCGCAGCGACTACACCGTGCCTATGCCTGCCATGCGCCACCCATACGCCAACCCGGACGGCTTCGGCTGGTCACACTCCACAGAAGTATTCGACAGCTGGCTGCAGTTGTCGCCAGCAGAAGAGCTCGCGCCACAGCAGTCGCGACTTGCGCCCTATGGGTACCGCACAGGTCATTTCCATTCGTCTCCGCCCTCGGATCGTACCTCGGAAGAGTCAAGGCGTGTCGTCACCCACATGCCGCCCGACTCGTTCGAGGGCTCGCCCGGACATTATGTAAAGCACTCCGGTTCGGCGACGCTTCTGTTGACCGGACAGGAGGAGGGCATGCCCGTGCCGGAGTACACGACTGGTGCGACCGTCGAAGGCATACTCGTCGTCGCCAGGCCGTCGAGCCTGCTGGCCTTTCAAGTCAGGGTCAGTGTGCTATGTCCTCAGCGTATAGGTTGACTCACTTCTGGTTTGACAAAACCAAGGTAGAGGGCAGGATGCTGTTGGATGAAGTGGGAGGGAGTGGTGTTCTTTCGTCGCAGCTCGTGGACGACCTGGCGTTCGAGTGGGACGCGGATCGGCATGCCACCTTCCCAAGCAAAGTCACGTTTCGATATACGCTGCCTACCCATTATACCCATCATCTCACTGGCGAACGTTTTCGTTTACCCTCGAGCTACAGCATGCATCTTGACGGGGTACCAGGGCTCAACATAGATATCTCGTACGCCGTCGCGGTGTATCTTACGCAAACTCGGAGCAGGGCGAATTGGTGGCGAAAGAGTACCAGGTGCGCTCGATTGTGCTAGTTTCATGCTTATGACTGATTACCTCGTTGCAGGCTACGCGTGCCATTCATCTATAGGGAACTAACACGTCCAGCGCTGGCCGGCCCCTTTGGGACCGTGTTCACCAAATCCCCAACGGTACCTCGCACGGTCTTCCAATACACTGCACGATCATTGCGACGAAGCTGTGATAACATCAGGGTGGAGGTGCGTCTGCTGTCGTTCAGTCTTCGCTGCTCTCACACGATTGAGTAGTTGTATCTACCACACGGGCAAATTTGTTCCTTGTGCGAGCCAATCCCCTTCTCAGTCACATTCTTTGCATCTGAGGAGATTCTGTCCAAATACGCCTCCTTCCAACCACCGCCTGGGTCCTTCCACCCATTTACTACGCCTGATGAAGGGCCTAATTCTGCAAAGGGTCAGCTATTCGGCCGCATCGTATCGCCAGTACGATTGGAACTCCACAGGCGAACACAGGTCGACGTCCTAGCCGCGAACCAACAGGCGGGGCCGGCACGTATGTCCAAGGCACGAGCGGATTTGGTGGCGACGGAGACACTTGCCACGGGCGTCACACACGATGCGCAGAGGAGCGTGCACTCGGTAGTGTGGACCGGACATGTCCTCGTCCCCAGCCGTGTCGGCTGCGGCGGGTTTGTGGCGAAGGGCATCAGGGTGACGGTGCGCAGCTGTCTTCTTCCTCCGGGGTCCTCTCACGGGTCTGAGAATGTTTCATCCCCTCTCCGCCTGCCGCAGGACCATTTGGTGCTCACGCTCGCACACCCAGCCCCAATGCGCAGCGAGTACGCGGAGTTCTACCAGAGCGTGCCGGTGCGCCTCACGACGGATACGCACGACTGCAGCCCTGGCGTCGTCTCGATTTCGGGGTGGTCGGATCCGTAGCGCGGCAGGCACGGATGTGCCTTGGTCCTGGGGCCTTGGCGGCGAGGCCCTCGAAGGCGACCCATAAGTTGTTAAGCTACCCATGCTCAATTGGTTCCTGTATCCGCAGTGTTGGCGTATGGGCGCATCGATCTCTCTTGCGCCACGGCGCTGGGCTTCATATGCTGCTCCATGGGTTATTTCCGTGACGTTGCGATAGCACTCGAATCAAAGTTTATTGCACAGCCTCTGTTGTAAGTTTGTGCGAAATGCAGCGGGTTATTCAGAGTACCAGTTGAGAACTGCCCGCATAGGTGTGAGCTGTACGTCCGGATGGTGTCTATGTGGGTGCAAGGGCTGCGGATACGAGCCCGGTGAGAGGATCTCTGAAGCTATTCGGCCGCTGGTGGCAGGGGTCTGGGCGCTCGGCGCGGAGGAGAGACATCGGAAGGAGAGACATCTCTTGCGCGAGAACAGCAAGGTTGGGACAGCGTGCGACAGCATTCACACCGCATGTGCACAAGAGAGAGCGAAAGACGGGTGTGTGTTTCTAGTCTCTGAGAAACAGCTCGTGGAGCGCTACCATGAGTCACGACGCTGATGAGGCGTTCGAGGCACCATATGGCTCCGCGGGCGAGGCGGGGCAAACACCAGCCCGGCCTATGAAAACCACTTCCTGCGACGCCGGATTCCGACCTTCCTGGGCTCCTTTCTTCTCCCCATGTCCACCACCAGCCTCCCCAGCTACACCGCGCCCCTCCTCGGCCGCACCCCGTCGTACACCGCCGAGCCGCAGGCCTTTGAGCAGCGTCTCGCGCTCAATGTCCTCCGCCCCCGGCCCTCGGGCGAGTTCACAAAGCAGTCCAAGGGCGGCGGCATCAGCCTGAGGCTCTTTGCCCAGGAGGACGGCGCCACACTGCCGACGTACGGACACGGGCCTCCATTGAAGGCACCATCGAGGTTGCGAGGCCGGAGGGCGTGAACGCAGTAGAGGTCAAGGTATGTCTCCGCAGTCACCGCAGACACGCAGGAGTACTGAGTGCATGTACAGATCAAGGGTATCCTGAGGCTCAAGGAGATCGCTGAAGGCGGCACCGTCACACATGAACTCGCGCTCACTAGGGTCTCCCTGTGGAGCAAGGACAGGGACGGCGGTCGGTGTCCTACATCTCTCCCATTCGCCTGAGCCTTCCCCCTACGTTCAGCGATGGAAAGACGAATATGTGCGTGAACGTTACCCTCCAGAATGCCATCGGACACTCATGAAGCGTCAGCCCCTACCGCCAACGTTCGAAGCGCATCTATCAGGGCTTCCAGGGTTCAGGGCAAATGTGGACTATTCCGTGTCCGCAACGGTGGACAGAGGATGGTCAAGAAGGCTGCGTCGTCTATCTTTCCAAAACAACAGACGGAGTAAGTTTGGCTTCGTGCAGGGGTGCGCCATGCGCTCACATCATGCAGCACATCGGTGTCCACCGACTTCATCTACTTTCCCCGATCGCGACCAGCTCTGCCATTACCCCCACCTATGATGCTGACCAACACAAAGCCGGGGGTGCTGGAGAACTCGGACTGGCGCTGCTTCGAGAGTCGAATTCCCGCTAGAACGCCCGGTGTGACTGACATCACCACAAAGGTGTGCACCTTCTTTCTGCAGTGCTCCCGACCACGGCCTTACTGGCTCGTATTCGCAGCTATACATTCCGGCTTCGCGGGTATTCTGCATGTCCGAGCCGATACCGTTCCACTTGTCGCTCGTATCCTCGGCGTATTCCCTCGCGGCGTTCATGCCATATGGTCCCACGGCGTCATTGTTGGCTCCCCACAAGCAGCACACGCAGATACAGCTTTTGCGCCAGTCCATCGTGGACGTAAGGTGCGCAGCGCGCCTTATGACCTGCGAGCGCATGGATAGCTAATTCGCGATAGAAACTCGGTCGTCTTCGGCACGAAGACTGACATCTGGCGTGTCACCTGTATCGGAAAGGGCACCTTTGCTCGTGGTGTAGGTCTACTTTAATGCCGTCGTTTGTAGACTCGTCTAACTCATTCGTTTGTAGTCCGATGGTGCTGACTTCATCTCCTTCGTCGGTGAGATCCAGATATCGGATGACTTGAGAATTCCCGGCTTCAAAGCAGGAGGCCTTTCAATACGGGTATGTGCTCATCTGATATCCAGACATGCTAGCAGCATCATGGTTATTTTAGGACTCTATCCTCTTGACTATGGTGCCCCCGGACGTCACAAGGTCGCCCTTTGATGAGCTACGCTGCGTTGTTCCTATCAGGCTCACAACAGATCCGTGGACGAACGACGGCAGCACAACGTTTGAACCATCGGAATACTCATCACCGTCCAGTGAAGAAGACGCGGCCTCGCAAAGGTTCGCCGAATTCCGCGGCTAACTACCACCATACCGTTTCCTGTATGGTATGGCCACTTGTAACGCAGCTCACGGACTGCCTTCCTCCAACCTACCCGTGGTGGAGTGTAAAGCTTATTGGTTGTATCGTTTGTAATTCTTGATACCCTTCCGCGCACACGCTGGGATGTGCTTTAGGCCAAGCACGACCGGCCGGCCTGGAGTACTTCGTCAACGAAAATCGTTGCTTATGACACGTGTTTTAGACTTCTCCGCGTCTCTTCGCCATAGTGGGCATAAACAGTGCAAGGGCGAGTGACGGGTCCGCGACAGGCTGCGCCGATGAATGTTCTCGCTGGATGTGCTGACCTTCTGGGATTGGCGGGCGGCTTTCGTGGCCAGGTCTCGCCTGTCCCAGCCGCCCTCTTGTTCTGGCGCATGCTCGCAAGTCTGACACGGCCGTGTGGTGTGTCGGCTTCTGACTGCTGCCCGCACGCTGTCCGGGCCAAATCTTGTTCGTGATTGGCGTGATGGACGGCGCGGCGCATGGTCGACGCCCGGAGAATCATAGCGCACCAGACAAGTGACCCGTCGGCAACGCGTCCCAGGATCCGCTCGTCCTAAATTTGCGTGCTACGACAGCCAGCTGACTGCTCGCTGCCGACGTATATAAGCTCGGTGCGTGCGCCGCGCTGCCCATCGTGCCCAGTGAGCCCGCGCTCAAGCCATGCGTTTCTTCGCGCTCGCCAGTCTCGCGTCGCTGCTGACGTCCGCCCTCGGGCAGAGCAGCGTCGACTCGTACGTCGCCTCGGAGTCACCATCGCCAAGGCGGGCCTCCTCGCCAACATCGGGCCCAACGGCGCCAAGTCGAGCGGCGCAAAGGTCGGTTGCGCTGGCGGATGCTGCAGCGCCGTGCTGAACTTTGGCTTCCCTCCGCCAGGCAGGTGTCGTCATCGCGAGCCCGAGCACGACGAACCCAGACTACCTCTACACCTGGGTCCGCGACTCCTCGCTCGTATTCAAGGTCATCATCGATCAGTATGCGGCGGGCCAGGACACGTCTACGCGCAGCCTGATTGATGCGTTTGTCTCTGCGGAGGCAACGCTGCAGCAGGTCACGAACCCCAGCGGCAGCGTGATCACTGGTGGGCTTGGCGAGCCAAAATTCAACATCGATGAGACTGCGTTTACAGGCTCGTGGGGCCGCCCTCAGAGAGGTTTGTGCACAAGCGCGCTCGCGATTTCATGGTCACTCACATGCATCTCCAGACGGACCTGCTCTTCGCTCTACCGCCATCATCAACTATGCCAACTGGCTCATTGCGAACGGAAACTCCTCATGGGTGACCAGCAAGCTCTGGCCAATCATCAAGCTTGACCTCGACTACGTTGCCAACAACTGGAACCAATCCACGTGAGTGCGATGCAGCGCAAATCTTCCACGTTCTCACTGTCATGTGCTCAGCTTCGACTTGTGGGAAGAAGTCGACTCGTCCTCGTTTTCACGACTGCGGTGCAGCACCGCGCCTTGCGCGAGGGCGCTGCTCTGGCTAGCAAAATCGGCCAGACTTCGGTCGTCAGCGGATACACTACGCAGGCTGCCAATCTCCTCTGCTTCTTGCAGGTCAGTGGCGATGAGATCTCTTCCGACATAGACCGGATCACTGATCACCAGCATATAGTCATACTGGAACCCGAGTGCGGGCTACATCACTGCGAACACTGGCGGTGGACGCTCCGGCAAGGATGCGAACACGGTGCTCGCGTCCATCCACACCTTCGACCCGGCGGCGGGCTGCGACGCGAACACCTTCCAGCCGTGCTCAGACAAGGCGCTCTCGAACCTCAAGGTCTATGTCGACTCCTTCCGCTCCATCTACGGCGTCAACAGCGGGATCGCGTCTAATGCTGCCGTCGCGACGGGCCGCTACCCCGAGGACGTGTACTACAACGGCAACCCGTGGTACCTCGCGACGTTCGCCGTGGCCGAGCAGCTCTACGACGCGCTCATTGTGTGGAACAAGCAGGGCTCGCTGACGGTCACGAGCACGTCGCTCCCGTTCTTCAAGCAGTTCCTGAGCAGCGTCGCGGCGGGGACGTATGCCTCGTCGACGTCGACCTTCAAGACGCTGACGTCTGCGGTCAAGACATTTGCGGATGGCTTCATCGCGATCAACGCGAAGTACACGCCCTCGAACGGCGGCCTCTCGGAGCAGTTTGATAAGAACAGTGGTGTACCGACCAGCGCAGTCGACCTTACCTGGAGCTACGCCTCCGCCCTCACCGTCTTCGCGGCACGCAACGGCTTCGCCTCACCCAGTTGGGGCGCTCAGGGCCTGACGGTCCCCACTACCTGCTCGGCGAGCTCCGGTCCTACTGTTGCAGTCACCTTCAATGTTCAGGCTACGACTGTCTGGGGAGGTCAGTGCTCAAATTTTTGCCTTTGTAGTTGTCTATTGACCGCCGTGCAGAGAACATCTATTTGACAGGTTCCGTGACCGCATTGGAGAACTGGTCGTCCGACAATGCCCTTCTACTCTCCTCTGCAAACTACCCAACATGGAGCAGTAAGTTTGGACCCTTATATGGGACGTCAACGCAGAAGCTGACATGCACATGCTTCAGTCACTGTCAACCTGCCAGCGAACACCGTCGTGCAATACAAGTACATCCGCAAGAACAACGGGGCAGTTACATGGGAGTCTGACCCCAACAACCAGATCACTACCCCCGCGAGCGGTACATTCACTGTCAACGATACCTGGCGGTGAACGCCACAGGTGTCTGGTATCACCAGGAAAAAATGTCTACATTATAGAAGTATAGATCGTGCAGTGAAAGAGCAGTCGCTCTGTGTCCGTCCTCTTTTGCTCCAGGTTCGTGCCTAGTCCTAAAGTGGTCAGTACCGCGATGCGAAAGATGTCGTCTAGTCTTGACCTGAAAAGGGAGCCTTCCTTGAGAATCCGCTTTGTGGCTTTGCATTCCATTTCGTTCAGGCGCGTACATACCCGGGTAAAGGTGTCTGGCTTCGCAGAATAACCGTTAGCGGGCTAGCGATAGAGAGTGGCTTGCCAGAAGCGAAAAAGGAGTAGAATTGGCGGCGCGCTATCTCTCTTTGCGAGACTGCAAGCTAGTACATATTTTGCTTCGATGCAATTAGTGCTGGTTCAGCCCAGCGGGCCCTGGGCCGCGCTGTCTCCTAGAATGGACCGCTACGCGCAACCTCCTAAATAATCGGCGTTAGGGCCCGAGGGCGCGATTGCACAGCTCGGGGGTATACAGGAGTCGAGTGCGGCTTCGAGAGCGATGCTGGAACGTCCGAGTGACGCTGTGCGTTACGGTGACGTGACCACATATGTCACCATCACGCGCGGGGCGACCCTGGGCCGGACATTAATGAGCCTGGCCTGCAGCACACCCTTTCCTTACCGCATACACACACATCCTCATCCTCACCTCCGTCACTTTCCTTCTATAACCCTCGAGCGACTGTGTAGATGAAGAGGCTACCGGTCGCCGTCATTTTCTGTCTGTCCCTCGCTCTGCAGACTCACGCACATCCCATCGACTGGTTTCGCAACTTGAAGCTCTCCACGACCTCAAGACAAGACACCAGCTGGCTATGGAGCTGGGCGTGGGCAGCTGACGGCACAGTCTCCGTCGTCGATCGCTCTCCTCCGCTGATATACCCAGCAAGACCCGCCTCCTTCGGCAGAGAGCTCACCGACCCGCTGCTTGGATACGTTATCCCCCTCTCTGCGTTCACCTCGCCATGCGCTTCCAACAACGACTCGTATCCGTTCGTTCCGGACCCTGTTCAGGGCTGCCCAGACCTCTGTGTCGATGGCCCTGCCCGTCCGGAAAGGTCGGAGACCTGGATCGCGCTCGTACAGAGAGGAGGATGCCCCTTCGTAGAGAAGGCACGACAGGCTCAGAGGCTCGGGGCTAAGGCTGTCGTCGTAGGCGGTGATAGGGAGAATCCAGATGCTTTGCTGAATATGTACAGCGAACGTGAGTGTTCACATGCCATCAAACTGATGCCTGCTGATTGTGCGGACTTGGTACACAGACGATGCAACCGACGTCACCATCGCTGCGACCTTCATTAAGTATTGGGACTATGCAGAGCTACTCTCCATAATTGCTGCGTCGAACACGTCACATTCTGGTCTGCGGACGGTGTCCCTCCTGCTCAATACAGAGTACTCGGCATGGGAATGGTACTCGTACGTTCAATTATCCTCCATTTGACGACCTTCTCACCCCTATCCCAGGCCTATCATCACATTCATCATCATACTCCTCCTCCCATCCATTCTGACCTTCATTACCCTCCTAATACACCGCGTCCGAGCCGCGAGAGCTGCCCGGCGGGATCGGGCGCCCGAGCATTTCGTACATAGCCTGCCCTGGCGCGTTTGGACCGGTAATGGCTGGGAGAAGCACGACGCAGCACTACAGAACGCGGAAGATCCGACGGAGGACCCGGCGTCTGGGCCGGAGCGCGACCTTGAACGCGGTACCGATGCCCCGTCCCCTTCAAGAGAATCCTCTGTCGAACCTCCGTGGGTAGACGAACAAAATGAGTGCGCCATCTGCCTCGAGATGTTCGCGAAAGGCGACCGCGTCAGGGTCTTACCTTGCAACCACCTTTTCCATATGAACGAGATTGACGAATGGCTCATAACGAAGAAGAAAGTCGTACGTACCATGCTCCCTCGGCATCTTGGCTTATATTTAATTGTGTCGGGACAGTGCCCTATATGCAAGGCCGACATCACGAAACCAAGACCTCAGCCGCATCATGAACATCACCACGACGAGTCGTCTGTCCAACATACTGCACCACCGCCCCATTCCCCAACAGAGCGCACTCCTTTACTGCCCCAATAACCAAATAGTCTTACTTCGACCAACTACATCGCAAACCAAATACCCCCAGCATTCTAAGTATTCTCTAATATCCGGCAATTTTGACAGTTATTGGTCAATCCCCCTACTTCCCAGCGGGTGCCGAGGTTGTATTCTATCCGCCACATCCCCTTGATAGTTCTCGCCTAACACACTGTACCACCCTAATGTTACCTGCACGTCGTCCAAACCCGTTGTAGTGCTCCGGACTGTACCAATATATGACTCGGCCTACGCTTTCGCTTCCAGCTTGACGGACGACAAACTTACTACGTGTCTATGCTGACCTATTCTCATACAGATACTGCCTCGATCGGACACTTCTCCGCCGGTCGGTCGTCTCAAGAACAATAGCAATGCGTCCACGCCGGCCACTTTTCGCTTCGCGGGCGAGCAGCGAAGAGATCTATGAGTAATTGGGTAAGTTATTCTCCGTACCGTGGCGCAGGTATCATGACGCTCAATGGAAATAACGCGTATGGTGGAAAGCAGACAGAATATACTCGCGAAACAAGGTATTCCGCTCGCGGTCGCTCATAAGCAGGTCATCTCATGTCTCACGCCCTCCAGGTCGCATTGTATATCATGTTTTCCGGCCGAGACAGCGAGCGCAGGGCCGTGCGGAGGCCGCTGGGTTGTCATAACGTGCGTAAGGTCAATGGCGTAGCGAACAGCACAGAAGAGTGCGTGCCGTCAGTGCGAACAGCCAGTCACCATAGGGCAGTTCCGTCTGGCTTTCCGTCTCGGATCTCGTCGTCTGCCAAGGCGGACCGCTGGAGTGTCCGACGTTCCCGGCGCAGACGTGTCCGTAACACGCAAAGGGTGTGCCCGACGGGGCCTGGGATCGTGTGCAAGAAGCAACGGACACGCATTGTCCATGAAGGGCCGTCTATTGTGCACCCGCCGCGGACAGCGCGTTTCAGGGTCCATCGTGAGCACCCGTCCGCTGTGCACTCGGCTGTTCGCCGTCCATTCACCTAGACCGCGAGCGCAGGCCGCACCCCCGTTCCTGTCGCTGGCTGCTAGGGGGCAGCGCCCCTGCGGAAAGACCGGGCGCGGGCGCAGCCCAGACCGCGCGGCGTTGCGGAAACCGTTTTTGCGCCCGTCGTCGAGCCCCGGCATCAGCCAGCATCCCGCGTGAGTTGGCTCGGGGGCGCGTGTTTGGCCACCCTCCATGGACGCGGACGCGACGGCGTTCTGATGGGCGGCGTCGCGCACGCGGGCGCACCGGGCCTGCTGCTCCGCAGGGATGGCGGGGTTGATGGCGCGTTCGCCGTGTTTCCTCTCTCCGTCGCGCCTGACGACACCCGGTGCCCCGGAGAAGCGCAAGAGGGCTGCTCTGATGGGCCCCTTGCGAGCCTGTCGGGCGACCCGCACACCCGAGGCGCAGGCCAGAGAGAGTCGTTGCGAAGATTCCAGGCGACGCCCGATTCTGTTCGTGGATCAAGCTTGCGTTCACCAATCAACCGCGTCACCGCGGTGCGGTGTCCCCTGCCCTCAAAGCGCGGGTTGCGCAGTGAAGCTGCCTCGAAAGTACTGCGCCCGACCTGTGAGCGCCAGTGGGTGCGCTATTTCCTATCAGAATAAACTTCGGGATTTCAGGTTATTGTTCTCCGTCATCAAGGAACCTTTCTCCCAGAAGTGGTCGGTGCGTTACAGGTTGTGATATCGCGATTGGAAGCCCCAGACGTGAGTTTTCCGATGTTTTATGTTTGGCACACGCGCTCATTTATGTACTCGCTGACTCGCAGTGCGACCACTGCTAAGATAAGTTAAGGTTCGCCAGACATGCCTATTCGCGACCGTCGCACGAACAATTGGAGGAGGGGAACGTGCTCTGTCCAATCACACCGCCGTGTCTACGTCTGCCACCTGATGTTATTGTTTCGGGCATCTGCGATCAGTCGCAGAAAGCGTGGCAAGTCTCACCAGCCTCTTAGGATCTCGTCCGTCTGCTGGACAAAAGGTTTCCTCAGGCGCCGAAATAAACTCGATTTTGACTAATCCTTCCATTCGGACGACGTCTGCAGCGACCCCGATTGGTTGTTTTTTCCTGCATCCCGGCACGACGATGGGACTATAAGATCGAGAGATGGCGCAGGCCAGGGTAGTCATCTCCTTCGAGATTCTTGTTTTGCGCTACCACATATTTCCGCTTACTTCTTTCCGCCCAGGCCTTCTACCTTCCTTCGTATAAAAGATATTCTGACACGACGACGGCACAAGCCGTCTGCTTGCTCCATCCTCGCTCCACGGCGTTACACACGGTAGGTGAAGACCGGTCGTTGTTGAGCAGCTTGGCTGACATGGTTACCAGTATACATCTACCCATGGGCAGTCCAACTGTCGCCTACGCACGCTCTCCTCTTGTTGGTGGAGGTGCTGTCAATTCCGGAGGGATGAGCGATCGTCATCCTCGGACCTCATCTGCGCGGTCTGGTGGTAGGTCCGCTCTTAACAATTTCGACCCCCGATGCTGAAGCACTCATTTCCTTCTAGCCAAAAAGCTCCGCAATGATCTCCCGAGTGCCACCACGTACGGGGACAATTGCAGCTTTGTCCACACGGCGCCAAAGCTCACCGTGGCAATCCCGCCTTACGGCGTGCCCTGCCAGCCATACTACGCTTTTCCTGCACCCTTGGTCCGAGACGCCGTCCTTGTTGCTCCACACCTGTATTTCCCGGCTCATCCAGATTTCCACGGTGACGTGGACAGGCTCGAGCAAAGCTTGCAAGGCTTAAAGCTCGATGGCCAGCGCGCGATGATCACGACCCATGCAGACACTTTGCTCTCCGCACCACCGTCAACCCCTTCGACCGTCGTTTCGGATACCGATCTGTCCTCACCCCAGTCTTTTGTGTCAATGAGCCTCGCCGGATCTGAGACGTTCTGTCCGTCTGACAATCGCGAGCCCTCCCGGCAGCGTGCGAACAGCGGAGGGAGCTTCTATAGGAGTATGTCTTTCCTTCGCGCTTGCTTACTCGTACATAAACTGAGCTATGTCCACAGCTAAGCCCTGCAAGTTCTTCCACCAGAACGGGATGTGCGTGAAGGGCAATCGATGCAACTTGTGAGTCTCCGTGGCATTTCGGGATTGTGGGCAAATGTTAATCCGCCTGCCGCAGCATCCACGAGCAGAGCCAGGCTCGTCGGCCGTCGCAGGCTTCTGACGCGAGCAGCCCGTCCACTAGCCGGCGTCGCCGCGCTGCTAGACGGGCTCAGGCCAGGGCCGAGGAGGCTGAGCGGCGCGACAACTTCTACCCTATTATGTGGCGCGTGATCGGAGGCGGCGTCATGATGGGCGGCCAGCGTACGTGGCTGATTGTTCTCTCAACTCCTGGTGTCGCAACAGCTGACGACCCGGTCGCTAGGCGAGGTTTGTCAGGCGTTCTTGGCCGGCCAGTGCCCTGAGGGCCCCGACTGCAAGTTCGCGCACCCGCTCGACGAGGATGAAGAGCCATACGACCTGTCCGACGTCTCGACGCCATCCTGCTACGACCCGACCGAACATTTCTCGCCTGTCTCACCTGTCTACCTTCCCTATCCCTACATGCATTACCAGGCGCCGCCTGCACTCCCCCTAGTGCCTCCAGAGGCGTGCTACCCCAGCCCGGCCGTCATAGAGGTCCAGAACGCCTTCGGCGGCTCGACCGTCTTGGACGGATCGACCCTTCTCCCGCGACAAGACCCTATTGTCGAGGATGCGGACTTCGCTACCACAGCCGACGCGCCGCCGTCAACTGAGAATTCTCTACTCAACGCTAGAACTATTGTACGGCCTGTGTCGACCCCGCCCGTGACGAAGGTTCCGCACCTTCTGTTGAAAGGGTAAGCTGCAACTTTGGGGTGCTCGGACTGCTGGCTAACTGGGGATCGCAGGTCTTCCAGGCTGAAACACCATGGTAATAATACCCGCAAGACCTTCAGCCTTGCTCGTGCCCAGTACATAATAATTCTTCGCTATTCGCGTTCGCCTTGCCTCTCTTTGCGTTTCGATGTTTCCCTGTCTATCCGTCCTCCGCTCATCGTCACATCACGCACTCTCCCTTTGTCTCTGCATCTCACCTCTCCCAATCTCGCACTCCTTCCGCGTGATTCTTACGCTGGCTCATACCCCATCCCTTCCTTGTAGCGCTGCCCTGACATACCTATGCGACGGACTCTCGTTTCACTGTATGTTATATCTTACTACATTAGACTGTCTTCTAGGCACATACTATACCACTGTATCCACTTTGCAGCATGATATATATCTGACATTATTTCGACCGCTTTGAACGACGTCGAGTGCAAAGCAGGCCTCCGAGGACCGCAACAGTCCATGCGTCACCGCTGGGCGCTCGTGTGCCTATCTGGCCGCGCGAGGGCGATAGCATCCGTTACACACACAACCATATGGCTATCCCGTTCACTCCCATGCTCGACAAGGACAGCCTCGTCCGCAACCACCACCATGTTCGCAGGCCTCGCTAGTCGCGTAGCCCTCCTGGGCTCGCCGTCTGCTCTGTCGTCGCTGCTGCCCAACAGCCTCTCGCTCTTGGCGGCGGCAAGTTCGACTCATACGATGCCGGACTGTTCAGCCCCATGGAGGACCTCGGCTTGCTCTCCACCTCAGAGTTCACGACTTTGGGACATCCGGCTTTCCCGAACTACAACGTCCGCATCAAGAAGTCGGATTTCTGTGACGGGACTGTGAGGTACGGTGCTTGCGTTGCAAGGGCAGACTTCCGACTGCTCACTGCCAGATTTCAGGGCATTCACTGGGTACATCGACATCGAGGCGAGGCACTTGTTCTTCTACTTCTTTGAGAGCCGCAGCAACCCGGACAAGGACGATGTCATCTTCTGGACGAATGGTGGACCTGGCTGCTCGTCTTCGATTGGGCTATTCATGGAACTAGGTGCGGCCGTCCTGTGCGCATCGACGCGTTTCTCCCCAGCTGAAGTATGTTTCGTTGTTTGTAAGGTCCGTGCAGGGTCAACGATGTCCACAATGTTACGTTCAATCCCTATTCGTGGAATGAGAACGCGAACATCTTCTTCATCGACCAGCCCGTCGGCGTCGGCTTTTCTTACGCAGACTACGGAGAATATGTGGCACGTAATCCTATCCTGCCTTGGCAAGAATTAATGCTCAATCTTTGCGCAGAGCACGACTGAGGACGCTGCGAAGGACATTGCTGCCTTCGTCGCCATCTTCTTCGAGCACTTTAGCAGCTTCAAGGGCCGTCCATTCCACATGGCTGGGAGTCATATGGTGTACGTTTCCTTGTATCTCTCGCATAACGGAGGATTGACTTTTGTCATTCGTAGGGACGCTATATCCCGACGTTCGCATCCGCTGTATACGACCAGAATGCTCAACTAGTCGCGGCTGGACTAACGCCCATTAACCTGACTTCTGCCATGATAGGTAGGCCCGTACGCTGTTCCAGTAGGATGTGTCTAATGAGTCGCTCAGGAAATGGATGCACGGACTGGAAGACCATGATTCCGTCCTACTACAATATGGAGTGCCAGCCCAAGAGCGTTGAACCCGTGGTTAGCATCAGGTACGGACAGTTACACCCGCAGCGCGCTGTGAGGCTGAATTGTTTTCTAGCTCCTGCGTGGAGATCAAGCGAGTGGTGCGCCTATGATTTCATGCCACCGGAAGTTCGAGTTGCTGACGTCTTCCAAAGCTTCCCCGCTGCGAGAAATGGTTGAAGGAGGCGTGCTATGATACTACAGACGCAATTAACTGCCAGACCGCCATGGGTTTCTGTAACGACTACATCGAGGCTCCATTCTTCTCCGCAGGCTACAACCCCTACGATCTGACGAAGCCATGGTACGTCCACCAGCCTACATCTTACACCCTGAATGCTGCTGACATGCCGTCAACCTAGCACTACGGAGGAGCTGCACGACTCGCTCTGCTACCCGGTTACGAAGTACGTATCCTTAATTATGACTAGTTCCCAGCCTTATTCTTGGTCAACAGGAAGATTGGTTCGTTCCTAGATCGGTCCGATGTCCGGAAGTCCTTGGGCGTGGACACTGCGCTGAAGGGCAACTTCTCTTCATGCAACAACGATGTCAATCGCCGCTTCCATGCTGCACTGGACCCCTTGTTCCCCACCGAATACTACATCGCGGCTCTGCTTGAGCGTGGCGTGAAAGTCCTTATCTATGTCGGCGAAAACGACTGGATCTGCAACTGGGTGTGTCCCCTGTCACGGCCGTTCCTCCTTTGGCGCTGAACCTTCGTTAGGTCGGAAACGAGCAGATGACCCTCAACCTAGACTGGACCGGCAGTAAAGAGTTCGCCGCCAAGCCTCTTCGAGAGTGGAAGGTTGGCGACCATGCCGCTGGCGTCACGCGCAGCGAGGGTCCGTTGACCTTTGCAACCATCCAGGGTGCAGGACATATGGTGGGTCTTATTGTTTTATTTGGTTACTATCGCGCCCTCATTTGTTGCGCCAGGCACCTTATGACAAGGGGGAGGAGTCTCTGGAGCTAGTCAAGCGATGGCTAGCGGGCAAGGAGCTCTGAGGGCCATGTTAAGATAGCTGGTTGACGCCTTTCTTATTGTCGCAACAAATGATTCAGAAGCGCTGCAAGAGGAGTCTGCTAGTCCATCTAGAAATCTGTGCACTCACGCTGATATTTGGGCCGTATGATCAGTCTAACGATGATACAGTGCTGTACCGCCGCCTGACTTAGTTTTCTGCATCGGGTCTTGTATATGCGGGCCTGACTCAAGCTAATGGGTGTCCCGACCAGAGGAACCTAGCCGGACGCCGCGGCAAGGGGTCGCTTGGTTGAGAATCAGATGCCAACTTCACAAGCCTGATGACGACACGTGCATGGCACCCACGTGACCGAAGGCTTCGTGGCGTTAGCCGCCAGCAAAGACCGAACTAACTCACGCTTCCTTTGCTTTGGTATCACATAACACAATGGGACTCTTAACTGGAGTGTTAGCTGACAATCTTTCCGATGGCTTGTAGCCTGGATCTTAACCATAGACGCAGGAGCAGTGCACAACATCAATAAGGAAGTTTCTCCATGCTGTACAGCGAGATAGATTTGGATTGACGTTCTACTCCTGCAGAGGTTGTTAGGGCAGCATCTATCATAGACGAATATATGCACTCACTGCTCAACAACGCTTGTGCTTCCTCGAGGGCTTTCTGTAAGGTCTGCGGCGAAAGCTTGTTCGTCAAAGTTGGTTGCAGTCGAAATCTGTGTCACAGTTTTCTAATTCCCTACGGTTTTATTCTCGTAAGCGCCCAGTAGGCGCTAGGGGTTAGGGTTATGGACTAGGGTTAGGACAGGCACGCGTCAGAACGCTGAAGCGCCTCGGGAGCGGCTAGACTAGGCAAACCAACCTAACCCACACCCGGCAGGCTCGGAGGGGGTGAGACGGCAGTCAGTGGGACCAGCGAGGGTGACCCGAGGGTGCGTGCGAGGTGCCGAGGGGTCGCGAGACGGTGCGTGGGCGCTTACGGACGCGAGAGCGCGAACACAGCGAGACGGTCGCAGGCGAGGTCGCAGGTAACGGGGATGGTATTGCTTGAGAGGGGAGTGTCTGTAGGTACAGGTTTTATAGTCTAAAGAATCGGAGATATACGGAATAAAAGTGAGAGGAACACAAAGGAAAAACAGAAAAACCGAAACCGCCTACGGCGGAGCTCGCGGAACGCGAGCGTGTGGCGTCACAGTGTGCGCGGCGAGCGCGTTCGAGACTGCGGTGACCATATGGCAGGGTGCCGACGTCGTCCGCGAGGGTGCGAGGACCGCATGGCTGAGGCCGAGGTGCACGGCTCGGCGCCTGCTCGGACATGGCTTCGGCGCGGCTTGCGAGCTCAGCGCGGCGCGAGGCGCATCATCCTCCTCCAAACGCAATAATGCCCGCCCTCGGGCAGCTCGGGGTGCACAGCGTAAGGCGACACGGTGGCACATGCGAGCGTGAGCGCGATGGCGAATATAATCGCATGGACGAGGCATCCAGGGTGGCTTACGCATGGTGCGAATGCGTTCGCGTCGGCGGCGCAGTGGCAGTCGGCCCAGGCTTCGCGACGCGAGTTTGCCTTTGCAAATATCTCGCCGGAATTGCTCGGGCGGCTCGGGCGCATGCTCGGGTGTCGGCGCGAAATCGGGGACTCGGTCGCGAGTTCGTAAGTCGCTTGCCTCCGAAGATGTCGGCTCGCCGAGGGTGTCCGAAGTATGCTGTAGGTCGCAGTGGCGCAGCGCCGTAGTTGTGATCGCAATGTCGTGGGTTGGAGACAGGCTGGGAGACGCGGTCGCAGTAGTCGCAGGGGGGTTTTCGCAGGTGGGCGCAGTGTCGAAGAGGAATGTGGAAACGCGAGGTGGAGCAGATGTGGCCGAGGTACGCAATGCAGCGGGGGCGGGAGGCGAGGTGCTGTAGTAGAAACGCATAGCAGAGGGCGATACGAGCACAGAATGGCGAGCGCAATCGTTGAAATAATACAGCCACCCAGCATCGATTAGCTGGTGACACTCGGGCGGCGAAAGATCGTGTGCACGGATGACGTGGGGCGCAGTGCTGGCTAGGAGGCGTTGTACGAGAGGCGAGGGGCTCGGCGAGGGCCTTTGAGACTCGTTGAACGTGTACCGAGCTTCCCTAGCTGCAGTCGCAGTGGGTACGGGCTCATTCGCGGTGCTAGCGACGGTCCAGGGTGTCCGGGGTCTCGATGGGGTCGATTCAGACTCTGGCTCCTCGAGAGGGCTCGGATGGGGCTCGGGAGGCTCGGTGTGAGCTCGCAGATGTGCGCAAGACTCGGGGGAGACGTCGAGGAGGTCGCCAAGGGGTACAGAAACCGTCGGGGTCTTGAGCATCGCGTTGAGGGCGCGGTCGACTGCCTGGGCTTCTTTCTCGGCAATGGGGCTCGGGTCTACGACGCGGGGCTTCGCTTTGGGTGCCGGTAACTTTGCTCCGAAGTTGTAGTCTGAAGGGGGCTCGTACGCGAGGGTGGTCGCAGCTGTGACCAAGGCGGGAGGGCGCTGCGCGAGGGCTCGGGCTTGCTTCGCCTTGAGCTCGGCGAGTTCCTGTTCGAGGGCTGCGAGGTGGCGCTGCTCGGCTTCGCTGAGGCTCACTGAGTACGTCGGCATCGTGGTGGACGGAGCGCGAGATGATGGCGCAGTGGGCGAGGGTGTCGACGGTATAACCGAGACGAGGAGAGTTGACGCGGGCGAGGTTGAGGTCGACGCGAGACGCGAGAGACTTTGCTCGAGCGCAGTTGCAAGGGACCAGAGCGGGGTTGCTACAGCTTCGCGTTTGGATGCCGAGAGCTGCGGCGCATGCTCAGGGGGTGCCGCCGAAGTCGTGTGCAGAATGAAGCGGACTGCCTCGTCGATTTGCGCGAACGAGTAGCCATCCTCGGGGTGCACATCCGGGTACTTCACATCGAGCCGAAGCGAAACCCGTCGTGCGAGGTCGCTGCCGAAGACGCCGGTGCAGAGGCGAGCTTGCTCGTACTCGGAGAGGCGGTGGTGTCGGATGAGCCAGCGCGACGCTGCGAGGAAATCTTGTGTGAACGCGGCCCAGTCACCGATCGTCTGTATGCCGTGGGTTTGCCACTGCTGCACGAGAGCTTCGAGGTCGCGACGCGAATACTTGCGCGAGTTTTCGGCGCCGGGGTAGAGCGTGATGACCGCATGCTGCCACTCGTCGTAGGTGCCGGTGTCGTACTCGTCGAGGGCCTCCCAGTAGTCGGCTTCACGAAGCGGGAGGTAGCGCAGTGCGTGGCGCTTCTTCTCGGCATCGTCGCAGATTTGTGCTCGGACAAAGAGGTCCGCGAGGTCGTCGAAATAGCGGGGAAGCGACCGAGGTTCGCGTGGATCGAACTTGGGAGCGCCTGGTTCACCGCGAAGGGGCATGTAGAATGGGGATGGGGTCGCCATTGCGCAGAACACGACGCTTGACGGCTTTTGCAGCTCGGGGCGGTGTGCGCGAGGCGAGTGCGAGTTCGCCAAGGCGATCGCGAGGGTGTCTACGCGAAGCCGAGGTTAGCACCGAGAGCGTGTGGCGTCGACTCACAATGGCACGGCGCGGCGCAGGCTTGGACTAGCCGCAGCGCAATCAGCCGGTGCGTGGAGCGAAAGGCGGGTTAACAGAATATGCAAGAGGGTGATGGAAGGTCAAGGAATGTCGTGGAATGCGAAGGAAGGTTGCCGAAGGTCGCCGAGACTCGCAGGGTTTCTGGCTGACCGCCTCACTGGGGCAGCCAAATGAAGCGCCTCGGGAGCGGCTAGACTAGGCAAACCAACCTAACCCACACCCGGCAGGCTCGGAGGGGGTGAGACGGCAGTCAGTGGGACCAGCGAGGGCGACCCGAGGGTGCGTGCGAGGTGCCGAGGGGTCGCGAGACGGTGCGTGGGCGCTTACGGACGCGAGAGCGCGAACACAGCGAGACGGTCGCAGGCGAGGTCGCAGGTAACGGGGATGGTATTGCTTGAGAGGGGAGTGTCTGTAGGTACAGGTTTTATAGTCTAAAGAATCGGAGATATACGGAATAAAAGTGAGAGGAACACAAAGGAAAAACAGAAAAACCGAAACCGCCTACGGCGGAGCTCGCGGAACGCGAGCGTGTGGCGTCACAGTGTGCGCGGCGAGCGCGTTCGAGACTGCGGTGACCATATGGCAGGGTGCCGACGTCGTCCGCGAGGGTGCGAGGACCGCATGGCTGAGGCCGAGGTGCACGGCTCGGCGCCTGCTCGGACATGGCTTCGGCGCGGCTTGCGAGCTCAGCGCGGCGCGAGGCGCATCAACGCGGTCACGTGTTGGTCACGTGTTGGGAATGGACTCAGAGTCATGTGAGGATCTTATCTTTATCTTATCTATGATGTAGACGCTCCGGTACAAGGGTATAGTAGGTAGCCAGACCCAGGGTCCGGGTAGTGTATTCTAGAATAGCGTAGAAGGTTCCGGACACATCCGGTACTCAGCTTTAGACTTCGCCGAGCCCGGAGTGTCTTGGCAAGTATCGCACCATCATCACGCCATCGCGCATGTGATGGGCAGTATCAAGGGTCTCGGGTAGTACCAGGGGTCCTCCCCTTCATGTATATATACCGGGCTCTGCTGGGCTTAAGTCCCCAGCATCATCTATCTCGTCTACCACCACTTCACTCTCGCAGTCAAGTCTCACCCCACCAAAGCTACTAAGGTAAGTAGCGGGGTTTACTTTGACATTTAGATGATGCTATACCCCTTCGCGTCGACGTCGGCCTTAAGGGCTTGATCGTCGTGCGCAGCGTGCTCGACGTCGTTGCCGGCGACGTCGGCACCTTTACTACTCATAATCTTGCGTTCGCAGGTTTGTTTCTTCGATGCGCGACTACCACCTGTAATAGGGGTAGTTATCATTCGTGGGGCTGGCGACTGAGGTCCACCTGTAAAAGGGGGCTGTACGTCGTCGGCCATGGGGTCGCATGGGCATTACTCGTCGAATTATCGCGAGTGATGTTTGTGTTGGCGGGTTCGCAGCGCACTTCGACCTGTAATAGGCGATGCTGTGCTCGGCCTGTCCGGAGACCTAAACGACTTGGGATCTGGGGGATACGTTGGGCCACCTGACAAGGGGCTTGACATGTTGAGACCCACCGTTGGACACGTGGCGCCAGGAGTGCGACCATGTGGGCGGGCTGTGCAATACAGCATGGGAATCTTCTTGCCGATCCACAGGCGTAAGTGGCCACGCGACGCGTGGGGTGTTGAGTCCACCGCAAGGTGGCCGCATCCCCAGTACTGGATGACAAGCGGTAAGACGCTAGCATCTAGGAAGTCCATGGAGATCGTAGCTGTAAGGCACGACAAACCATTTGCAGCGGGTGTGGAAACCCGACTGAGATCTGAAACTCCCCCATCGCGCATGTGCAGAGAGATAATGGCATGCCATAAACGACTCTACCCACGAATGCGCGCGCATCAAGATTCGAACCGCAGCAAGAGAGGGCTGGTAACCCTCATTTTCTGAGCACTTTTCCTTTCCATAAGTCGTACCTGTAAAAGGACGATGGTTGATTATGTTATCACACAGAAATGAAGTTCTACAACAAGACCATCATTGCCCACAACGCCGCCGCCCCCTACCCCTCCCTTGCCGAACGCATCTTGCTTCGCAAGGAGACCCAAGAAAAAGTCTACGAGGAGGTCAAGGAGAAGCTGACCGAGATCGAGCGCCCCAAACAGTGCGAGAAGTATCTCCTCCAGCGCGAGCGTAACCGTCGCACCGTCACCCGCCCCGTTCCGAAGGCCAAGCAGGATCGCATCAACGAGGAGTTCGAGGAACGCCTCTGGGCGCTCGAACAGGCCTCCAGGCTCATCATGGAGATGAAGGCGCGCAAGCGTCTCGAGGACCGGATTTCGAATCCGGCTCCCTCACTCCTGAGTCGCCTGGGCCCCCCTCAGCACCTGTCTCAAGAAGAGGTCGAGGAGACATACGGGAACGACGGCGACATGCAAGGCAAGGTCCCGAAAGAAGCAGGTCGTATGCAGAAGTCGCACATCATCGATCGAACCAAAGAGATGATGAACTTGTTCAACGCGGTAAACCTTCGTTTGGTACCGCTCAGCGACCACCTCATCGACATCGACAAGGTCAACAAGGAGCTAGGCGATGAGGTCTCGAAGTTGCTCGTCGACTTCGAAGACTTATACGACCACTTCGACGAGAACAAGGGGAGAAAGAAGTTGAAGGGAAAGCATTACAGGTGGATTACGAGGGATTTAAAGAAAATAAAATATGTATCCTTTGTCAAGGTGCGGGTCGGAGGTGGGCCGGAGAACGGAGAACGGGGCGGAGAAAGGGTCGGAGAAGGGCGGAGGTCGGAGGTCGGATGGCAGTCGGCTTCAGCCTTAAAGGGCTGCGCCCTCGGCGGTCTGCGTTGCCTGGATTTCGGAGTCGGAGGTACGGAGAAGTGGCGGGGTTCGGGCCCACACAGAGATTGCGAGAAAGGATTAAGCAGAGTCGAGAAGGTACAGGGGGGACCTAAGTCGATATCCGAACTGAGGATACAAGTGCTAGCGCGGGAGCTTATATACTACTGAGTCCGGAGTTCGTGGAGATGGTCGGAGATGTACAAAACATATCATACTTCCAATCTGGGATTTGTCTCAGGAACGAAGGGGTAAAGGTTTTGCGAGATGATGAAGGCATGTGGTGAAGATAAGACCTTAGCAACCAACCGGAGTCGCAACTCCGAATGTCCGTGCTACCCCGTAGCTTCCCTCGAACTCCGGCGTTCTCCATGACCGGAGTTAGCTCGGAATTTCAGCGCCATGACAGTACCTCCCTCTTAGGCCGAGACCTTCGAGGCCAAGCGAATTCGCGACATCGTACGATTTTCGTATTTTTCGTGCCCCAACGGAATGCGGCGTTCCCCAGCGGATGAAAATTGATCGGGTATCCGGGGTTGCGGAAGGGGTGCCCGGGGTACGGATTTCGGGTATTTTAGGCTCGCGGATTCTGGCTGGGGTTCCTCAGAACCACCATGTCTTCCGAAGACGAACGACTCGAGCAGGGTGAGTACCCCGGGGTTCTTTCTCCGGAGTCTGACGCTAACGGAGTTCGCAGAAATCCGGGAGGCCGAGGAGGAGGCCAAGAGGGCCCTCGAGGAGGCGGCGCGCAAACGGCGCGAGATCGAGCAGCGGCGCGAGGAGGCGAAGCGGAAGGCGGAGGAGGAGAGGCTGAAGGCGGCGGAGGAGGAGAAGCGGAAGGCGGCGGAGGCGGAGAAGCGGAAGCGGGCGGCGGAGCTGCGGAAGCAGCGGGAGGAGAAGGAGGCGAGCGGGTCCGCGTCGGCCGCGAAGAGGAAGCGGCCGGAGGTGGCGGAGGGGTCCGCGGAGGCGGAGGCCCGGAGGCACGCGGAGGCGGAGGCCGCGAAGCAGGCCCCTTGCGACTCTTGTCGCAAGTTGGGCCTGGAGTGCGAGTGGCGGGTTGGGGGGCGGGCGAAGGCCTGCCAGCCGTGTGCGGTCGCCAAGCGGCCGTGCACGAAGGGTGGCGTCTCCGTGAGCGGAGTCGCGCCGCGGAAGAAGGCCGCGGAGAAGGGGAAGGGCAAGGCCCCGGTGACGGCGGAGGAGGTCGCGGACTCTGAGGCCGGAGTGGAGTCGGAGGTGGCGACGGCCGCGGGGGCGATCGCGGAGGCCCTGGGCCTCCTGACGGAGGCGGTGGACGACCTCACGGCGGAGGTCAAGCGCCAGGGCGACAAGACCCGGCGCGAGTTCGCCAAGTTCGCCTACACCATGGGGGTGTTGGCGGACACGCTGTACGCCGGTCTCGCCGACCCGGACTTCGACGACGCCCTCGTCCGGATGCAGGGTCTGGGTCCGGCGCCGGGGCCGGAGGTGGAGGTGCCGGCGGAGCAGGTGGAGGCGGTGCGGAGGGAGCTGGGCCTGATCAAGGCGGATCAGGCGCGGTGGCCCCGTGAGGTCAAGAAGTGGGCCGTCCGCGTGGGGTCGATGAAGGCGGAGTTGGAGCGGGCGGAGGCGGAGCAGAGCGGAGAAGAAGACGGAGAAGGAGACGAAGAAGAAGAAGAAGGGGGCCCTTTGGCGGAGGCGCAGGAGACGGAGGGTGAGGAGGAGAGCTCGGAGGAGAGCTCGGAGTCGTCGTCGGAGGAGGAGGCGGAGAAAAGTCCGGCGCGGAAGAAGGCGAGGAAAGAGTAGAGGGTTTTGTTTTCTTTTTGTTTATGTTATGTTTTTCTTTTTTAATACTATGTGATGTTTTCGGGGAATTCTTGTGTGAGTGAGAGAGTGAACGGATACGGGAGACCGGAATTAGGGACAGAGTTCGGAGACGGAGAAAGCGGAGAAATCGGAGAAATCGGAGAGAGACTTTGTTTGGGTTTTTTTTTTTTTTGATGTTGGTTCAGGGCGAGAGAGAGAAAAATGGAGAGAGAGAAACGGAAGGGTATCATCGGGGTACGGAGTCCGAGAGTGGACCGGGTTTTTCGGGGTACCGGAGATGGAAGTCCGCAATGTGTTCCTGAGCATGCTCTAGCTCGCTTGCCGGAATCCATTCGAACTCTTCGTCGGTGTTTTCATATCCTAGCCAGCGGACCTTGTAGAGGAGGGGGCATCTCCGACGTTTGTCGAACTTGGAGTCTACGATCTCGGAGATTTCGTATTCGAGGTCTCCGTTGATTTCGACCGGAGGTGGCGGAGATGTAGTCCGACCTGGAATAGAACTAGAAAGGTGAGGTTCTAACATGGATATGTGGTACACGGGGTGTACGGTGCGGAATTCGCGGGGTAGCTGCAGTGTGTAGGACTGCGGGCCAACCTTTGCTATGACCTTGTAAGGGCCAAGCATTTTCTCCGCAAGCTTCGGAGATGGACGGGTAGTCCGGAAGTGCTTAGCCTTGACGAAGACCATGTCTCCGACCTGAAGGTCAGGCGGAGGTGATCTCCGGGCATCGGCAGGTCCTTGGTAGCGCTTCTGAGCTTCCGCGATCTGTGTCCGGAGCTCCGACTGGAGCTCGTGGAGATCGACAGCGAAGTCGCGAGCGCGGGCGGACGCGATGTCACGCTCGGGGTGCACTGTGAGATTCGGGTGATAACCCTTGTTAGCGAAGAACGGAGAAATGCCCGTTGTTGCGCTCGGGGCATTGTTGTACGCAAACTCCGCGAGCGGAAGTAACTCCGACCAGTTGTCCTGCTGGTAGTTGCAGTACATCCGGAGATACTGCTCAAGAGTCTGGTTAGTACGCTCTGTCTGCCCATCTGCCTCGGGGTGATACCCGGAGGTGTAGTGGAGCTCGATGTCCAGAGCCAGTGCCAGAGAGCGGAAAAACTGAGAGACAAATTCGGAACCTCGGTCGGAGGTGACGTGCGAGGGAACTCCGTGCTTGGAGAAAACGTGGAGGATGAACAACTTAGCTAGTCCCGGAGCATCAATCTCGTCGTGGGTGGGGATGAAGATTGCCTGCTTTGTGAGACGATCCACCACCACAAGGATAGCGGAGAATCCGAAGGACTTCGGAAGGTGCTCGATGAAGTCCATGGAGATGGAGTTCCATGGCTTCTCCGGGATCGGAAGTTGTTGCAGAGTTCCGTATGGCTTGTGCCGGGTCGCCTTGGATCTCCTGCAAGTCGTGCAAGACTGGCAGTAGTCCTTGACAAACCCACGAACACCGGGCCACGTATACTCGCGTCGGAGGAGCTCGAGAGTCTTGTTAAAGCCATAGTGACCCGCGAGGGGGTGATCGTGCTTATAACGGAGAACTCGGAGCCGGAGTTCGGGAATGTCGGGGACGTAGATGCGATTATCGAGAAGAAGTAAACCTGTATTATCAGCGGACCAGCGCGGAGGAAGCGGAGATTGGGAAAGAATAGAAGAAGCAAGGGAATCCGTAGCCAAAGCCTTACGAATATCGTCGTGCAATGTTTCCACGTCCATAGTGACCACAGCCCGGAGAACCGGAGCTGCGAGGATGGTCGCTCGGAGGGATGCAGCGAGATGTTCGGAGGTGAAGATCGGCTTGTAGTTGTGCGGATTGACGTTGGCGTAGCCGTTACCTCCCTCCTTAAGGTAGACGTCCCATCGTCGAGTGAGCGCGTCGGGCTTGGTGCCCAGACGGCCGGGACGGAAGCGGATGACCATGTTGAAGGAGTTCAGAAACTCCGACCACCGGGCTTGTCTCCGGGTCAGGAGTTTCGTCGTGGAGAAATACTCCAGGTTCTTGTGGTCGGTGATGACGTCTATGGGGGTAGAGGAGCCTTCGAGGTAGTGCCGCCAGATGCGGAATGCCTCGAAGATGGCTAGCAACTCCTTGTCGTGAACGTCGTAGTTCAACTCCGGAGCGGAGAACGTCCGGGAGTGGAACGCAAGCGGATGAACGCCGTCGTCCGTGACCATGGATAGGATGGCCGCTAGTGCATAGTCGGACGCATCGGTCTCCACAATCAACGGAGCTCCGGGCTTCCATTGCGCCAGTGTCGGAGCGGACGTGAAAGCCTTTTTCAAGGTATCGAACGCCTCCTGACACTGCGGAGTCCACCTCCACGGAGTATTCTTCCGGGTGAGACGGGTTAGCGGAACAACGATATCGGAATAGAAAGGAATGAAGCGACGATAGAAATTTGCAAACCCTAGGAAGGACTGGATGTCCTTGACCTTCCGCGGAGTAGGCCAGTCAAGAATAATCTTGACCTTGTCCTCGGACATCGAAAGTCCGGAGGGGGACAAGATGTATCCGAGGTACTCCACCGAGTCAGTGTGGAACTGACACTTTGGAGCCTTGGCGTAGAGGCCATGCTCGCGGAGTCTGCGGAGAACTTCGCGGACGTGTTTCCGGTGCTCCTCCGGAGAATCGGAGTAGATGAGGATATCGTCGAGGTAGACGATAACACATTCATCGAGCAGGTCGCGGAAAACGTCGTTCATGAATCTCTGGAAAGCAGCAGGAGCATTAGTAAGACCCTCAGGAATAACCAACCACTCGAAAGAGCCGTAGCGCGTGCGGAACGTGGTTTTCCACTCGTCGCCCTCCGCGATGCGGACCAGATGGTACGCATGGCGGAGATCTATCTTGGTGTAGATACGGGCTTTCCCCGGAGCGTTCAGGAGATCGGAGATGAGCGGAAGGGGGTAGTGATCTTTCTTGGTGATGCGATTCAGTGCGCGGAAATCCACACAGAGGCGTAAACTCCCGTCCTTCTTCTTGACGAAGAGGATCGGAGCTCCGTGCGGAGAGGCGGACTGGCGGATGAATCCTGCGGAGAGATTCTTATCGATGAATTCGCGGAGAGCCTGGAGTTCAGCCGGAGATAGGGAGTAGAGACGCCCCGGAGTTAGGGGTTTTTCATCTTCCAACTCGATTTTGAGGTCGTAGGGTCGGTGAGGGGGTAGAGTGTAGGCACGTTCCTCGCTGAAGACGTCGGCGAAGTCGTGATACTCTGGGGGAACATTGGATAGGTCGAGCGGGGGTGTCGGAGCGGGAGTAGCGGAGTTGGAGACGGCGCGCAGACAGAAGTGGAATACTTCTGAGCCGGGCAACTGCGAGGCTCGCGCGAATGCGGCTGCTCCGATGAGGGAAACGAGAGGAGCGGAGCGGAGTTCAGGAGGAGTGGGATCGGAAGACTCGTCGGAAGTGGGGGTTTTCTCCGGAGATGTGGTCTTATCAGCCGGAGACGGGGGTACGGGAGAGACTGCAGGCGGAAAGGTGATGGTACGGGCTGCCCAGTCAATCGACGGATTGAAGGCGGATAGCCAGTTGAGACCTAAGACTGCAGTCGACGGAGAGTCGAGTTTAGTAACGTAGAAAGACAAATCCAGGGTGTTCCTGGTCGGAAAAGTGACCGGAAGATCAACGGAGAAGGAGATGGTCCCTGCAAGAGATCCATCGAAAAGACGGAGCGGAAGCGGAGGAACGGACTTGAGCCGGAGATGGTGCCGTTTGGCAAAATCGAAATCAATGAAACAATGTGAGGAGCCACTGTCTAGCAGCGCAAGAAGAGAAAGATCGGGGGGTGCGATTAGCGGAACATAGAAGGAATGCGACGGAGAAAGAGTGGACGCGTTGAGACGGAGCTCCTCGGATGCACGGGAAGATTCAACGCAACTCTCGGCCCGTGCGGAGCCACGAGAGTTGCTCAGGCTTTTGACTCCGAGCTCTGCGGAGTAGCGGAGCTCGTGGTCGTAGCCGAGCGGGCCTTAGCCTGGGAGGCCGTAGAGGCGGGGTTGGTACAGTCCCGGGCCTTGTGGCCGGGCTTTGCGCAGAACATGCACAAGTTGTTTTCGAAACGGCGTTTACGCTCCTCTGGCGTTAGTTTACCGTTCTTGTCCAAACCCATTGCCTTTGCCCTGTCAGCGGTGGAGTTGTTGCCGCCGCTGTTGCTTCCGGGCCGCGGCGCGGAGTTCGCCCTCGGGTTCGGAGTATCATTCCTGCCCCCGGAGTTCGAACCCTTTGCCTGGTTGTTGTTGCCGCTGGACTTAGCAGCCTGGTTGCCGTTGCCGCTGCTCGACGCATTGTTAGAACTGCCTCCGGAGTTGTTACTCCGTGAGCCGGAGTTCTGCGACGAGCTGGCTTTTGGCTGAGACCCCCGTTCACGGCGGATCTCTTCCTGGCGCTCCCAATATCGCCGGTCGTAGAGCTGGATCATCCTCCGCATTCCGGCCAGCGTTTTAGGCTTGCCGGACGGGGACTCGGAGATCTTGTCCTTGAGCCGGGCTGGAAGGCCCTTGTAGAGCAAGAAGCACAAGGCCGGCTCGCTCCACTGAACTCGGGATGCTAACCTGTTGAATTCAGCAAGATATTTTGCGCACGGCTTATCGTCGCGCATGGTTAGCGTCTGGAGTTTGGACTCCGCGTCGCCCTCCGGGTCAAAGACTCCGAAGTTTGACTGGAGTTCTTCCACGAAGATATCCCAGTCGTCAATCCATTCCGGATCTTCGCCCCTCATGATGGCTGGTTCGAACCAGTCCAACGCAGTACCCTTGAGGTACGAGAGAGCGAAGCTGACCTTGTCCTGACCCCGGGAGAAACTCCGGGTATCAGTCCGGAAGGCCAGTTGACACTGGAGCAGGAAGGTGTTGAGCTTCTGTGGGTCGGAGCCATCGAACGGGTCGGGCTTCCGGACCTTCACAGAGCGGGGCGGAGGAGAGGAGGACGTCTTACGAGTTAATCGTTCCAGTACCTCCGCTAACCGGACTATGTCCAATGGCGGAGCTTCCTCGTTCCGTGGCTCCGAACGCCGTGAGCCGGAACGGGACTGGGAGCCCTCTCTACTCCGGTCGGAATCCTGGAACGGGTTGTTCGGGGATTCGCGAGGCATGTGGAATTCCGGGACCGGAGGTTCCTCAGAGGCCCGGTTTTCCGGCTGCGGCTCTGCAGCCTGGGGTTCCTCGTCTGGACCTAGTTCTTCGAACCGGTCCTCGTCCGGAGTCGTGTGTCGTCGCGGCACGGGTCGTTGCGACGTGGATCGTTGCGACGTGGATCGTCGCGGCCGGACGTTGATGTGTCCGTACGCCTGCTGGAAGGCGCTCATGCAGTGCCGAGTGTGAGTTCGGATATACTGTCAAGGTGCGGGTCGGAGGTGGGCCGGAGAACGGAGAACGGGGCGGAGAAAGGGTCGGAGAAGGGCGGAGGTCGGAGGTCGGATGGCAGTCGGCTTCAGCCTTAAAGGGCTGCGCCCTCGGCGGTCTGCGTTGCCTGGATTTCGGAGTCGGAGGTACGGAGAAGTGGCGGGGTTCGGGCCCACACAGAGATTGCGAGAAAGGATTAAGCAGAGTCGAGAAGGTACAGGGGGGACCTAAGTCGATATCCGAACTGAGGATACAAGTGCTAGCGCGGGAGCTTATATACTACTGAGTCCGGAGTTCGTGGAGATGGTCGGAGATGTACAAAACATATCATACTTCCAATCTGGGATTTGTCTCAGGAACGAAGGGGTAAAGGTTTTGCGAGATGATGAAGGCATGTGGTGAAGATAAGACCTTAGCAACCAACCGGAGTCGCAACTCCGAATGTCCGTGCTACCCCGTAGCTTCCCTCGAACTCCGGCGTTCTCCATGACCGGAGTTAGCTCGGAATTTCAGCGCCATGACATCCTTCGAAAATTTTAGTACTCGATATGTAGAGATCGCAAGGGAGCTCGTCGCTCTCAATATCTCATTCGAATACTAAATCCACCTGTAACCCAATGTAATAAAAACTCCACCTGACACTGAACTTCTGTGTGATACATAAGAGTTTTCCTTACTTTCTGTCACGGATGTGACGGTGCTGCCCTATTTTTCGCCGATTTTTGGCTATTTTCCTCGATTAATCCAACGGGCGAGCAGCCCTCGCGCCGTCTGGAGTCCTAGCCGCCCACACTCAGCGCCTGGCCACTCAGCGCCAGCGCCCTGATGGCGCATCACCCCTAGACGCCAGCGCATCCCGCTGCGCGCTCAGACACTGCCCGGATCACCGGTCTGCCTTGCAACCGGTTCCCCGGATCGCCGAGGAGGCGCTGTCATCCCTAATGACTCCCCTCGCCGAGACACGCCGAGCTGATCAGCCTGATGACACAGCCTCGGCCCGACGCAGCCTCGAGACACTGCCAGCTGACACAGCCTCGTGACATAGCCCCAGCACAGCCGCGCCGCGCAGCCCGCGTCGCAGCCTCGCTGGCTATGCTGAGCGCTGCCCATCAGCTTATGTAATCGTATAGCCTGCCCTAAAGGACCTGTAGTATATAAGGGTAGCTCCCCTCGCTCCTGTCCGTCATCTCAACCTCTTGGTCAATACGGACAGGTAAGCCCAGTTTGTATTGTAGTTACAGTGCTAATATTATCTTGGTCAATACGGACAGCTGAGCAAGTTTGTTCGTCGCTGCGTGATTCGCTCCGCCGCGCCTCGTCGTCGACCTCCCCACTTGCCCTCCCTCGTGAAGCGTTGAGCCCTAGCTCCGCGACACTTTCCAACTGTAAAAGTGGAAAGAATTTGTACTAACATACCTTTTGACTAAGAAACAATGGCTGACGCTGATCAAATCGCTCAAATCAACTGGACCGACATCAACTTGTCCTCGGACAATATCCAACTCTCTCACGAGACCACGGTTCAGGCCATCTTCTCGGTTGCAGCACCAGAGGAAATATCGCAGAACCAAAGGATCTTCATCCAAGAATCGATCTACGCGGGGGTTGTTGAAGCCTTCCGTCAGAACGAGGCCCACGTGAGGCACCTATTCGATGGGTTCCTCAACATTTTTAACGCGGCTATGACATCGATTCTGGAGAGGGTGGACGAAGTCCACCATGAGCTGGTCGAAACCCAGAAAATCACCTATGTCCAGGAAGCCTCGCTGGAAGGCGTCAGGGGGCTCGCAGAAAATGCGATCAAACAGTTGAACGCCCTCCCAGCCGGTATCAGTTCAGGAGGTGGCGCACCTGCTCGCCCCAAGTCCGCCCAACCGCCTCTCTTCTCTGGTGAGAAGAATACGACGAAGTTCGAGGAATGGAAAAACCTGGTCGAACTTTGGAACAGCACCCAGGGCATCACGACGGACAAACAGCGCATAGTCAATGCGTTGTCCCTGCTGCGCGAACCAGCCCTGAAGCTGATGCAACCACTGTTGGACAAGAACGCCAGGGGCGAGGACATGGGCTCGGTCGACAGCTTCTGGGCTAGTCTCCAGACGGTTTATGGTCAAAAGGATGTTACGCACACGGCAACGAAGGACCTTGAGAAGCTACTCAACGACAAGTCGGCTCTCCAGAAGGACATCATTGACTACTCGGTTCGCTTCAAGGTACTCCTCGACAACAGCAGCAAGCCGTTCACGAACGCGCATATGATTAATAAGCTGTACGACAACGTCGAGGAGAAGCTAAGTATCTTCGTGCTGGGTCGTGGTCGCTCGAGTTGGCCTTCAACCGCGTCAGAATTCATGACGTATCTCGTTGAGGCATACAAGGAACTCTATCCCGACCGTGCAGCGACGCACATCTTCAGCAAGGGAAACTCGCACAGCTCGGGTTCTACACCGGACCCGAATGCCATGGACATCAGCGCGGCTCAGACGGGCAAGGGCAAAGGCAAGGGGAAACAACAGGCGAATTCACAAGAAGCCAAGAAGGTTTCAACTCCCTGCGCCATTTGCACTGAGCTGAAGAAGTTCGCGCGTGCTAAAACGCACGTGACTTCGGACTGCTTCTCGCTCAAGGACCAGAAGCCGCAACAGTCCTCCGGTAACAACATCGGCAAGGCCTCCTCCTCGAGCGGGGGGAGTAACAATCAAGGAAAAGGCAAGAATGCAGCGGCACTCGCTGCCAAGAAAAACTCCTTCAATCAAGCGAAGGCCAGGATGGCCGAATTGGAGAAGGAGATTGCGGGACTCGAGGCCGACGACGAAGTCATCATCAATGCGGCCCGTATCCACGAATGGACGGAGGAGGACGAGAAGGAGTTGAAAAAGACTCCCCCCCAGGAACCCGTTGATGAGCGGGAAGCTAGGCGTGCACGTATGAGGGCCCAAGCTGCTAAATACGCGAAATCGTCTGACCGGAAAGTGGATTTTCTCAACGACCTGTAGTGAATCCCTGCGTCCTACAGGTTAATAACGCTGATCATGTACCCACAGCCGAGTCTACACTGGATGTAGATAGAGTAATTGACATTGATGTATTGAACGTCTCGCGTAATAAATCATTATCGTTCAAACTTCCTATTACTCTGTGGGTGTATGGTAAAAAAGTGCAGGCAGAAGCCCTGGTTGATTTAGGTACCACGACGAGTTTCATCAATCACAGCTTTGTCGAAAAGAACAATCTGGTAACTATTAAGTTGGCAAATCTGTATGAAGTAAAAAATGCGGATGGAACGATCAATAAAGCAGGACGAATCACTTACGCCCTGCGAGCCTACTTGGAAATTGGAACGCACAAACATACCCAGTACTTGCTCGTGACGGATTTGCACGACAAAGACATGTATATAGGGTACAAGTTCCTACACCGGCATAACCCAGAAATCGACTGGGCAAAAGGCAATTGGGAGTTCACCAGATGTCCTGAATCATGCAAAGTCTCCAGCATGGCACAGAAAGTCCAAGCCCTCGACATCGAAATCGGCAATGACGAGGAGCTGGCAGAGTATCACAAAAATGCGCTGCCCTAGCGCCTATACACCAAACCAACCAGCAATACTCACTGGCAAAGGTTTACTTGGACTACAAAGGGTGTAGCCAGGCTTGAAGACGAGGTATAGAGGCTAGAGAGGTGAGATGCGATGAGATTGAAGCTGGGGAGGCACCCCCAGCCCTCAGGGTTTATATACATGTGCACCAGGTCCCCAGGGACCGGTGTTCAGGGTCTTAGCTATCTAATACCTACTACGCTATTGGCTAGTGCCCTACAGGCATTCCTACATTCTCCTACACGTTCCTAAATGTTCCTACGATGTCCCAGAAACCTCCAGAACGTTCCAGCACTGTCCGGACCTGTCCAGAGACCTCCAGGGCTTTCTAGTCCATTCCGGAGTGTCTCGGCGCTTCCAGACCCTTGCCTGCTTCTAGACCTTCGACCATGTGACCCTGGGATACCGCACGTGTGCGCATCACGTGACCGCCGTATCACGTGACCAGCCCCGAGCCTAGGGCTGTCACTCCAGCGCTTCTGCATGTCACAGTTCGGAGTAATCGCTTCTGTCACCTGCTGCCCCTAACCCTAAGGGTTAAGACGAAAAACTGTGACACAGAGCTTGAACCAGAGCAACCTTGGGAATTCTCACTGGACGATATTGGAGAAGTGGATATTCCCCACTACATCAACTGGGTTGATTTCAGTAACCCAGAGGAACGAACGCAAGCCGAGGCTGTCGCTGACATCCTGGAAAAGGATGACGACGATACGGTTGACACCTCGCAATGGAAATCACAGATACCGAGTTGGGTCCACAAATTCGAAAGCGTATTCAGTAAGACCAAGTCTGAACGCATGCCCACCCACAAACCATGGGATCATGCCATCGAATTTGAGGAAGGAGCAAAATTGCCCCCAATCGGAAAGGTGTACCCACTAGACCAGAGACAACGCTCGTCTTTCGACGAGTGGATTCGTGAGGAACGCCGAAAAGGCTACATTGAAGAGTCGAAGTCACCCATCGCTGCATCATTCTTTTTCGTAAAGAAGGCCGATGGCAGTTTGCGACCTTGCATGGATTACCGCCCCTTGAACGGAATTACAAAGAAAAACCGTTATCCTATCCCTCGGATCGCCGACCTAATCGACGCACTGTCTCAGGCGTCGATATTCACAAAAATCGACCTTCGATGGGGATATAACAATATCCGCATCAAGGAAGGTGACAAGTGGAAAACGGCTTTTGTAACCAAGGACGGTTTATTCCAGGCCAAAGTTATGTACTTTGGATTCGCAAACGCACCAGCAACATTTCAGAATATGATGAACAACATTTTCGAAGACCTTATCCGTCAAGGAAAGGTTATGGTCTACCTCGACGATATCCTCATCTTTGGCAACGACCGCGAGGAACATCGAAAGATCGTACACGAAGTGTTGCAGCGACTGGAAGACAACGACCTCTTCGCAAAGGCAGAAAAGTGTCTATTCGAGAAGGACAAGCTCGCCTATCTCGGCATGATTATATCTAAGAATCATGTAGAAATGGACCCTGCTAAAGTCACAGGCGTAACGGAGTGGCCCGTACCAACCAAGGTCAAGCACGTTCAGGCATTCCTTGGATTCGCGAATTTCTATCACAGGTTTATTAAAGACTTTGCGAAGATCACGAAGCCACTCACGGTACTCACCAAGAAGGATCAACCATGGGAATGGGGTCCCGACCAGCAGAAGGCGTTTGATGACCTGAAAAAGGCGTTCACTTCTGCACCAATTCTACGAATTCCGGATGACGTTAATCCGTTCAGGCTCTCTACCGACGCGAGTGACTTCGCGATCGGCTCGGTTTTGTCACAACTCGACCCAAACGATAAGCTTTACCATCCGGTAGCCTTCCACTCCAAGTCACTCAATGTTCACGAAAAGAACTATGAGATATACGACAAGGAGATGTTGGCCATAATCCGTGGGTTAGAAGAGTATAGGCACTATCTAGAGGGACACCCGGAGAAATTCGAGATATGGTCAGACCACCAGAACCTGACTTATTTCAAGCAGGCCCAGAAATTGTCTCGCCGTCAAGCTCGTTGGGCATGTCACAGTTTTTCGTCTCAACCCTTAGGGTTAGGGGCAGCAAGTGACAGAAGCGATTACTCCGAACTGTGACATGCAAAAGCGCTGGAGTGACAGCCCTAGGCTCGGGGCTGGTCACGTGATACGGCGGTCACGTGATGCGCACACGTGCGGTATCCCAGGGTCACATGGTCGAAGGTCTAGAAGCAGGCAAGGGTCTGGAAGCGCCGAGACATTCCGGAATGGACTAGAAAGTCCTGGAGGTCTCTGGACAGGTCCGGACAGTGCTAGAACGTTCTGGAGGTTTCTGGGACATCGTAGGAACATTTAGGAACGTGTAGGAGAATGTAGGAATGCCTGTAGGGCACTAGCCAATAGCGTAGTAGGTATTAGATAGCTAGGACCCTGAACACCGGTCCCTGGGGACCTGGTACACATGTATATAAACCCTGAGGGCTGGGGGTGCCTCCCCAGCTTCAATCTCATCGCATCTCACCTCTCTAGCCTCTATACCTCGTCTTCAAGCTTGGCTACACCTTTTGTAGTCCAAGTAAAACCTTTGCCAGTGAGTATTGCTGGTTGGTTTAGTGTATAGGCGCTAGGGCAGCGCATTTTTGTGATAGAAGATTGAAGCTAGCCAACCTACTCCACCTTTGGTGGCCTAGGTTATTGCTTTGGGTTCTGGGGGCTTGTTTGAACAAGTGCTTTCGCGCTTTGTTCAGTTTTCTGCCAATCCACAGGCGCAAGTGGGCACTATAGTACCTTTTTAGGTACAGACAGGGGAACGTGGTGTAACCCACCTCAGAGGGCTTTGCCTGCGGACGAGTAACCCCTGTTGTAGTGCTGGACTAAGGGTGTAATACCCTGTCCAACCAGTTTTAGCTGCGTGGCGTGGAAACCCGCAGTAATACCCCTTTCTCTTCGTTGAGGGTTGGCTGGCAGGAAAGCCTTGCGCTTTGCCTGTGTGGAGAAGTTTTCTGGCTTGTGTACACAGGCTGACCCGTGTTTACTAGTGCCTAAAGCTGCTAGGAACCGTTTTGTCCTTGCTAAGGACGAGAGCTCTGGCAAACCCTTGCTTGAGCGCATCAAGATCTCAAACCTTCACCGCTTCAAAGACGTTGGGAAGCCGCGCCCTGCGTACAAACCTCGCACTACACCCTACACCCCTGTCCCTGGTCGTCGTGAAAGGCTTGCTCGTGAAGCAGACTTGAACGACTTCAAGCACCAGCTTCAGCTCGAAGACTATCGCAACGAACAGCGCAAGCGCCGCCTACTCGATCGCATCGCGAACGCCCCTCCCCCTCTACCCCTCATCGAACGTATTGAACCTCCCCCTACTCCCCCTATCGAAGTCAAACCCATTCCCAAGGACCTTCGCTTTCACACCAACACTCAGGTCCATCAGCTGCGCGACTACGGACGAAAGTTCAACGGCGCCCTTAACCACTTGGGTCCGTTCTTTCAGAAGCTAGACGAGCAGCGTTTTCGAGTTGGGTTGACTGAACACGAGCTCTACACCTTGGGCTTGTTCAAGGAGAGGTTCGATAACATTCGCAAACACCTTCAGACCATCGTCGAGACGAAGGAGTACACCACGAGGGAGTGGAAGAAGATTTCGAGGGATTTGAAGAAGGCAGGCGCACATAGCTTTGCTGAGCTTAAGCCACGCTTCGCTGAGCATTGCAGGGAGCTGATTCAGGAGTTGGGTGAAGATTGGTTGTTTTTGGAGAAGAACCTCGATTAGTTTTTGTATCTGCGCATTTTTGAATCAAGATGTCGCTCAATTCAAACCCTGTTGACTTTGGTTTGCGTTCTGCTGCGAGTTCAAGTGGTATGGACCCTTGGGGAGCGTTAGAACTCGGCTCTATGGCTGAGGGAGGCCCTACCCCAGTTTTGGCTGCTGCGCCGCTTTCGACCTCTTACGAAGAGTACAGCCAGTCATGGGTACAAGCCGCTCAGGAAGGACTGACTCCTGGCGACTTCAAGGCCCTCGTTGACAGCCTGGGTAACTGGGTAAAGGCTGAGATAGCTCAAGTAAGGTCGGAAATGGGTTCAGAAGTCCTTCGCTTGAAGGAAGCCCTTCGCAAACGCAAAACCGAGGCCAAGACACTTCAGGAGCAGATAGACACCCTTGAGCAGACTAGACAGCACTTGTCTGCGCAGATAGCAGAGGCTCAGAACCAAAATCGCGTTTTGCAGAACGCTATGCAGATGCTGAAGCAGGAGAACGAGAGCTTGAAAGTGTTGGTTCAGCAAGGCACTAGTGGAGGCAACGTTGGGTTGTCTCAGTCTTTGTTCCCTACCATGAAGGAGCCTGACACCTTTAATGGTGATAAGGCTAGTAAGCTGGATGACTGGCTCGAGTCGATGGCACTCTGGTTGCGCCACCGTGGCGTAATGGACGACGAAAAGAAGATAGAGACGGCGATGACTTACCTGCGAGGTTCAGCAAAGAAGGTCATGCAAGAGTACTTCGACAAGGTGGCAGACTCAAAGCCCCTTGGTACTTGGACCAACTTTGTGAACGAACTCCAGAAAGGATTCCAACAGACCGACAAGAAGGACAGGGCAAGGGCAGAGTTTGAGCAGCTTGTCAGCAAGAAAGGAACGAACGAGAAGACTTTCAATGAGTTTGCTGCTCGTTTCCGTTCGCTGGCTCGCCAAACTGACTTCTCCAACGAGGAACTGTTGGTCAAAGCCTATGCCCATACCCCTCGTGCCGCTGCCGATGTACTGGCAGCCCGTGGTCGTGCTCAGTGGGCTACGACCTGGGACAGTTGGTTGAAGGATGTTCAGGAGATTCTGCAGGATCAACGTCTCTTGACGGGCACCGTACTCTCTGGACAGCCTCAGTCGTCGAAAGACCCTGACGCTATGGATGTCGACGCCTTGAAGAAGGGCTCAGCCCAGGGCAAAGGCAAGACAGCCAAAGTTCAGAAGGTTGCCATGTCGTTCGAGGAGGCGAAGAAGAAAGGCTGCTGCGCTCAGTGTGGAGGCAAAGGCCACATCGCCAAGGAGTGTCCATCGAAGAAGAACAACTCAGGTTCTTCGACGTCGTCGAGTAAAACCACCAATGCACCGGTGGCCAGTTCGTCAAAGGCTTCGCCTTCAAAGGGAAAGGAGAAGGATAAGGGCTCTCGCCACACGAAGAGCAGTGCGCGCGAGGTGTACGCCAGCGACTCGGAGAGATTCCAGGAGGTAGCCTCTGACGAGGAATCGAGCTCAGATAGCTCAGAAGAAGAAGATACCCCCAAGACCAAGCAAAAGAAGAAGTCGTCTTCGAAGGAGAAGGCGCAGAAGATTAACCGCGTGGTATTCTCAGATGATGAGGATTTTCTGCAGGGACCGATGTAGAGTCTGCGACATCTGGTCCGTTTTTAGATTTCCTTTACCCTCCCGACTCAGTAGAATGTATTAAATCAGTTTTGGAATCGAGAAAAGTCTCTAGTTTGCCCTCTAAATCGAGCTTTATCGTTCCAGTAACTTTGAGTCAGGGTAAGGAAATCAGAGTGCAGACTACCGCGCTGGTTGATTCAGGGGCCTATGCCGTGTTCATTAGCCATCGCTTCGTCAAGAAGCATAAGCTGAAGACGAACCAGCTGGCCAGGGAGATACGCGTTTACAACGCGGATGGCTCCAGGAACAAGTGTGGCAGTATTGAGGAGTACGCTTGGCTCGACGTAGCCGTAGGGGACCATATCTCCAGACAAGCATGCCTTATTACAGATCTGGGTGGAAAGGACATGTTCCTCGGCTTTAGCTACCTGAAGAAGCATAATCCTGAGATAGATTGGGATAAGGGCGAGTGGAAGTACTCCAGATGCCCAGATTCTTGTCGCTTTACCAGCCACAAGGCTCAAGTAGCACAAGCAGAGCTCGAAGAACCTATGGACGAGGACTTCGAGGAGGAAGAAGAGGAGCCTTGGCTCCAGTGGGTCGACCCTTCCACCCCAGATGGCCGCGTTTTGGCATTAACTTGCCGGAAGATCGCAGCGATGTGCAGTATTCGTTCGCTGGAGGGAATCGAGGACTGGGAGCAGCTTGTCCCTGCACAGTATCAAGACTATGGGGACGTGTTTTCGAAGCGTGCAAGCGAACGGTTACCCGTACAAAAGCCTTACGACCACGCTGTCGAGTTTATCGACGGAGCTACCCTACCTCGACCAGCTCGTAATTACTCGCTGTCGCCAGAAGAGAGGAATTCTCTGGACGAGTGGATTCAGGAGAATCTCGCCAAGGGATACATCAGACCGAGTAAATCCCCGCTGGCAGCACTAGTCTTTTTCGTGAAGAAGAAGGACGGTTCATTGCGCTTGGTGCAAGACTACAGGAAGCTGAACGAAGTCGTCAAGAAAGACCGCTTCCCTATACCCAAGATCTCAGACCTTATAGATCGACTATCTAAGGCCAGTATATACACCAAGATTGACCTTAGATGGGGGTATAACAACGTCAGAATCAAGGAAGGAGACGAGTGGAAGCTGGCCTTCATCACACCTTTCGGTTTATACGAACCTACAGTGATGTTCTTCGGCCTCAGCAATGCACCAGCAACCTTTCAGCGCATGATGAACCATATTCTCGATGATCTGATTCGAGAAGGGCATGTCATGGTCTACCTAGACGACATCCTCATCTTCACGAATGACTTGGACCACCATCGGCGATTAGTTCGCGAGGTATTGCAGCGGCTACGCGACAATGACCTGTTCGCTAAGCCAGAAAAATGCTTCTTCGAGACGGATAGCATTGAATACCTCGGAATGATCATCAGCAAGGGGTCGGTTCAGATGGATCCATCGAAGGTAGATGGCGTTTTATCTTGGCCCATACCCAAAAGGGTCAAAGATGTCCAGGCTTTCCTGGGTTTTGCTAACTTCTACCGACGGTTTATTCGAGACTTTGGCAAGATTGTTCGCCCATTGTCAGAGCTTACCCGCAAAGGTAAAGAGTGGGAATGGGGGCCTGAGCAGCAGGATGCCTTTGATACGCTCAAGAGAGCGTTCACCACTGCGCCTATTCTCAAGATTCCGGACGACGAGCACCCTTTTAGGCTCGAATGCGATTCGTCAGACTTTGCTACGGGGGCTGTACTTGAGCAACTGGGCGAGGATGGCCTTTGGCACCCTGTCGCGTTTTACTCCAAGGCGCTAGGCGTACATGAGCGCAACTACGAGATATACGACAAGGAGATGCTAGCCATCATCCGCGCATTGAAGGAATGGCGCCACCACTTGGAGGGACACCCTCTACCATTTGAAATATGGTCAGATCACCAGAATTTGACCTATTTCCGCAAGGCACAAGACTTGACGCGACGTCAAGCACGTTGGAGCCTTTTCCTCACACGTTTCCACTTCAAGTTGGAGCACAAGCCTGGAAAGACGATGAAGCGGGCTGATCCAATGTCCAGGAGGCCAGATCATGAATTGGGGGTGGATTGCGACAATCGTGAAAAAGTCCTTTTGAAGCCAGAATATTTCGCGATTCGAGCCATGCAACCAACCCATTCATCGATAGTGGACGATAGCAAACTGCTAGAAAGGATCAGAAAAGCCCTGCTGGACGACGAAGTCACCAAGTCGTACAAAGACCTGATGTTGAAAGGACCAAGAGAGTTCGGGAAGGACTTAGCAGAATGGCACCTCGAGGACGGGCTACTACTGCACCGAGGCAAGGTGTATGTGCCCAAGGACGACAAGATTAGGGCGGATCTACTCAAGTTACACCACGACTTCCCTGGGGCTGGACACCCTGGACGATGGAAGACGTTGGAGTTGCTGTCGCGCAACTACTGGTGGCCAGGAATGTCAGTTTACGTCAAGAAGTACGTCGCAGGCTGCGAAGTCTGCCAGTCGCATAAAAACGTCAACCAGAAGCCTGCTGGCCTGCTACAACCGAACGAGGTTCCGTCGGAACCCTGGGAGATAATCTCATGTGACATGATCACGGACTTGCCTGAGTCGGACGGTTACAACGCTATCTTCGTAGTCGTTTGCCGCTTAACCAAGCGAGCACATTTCCTCCCCATCACCAAGGAGTTTTCAGCCAAGGATCTGGGAAATTTGCTCTATGAGCGTGTTTGGCCTTTGCACGGCCTACCCAGACAGATCATTTCGGATAGGGGAACGCAGTTCGCCGCAAAACTCTTCCAGGAATGGTGCAGACTCTTGGGGATCAAGTCAGCAATGACTACAGCGTTTCATCCTCAGGCGGACGGTCAGACGGAGCGAGTTAATCAGTCATTGGAGCAGTATCTGCGCTGCTACACAAGCTTCAGGCAGGACGACTGGGCGTACCTTTTGCCCTCTGCCGAGTTTGCGTACAATAACCAGGCGCATGAAAGCACCAAGAACTCGCCATTCTTCGTCGAATATGGCCGTCATCCACGCATGTTCCCAGAGCAGGACCGTGTTACAAGGTTGTCAGAACTGGACGACTGGACGAAGCTTAGACAGGAGGCCCAAGATCAGGCAAAAGCCGCGCTCGTGCTGGCTGCAGAGCGAATGAAGTGGTACTACGACCAGGGTAAATCAGAACCCTTGTTCAAGGTCGGAGACCGTGTTTGGCTTGACGCAAAGGATCTGAACCTTCGGGTTCCCTCCAAGAAACTGGCACCAAAGCGAGTAGGCCCTTACGAGATCGTAGAGCAGCTGGGACCGGTCACCTTCAAGCTGAAGTTACCAGCCCATGTGAAGATTCACCCGGTCTTCCACGCAAGCAAGCTCACGAAGCACGTCGAGGATGAGGTTGCCAATCGCACGCGCAAACCCCTACCACCCATTCGTGTGGGTGATGACGAGGAGTACGAGGTCGAGCAGATCGTAGATGCACAGCCAGACTCTAAAGGCCGTGTTATGTACCGAGTACGGTGGAGAGGATACGATGAGCATAGCGACACATGGGAATACTTGCCCAATCTCAAGCACGCTATGGCGAAGGTCAAACAATTCCACAAGAAATACCCAGATGCGCCAAAGGCAATTTCCTTTCTGCAACGCCACCACGACGAGGAGGATGAGTTTTTCGTGCGCGAACTCGCGCTACTCCAATCTTGGGGAGCAGACGACCAGTTCGAGGTCGAGCTCATGAACAAGGACGCAAAACTCCCCTCACGTGGCTCGCCAGAAAGCGCAGGGTTGGATCTTTTCATCACGGAAGACCTTACGCTCAAGCCCCATGATCGCAAGCTAGCGTCAACTGGCCTTCGAATGTGTACTCCACCAGGTACCTACGCTCGAGTCGCACCACGGAGTGGCCTCAGCCTCAGAGGCATCGACATAGGAACAGGCGTTATTGACCGAGATTATCGAGGAGAGCTCAAAATTCTACTCATCAACAACTCGCCCGACACCTTTACATTCCACAAGGGTGATCGTGTCGCTCAACTCGTGCTCGAAATAATCTCCTACGCCGAACCAACTCCGGTTTCTCGCCTCGACTCAACCATTCGCAGCAGCGATGGTTTTGGCTCCACTGGTATTTAGGCTTCACCAGGAGGTTCAGCTAGAATTGGGGGTAATGTCACAGTTTTTCGTCTCAACCCTTAGGGTTAGGGGCAGCAAGTGACAGAAGCGATTACTCCGAACTGTGACATGCAAAAGCGCTGGAGTGACAGCCCTAGGCTCGGGGCTGGTCACGTGATACGGCGGTCACGTGATGCGCACACGTGCGGTATCCCAGGGTCACATGGTCGAAGGTCTAGAAGCAGGCAAGGGTCTGGAAGCGCCGAGACATTCCGGAATGGACTAGAAAGTCCTGGAGGTCTCTGGACAGGTCCGGACAGTGCTAGAACGTTCTGGAGGTTTCTGGGACATCGTAGGAACATTTAGGAACGTGTAGGAGAATGTAGGAATGCCTGTAGGGCACTAGCCAATAGCGTAGTAGGTATTAGATAGCTAGGACCCTGAACACCGGTCCCTGGGGACCTGGTACACATGTATATAAACCCTGAGGGCTGGGGGTGCCTCCCCAGCTTCAATCTCATCGCATCTCACCTCTCTAGCCTCTATACCTCGTCTTCAAGCTTGGCTACACCTTTTGTAGTCCAAGTAAAACCTTTGCCAGTGAGTATTGCTGGTTGGTTTAGTGTATAGGCGCTAGGGCAGCGCATTTTTGTGATAGGGCACTATACCTAACAAGATTCCATTTCACACTACACCACAAGCCGGGTAAAAGCATGGAAGCTGAAGACCTTCTGTCCAGGAGACCAGATCATGAAGAGGGGGTAGTGTCACGGATGTGACGGTGCTGCCCTATTTTTCGCCGATTTTTGGCTGTTTTCCTCGATTAATCCAACGGGCGAGCAGCCCTCGCGCCGTCTGGAGTCCTAGCCGCCCACACCCAGCGCCTGGCCATTCAGCGCCAGCACCCTGATGGCGCATCACCCCTAGACGCCAGCGCATTCCGCTGCGCGCTCAGACACTGCCCGGATCACCGGTCTGCCTTGCAACCGGTTCCCTGGATCGCCGAGGAGGCACTGTCATCCCTGATGACTCCCCTCACCGAGACACGCCGAGCTGATCAGCCTGATGACACAGCCTCGGCCCGACGCAGCCTCGAGACACTGCCAGCTGACACAGCCTCGTGACATAGCCCCCGCACAGCCTCGCCGCGCAGTCCGCGTCGCAGCCCCGCTGGCTATGCCAAGCACTGCCCATCAGCTTAGGTAATCGTACAGCCTGCCCTAGAGTACTGTAGTATATAAGGGTAGCTCCCCTCGCTCCTGTCCGTCATCTCGACCTCTTGGTCAATACGGACAGGTAAGCCTCCGTGTGTAGTATTTACTATTTCAATGTTAACTTGGTCAATACGGACAGCTGCGTAAGTTTGTTCGTCGCCGCGTGACCCGCTCCGCTGCGCCTCGTCGTCGACCTCCCCATTCGCCCTCCCTCGTGCAGCGTTGAGCCTTTGCTCCGCGACATTAGGTCGAGATCTTTTGGGTGCCCTAGGCATTTTTCCCTACCGCTCCCCCCAAACCCCATTTAAAAAAGTTTATTCCCACTGATTAAAGCGAGTACGTCGTAGTCGAGCAGCCCGCTCACTCCGTACACGTTGCTGAGGCTTGCATTTGCAGTGCCGAAAGACGTCCAGCTCAAGGACCACATCCCCCAATGCATCTTCAACCGCCTCCAACGTCGTCGCGAGGCCGGTAACCCCGTCAAGTGGACGGACCGCAAAGTCAAGGCGGTCGTCAAGTACGTGTCCACACTCCCCCAGCCTCCGCCCTCCGTCCCCTCCATCAACTGGACTGCCGTCCACGAGGCTCGTGAGGCCGAACAACGCGTAGGCAACCGTATCCGCGAGCAGCGCCAGCGAGAGGCGCAAGAAGCCCAGGCCGCCGTAGCCGCCTCCTCCTCGAAGCTCAGTTTGGTAGAGCGCCTCAGCGCCGCCCCGACGTACGAGCCCATCGCCCGCAAGCCCATCGGCATCGACATCCCCAAGTACTCCCCCACTGACCTCGTCGGCATCTTCACGCCCAAACTCGACGCAACCATCAAGCGTCTCAAGGCCGTCGAGGAAGTCGACCTCTTCCACCTCGTAAACAGCGACCACGCACGCGGCGTCTGCCAGCTGATCGAGCGCCTCCAGCAGATCCGCGCCGAGCTCGTCCGCCTCGCCCCAACCACCACGTTTAAGGAGTGGCACCAATACAAGCTAGGTCTCGCTCAGATTGGTGACATTTCGTTTGTCGGTTTAAGGCACAACTTTCGCCGCATCGTGGGAGAACTAGATATTGTGTATCGGGCTGGATATTTTGAGTAGTCTATAAAAATACATCTCGTGTCGCTCTGGATTCCGACTGCTCGAATCGACCGCACTTCTTTGCGCGAAATCTCGAGGATCATACAGTTCGCGATAGCCACCTCATCGATCGAGGGGAAGATTGGCAATTCGCTCTCTGTGACGAACAACCCTGTCCACATCGAGAAAGCGCTCCAGCAGCCCCACAACTCCCGCCGAACACTCGAGAAATCCAATTTGAGCGCCCTCGTTTCGCGCAGCGGCTAGAATTTGCTCACGCTTCTGCCACTACTCTGAATACTCCCGACCGCAGTCCCCCGGACAGCAGCCACCACTCGTCTCCCGAGACATCGCTCGGCTCCGTCCTCTCCGACCACGAACCCACTCCCTCGCCGTTTAATCTCTCCCGCGCTCAATCAGGAGCCAACACTCCCCGTCCCCCCAATATGTCGAGCACTCCCGGTGGAGCGCCTCCTGGCCCGGCTCCCCCCGACCCCATCTCTGCTACCCTCCTGCAAATGGCCCAGGCGATGACGCAGCTTACAAACACGGTTAACACTCTGGCTCAGACTATTGGCGCCAATCGGACAACGGTCAACGCAACGGTCAATGCCAACAAAGAGCTCCCCTTCGTCGAAAAGCCCATGCCGTTCAAAGGAAAGGGTTCAGACACGGCCCGACTCTTCCGCGCCGCCTATCGCATCTACGCCGACGGACAGCCGGAGAAATTCGGCAAGCGCGACGTCAATGGTAACCTCGAGCGGGACGCAAACACCGGCAAGATCTTGGTAGACGGCCAGAAGTGGATCGTCGGCGCTCTCTCCTTCATGCAGGATGAAGCGGCGGAATGGGCACGGCAGTACATCGAACAGGCAGCAGACGGCACTCAGATATTTGACGGCTCTCGCGCTACGTTCTGGGAGGCTTTCAAGAACCGGTTCGAGCCCATGGACGAGAAGGCCGAGGCTCTCAGCAAGCTGCAGGCATGTACGCAAGGCAACCGCCGGTTCGCGGAGTTCTTTGCGGAGTTCCAAGCCCTCGCCGGCCGTACGAAGCTCACCCCGGAAGACCTGGCAGCCCGGCTACGGTCGAAGTTTAATAAGGACTACCTCGAGCGGATCTCGTACATGGTCAACCCCGCTACCGGCAAAGGCCCCGAGACGTACAACGAGCTCAAGAACGCGGGTTTCGCTGTCGACCGGTCGAAGGACAAGCTCTCGCAAGACCTCCTGGCACAGCAAGGCAAGACGTCCTCGACTCCGGCTAGCTCGTCAGCGCGCGCCTTCCGCGACCCGAACGCGATGGACATTGACGCCGCGAACATTGACGAGCTGTTTAAGGGTCTCACTGGCACGGATCTCAAGCGCCAGTTCGACGCCGTCATGAAGGACCGCTGCAAGGTCTGCGGCTCGAAGTCCCACAAGTCCACGGACCCCGTTCACCGTGATTCGGTCTGCAACCACTGCGGCAAGAAAGGTCACTGGTCCCGCGTCTGTCGTGCCCGCCTCGAGGGCAAGCCAAAAACCGCCCCTGCTACCGCCGCCGTCCGCGCCTCGTCTTCGGATACCTCGTCACAGGACTCCTCGTCTCCGGCCTCCTCGTCTTCTGGCAGCTCGTCTGACGACCAAGCTGCCGCGCTCGCCGCCCTCCGTGATCAGCTGGTCCTGATACAGAAGCAGCTCGGGGGTTTTGCTTAAGGGGCCGAAGTGACGCCGCATCGTCGGTCCCCGTTCCGTCAAGCCCGGATTCAACTCCGGCACCGTCGCTAGAACCACAGGACCTTTCAGATACCATCCGCTCATGTACAATATCAGTGTTAGATCCTTTCTCAAATCACTATCGTGTACCTGTAAAGCTCACCGGACTCAATAAAACTATTCGCACGCCTGCAATGATTGACTCCGGTGCGACTTCGCTGTTCATCCACGAGGATTTCTGTAAGCAACACAAGATCCTCACGGTACCACTCAAGAAGGAAATCACACTGTACAACATCGACGGAACCAAGAACGAAGCAGGGTCTATCACACGCCGTGCCAGACTCCAGCTCACTGTGGGTTCTTATACGTTTAAGGAAGAGTTTCTTGTCACGAACATCGGTCCGGAGGACGTCATCCTCAGACTTCCGTGGCTCAAGAAATGGAATCCGAACATCGACTGGGAAACGGGAGATGTCCAGTTTCAGCTCCGCGGCGGAGCTGAGGACACCCCGGTTTTCGGTATCCATCAGATTGACGCCAACCGCTCCGAACGCCGTGAATGGCTTCGAGCAGGCATTGTTGAGGACGCCAAGGACGAAGTCTGGATTCTTGCCGGCTACACTTACTCGCAAGCGATCGCTGTTGAAGCCAATTCGCGAGAAGTATGCCAAGACGTTCGAAGAGCTGGTTCCCAAAGAGTACCACCGACACAAGAAGGTGTTCTCTGAAGAGGAATCACATCGCCTTCCGAAGAATCAGCCCTGGGATCACGCGATAGATCTCGTCCCGGACGCCCCGGCCTCGATCAAATCGAAGGTTTATCCCATGTCCCCGATCGAGAATGAAGAACTACAGCGGTTCATCGACGACGCACTCGCCAAGGGCTATATCGTCCCCAGCAAGTCTCCGATCGCTTCCCCTGTCTTCTTCATCAAGAAAAAGGACGGCAAGCTCCGGTTCATTCAAGACTACCGCAAGCTCAACGACATCACTGTGAAGAATCGCTACCCCCTTCCCCTCGCCTCCGACATCATCGGGAAGCTCCAGGGCGCTAAGATCTTCACCAAGTTCGACGTCCATTGGGGCTACAACAACGTCCGGATTAAGGAAGGTGACGAGTGGAAAGCTGCCTTCGTCACCAACCGCGGCCTCTTCGAGCCCAGAGTCATGTACTTCGGTCTGTGCAACAGCCCCGCCACGTTCCAGGCCCTCATGAACCATATCTTCACCGACCTCATTGCCGAAAGCAAGGTCGCAGTCTACCTCGACGACATCCTCATCTGGTCGAACGATCTCGCTTCGCATCGGAAGATTGTTCACGAGGTCCTAGCACGCCTCGCCAAATACGATCTGTACCTTCGGCCCGAGAAGTGCGAGTTCGAGCGCTCAGAGATCGAGTATCTTGGGCTCCTCATCAGCGAAGGACAAGTCGGCATGGACCCCGGCAAGGTTAAGGCAGTAGTCGAGTGGCCGACCCCGAAGAACCTCAAAGACGTACGAGGCTTTGTCGGGTTCGCCAACTTCTATCGCCGTTTCATCAAAGACTTCTCAAAGATCTGCCGCCCGCTGCACGATCTGACGAAGAAGGATACTCCGTTTAATTGGGGTCCCGCACAGGCGAAAGCCTTCGAGACGCTCAAGCGCGCTTTCACGACTCAGCCCGTGCTCGCCATGTGGAGCATTGATCGGCCGACTCGCGTCGAGACCGATGCTTCCGGCTACGCCACCGGAGGAGTCATAGCCCAACGCAACCCGGAAGATGGTCTCTGGCATCCAATCGCGTATCGCTCGCAAACCATGAGCCCCGCCGAGCGGAATTACGAGATCTGGGATCGTGAGATGCTTGCAATCATCGAAGCTCTCAAGGATTGGCGCCAGTTCCTCGAAGGTCTCCCAGAGCCTTTTGAGATCTGGACCGACCATCAGAATCTCCAATACTGGAAGACTGCGCAGAATCTCACGCGGCGACAAGCCCGATGGGCCTCCTACCTCGCCGAGTACGACTTCCGCATCATCCACCGCCCCGGAAAGACCCATCTCCTCGCTGATCCGCTCTCCCGGCCCTCCTCGCTGCATGTCTCTGACGAGGAAGACAATCGCTCGCAGGTAGTGTTGAAGCCAGAGCTGTTTAAGATAGCCGCCACGGCAGCCTTCGCAAACCCCTCCCCCCTCGAGAAGCGCATTCGCGACTGCTCCGAAAAGGAAAAGGAAGTCGCAGACGCCCTGCAGACTCTCTGGACCAAGGGGCCCCGCAAGCTGCACAACGGCGTTCTCGAATGGGAAGAGGACAACGGCCTTCTGTACTACCATGGGAAAGTCTATGTCCCGAACAGTGCCGCGCTGTGCAACGACGTCATCAAGTCTTGCCACGACGCGCCGACTGCCGGACACCCTGGGAAACACACCACCCTTGAGTTGGTCTCTCGGTACTATTGGTGGCCGCGCATCTCCGCCAATGTTAGCCGCTACGTGCTCGGCTGTGATCAATGTCAACGGTACAAGTCCGCCCCACATCCGAAAGCCACCCTACAACCCCACGATGTCCCTTCAGGGCCCTGGGAACACGTCGGCGTAGATCTCATCACACAACTCCCGCGCGACGCCAAGACCAAGAAGGACTCGATCGCGGTCTACGTGGACCATTACTCGGATCAGTGCCACCTTGTGCCGGTCGACTCGACGATCACCGCTGCCGGCATGGGCGATGTCCACTACACGGACATCTTCCGTCTTCACGGCCTCCCACGCAAGATCTTCTCTGATCGAGGACCCCAGTTTGCAGCCCAGTACATGCAAGCGCTGTACAAGCGCCTCGGCATCGCTACCGGCCTCACCACGGCGTATCACCCAGAAGGCAACGGCAAGGTCGAGCGCAAGAACCAGGAAGTCGAGAAATTCCTGCGTCTCTTCGTCTCCCAGCGCCAGGACGACTGGGTCGATTGGCTCCCGATGGCCGAGTTCACCCTGAACTCACATGTGTCCAGTGCTACCGAGTGCACGCCCTTCGAGATTGTTTACGGCTACACACCGGACTTCACGATCCCGGCCGGCAAACACACCAACGTTCCTGCCCTCGACGAGCGCCTAGACCGCATGGCTCACGTCCGCAAAGAGGCCGAAGCTGCCCTGCGCCTAACCAAAGCCCGCATGAAAGAAGAGTACGAGGCCGCGAAGAAACGCGCCCACTCCTTCAAGGTCGGCGATCAGGTTTGGCTCAGCACGAAGGACCTCAGCATCGATCAGCCCTCGCCCAAGCTCGGCCCCCGCCAGCTGGGTCCGTTTAAGGTTCTGGAAAAGATCGGCGATCTGGACTATCGGCTCGAGCTCCCGAGCTGGCTGAAAATCCACCCGGTTTTCCATGTCAACCGCCTCAGCCCATGGCACGATCAGGGCGTTGAGAAGCCCCTGCCACCCAAACCTGTCAAGGTTGCCGGCGAAGAGGAATATGTCGTCGAGAAAGTCCTCGACAGCCGCATATACCGCCGACAACTGCAGTACAAGGTCCGCTGGAAAGGCTACGGTCAAGCCGGCGACACATGGGAAAAGGCAGACAACCTCAAACACACCAAAGCTCTGGTCAACAAATTCCATCGCGAAAATCCGGAAGCGCCCCGCAAGCTCGCTGCCACCGCCTTCGAAGCCCTCGCCGCCTCTTTTCGCCCGTTCGTCACCGAAGTCGACGTCTCCCACCTTTCTGCCTCTGATCGCGCTAAGGCCGATCTCGATTGGGAGCAGGGGCGTCACCTCTAACGACCTCGCGAGGACGCTCGGTTTTAGGAGGGGGGTAATGTCACGGATGTGACGGTGCTGCCCTATTTTTCGCCGATTTTTGGCTGTTTTCCTCGATTAATCCAACGGGCGAGCAGCCCTCACGCCGTCTGGAGTCCTAGCCGCCCACACCCAGCGCCTGGCCATTCAGCGCCAGCACCCTGATGGCGCATCACCCCTAGACGCCAGCGCATTCCGCTGCGCGCTCAGACACTGCCCGGATCACCGGTCTGCCTTGCAACCGGTTCCCTGGATCGCCGAGGAGGCACTGTCATCCCTGATGACTCCCCTCACCGAGACACGCCGAGCTGATCAGCCTGATGACACAGCCTCGGCCCGACGCAGCCTCGAGACACTGCCAGCTGACACAGCCTCGTGACATAGCCCCCGCACAGCCTCGCCGCGCAGTCCGCGTCGCAGCCCCGCTGGCTATGCCAAGCACTGCCCATCAGCTTAGGTAATCGTACAGCCTGCCCTAGAGTACTGTAGTATATAAGGGTAGCTCCCCTCGCTCCTGTCCGTCATCTCGACCTCTTGGTCAATACGGACAGGTAAGCCTCCGTGTGTAGTATTTACTATTTCAATGTTAACTTGGTCAATACGGACAGCTGCGTAAGTTTGTTCGTCGCCGCGTGACCCGCTCCGCTGCGCCTCGTCGTCGACCTCCCCATTCGCCCTCCCTCGTGCAGCGTTGAGCCTTTGCTCCGCGACAGGTAGAACTCGATAATCGCGACCATATTCTTCTGAAGCCAGAATTTTTCGCCAATCTGCTCGAAGTCTGCGCGATCGACGCCTCCCATGACGCTCCAGTAAACGACGATTTACTGCTCCAAGAGGTCAAAAAGGCTCTGTTATCTGACGAAGTCACCAAAAACTATCAATCGTTACTCAAATCAGGCCCACGCGAGTTCAAGAAACCGTTGGAGGAATGGAACTTTGAGAATGGATTGCTACTCTTCCGGGGACATATTTACATACCGAAGGATGAGAATGAGGACTTACGACGACAAATAGTCCAAATGCACCACGACCACCCATCAGCCGGACATCCAGGCAGATGGAAGACCTACGAACTTGTCTCCCGAAACTATTGGTGGCCGGGAATGTCTGTCTTCGTCAATAAATACGTCACAGGCTGCGACACGTGTCAGCGAATGAAGAATCGCACACAGCAGACCTACGGACAACTCTTGCCCAACAAGGTACCTAATGGACCTTGGGAAGTTATTACCATCGACTTGATTACTCAGTTGATGCCGTCAAGAGGAAAGGATGCCATTCTAGTCGTTGTATGCCGACTCACCAAGAGAGCACACTTCTTCGCGATAACGAACAAATTCTCTGCTAAAGACCTCGCAAAGATCCTGATGGATAGAATTTACCCTATCCACGGACTACCTTTGCAGATAATCTCAGACAGAGGAACTCAATTCACGGCAGAACTCTTTCAAGAATGGTGTAAGCTACTCGGTATCGAGTCAGCGATGTCTACGGCATACCACCCTCAGACAGACGGTCTGTCAAAGTAAACCCTGCTACTTACCTTAGTAGCTTAAGTGGGGTTGGACTTGACTGCGAGTGTGCGAGTGAAGTGGGTGAAAGACGAGGTAGATGATGCTGGGGACTTAAGCCCAGCAGAGTCCGGTATATATACATGAAGGGGAGGACCCCTGGTACTACCCGAGACCCTTGATACTGCCCATCACATGCGCGATGGCGTGATGATGGTGCGATACTTGCCAAGACACTCCGGGCTCAGCGAAGTCTAAAGCCGAGTACTGGATGTGTCCGGAACCTTCTACGCTTATTCTAGAATACACTACCCGGACTCTGGGTCTGGCTACCTACTATACCCTTGTACCGGAGCGTCTACATCATAGATAAGATAAAGATAAGATCCTCACATGACTCTGAGTCCATTCCCAGCACGTGACCAACACGTGACCGCGTTCTGACGCGTGCCTGTCCTAACCCTAGTCCATAACCCTAACCCCTAGCGCCTACTGGGCGCTTACGAGAATAAAACCGTAGGGAATTAGAAAACTGTGACACGGTCAAACAGAACGAGTAAATCAAGTTCTAGAACAGTACCTACGCTGCTTCGCTGATAATGTCAATCACGAAGACTGGGTCGATTATCTGCCCACCGCAGAATTCGCCTACAACAATGCAGCACATGAAAGTACAAAGGACACGCCGTTCTTTCTAGAATATGGTAGACACCCATGGGCAGGACCAACTCTCGACAAGCAAGCCAAAAGCGAAGACTTGAACGAGATATTCAGACTTAGACAAGACGCCCAAGACAAGGCCAAAGCAGCCCTACAACTAGCAGCGGACCGTATGAAGTGGTACTACGACCAGAACAAGCAAGAAGTGCCGTTTAAAGTCGGCGACAAAGTCTTGCTGAATTCAAAAGATTACCAAACCACTCAACACACGCTGACACCGAGGTACCTAGGACCGTTCGAAATCATCGAGCAACTGTCCAAAGTAACCTTCAAGGTGAAACTGCCTCCACAATATAGGGCATACCACCTGGTGTTCCATGCTAGTAAATTAATCCCCTATTCTACACCCTCCATCGTCGACCAACGAGCCACACCACCAGAGCCAGAAGTTCACGACGGAGAGCTCGAGTACGAGGTCGAGAAAATTCTCAACCATAAGACTACCGGGCGTGTCAGAAAACGAAACTGGTACATGGTTCGATGGAAGGGTTATGGGCCAGAAGAAGACAAATGGGAACCAGAAAGTAATCTGGAAGGTGCTAAAGAGAAGATCGCGGAATTTTGGCACGTTCGGAACGAAGAAGCACCTATGGAAACAGACGGTTTAGAACTCGACGAAGAGGAAACCCTTCAGATCGTTCTAGATGGTGGAAAAACACCATCCAAGAGCACCACCGAGGCAGCAGGCTGGGACCTGTATGCAGCAGAAGACGTAACAATTCCAGCAGGAGACCGCAAACTCATCAGCACTGGCATTCACATCCGAGTTCCAACTGGAACCTATGGACGAATTGCACCACGATCAGGACTTGCACTCAAAGGCATTTATGTCGGCGCAGGCGTTATCGACCGAGACTACACGGGCATTGTCAAAATACTACTCCTTAACACAAGCGACAGTGACTTCACAGTCACGACTGGAGATAGGGCAGCTCAATTGATCTTGGAGAAAATTGCCGATGTCGACATAGAAGTTGTCGAGACGCTACAGTCAACCGATCGTGGTTCAGGTGGGTTTGGATCCACTGAAAAATAAAAAGTCTTCTCTCGGGAGTTCCAATCTGAAGAGGGGGTACTGTCACAGTTTTCTAATTCCCTACGGTTTTATTCTCGTAAGCACCCAGTAGGCGCTAGGGGTTAGGGTTATGGACTAGGGTTAGGACAGGCACGTGTCAGAACGCGGTCACGTGTTGGTCACGTGCTGGGAATGGACTCAGAGTCATGTGAGGATCTTATCTTTATCTTATCTATGATGTAGACGCTCCGGTACAAGGGTATAGTAGGTAGCCAGACCCAGGGTCCGGGTAGTGTATTCTAGAATAGCGTAGAAGGTTCCGGACACATCCGGTACTCGGCTTTAGACTTCGCCGAGCCCGGAGTGTCTTGGCAAGTATCGCACCATCATCACGCCATCGCGCATGTGATGGGCAGTATCAAGGGTCTCGGGTAGTACCAGGGGTCCTCCCCTTCATGTATATATACCGGGCTCTGCTGGGCTTAAGTCCCCAGCATCATCTACCTCGTTTACCACCACTTCACTCTCGCAGTCAAGTTGTCACAGTTTTTCGTCTTAACCCTTAGGGTTAGGGGCAGCAGGTGACAGAAGCGATTATTCCGAACTGTGACATGCAGAAGCGCTGGAGTGACAGCCCTAGGCTCGGGGCTGGTCACGTGATACGGCGGTCACGTGATGCGCACACGTGCGGTATCCCAGGGTCACATGGTCGAAGGTCTAGAAGCAGGCAAGGGTCTGGAAGCGCCGAGACACTCCGGAATGGACTAGAAAGTCCTGGAGGTCTCTGGACAGGTCCGGACAGTGCTGGAACGTTCTGGAGGTTTCTGGGACATCGTAGGAACATTTAGGAACGTGTAGGAGAATGTAGGAATGCCTGTAGGGCACTAGCCAATAGCGTAGTAGGTATTAGATAGCTAGGACCCTGAACACCGGTCCCTGGGGACCTGGTACACATGTATATAAACCCTGAGGGCTGGGGGTGCCTCCCCAGCTTCAATCTCATCGCATCTCACCTCTCTAGCCTCTATACCTCGTCTTCAAGCCTGGCTACACCCTTTGTAGTCCAAGTAAACCTTTGCCAGTGAGTATTGCTGGTTGGTTTGGTGTATAGGCGCTAGGGCAGCGCATTTTTGTGATAGAAGATTGAAGCTAGCCAACCTACTCCACCTTTGGTGGCCTAGGTTATTGCTTTGGGTTCTGGGGGCTTGTTTGAACAAGTGCTTTTGCGCTTTGTTCAGTTTTCTGCCGATCCACAGGCGCAAGTGGGCACTATAGTACCTTTTTAGGTACAGACAGGGGAACGTGGTGTAACCCACCTCAGAGGGCTTTGCCTGCGGACGAGTAACCCCTGTTGTAGTGCTGGACTAAGGGTGTAATACCCTGTCCAACCAGTTTTAGCTGTGTGGCGTGGAAACCCACAGTAATACCCCTTTCTCTTCGTTGAGGGTTGGCTGGCAGGAAAGCCTTGCGCTTTGCCTGTGTGGAGAAGTTTTCTGGCTTGTGTACACAGGCTGACCCGTGTTTACTAGTGCCTAAAGCTGCTAGGAACCGTTTTGTCCTTGCTAAGGACGAGAGCTCTGGCAAACCCTTGCTTGAGCGCATCAAGATCTCGAACCTTCACCGCTTCAAAGACGTTGGGAAGCCACGCCCTGCGTACAAACCTCGCACTACACCCTACACCCCTGTCCCTGGTCGTCGTGAAAGGCTTGCTCGTGAAGCAGACTTGAACGACTTCAAGCACCAGCTTCAGCTCGAAGACTATCGCAACGAACAGCGCAAGCGCCGCCTACTCGATCGCATCGCGAACGCCCCTCCCCCTCTCCCCCTCATCGAGCGTATTGAACCTCCCCCTATCGAAGTCAAACCCATTCCCAAGGACCTTCGCTTTCACACCAACACTCAGGTTCATCAGCTGCGCGACTACGGACGAAAGTTCAACGGCGCCCTTAACCACTTGGGTCCGTTCTTTCAGAAGCTAGACGAGCAGCGTTTTCGAGTTGGGTTGACTGAACACGAGCTCTACATCTTGGGCTTGTTCAAGGAGAGGTTCGATAACATTCGCAAACACCTTCAGACCATCGTCGAGACGAAGGAGTACACCACGAGGGAGTGGAAGAAGATTTCGAGGGATTTGAAGAAGGCAGGCGCACATAGCTTTGCTGAGCTTAAGCCACGCTTCGCTGAGCATTGCAGGGAGCTGATTCAGGAGTTGGGTGAAGATTGGTTGTTTTTGGAGAAGAACCTCGATTAGTTTTTGTATCTGCGCATTTTTGAATCAAGATGTCGCTCAATTCAAACCCTGTTGACTTTGGTTTGCGTTCTGCTGCGAGTTCAAGTGGTATGGACCCTTGGGGAGCGTTAGAACTCGGCTCTATGGCTGAGGGAGGCCCTACCCCAGTTTTGGCTGCTGCGCCGCTTTCGACCTCTTACGAAGAGTACAGCCAGTCATGGGTACAAGCCGCTCAGGAAGGACTGACTCCTGGCGACTTCAAGGCCCTCGTTGACAGCCTGGGTAACTGGGTAAAGGCTGAGATAGCTCAAGTAAGGTCGGAAATGGGTTCAGAAGTCCTTCGCTTGAAGGAAGCCCTTCGCAAACGCAAAACCGAGGCCAAGACACTTCAGGAGCAGATAGACACCCTTGAGCAGACTAGACAGCACTTGTCTGCGCAGATAGCAGAGGCTCAGAACCAAAATCGCGTTTTGCAGAACGCTATGCAGATGCTGAAGCAGGAGAACGAGAGCTTGAAAGTGTTGGTTCAGCAAGGCACTAGTGGAGGCAACGTTGGGTTGTCTCAGTCTTTGTTCCCTACCATGAAGGAGCCTGACACCTTTAATGGTGATAAGGCTAGTAAGCTGGATGACTGGCTCGAGTCGATGGCACTCTGGTTGCGCCACCGTGGCGTAATGGACGACGAAAAGAAGATAGAGACGGCGATGACTTACCTGCGAGGTTCAGCAAAGAAGGTCATGCAAGAGTACTTCGACAAGGTGGCAGACTCAAAGCCCCTTGGTACTTGGACCAACTTTGTGAACGAACTCCAGAAAGGATTCCAACAGACCGACAAGAAGGACAGGGCAAGGGCAGAGTTTGAGCAGCTTGTCAGCAAGAAAGGAACGAACGAGAAGACTTTCAATGAGTTTGCTGCTCGTTTCCGTTCGCTGGCTCGCCAAACTGACTTCTCCAACGAGGAACTGTTGGTCAAAGCCTATGCCCATACCCCTCGTGCCGCTGCCGATGTACTGGCAGCCCGTGGTCGTGCTCAGTGGGCTACGACCTGGGACAGTTGGTTGAAGGATGTTCAGGAGATTCTGCAGGATCAACGTCTCTTGACGGGCACCGTACTCTCTGGACAGCCTCAGTCGTCGAAAGACCCTGACGCTATGGATGTCGACGCCTTGAAGAAGGGCTCAGCCCAGGGCAAAGGCAAGACAGCCAAAGTTCAGAAGGTTGCCATGTCGTTCGAGGAGGCGAAGAAGAAAGGCTGCTGCGCTCAGTGTGGAGGCAAAGGCCACATCGCCAAGGAGTGTCCATCGAAGAAGAACAACTCAGGTTCTTCGACATCGTCGAGTAAAACTACCAATGCACCGGTGGCCAGTTCATCAAAGGCTTCGTCTTCAAAGGGAAAGGAGAAGGATAAGGGCTCTCGCCACACAAAGAGCAGTGTGCGCGAGGTGTACGCCAGCGACTCGGAGAGATTCCAGGAGGTAGCCTCTGACAAGGAGTCGAGCTCGGATAGCTCAGAAGAAGAAGATACCCCCAAGACCAAGCAAAAGAAGAAGTCGTCTTCGAAGGAGAAGGCGCAGAAGATTAACCGCGTGGTATTCTCAGACGATGAGGATTTTCTGCAGGGACCGATGTAGAGTCTGCGACATCTGGTCCGTTTTTAGATTTCCTTTACCCTCCCGACTCAGTAGAATGTATTAAATCAGTTTTGGAATCGAGAAAAGTCTCTAGTTTGCCCTCTAAATCGAGCTTTATCGTTCCAGTAACTTTGAGTCAGGGTAAGGAAATCAGAGTGCAGACTACCGCGCTGGTTGATTCAGGGGCCTATGCTGTGTTCATTAGCCATCGCTTCGTCAAGAAGCATAAGCTGAAGACGAACCAGCTGGCCAGGGAGATACGCGTTTACAACGCAGATGGCTCCAGGAACAAGTGTGGCAGTATTGAGGAGTACGCTTGGCTCGACGTAGCCGTAGGGGACCATGTCTCCAGACAAGCATGCCTCATTACAGATCTGGGTGGAAAGGACATGTTCCTCGGCTTTAGCTACTTGAAGAAGCATAATCCCGAGATAGATTGGGATAAGGGCGAGTGGAAGTACTCCAGATGCCCAGATTCTTGTCGCTTTACCAGCCACAAGGCTCAAGTAGCACAAGCAGAGCTCGAAGAACCTATGGATGAGGACTTCGAGGAGGAAGAAGAGGAGCCTTGGCTTCAGTGGGTCGACCCTTCCACCCCAGATGGCCGCGTTTTGGCAGTAACCTGCCGGAAGATCGCAGCGATGTGCAGTATTCGTTCGCTGGAGGGAATCGAGGGCTGGGAGCAGCTTGTCCCTGCACAGTATCAGGACTATGGGGACGTGTTTTCGAAGCGTGCAAGCGAACAGTTACCCGTACGAAAGCCTTACGACCATGCTGTCGAGTTTATCGACGGAGCTACCCTACCTCGACCAGCTCGTAATTACTCGCTGTCGCCAGAAGAGAGGAATTCTCTGGACGAGTGGATTCAGGAGAATCTCGCCAAGGGATACATCAGACCGAGTAAATCCCCGCTGGCAGCACCAGTCTTTTTCGTGAAGAAGAAGGACGGTTCATTGCGCTTGGTGCAAGACTACAGGAAGCTGAACGAAGTCGTCAAGAAAGACCGCTTCCCTATACCCAAGATCTCAGACCTTATAGATCGACTATCTAAGGCCAGTATATACACCAAGATTGACCTTAGATGGGGGTATAACAACGTCAGAATCAAGGAAGGAGACGAGTGGAAGCTGGCCTTCATCACACCTTTCGGTTTATACGAACCTACAGTGATGTTCTTCGGCCTCAGCAATGCACCAGCAACCTTTCAGCGCATGATGAACCATATTCTCGATGATCTGATTCGAGAAGGGCATGTCATGGTCTACCTAGACGACATCCTCATCTTCACGAATGACTTGGACCACCATCGGCGATTAGTTCGCGAGGTATTGCAGCGGCTACGCGACAATGACCTGTTCGCTAAGCCAGAAAAATGCTTCTTCGAGACGGATAGCATTGAATACCTCGGAATGATCATCAGCAAGGAGTCGGTTCAGATGGATCCATCGAAGGTAGATGGCGTTTTATCTTGGCCCATACCCAAAAGGGTCAAAGATGTCCAGGCTTTCCTGGGTTTTGCTAACTTCTACCGACGGTTTATTCGAGACTTTGGCAAGATTGTTCGCCCATTGTCAGAGCTTACCCGCAAAGGCAAAGAGTGGGAATGGGGGCCTGAGCAGCAGGATGCCTTTGATACGCTCAAGAGAGCGTTCACCACTGCGCCTATTCTCAAGATTCCGGACGACGAGCACCCTTTTAGGCTCGAATGCGATTCGTCAGACTTTGCTACGGGGGCTGTACTTGAGCAACTGGGTGAGGATGGCCTCTGGCACCCTGTCGCGTTTTACTCCAAGGCGCTAGGCGTACACGAGCGCAACTACGAGATATACGACAAGGAGATGCTGGCCATCATCCGCGCACTGAAGGAATGGCGCCACCACTTGGAGGGACACCCTCTACCATTCGACATATGGTCAGATCACCAGAATTTGACCTATTTCCGCAAGGCGCAAGACTTGACGCGACGCCAAGCACGTTGGAGTCTTTTCCTCACACGTTTCCACTTCAAGTTGGAGCACAAGCCTGGAAAGACGATGAAGCGGGCTGATCCAATGTCCAGGAGGCCAGATCATGAATTGGGGGTGGATTGCGACAATCGTGAAAAAGTCCTTTTGAAGCCAGAATATTTCGCGATTCGAGCCATGCAACCAACCCATTCATCGATAGTGGACGATAGCAAACTGCTAGAAAGGATCAGAAAAGCCCTGCTGGACGACGAAGTCACCAAGTCGTACAAAGACCTGATGTTGAAAGGACCAAGAGAGTTCGGGAAGGACTTAGCAGAATGGCACCTCGAGGACGGGCTACTACTGCACCGAGGCAAGGTGTATGTGCCCAAGGACGACAAGATTAGGGCGGATCTACTCAAGTTACACCACGACTTCCCTGGGGCTGGACACCCTGGACGATGGAAGACGTTGGAGTTGCTGTCGCGCAACTACTGGTGGCCAGGAATGTCAGTTTACGTCAAGAAGTACGTCGCAGGCTGCGAAGTCTGCCAGTCGCATAAAAACGTCAACCAGAAGCCTGCTGGCCTGCTACAACCGAACGAGGTTCCGTCGGAACCCTGGGAGATAATCTCATGTGACATGATCACGGACTTGCCTGAGTCGGACGGTTACAACGCTATCTTTGTAGTCGTTTGCCGCTTAACCAAGCGAGCACATTTCCTCCCCATCACCAAGGAGTTTTCAGCCAAGGATCTGGGAAATTTGCTCTATGAGCGTGTTTGGCCTTTGCACGGCCTACCCAGACAGATCATTTCGGATAGGGGAACGCAGTTCGCCGCAAAACTCTTCCAGGAATGGTGCAGACTCTTGGGGATCAAGTCAGCAATGACTACAGCGTTTCATCCTCAGGCGGACGGTCAGACGGAGCGAGTTAATCAGTCATTGGAGCAGTATCTGCGCTGCTACACAAGCTTCAGGCAGGACGACTGGGCGTACCTTTTGCCCTCTGCCGAGTTTGCGTACAATAACCAGGCGCATGAAAGCACCAAGAACTCGCCATTCTTCGTCGAATATGGCCGTCATCCACGCATGTTCCCAGAGCAGGACCGTGTTACAAGGTTGTCAGAACTGGACGACTGGACGAAGCTTAGACAGGAGGCCCAAGATCAGGCGAAAGCCGCGCTCGTGCTGGCTGCAGAGCGAATGAAGTGGTACTACGACCAGGGTAAATCAGAACCCTTGTTCAAGGTCGGAGACCGTGTTTGGCTTGACGCAAAGGATCTGAACCTTCGGGTTCCCTCCAAGAAACTGGCACCAAAGCGAATAGGCCCTTACGAGATCGTAGAGCAGCTGGGACCGGTCACCTTCAAGCTGAAGTTACCAGCCCATGTGAAGATTCACCCGGTCTTCCACGCAAGCAAGCTCACGAAGCACGTCGAGGATGAGGTTGCCAATCGCACGCGCAAACCCCTACCACCCATTCGTGTGGGTGATGACGAGGAGTACGAGGTCGAGCAGATCGTAGATGCACAGCCAGACTCTAAAGGCCGTGTTATGTACCGAGTACGGTGGAGAGGCTACGATGAGCATAGTGACACATGGGAATACTTGCCCAATCTCAAGCACGCTATGGCGAAGGTCAAACAATTCCACAAGAAATACCCAGATGCGCCAAAGGCAATTTCCTTTCTGCAACGCCACCACGACGAGGAGGATGAGTTTTTCGTGCGCGAACTCGCGCTACTCCAATCTTGGGGAGCAGACGACCAGTTCGAGGTCGAGCTCATGAACAAGGATGCAAAACTTCCCTCACGTGGCTCGCCAGAAAGCGCAGGGTTGGATCTTTTCATCACGGAAGACCTTACGCTCAAGCCCCATGATCGCAAGCTAGCGCCAACTGGCCTTCGAATGTGTACTCCACCAGGTACCTACGCTCGAGTCGCACCACGGAGTGGCCTTAGCCTCAGAGGCATCGACATAGGAGCAGGCGTTATTGACCGAGATTATCGAGGAGAGCTCAAGATTCTACTCATCAACAACTCGCCCGACACCTTTACATTCCACAAGGGTGATCGTGTCGCTCAACTCATGCTCGAAAGAATCTCCTACGCCGAACCAACTCCAGTTTCTCGCCTCGACTCAACCATTCGCAGCAGCGATGGTTTTGGCTCCACTGGTATTTAGGCTTCACCAGGAGGTTCAGCTAGAATTGGGGGTAATGTCACAGTTTTTCGTCTTAACCCTTAGGGTTAGGGGCAGCAGGTGACAGAAGCGATTATTCCGAACTGTGACATGCAGAAGCGCTGGAGTGACAGCCCTAGGCTCGGGGCTGGTCACGTGATACGGCGGTCACGTGATGCGCACACGTGCGGTATCCCAGGGTCACATGGTCGAAGGTCTAGAAGCAGGCAAGGGTCTGGAAGCGCCGAGACACTCCGGAATGGACTAGAAAGTCCTGGAGGTCTCTGGACAGGTCCGGACAGTGCTGGAACGTTCTGGAGGTTTCTGGGACATCGTAGGAACATTTAGGAACGTGTAGGAGAATGTAGGAATGCCTGTAGGGCACTAGCCAATAGCGTAGTAGGTATTAGATAGCTAGGACCCTGAACACCGGTCCCTGGGGACCTGGTACACATGTATATAAACCCTGAGGGCTGGGGGTGCCTCCCCAGCTTCAATCTCATCGCATCTCACCTCTCTAGCCTCTATACCTCGTCTTCAAGCCTGGCTACACCCTTTGTAGTCCAAGTAAACCTTTGCCAGTGAGTATTGCTGGTTGGTTTGGTGTATAGGCGCTAGGGCAGCGCATTTTTGTGATACAAGTCTCACCCCACCAAAGCTACTAAGGTAAGTAGCGGGGTTTACTTTGACAATCTGTATGTTTGGAATACTAACAGATAGTTAGCGTGCTCGCTGCATGCGCGCAGTCAATGCTCAGTACAGAAAGTCTCACCTCCGATTAAGCCACTCCGCGCTTGAGGCCAGCAAAATAATGACCTGCTTTGGTACCATGCATCGATCTTCAGTCTGCATAGCTGTGCGATGTCGAGTTAGTATCGTGCAATCGTAGGCATTTGTGCAGGTAGCTACCTCGAAATATGGGTAGCCTGTATCTGAAGAGAACCGCAACACGTTGATGTCGATGTAGGGCATCTCTGATCTCGCGCCTGGAGAGGATGTCGAAGCCATGCGCTCCTCGAGGGACGACAGGCTGTCTTCGAGCGCAGTGTAGTCCAACGCAATGGCATCCATCATGTCGGAACTGCCTATGAGTTTGGAGAACCACGCTTTGACCTGAAAGCATTAGAATCAAGTCAATGGTGGCGATGCGGACCTGGCATAAACTCACTCGCTTATCCTCATGAGGACCGCGGGGAAAAGGAAGATTTAGGCCTCTGCGACATGGAAGAATGGCAGTACGATACTCAGGAGACGCTTCCATTTGCGATAGAGGGACCTGAATGATGGTACTGAGGATCTCGTCCCAGATTCTCTCTTCAGGCGCGATCTGCGCCAGTGCGCGCACGACGCCGATCACGGCCAGCATTGACTCAGTGCCTAGAGGCTTTTCACAGGACCTTCCCCATTCCGGCGCAAGCCCGACATAAAGAGCCCTCTTCGCCAGCAGCTCCTAAGCCCCTGTCAATACCGACTTTTGTTCCACTCTGCATAGGCGCACCTTCCTGAGGTTGTAGGAACGCGTAACAATCCTGATGTCGTCCGGGTGACTAAAAGTGCACTCCAGAAGTTGTGCGACATAGTCGCCAACGGGTTGCCGGGGCATGACAGCTACCATCGCAGCTACAGGAGCTGGGACATGCAGGGGCTGTTTTGTTCTATATGAATAAAAAGACTTTGTATACATATCTTTGTGCTCTCCGAAGCTACTGACGATAAGGACCCTTTACGGGAACTAGAAGTGGACGTATTAATGACGCCTGATTCCTATGAGACGTCTCGGGACAGACTATGCCGTCTGCTGACCAGAGGCGTGGTTACATCGTGTTCACAACGTGTAAACGAGCCTGAATTCACTATTACTAGCTCGATCAAATGAACTACCTCACTAGCACAGGTGAGGACACATCGTAGATTGTGAATCACATGTAGAGTAAGATGATAATACTGTCCAAAGCTTACTTCGGAGTCAGTCTCGCGCAAGGGAAAGAGTAGGGAGCGAGACTAGTCGATTACGCAAAACCTTCGCCTTGTTCCGCGTGCACGGTCAGGTAATTTGAGAGGAACGGCGTGACACCGAGTAGACCCTAGACAGAAGTTGATGTGTAGTCTAAGTGGCATGGCACGCCAGTTGCGTGAGGCGCGATATCGTGGTTGATCCCACTTTCAACTCCTCCTCGAAGAGAGTGAGTCAAATTAAGGAACCGAGTTAGACGGACCAGTCCTAGGTTGGCTTCTGCCTCGGGCGTTCGTTGGGGACAAAGGTAGACTGCAAAGGTGTGTGTTGAGAAGGTAGAGGTTGGAGGCGTGAAGGGGGGGTTTCGTCTACAAAGGAGGGGTAAGGGTTAGATCAACTCACAGGCTGTCCTGTAAATAGACCTAAGAAACAATGAGTGGTAGCCCGAATGCTACAACCCACTGGGAAACAATACAAAAGAGTCCAACGTGCAACAAACAACCAAACAACCAGTGAGACCAGAAGACGTACAACCGCAAACACAAAAGAGTCCGTTAAAGACCGTGAACGTCAAACACAAAAGCGTACTCGACACCGGTGGCAGAGCCGGACTAGAGTACGTACAGGCAGCGAAAGAAAGGGGTACACTCTGTGTCAGCAAGAGCTTAGCAGGGTGTGGACAAACAACAACAACGTAGGGCGTGACCACAAACAACGTAGAACACTCGACACTGGGCAAAGGCCAGACTAGAGTGTAAAAGGAAAGACGAAGGGCAAACACTCGACACCGGTGGCAGAGCCGGACTAGAATGTTCCCACCCAACGTATGACGTACAACAAAAAGTACTCGACACCAGGCACAGGCCGGACTAGAGCACAACAACCGACGACGAAGAGCACTCGACACCGGGCACGAGCCGGACTAGAGTGGTCTCAACAACGATGTAGACGTAGAACACCAGTGGCACTGCAGCAGCCGCGCTACAGTACACAGCAAAGAGCAAAAGACGTAGAGGGAGGAACGAACTAGATAGCGGTCTAGTGTCAAGAGGCTCCTCTGAGCGAGGATACAAGGGGTGGGGTTTATATACCCCTTAAACTAGGAGTATTCTAGAGTATTCTATAAAGTTCCATGTCCTTCTGCAATGTTCTCTTCCAAAAGTCCCTAAATCCTGAGTGCTGGGTCCAAGTCTGGGCCCTTCTGCCAGAATATTCCAGCAGATTCCACAGTATTCTTCGCTTTTCCACAATGTTCCAGCTGCTTCTTACCTCTTCCCAGGCCTTCCAAGCCTAAGCATGCCCCTTTCTCTCTTCTTTCCTACTCTTTCCCAATATGGATGCACATTCCCACACCTTCTGGGATCTCCGGGTTTGGGCATGTCCTTCCCACACCCACTGGTATGACAGAGACTCAAGCCCATTTCATCCATATCTTGTGTCAAACACCTTTGATGCATGATAGCGATCCTAGGAAACGGGACACCGCTGGTCACGTTTGTGGCCAAGGGGATCTATCGGTGGCACCCTGTATGCCCAACGTTACGAGATGTTACAAGGTAGGAGTAGACATATCACAGTGTACCAGGCAAGTAAAGAAAGTATGAGACTGTCAAAATGAGGTTATTGGACTAGGCGTCGCAAAACAAGCCCCGAATCAATCGCGGGGTGGCCCTATAGATACTAGTACGGGCGAATCGAGCCCGGTATGCCTTCATAGATGCGCAACAAGCTGGTTCTCCAATTCCATCAAGGCTTGCGATCTCACTTGCGGGGCTACTAAGTCCAATATCACCTGGCAGGGGCCGAAATCGTACGAATTGTATCCTGACAAGGTATCAATATCTGGGCAGAAGGATTAGATAGACGACACCTACGACCATCAATGTAACGGCTTGACCGTTACCCCTAGTACGAGGCTAGGGTCACCACGCTCGCGCGTGCCTGCGCTCGGCTATCACAAAAATGCGCTGCCCTAGCGCCTATACACCAAACCAACCAGCAATACTCACTGGCAAAGGTTTACTTGGACTACAAAGGGTGTAGCCAGGCTTGAAGACGAGGTATAGAGGCTAGAGAGGTGAGATGCGATGAGATTGAAGCTGGGGAGGCACCCCCAGCCCTCAGGGTTTATATACATGTGCACCAGGTCCCCAGGGACCGGTGTTCAGGGTCCTAGCTATCTAATACCTACTACGCTATTGGCTAGTGCCCTACAGGCATTCCTACATTCTCCTACACGTTCCTAAATGTTCCTACGATGTCCCAGAAACCTCCAGAACGTTCCAGCACTGTCCGGACCTGTCCAGAGACCTCCAGGGCTTTCTAGTCCATTCCGGAGTGTCTCGGCGCTTCCAGACCCTTGCCTGCTTCTAGACCTTCGACCATGTGACCCTGGGATACCGCACGTGTGCGCATCACGTGACCGCCGTATCACGTGACCAGCCCCGAGCCTAGGGCTGTCACTCCAGCGCTTCTGCATGTCACAGTTCGGAGTAATCGCTTCTGTCACCTGCTGCCCCTAACCCTAAGGGTTAAGACGAAAAACTGTGACATCGGCGCGGCGCGCGAGCGGTTCACCTCGGAGGGCTCCGCCCATGGTCATTTTAGCACACACCACGGTCATTGTAGCACTCACCACGGTCATTGTAGCACTCACGGTCTCTCGTAGTACGTCATGGGCACTCTAGCACGCCTTCGGGCCTCGATCCGGACCTTAGTTACATTCCCATTGGCTCCCGTACTCGTTCTCGCTACGCCTCTCGATTTTGCTTCCGCTTTCTTAGTCACCTTCCTAATTAGGTAGCTCCGGTTCCTGATTTCCCTCTCGTCGTCGTCTCACTTATACCCGCAACCCGCCATCCTGTATCCTCGCGAATCCAACCCCCGTGTCGGGTCCCCTTGCTCCTACTCTCTCGCCGTGCCCGTTCCCTCCCTCGACGTCCGACCCGTCTTCGGAAGGCGCTTAGGCGTGCCCTTCACAGTTTGGATTTGCCCCCCCCCCTCTCGGACCTCGACTTCTTCGCTCGGCAGCCGCCCGGTTTCGTCCGGAAACACGCTGCGTCCTTCGTTTCACCTTTTTCTCGCATTTCGAGCCCTCCCGGGCTAATTCTACTGACATTCTCTCATGGCTACAGGCTTCACCGACCCTTGGACCGACCAGGACGTCGTGTTGGACGCGAATATCGCGCCCGACACGCAGCCGGTCGATCCCGGCTACGAAGCACTCCCACCTGGCGTCCCACCACCCTTTGCCACACCTGAGGCAGAGCGGCAGGCCCTTTGGGCTGCGGTGCACGACGTCGGGCTCCGGGTCTCTTCGTTCCAAGCGTCCCAGGACCGGCTCTCGACCTCGCTTCAAGAGCTCACCGACTACCTCCGTAGTCAGGCCCAGGCTGCGCAAACAGCTGTCCCGCAGCAGGCGGCGCAGGTGCCCCCCGTGGTACCGGCGCCTACCCTCCCCGAGCCTCGAGGGGTTCCGCGATTCAAGGAACCTGTCCAGTTCGACGGTAGCGCCGCGAACGTCGAGTCGTTTATCGACGACATCTCGAACGCAGTACACCTGCAGAGAGCGACGCTCGTGAGCGACTACGATAAGTCGTTATACCTGGCGGGTTACCTGAAGTCCGGATCGCCCAAGTCCTGGTTTTATGGTCTTCGCGACTATAATCCGGGCGTGCTCAACGACTTCGCAGCGTTGCTCACTGACTTCAGGCGTCACTTCGGCGACTCGAATGTCACGGCGACGTCTATGCGCAAGCTCGAGAACCTGCGTCAGACGGGCTCCTGCCACGCGTACGTCTCTCGCTCACGCGAGCTGCACAAGGACCTCAGCCTGCCGGACAACATCAAGATCGCGATGTTCCGCAAGGGACTAAAGGCGGAGGTTAAAGACCTCCTCCTAGGTAAGACTCTTCCCACCTCCTTCGACGCGTACGCGCGTTTGTGCACGGAGATCGACGACCAGCTGCACGAGCGTGAGCTCGAGCGCAAGGCTGAGTCGAAGACTTCGTCTTCTTCGGGTCGTCGAGACCCACCTCCACGTCCTCGTGCTGGTGGCCTTCCCGCCGCTGCTGTACCTGCCGCTGCCCCCGCGTCGACGTCGCAGGTTGTGCCCATGGAGATCGACGCTGTCAAGCGTGGACCTCTTAGCGCAGCCGAAAAAGAGCGACGTCGCAAGGAGGGTCTGTGTTTCTATTGCGGGCAGGGCAAGCACATGGTAGAGGACTGCCCTAACATGGCTCCCGCTGCGAAGGCCGCCTACAAGGCCAAGCAGAAGGCTGCTCCTTCGGGAAAAGCCTAACCGGTAGCCCATCCCAGGTCCCTGGGCTTCCGGTTAACGACGGGACCCGTTCTTCACCTCCTGCCGTGAAGCCCACGCACGTCCGTTCTACGGATGGGCGTTATATACCCGTCTCTTCTTCTATTCCTTCACCCGCCTATGTTTTCGCTTCCAATACCCTTCTTAATTCTCCTGACCACTTCTTTATTAATGTTACATTGCACTTCCCTAACCGAAAGCCCGTGCGCACCTTCGCGCTCGTCGATTCGGGCGCCTCGGGGTCTTGTATCTCTGAGGCGTTCGCTCGACGCCACTCGCTTCCCCGCCGTCTTAAGGACGTGCCTACTCCCGTCACCGCTGTCGACGATCGTCCGATCGCTTCAGGCCTGGTGACGCACGACGTCGTCACTCAACTGACCGTTGACCGGCACTCCGAGATCATCAGTCTCGGAGTCGTCGCTGTATCTTACCCCGTCATTCTAGGTCTCGATTGGTTGCAGCGGCACAACCCAGACATCAACTGGGAGACGACCGACCTCTCCCTGTCATGCTGCAACCTGACTCGTTCCTCCCGCGTCACCGTTACGGGCAAAGGCTTCGGTCTTCCACGCCCTCTCGCCTCGCTCAACTCCGTCTCGCACGTCGGTCTAGGCTTCGGTCTTAACGGCAACACCCTCGCGTCTCGCTACGCTACGCCACATTCACCTCCGCCACACGAGCGCTTGGCCAGCGCCTCGACTCCCTCTTCCTCTGTCCCACTCTTGTCCTCGCTTCTCGCCCGAGCCGGCTTCGGTCGCTTCGTGGCGCAGGAAAATCCCTCGCACTCGTCCTCAGCCGACGCGCCAGACATCGCCGTCGTGAATCCGCGTCGCTTCCTGAAGTATTCCAAGTCTTCTCCTATCGCGCTAATTCGTTTCCATGCTGTAGGTTCCGCGTCTTACAAGCTCGCGTCGATGTCAGCTTCCACGCTGGCATCTGACTTGGATCTTGATCCCGAGCCCTCGACGTCGCCAGACGACGTTGAGGCAGACGTTCTCGCGCACCTCCCGCCCAAGTACCACCCTTGGGCTTCGGTGTTCTCACCCGTTGATGTCGATCAACTGCCGCCGCACAGGCCGTACGACATCAGCATCGAGCTCGAAGATGGTAAGTCCCCTCCCTTCGGTTCAATGTACCGGTTGTCTCCTGAAGAGCGTACCGCTCTGACGGAGTACATCGAGACGAACCTGAAGAAGGGCTTCATTCGCCGTTCTACTTCGCCCGCCGCTTCGCCCATTCTCTTCGTACGGAAGAAGACCGGAGGCTTGCGCCTCTGCGTTGACTACCGTGGCTTGAACGCCATCACGAAGAAGAACCGTTATCCGCTTCCGCTCATCGACGATCTCCTCGATCGCGTACAAGGGTGTTCACATTTTTCTGTTATTGACCTTAAGAACGCTTTTAACCTTGTACGCGTCAAGGAAGGAGACGAGTGGAAGACGGCTTTTCGCACGCCACTGGGCCTCTACGAGTACCTCGTCATGCCCTTCGGCCTCACGAATGCGCCTGCTACTTTTCAGGCTTTCATCCAGGACACGCTCCGAGACTTTCTCGACGTGTTCTGTGTCGTCTACCTCGACGACATTCTTATTTTTTCGCGTTCTCAGGCCGAGCACGATCAGCACGTCATGAAAGTGCTCGACCGTCTCAAGGGGGCTCGCCTTTACGCTAACGCGGAGAAGTGCGAGTTTGACCGCTTCGAGGTCACTTACTTGGGTTATCTTCTGGGTGCTGACGGCATCCGGATGGACCCCAAGAAGCTCGAGACCGTCGCTTCGTGGCCTGAGCCTACGTCCGTCAAGGACATTCAGTCTTTCCTTGGCTTCACCAATTTTTATCGCCGTTTCGTCGACGGTTATGCTAAGATCGTGCTTCCGCTTAACGCGCTCACGCGCAAGGACACGCCTTTCGCTTTCTCGGATGCTTGCCGCGACGCGTTTAACACGTTGAAGCGTGCACTCCTCTCATACCCCGTTCTTCGTCACTTCGACCCTTCGCGACCTTGTACGCTTTCTACTGACGCTTCAGACTTTGCCATCTCGGGTGTGCTTCAGCAACCCGATGATGCCGGCCTCTTGCACTCCGTCGGTTACTACTCGCGCAAGCTTACGCCCGCTGAGATTAACTACGAGGTGTACGACAAGGAGCTCCTCGCCGTCGTCGAATCTTTTCGCGACATGCGTGCGTGGCTGCACGGTTCGTCGCCCCCAGTTTCGGTCATCTCTGACCATAAGAACCTCGAGTATTTTATGACGTCGCGGGTTCTTAACCGCCGTCAAGCTCGTTGGTCTATGTTTTTGTCTGAATTCAATTTTCGTCTCGTTTGGGGCCCTGGCCTCAAGAACGTCGCTGATCCACCTTCTCGACGGCCGGACTTCGCGCCTAGAAAGGGGGATGACGTCCTGGAGACTCAACGCCAGACCCTTTTGACCGCTGAACACACTCAATTTCTTTTTCCTTCTGTAGATTCCTCGCCTCCAGCCGCCGCCGCTAGACCGCTAGCCGTCTCCGCACTCACCACGATCGCCATTGACAACTCCGTCCTTCTTGAACGCTTTAAACAGGCGTTTCGAGATGACGTCGAGTGGCGCGAAGTCCTGGCCCATGGCAACCCTGACTTCGCCGTCCAAAACGGCATGGTCTTCCACAAGGGACGCCTGTTTGTGCCAGCTTCGATGCGTACAGACATCTTGCACTCGCGGCATGATGCTCTCGTCGCAGGTCACCCTGGTCGCACACGCACTCTTGCGTTCGTCCAGCGAGACTACTCATGGCCCGGCATCCAGACATTCGTACGCCGCTACGTACAAGCTTGCGACGTCTGCGCGCGTATCAAGACACCACGCCACAAGCCCTACGGCCTCCTCCAACCGCTCGAGCTGCCTACGCGTCCGTGGAAGTCGATCACGATGGACTTCATCGTGAAGCTTCCCGTCTCACATGGCTATGACTCCATCTGGGTCATATGCGATCGTATGACTCGCGCCGCGCACTTTGTGCCATGCAAAGAGTCTATGACTGCTGCCGAGCTGGCGTGGCTTTTCCTGGACCGCATTTTCCGTTACCACGGCCTGCCCGAGTCGATTATATCAGACCGCGGCTCGCTTTTCGTCTCGCATTTCTGGAAAGAACTCACCGCTTTATTACAGGTTGATCACCGCACCTCGACTGCGTACCATCCGCAGACTGACGGTCTCACTGAGCGCACCAACCAGACGCTCGAGACCTACCTGCGCGCGTACTGCTCGTACCAGCAGGACGACTGGGTCGACTACCTTCCCGTCGCCGAGTTCGCGTTCAACAATGCGGAGAACGCTTCCACGAAGCAGACCCCCTTCTTCGCCAACTTCGCCTACCACCCCACCTTCGAGCCGCAGATCACGGAACGCTCAACCGTCCCTGCCGCGCACGACCTCGCCCGACGCCTCGAGCACATCCACGCCGAACTACGCGCCGAGTTGCTGCATGCGCAACGCGTTCAGTCCGAGCATTACAACCGCCGTGTTCAGGACGCGCCTGAGTACAAGCCTGACCAACTCGTCTGGCTGCTACGTCGGAATATCAAGACCACTCGTCCATCCGACAAGCTCGACCATCGTCGCCTTGGTCCATTCCCCATCGCCCACAAGATCTCACCCGTCGTATACCAACTTCGTCTCCCTGCCTACCTTTCTCGTCTTCACCCCGTTTTTCATGTTTCTCTTCTCGAACCCTACCACGATCCGTCCGAATTTCACCCTCATGCCTCCCCAGAACCCTTCGAACTTCACCCTGATTCAATTCCTTCGCATTCCACCTCGTCTATCGACTCCATCCTCGACTGCCGCAAAATTGGTCACCGTTACGAGTATTTCGTCGCCTGGAAGTCACTTCCACCCGAGGAAAACTCCTGGGTGCCGCTCTCCGACATCCCCACCTCCTCAAACGAGCTCATTGAGCGATTCCACCGCCGACACCCTCGTGCGCCCCGTCCTCACCAGCTCGTCCTCGAGCAAACATTCCCCACTCCCGTCGATGTAGATACTGACGTACCTTTTGCCCCTTCTGATCCACAGGTCTCGCCCGCCTCATCCGCGCCCTCGTCGCCCGCCGCTCCGTTGCCCGCTCCGCTGCCCGCTCCTCCGCGTCCTGCCGTTCCTCCCGCTGCTGCCCGCCCGCGTTCGCCGCCGACCGTACGCGAGAACCTCCGCTCGTCGTACGTCGCGCCTACGCAGACCACGACTCGCTCTGGTCGCATTTCGCGTCCTGCCGTTAGGCTCGACCCGGACATCCCTTCTCGACAGCGTTGCTCCGCTCGCGCTAGAAAGGGGGATGATGTAACGGCTTGACCGTTACCCCTAGTACGAGGCTAGGGTCACCACGCTCGCGCGTGCCTGCGCTCGGCGCGGCGCGCGAGCGGTTCACCTCGGAGGGCTCCGCCCATGGTCATTTTAGCACACACCACGGTCATTGTAGCACTCACCACGGTCATTGTAGCACTCACGGTCTCTCGTAGTACGTCATGGGCACTCTAGCACGCCTTCGGGCCTCGATCCGGACCTTAGTTACATTCCCATTGGCTCCCGTACTCGTTCTCGCTACGCCTCTCGATTTTGCTTCCGCTTTCTTAGTCACCTTCCTAATTAGGTAGCTCCGGTTCCTGATTTCCCTCTCGTCGTCGTCTCACTTATACCCGCAACCCGCCATCCTGTATCCTCGCGAATCCAACCCCCGTGTCGGGTCCCCTTGCTCCTACTCTCTCGCCGTGCCCGTTCCCTCCCTCGACGTCCGACCCGTCTTCGGAAGGCGCTTAGGCGTGCCCTTCACAATCAATCCCGCTGGCATCTTTCTGAATTATCCCAAGCGCGAGCTTATGCTTGACCCACACATTGAGTTGTATACGGTACACCTGCGTTGTTGTCAGTTCCTGGAGGCAAATTCCTCGTAATCCAGCCCCACTCACTCTGAAGTAAGGTCGATTGATATCCGGGAACCTGATGAACCCAATGTCAAGCAGGTTTTCTGACCGGCGCTCTGTCTTGTGTATCATGTTCCGGAGTGAATTAATCACCACGTCTGGATTGGCTATGATGCCACCGAGAGTCTGTACGCCGAGGTTGGTATCGCGGAGGACATCTTTGTCTTGCACTAGGTCATGAAACCATGTCTCGAGCTTTTCTTCATGATCAGGGGCACCTGGGCTGCTAGCAAGTTACGACGAACCTGAATCTCATCCTTCCGGTCCGAGATATTGTTCCCGCGCAGATGAACTGTTGGCCGCCTCAATAGTGTACGTTGACGGAACACGTCATTGCGCAGGTCCTCGAGAGCTGGGTTGAGACACATGAGTTTGATGGCTTCTTCCCAGCTCATCATCTTGCTGTCATGTCCGGACAAGGTGCTCAATGTCGCTCGGACAGCCAAGAAAAGCGTCATATCCATCATTTTGTAGGACTTCTGCTTGAGCTTCTCGCCGTACAACGGTGCAAGCCCAACGTGCAACTTAGAGGACTTGCCTTCTTGAACCCTTCTGTGGGCCTGTAGAAATCTTCTTTAACGATTGTTGACACAAGACTATGGATTTACATACCTCTATGCCGCTGTATTCCCTCTCAACAAGTGTTCCAATGTCTTCAACTTGTCGCAAAATCTCCTCTAGACCTTCGGAAGAGGCGACGGGAGGAGGGTTAGGCCTGTCACCGGCAGTGCCTCTCAGTGCCGCATGTTTTCCCGTCATGGAGACGGTGGGCCAGTTAATTGTCCCCAGCGTTGGATAGCGGTCTTGAATGACTGAAAGTCGTGTAGAGCAGAAAGGTCCTTGCTTTCACAAAAAATATTGAAGGTCAGAAGTTCCGTGCTGATAGTCGGCCGGCACGGACGACGAGTGGTACCGTAGACTTTCTGGTAGCTCCTCTGAAGTTATACACCTATACAAAAGCCCCGTGAACATCTAACCTTGTTATAGCAAGGCTCTCGTGAGTTCTGCGATAGGACTGGCTCTACACATGAAGTACCGGCGTTGCTGCTAAGAAGACGGACCTGCCGTCATCCCGCACGCAGCCCATTGAGTGAACGGCCGCATGCGGGAATCATATCGTCATCTGGTCCATAATTTCCGTATGCCCTCGTGTCTATCATCATAGCTTGCGTCCGATAATACTTCCTAGTAAACTGCAACGGTGAAACATGCACGTTGATCGACGCAAGGATTAATATGGTCACGGTGCCTTGAGTACTTGAACTTACCGATGTCGGACGCGTGCATTAGGAATCAGACCGTGCGCGGCGAGTTCAAACGGCGCTGCCAAGCAACACCACATATTCATGAGATGAGTTGTCACTTCCAAGAAGCGTAGGCATACGGACCTGTATGTGTGCTCGGCTGATCAGTGTCGTTGGGCTGCGAGAAGTGAGCGAACAGCGAGCGAACGAGACGCACAACAAGTGCTTACTAAGCGAGGGAGCCGAAAGAGGAAAGTGGAGACGTTCTCGACTATCCTCTCGCCTCCACTCGCCTCGCTCCTTCGCTCGCTCCTCAAAGCAACCCACCCAACCCACAGTGCCTTGTGGTGGTGAGCCGTTTCGTCAACGCCGCTGCATCGCGCTCGAGCGGGATTTCGGCCAGCCTTCAGCCCCGCCGCAGAGGTCGGGTTCTGCCACGGCAATCGCGTTCCGACGCAGCCGCACCCTTGCGCGCGGCCTTCCGGTCGTCGCCGCCTGCAGAACCCGGCGAGCAGGGCACGAGCCTCCGCCAGCGGCCCGCCAAGTGCGGCTGCTGCCCGCGGCCGAAATCCGTCTCACGGCAACAAAGTAGCGAGACTAAGCACGCCAGTGCAAGGCAAAAAATTAGCAAATATCATAATCACCAAACCCCAGCGCTGCGTGACACCCACCTCGATTATAACCTCACGCAGCGCTACACCCTCGCTTTCCGGTGCGCGAACTAAGCATTAGGAAGCTTGCGTGCAGCGAGATGCTATTATCTTTCAAAAGTTAGAGTTTGTGACTATGCTGTCGCCGATTGAGAGATATGCGCGCACAAAAGAACTTAACTCTTCATATAGCCATCGTGCCTAGTGGTGCTCATGTTCACAATATTGCGTAGTTCATGAGCGTGCGTGAACGTGGTTGGAACGTGGTTACGACTTCGAGCGAGTCGGAAGGACGGCTGGGTCCCTGGCGCCGATAGTTGGCGTCTACCGGAAGAAACTCGGAGACTACATTTGTTTCGACCACGACCAAGGTTTTTGTTGACCCTCGCTCGCCGCTAGGTATGTCTCAAATAGTGAGTACGCTTTGAGACGGGTGGCTCATTGAACAGAATGGCAGGCCGGAAAGCATCGACCACTGCTCCCCAGAATCAACCCGCAAACAGCCTCGTATCCGCTTCCCTTGCCTCCGCATCTTCGCTTGTTCTGCTCCAGTTACTCTCGAGAGTATTCACCTTCATTCTCAACCAAGCCCTCGTTCGACTTGTCACTCCTCAAGTCTTTGGTACAGCTTCGATACAGTTCGAGCTCCTCCTCTCTACCATCCTCTTTCTGTCCCGAGAAGGCGTCCGCAATGCCCTGCTTCGTTCGACGGAAGACAAAGCGCAGCCTAAGCAGTCCACTCTCACCTACAACATCTCCTTGCTGCCTGTTCTCTTAGGCGCGCCGGTTGCTGCTGCGTCACTCTGCATATACCTCTTCTCGAGCTCGTCGATCACCTCATCACAGCCTCACTTCCACCTCAGCGCCGTCATATATGCCCTTGCTGCCTTCTGCGAGCTGCTCTCGGAGCCCTTGTACATCCGGGCCCAAAATGAACTACGCTTCGACGTTCGTGTCAAGGCAGAAGGCTCCGCGGTGTTCATGAAGACCTTGGTCACATTTCTCTGCCTCGTAATGCTATCCCCGGATTGGGCTCTCGTCGCGTTCGCCGCAGGACAAGCAGCGTATGGCCTTGCAATGCTAGTCGGCTTTCTCAGGGCATATAATTTCAATGCAGGCTTCTGGCCAGTGAAAGTGAAGACTTTGGTACATGGCAAGTGAGTACTGCCTCCTGTACCCAACGCTTTCTGCTAACCGATACATAGCACCAAGACTGAGTACTTCGACACGAAGCTGTTGCATCTATCTGCAGCTATGACCGGACAGTCACTTATCAAGCATTTTCTCACAGAAGGCGACAAGTTCCTTGTTTCACGACTCAGTCCTCTCGCTGACCAAGGTGGATATGCGGTAGCTTCTAACTATGGTGAGTCTGCATCCAATTTCTGCGCATACATACGCATTGAATACGTGGTCCCTAGGTTCGCTTGTTGCCCGCATCATATTTCAGCCAATCGAAGAGACGTCTCGACTGTTGTTCTCAAAGACGCTGTCGTCGACGGGCGAAAATAGCCCTGACAGCCTGCAAGTCACCTCGAACGTGCTGATGGTCCTCCTCCTCTTGTTCACGCACCTCCTCCTTCTGCTCGTGACTTTCGCACCGCCGTACCTTAACCTCGCCCTGCGACTGGTGCTGCCGTCCCGCTACCTGCAGACCTCTGCTCCAGCGATCCTACGCACCTACATCTACTACATCCCAACAATGGCCTTCAACGGCGTTCTCGAAGCCTTCTTTACCTCCACGGCGACTCCTGCCGACCTTCGCGCCCAGAGCCGCTGGCTCCTGTTCTTCTCCTTGGGCTTCGTCGGCACAGCGGTGCTGCTTGCGCGCGGCCTCGGGCTCGGCGACACGGGGCTTGTATGGGCGAACGTGGCGAATCTGTGGATGCGGGCCCTCTACGCCTGGACGTTCACCGTACGATTCTTCCGCGAGCGTGGCGCGGCGCAGCTTGTGCATTGGACGAAGGCGATGCCGCCGTTGAAGGTTCTGATGCTGTTCGCCGGAGCCGCAGCGTTTACCCGATGGAGTGAAGCGAGCCTTGGTCGTCGCCCTCTAACACTAGGCGCCCAAGCACCCCATGTTTTCGTCGGCGCAACCTGCGCTCTCGCGTGTCTTCTTGCTTGGTGAGCAACCTCATTTGTATATTGCGAGTAAAGTCTAACGAGGGGCATAGTATTTATTGGGAACGGAAGACGTTTAGAGCAGCCTACTCGTTGCTCCGTAGACGATAGATGATACAGTATAGATGCTTGAGCATGCATCAATAAGACATCGCTCTCCACCATCCGGCCGTCACAGTCCCCCCTGCAATCAGATCTTTTTCTCGTACAACCACCGACGCAACAGTTCGAGCGACTCCACGGGCTTGTCATAGGGTGCCTGAACGCATGAATGGCGTATTAGTTAAACCTTGGAAGTGGAGGTAATTTGCACTTACCATGTGCCCAGCACCGTCGACGGTTGCGAACGCGAAATTCTTCGCGCTGCGAGTTACACCTGCGACGTGGCCATCGACATACCACTGCGTCAGCGGCTGGCTTCGGAACTCGTCTTGGCCTGTCCACTCGAGCGCGAGCGACATCTCCTCGTTGCCGCGCTGTCCAACACCCGATGCTGCCGTCAGTGCCTGCACACCAAATAACGAGGAAAACACACGCACCCAGTTACAGACAAAGTCGTTCGCGCCGATGTACAGCAGCACCCGCACGCCGCGCTCGAGCAGCGCGCCGATGTAGAACTGCGTCGGGAACTGGGCGTCGAGCGTGCGCGCGAACGCGAGCCCTACCCAGTCCGCGTGCGTCGTGTAGTTCTTGACGGCGGCGTCCGCGCCGATGGCCTTGCGCACATCGGGCTCGTTCAGGTACTTCTCGATGTCACTGACGGCGCGTATCAGTGTTTCTGCCATTGAGGACGGTTGGGGAGACCTACTCTGCAACCTCGTAGCACAGGCTTCCGATGCTACGACGCATGTCAGCGGCACGCCGGCGCCGCGGTATAAGAAAGGACGCACCATTTCTTTGTGAGGTCGTATGGGTTGAGGCCTATGGCCACAATCAGCATCATGGATGACCGTTGGACGTGCACTGGTGTCCGTACCGAGGCTCTCGTATGGCGCTAGCACAGTCTCTGAGCAGAAATTGGACGCGACGCTGCAGTCGATGGGGTCTTTCATGTTGATGCACGATTCTTGGAGCCACTTCTCGCAGCGGGAGAGCTGGTGGAGGTCACATCAGAGGCTGTCTTTTAAAATGGAATGGCAACATACGTGGCGCTTCATGTCGACGCAGGTCCTGCGGCGGGGAGATGAGAGGATTGACAACATGAAGGGGTGCAAGATCCTACGTGATACTCTGCACAGGAGCCATGGTGACGTTCGTGCACTGCACCTCGTAGTGGGCCTTGAACATCGTCGACCACTCCGTGCATCCGTTTCCTGTGAACCTCCCACGTCACACAGACATCCTTACAACTTTACCGACGGACACCTACCGATGAGGACCGACTGAAGGTTAATCGGCGTTATACCTGCCTTGGCCAGCCCCGCGTTCTGCTCGTAAATGGCGGTCGCAAATAGAGGAAGGTAGCGTCCCTGTTCAGCGAACCCCAAATTAACGTTACCAGAGGCCCGCGTTGGGCTCGGGGAATGCTCACCCCATAAGACTCGCCAGAGAGGTGGAAGCCACGACCCTTGAACTTGCTGAAATGCTCGAAGAAGATGGCGACAAATGCCGCGACATCTTTTGCGGCCTCCTCAGTCGTGCTCTGCATATTCCATAGTCCGTGGGCGTAGATGGAAGATAGACAATGTCAGACTTACGACTGCCTCCCCGTAGTCTGCATAGGAGAAGCCAACGCCAACAGGCTGGTCAATGAAGAAAATGTTGGAGACTTCGTTCCAGGAATATGGGTTGAAGGTTGTGTTCTTCGGTGTTGTAACCCTGCAGGGACCAAGCTCCATGAACAGTCCAATTGCAGACGAACCACCTGGCCCGCCGTTCGTCCAGAAGACCACGTCGTCGTGCTCTGGGTCGCGCCGACTCTCGAAGAAGTAGAAGAAGAGGTGCCGCGCCTCGATATCTATGTATCCCGTGTAGGCACTGTCCAAATCATGATTCATCAGCACCCCAGCGCTGGCAATGAGTTAAGGTACACACTTGGCAGTCCCATCGCAGAATTCAGACTTCTTGATGCGAACGTTGTAGTGAGGGAATGCGCTATGACCAAGATGTGTATAGCCTTCGGAGGATAGATATGACAGCTCTCCGAGAGCTTGAGAAGCCACGGTATCTTGGCCATGAAACAAGTACGAGGGTCCGTTGCCAGATGATACCACAGGAACCTGGGCACCACCCGCAAACGTGGCATGGCTTACGGCCTGAAAAGTCGTGAGAAGGAAAGCGCTCCAGACATGTCCGGTGAAGACCATAGCAGAGACAAGTCAACACCTCTTGTTGGAGGTCGACGTCGGGCAGACGCAACGCATCCTTATGACTGGATCTTATAGTGCCTGGAGTACCCGTGTGAATGCCGATTAGTGTCGGCCAATCAGCGTTGCTTGACACAGACCGCAGTACCTCACAGGTGATGACACATATGCCGATCCAGGGATACATCTCCGAGCTGTCCGGTCACCATGTGGGCAGCATCTGCACTCGCATGGGTATGTCGCCTGCGGTCTGAGGCTTGAGCTTGAGCGTCGCGCCGCGATGAATGCTGCGCCTCAGCGGGGAGTCTGGCTTTGACAGCCGCAGTCAAGGTCAAAACGGCGCCCTTTTACGCTTGCGACAGTCTGCGGTTTACCTTGGACGACGATGGTTGAGAATAGAAGGATTGGTGAAACAGTAAGACATTGCAATGAGTCACGCTTGCCGGGTGGCGGCAACTACCGCGCCACGATGGTTGCACGTGACCATCCCCGGCCTTCACCGAGGTTGTTTTTCGCTCTGCACTCGGTCTACACAATCCACTCAGAATATTCAGAAGAAGCTTGTCAACCATCCGGAGAAAAGTGCCCAGTATGTTCAAATATTTGGCATGGGTGCTTTTATACTGAATAATAGGTCTCGAGGATTTCGATGTGATCTCTGTCAGAATCAGTGTCGGTGAACAGCTCGACGGGGGAACGCTCGTCTCGTAAGTAAGGCTCTCAACCGCTACTTGCCTCTGTCTCTGTTAGAAGAGCTAGGTCTCAAGTACACTTGTAACCAAACGAAGGTACGCTACTGACTCGGCATTCTACTATCCATATCCGAGTCGACGGTGATAACGGCCCAAACCTCCTGGCAAGCCGACTCCCGCAGGGGTCACATCGTCTGCAGACGTCATATATGACACTCGCTGCCTCCGCTCGGTGATCAACCGCAAGATTTGCGAGCCTGGTCGATCCCTACACCGGCCCCTTTTCCATGCCATGCCAGGCACTTGGCCGACTGCTTCAGCAGTGAGATATCTTGACAATATCCTCCAGCGATGGTGTCTGATCATCTCGGATGCAGTTATACGTGCGCAGCAAGTCGCACATTTATGACACGCAGATCGTTTGTCACCTGGTCGCGGCGAAAGACGGTGTCCGGCCGTATGTCATCAATCGCCTTCGGAGTCCGGTGCTTAAGAACCGAGCCTAGCCAGGGCACCCGGTGCGTAGCATCCGTCGCGGAAACAATTATTTAACGTTTGACTATGAATTACGCTATCTGCGGCAGTGCTGTGCCGCTCCCCGGCTGTCGCAGAATCACGTTCACGCCTCAATCCGGGCTAGAGCGGCGCAGATCGGCCAAGCAATGTCCATGACAGGCGTCCAGCACGTTCCCGCGACTGGCGCAACTAAACGTGGCCATGGTCGTATGTTCCAGACGTCTCTCTGCTGTGTAGGCTGGTCAGCTGAGTGCACTGACATCGGCTCTCGAGATGCTTCCACCCGCTGTGCGGGTTCTGAATCTCAACATTCAGGAAGAATCCTTCGCCTCTATCCATCCGGTTTCTGTTTAGTTGTCAAACGCAAGGCTGCCCCAACTCTACGCTACCCTCGCTCGTGTCTTTGCCCACGTCAACCATGACAACCCCAGGTGATGTCCGTCCGGATGTGATCTCAAGGCTTGAGCTCGTCCCGGCATGCATCACGGCTCTTCCATTGCACCGGACTCGCTAGAGGATGCGCGTACCACGAACCCGCCCAAGAGAAGGCGATCTACCACCGCAATTTCGTCGGCGAATGTACACGCTTTCCTCGCAGTCGTGTTGTTCTCTTGTTCTCTCCACCCCAAAACGCATGTCCTGCCGTCGGACGAGCCTGACAGCACCCGGAGCCTGCGCGTGCAGATTGACCCGGGCCGCCCAGGCTGTGCTGTTCGCCAAGCCGTCCAGGAGGCCTCATCTTCAGGCGCGAAAGCGCTACCGCGGCTTCGTGCCTGGCTGCCCCACGACGGCAGCCCATGGTGGCGCACGCTGATGCACCTTTATCTCCGTGGGGCCTCGTGACTGGCTGGCTGGCCCGTCCTGCAGCATCTCAACGGGCCCAGGCCGTCCTATCTTCTTGCTGCTTCCCGGCCTCCGAAGCGCAGGTTTTGACGTTCCCGCTCCGCTTATCTTCATTGCACCAGTCCTTATTGCATCCGCGAATACGTCAAGGGTTCCAGGCACTTAGATTTATCGGAGAATCTTAGTTGCCCTTCTATCCCGACCTTGCTGTAGCTTACATTGCAGGGTAAGGCAATCTCAACCTAGTCTAGCACGCCACTTGGTATCAGTGTTTGCCTGGAAGGCTTTGTTACACGCCCCTTCGCGATGTATTGCGGCTCTTACGGTAGACTGCAATATCTGTTTGGCGGCTGCCTCGTGCCCGCATGTCCTACCGCATGCCGGCGGCTCAGACCAGCGCTGTACATCCTCCCTCAGTGCTTCATTGATGCAGCTCTCAAATCTTACGATACATGTACAAATGAGCAGCTCTTACCACTAAGGTATAACAAACATGTTTCACGGAAATGACCGTGGGATCCTGCAGAAAGCGGGGTGGATGCTAGTTGAACGGCAGCGCAACGTGGTACAGCGCTCGGGTCTGCATAGTCCAGGATGACAAGGCGCAAGGCACTGATCTCGAATGCCGTCTAGCAATTGTGAAGGAATGGTTGGAAAGGGTTCGTGAGAGCCCACCCGAACTCCTGACAAGCGATTCGCAACACTATGGAGGACTGGAGATGCAGCGTGTCGTTGCTCATTGTATACTGTGGAGCAAGAACCGCACGCGCAGCAAAGCATTGCACTGCAGATCCGTTCAAGTGTATTACGGCTCTCACGCAATCGGTGTGTGCGATGAGCATGGGATAGACTTCGTGTCTCAGCTCAGGGGCATGTCTCTGCGGAACAGTCGACGAACCTTGTTTGCATTGACTAGAGTCCGGAGCAATAGGAAATAACCTGGGGAGGGCCAGACAATGTGTGGCACCGAGTTCGGACCTCATATTACATAAAGTTGACGGTGGGCTGCCCCGGCACAGCACGGGGCGGCGTGCTCACCCTCGCAGTGCACGCAGGAGTAGCAGCAAGAAGCCGTGTATCCTATCCTGCAACGACCGCGGCAGGATCGAAGCAGCTCTATTGGGATCTCAGATGCAGATCAAGCCCTTGAATGCGTGATTAATAACAGACTTCGACCCCTTTGTGCAACGGGGAGCCCATGGGCACCGCCAGTGCTGTCCAAAGACGTAAGGTATGACTCGACACCACCGGACCCACGAGCGAGGGGGACTATCACCGGCCTGTACGAGACCAAATAGGCAAGAACAGCGCTACCTAGCTTCCTCCCGCACCTGTGCATTCTACCCCGTATTGGCAATGTCTCACAATGCCCTTCAATCAAATCTAGAGTTCAGTCTCGTGCGGTCACCTTCTCAACAGCTCGAAAGACTCTAGCGACTTATCGTACGGTGCCTGTACTCGGGAAAAGAGAATTTTCAGAGACGCACTCAGCACTGATTACAGGGGCCTTACCATGTGTTCGACACCATCGATGGTCGCAAACGCCGAGTTCCGTGTCCTGCGCATCACGCTCGCGACGTGGTTACTGACATGTCACGGCTTCAGCCGTTTGCTGCGAAACTTGTTCCTGCCGGTCCATTCTAGCGCGAGCGACATTTGCTCGTCGCCACGCTGCTCTGCCGCCGTGACACTGGTCAGCGCAGCCCTCGCTTCCGGCATTCAAGGGTGCTTGCTCACCCAATTGCAGACTGAGTCGTTTACGCCAGAGAATAGCAACACGAGCCTGCTGCGTACGAGCAAGGCACCGGTTTGGCATGGAAAGCATCAAACGAGCTGCGTTCGGGCTGTTGATGTTGAACGACGTTCTCTGAAACTGCGACAACCCTGAGGGGTCCTCACGCAGACGAGTCGCACCGTCTCTGCATTGGTGCGCGTTGAGTGTATTTAATTGAAGTCTATCTCTGGATTGCAGAGGAAGAGGAAGCGCAGAGATGTTAGGGCGAGTTGCGAGTATGTGACCCGAGTTATCGAGGCGTTGCGGACCATTTCGGGAAGGGCAACTGCGCGGCAATCACCGCGCCACGGCGGCACGTGCCTCCGCCCGGGCTTCTCCAGGACGCTTTGCTTTCTGGTCTTCCATCCTGTATTTGCGAGCGAGGGCCCGACAGCAACGAGCAGCTTTTATTGCCTTACACTGTTTGGTCTTACATATTTACATTCACAACGACCTTGGCTCCTCGTACCGGGAGACAGCCTTATGGCACTTTGCCGAATCGCACCGGAACGTCTCTCGCGCAGTCACGAGCTCGAGGTGAACCTCTGCACCAGTCAAGGCCTCCAGGACAGAAATTACTAAACGTGTCTTAGCCCGAAACAGGACCCTGACAGTGAGTGTCCCTATGCGCTCGTGATGGCTAGACTCCTCAACTTAGCCTTACAGGTTCATTTGTATTTCATCACATTCGTGCGGCTTTGCTGAACGACGCCGGAAGGATGCCGAGCGACTAAAACGCTGCGCACGGCCACCTGCGGTGGCATAGCTGGCCTCTCGAATGCTTCCGGCGTTCTTACCTTTCACTTCCGCACCACAATAGGGCAGACGTCATCTATGACTCGCGGAGTTCTCGCCGTCAATACGGGCTGGGAATGATCTGCATGATCTACAATTACGGTCGGTGTTAACATTTGTCGCAGCCGGTGCCGCAAGCTCAGGCACTTTCTCATGCTTCTACGTGCGTTACGCTCCGATCGCACATCCAGTTTATTCTCACTTCTGAAAGCCAGCATGGAGGGGTGCCGTAGAAAAGTCGTTTTCCAGAATGTTACGTTCCCACGTCACTGTACCCCCGAGAAACGGATCGGGAGTCCGGGACGTTGGATTTTCGATCACAAGTAATGCATCTGAGATCTGCCCACCATGGCGAGGGTTGGAGTCGTTTCTAGGTCAGCCTGAGGTGCACCCATTGGTGGTACGGCTTCTCCTGGCCTCTCTCTGCGATCATGACCGCACTGATGTGTCTCCATTACTTTCAACGCTCGGTTCAATCGCCGTGCGACTTTCTTTACAGTTATGTGTCAAATTCCTAGCAACGAGGATAGGGTTCAACTCCGTGCCGAACGACATCCTTGGATAAGCGCACAAGGATTGTGCAGCCGCGATGAGAAATATGCCGCACAAAGCAGCACCCGTCTCAGGACACAAGACCACGTGGGTATGATGCCGAAATTCCACCCCTGCGCATGCCGTAATCGCTGGGGGCTGGAGCCTGCCGTGTTGGGCCGCTCGCCGCTCGCGCCGCGATGTCTTGAATGAAGCTTCTTTCGTTTCTGTCACCAGCCTCAATAGAACCACATGTTTACGGACGACATGATTACCGCTCCTTCTCTGATCTTGAGGCCGGCTTTCTGGACGTGTCATACCACATAGATCACGGTAGGACTACCTTGATTGTAACAACAGAATGAATCGTTCTGTATGGATGGTTTCAGGGTACTGATCTCGAACGCCCGTCGTATTGCGGTGTCGAGACCGCGACATCTCATCTCAAGCACGGTGTTTCTCACCACTTAACACCGGATCCTCTCGTCACTTCCCGCGCGCTCTGGTATGCCTATTAGCGCAACAGCTGATTGGGCGTCGGTTGAGAGTGGGGAACCATTCTTGGCCAGATTCGCCCTGATAGGGGTTAGCTATCCACCGCTATATGTAGGCAGGAAAACGAACGATATATAGCTCGTGTACCATTTGGCTCTTGGAAGATTGCGGTCGTCCCACCACACGCCTTCTCCATCTCTCCACTACTCTCTCAGACCAAACAATTCGCTCTCCATCAGGCAAAGTCGTCTCCGGCACTACCATGCACGAGTCGTCGTCGCCAGAACGCTACTCAGAAAGGTCGCATACGCTTAGTGCACAGCCCAGGGTACGCATCAGCGCGGGGCGATCATCCGCAGAAGCTGTCTGGTCTCAGTATCCCGTCACTCCCTACGCCATACCTTCCCTCATCGACGACCCTGCCCTTCGCGCACCTTCCTTCATTCACAATGCTCCTCAGAATAACATCCAGCCAGTCAGTACACCAGCCCTGCTTGCAAATAATTTTCCGCATCCCGACAGCGCAGCGCACCATCCACCATGTCCACAGGCTATGCAGCCGTTCGACCCTCGAATGGACGCACAAATGCGACAGCGGATGCATCACGAGTACAACTCCGCCGTCAACTCCGCGCACGCGTTGGACCCGCAACTTGTCTACCATCTCGTCTCCGCGGAACAAACGGGACAGCCTATCATTGGATGGAGCGCACGGGACACGCTGTTCTCTTCTGGTCCCACACCACGCCAACGCAGTGCCAAAGCGTGCCAGAAATGCCGGGAGCGCAAGACGAAGGTACGCTACTTATTGTTCTCGACGCGGGGTCGCCGGCTGAGGGATTCTGGGTGACAGTGCTCGGGCACGGAACCGTGCACGCGCTGCGTGAGGCGCGGCCTGGCATGCGTCTACGACACGGCTGCGACGCGTCGAGGGCGCCGAAAGTCCCGCACAGATATCCGCAGCGATGCATCGACACCAGAAACCGCAGCCGCCGACTCACCCGTGGCGGAGTCTCCACACCACCCGATGAGGATGGTGGGCGACGCCGATCCGCCAGCCAATGCGCCCTACTACGACAGCGAGGGCCCGCTCGAGGGGCGGCCCACCCCCACCTCTTCCCCCGACGCACCTCTGCGCGACATCGACGAGGCAGCTCAGACGTCGCCATTTGAGCCGTCCCGCGACGAGTCGTGGCCAGCAGTCGGCGCAGGTGCCGCCGACGCCCCTGGGCCGGCCTCTGTCCGCTCGGTCCATTCCCAGCGTCCATGCGGCTCCACGCTGTTCTGTGACGTGTCGTTCACGTAAGTTGGGACTTAGCCGCAAAGCCGGCCTCAGTACGCTGTTGCTCATCTGCCGTGCGCAGGACGACCGCGGACGCCTGCCCGGACACGCCTGCGGGGTGCGCGACGGCACGTCGCACGCCGGCGTCATCCATCTCATCATCGTCCTTGAAGGATGCGCTCGTTCAACAGCCGCGCCGCCGGATCTCTCAGGCCCTGCTTCTCTGCGCGCCTAGCCCCGTGGCAATTGTGCCCGACTGCGATCCCAGCCACGCTGCCCGTCCCGACTCAGAAGAGCCTGCAAGCTCCCTCGCCGAGACAGCTGGATGCACGCTGCCCACTCGCCCTGCCATCGGGGAATCGCCCCGCGGAGGCCCTCCGCCGGACTGGACTCGCGCACAGCATGCCGTCGGCGCAGACGCCCTCAGGCTCGAGGACGTTCTTGACCACTTTGGCACCAGTCGGCGGGTGTGACTGCCGAGTACAATGCCGCACGTCGAATGGAGTCGTGTTACCCAGAGCGTCTGTGAGTGGCCGCTTGCCCTGCGCTCCTGACACCGTCGTACCGCGCTAGTACCTTTTCAAACCGCCTCAATTTCCCCTTATTTCTTCACTCTCGCGCTCGCCGCTGCCATGAGATTATGGGCGCCGTAGACAACCGATGCTGAGCATCGATTTTCTCGCACTTTTCGCCTGCCGATGACCTGTCTTGTATCGTACTGTAAAAATAGGGATTATTGTGCTCCGCGTTGAGAACAGCCGGTATGGACGTACGTTACCCGACAGCCGGCTTGCACGGAGCGATAAGCGTCGAGGAGCAGACAGCGGCGCAGAGCAGCGTACAATGCTGCACGCGATCGGCAACCACCAGACATAGGAGCGACATCCAGCTGTTGCTTTGCTTCAACAGCCGTGGCTCCTTGGCTCTTTCCAATCTAGACACATGGTCGCATAGACGACCCACAGGAACCACAGAGATGGAACGTGCATTCGCTGAATTGCACGGCATCAGCCTATGGGAACATCTGCGTAAGATTCTTCCGACCACTAGCGCTATTGAATGACACACAGCGTGTGCAACGTGGGGGCGCAGAGCGCAGAGCGCAGCGGCGACTTCAGAGAGTTCAAGGGTGACCATGCAAGCTCTGCAACGCCGTGTCAGAGTCATCGACAATGTCTGCCCGTCCTCTGCCGCTGTTGTTATTGCGATAGGGTTCGTGAGAGCTGACATTGCCTTCGCACAGGGTCTCCGTTCCATTGAGTGGAAAGCGGACGCAGCGCCCACGGTGCCCAGCGCGGACCGAGACCGCCAGGCATTTCGCGCTGCCGAGTAGCATCTAGCGGCGCCGGGTGCGCTTGGCACGAGGATCCGCACTTGTTTCATGCCGTGAAGGTGGCAGACAGGCTTTTCTAAGTTAAACTTCCTGGAGCGTGCTGGCACTGCTGGTCCGGGTCTAGAATGTTCATGTCCGATTAGGCGAGACGATTGGGAAAGGTTACTGCCCAAGTCGACTTGGTCCTCGGCCCGAAGAGCGCTGGATTCGTAAGTCGGCCCAGAGGACGGGTGGCAAGATCGCTCCGTCGGCGATGTAAGCGATCGTGAGGCTGAAGACGGCGGCGTGTGGTTTCAGGAAGTCATGCGACGCTGCACGAGCCTGCACGATCCTGCCATCAGGCTGTAGAGGATCTCGGCAGTCAGTGCAGGGAACATTCTTGCGCTGTGGAGCAGAGAACAGAAAATTGATCTCCGCGTTCATCCCGCGATAACTGCCTTGCATACCACTGGAACCGCGCCTCTGGAACCCGCGGGATAGATCCCAGTCTCTCGCATCGCGTCCGTTTGTGGGCATATTCAAGTGCATTCAGGCCGTGCTCTTCGACTGGCAAGTCGTAGATGTACATTAACACGCGACGGTGACCCTGTCGGGCTGCCTGGCAGTGCTTCACAGGTAGAACGTGCACCGAAAGTTACATGACTGTGAGGGTCGGTTTCCTGTCACGATGCTGCTGAGAAATTCGCACGCAAAATGGGAAGGTAAATGCGTACAGGCTCCAAGTTACTCCGCATAGCAGCCGCGCCGTTTCTGTGTGGCGAGACGCTCCCCTATACGAGAGCTCAGTGGGGATGTCTCGCGGTGTGCCAGCAGTCTGATCGGACAGGCGATAAATAAAATGTGCGTGAGATTCGCCAGAGGCACGTGGGTGCGGCGATCCGACGTTAGGCGAGGATATAGTCATAGCTTTCCGGCTCGCTCTGCAAGATGAACGTCAGTTTAGGTTGTGCGCCAGACAGGCTCGACAAAGACCTGGGACGCGAACTTACTACACGAGCGAGGCGGACAAGGGGAGGACAGCGAGATCAAGTGTCATTCAAGTCAGTATCCAGAGTGTATCGTCGCACCAGCGTATGTCCGGATATTCTAATACGGTGCGCCTCTGCGCTGGTATAGGAAGGCCGTTGGACGCACATTCTGACGTCAAGCTATCCGCAGCGACATGGGTGAGCAGAGCGGACGTTGGAAAAATACGAGTTTCTAGAGCTCACCCTATCAGAAGCTCCCAAGGACGCAGCGAGGCTTAGAAAACGGCCTCGGCAGCAAACCATCCTAAAGCAAGTCAGGAGCAGCTCCGGACGGAAGTTGGATGGGCTTGCGATCACCTAAGGTGAGCCTTCCCTACGCTTCGAGCGAGCTGATGCAAAGTGCTGCCGAAGCGGCGCTAGATCGCGGAAGGACTAGGCCATCGACCATCGGAAACCACTCTGCGTATGGGTGATTGAAGGAGCGGCTAGCAATCAGAAGAAAGTGTAAACCACACGCCCCAAGCACACTCACCTCGGAGCCGGCGCCCGGGCCCGGTAAACCTGCTAAACATTACCGCTAACCTCGGGTGGTGATTTTTGCCGGGTTACAGCAGCGAGGAGAGATAATTGAAGAACGACCGGCGTAAGTGACGAGCCCAAGTCTGGAGACGTGTCGGTGCTACTGATAGAGCAGGTCTGTGGAAGAATAAAACCTTGGCAATGAGAGCGTGTCTCTCCAATATCTGGGGCTGCTTATACTGGCGGATCCATGCAGATCAGCCGAGACAAGAAGTATGAGGACCAGCTCCAGATCGCAACTCCGGATCCCGAGGAAAGGAGATCCAGGCCTCAATCGTCGATCGTGAGTACAGCCCGTGGATGGTCTGCAGAATTTGGCTCAGTGTCATGGTAATAGAACAACAGAACACGTACTCCATTCTCTACCGGCAGCAGCCTTTTCCCGTGCGCTACATACTCCCGCCTGAGCCTATGCACGAGAACGAATGGGTAAACATGGTCGGTCGGTGACTGGGAACACGCAGAAATGGCCAGCGAGGTCCTAGAGGACGGTACCACATGGCATGATAGCGTGACGGCAGTGCCAAGACTCGACAGACACGGTTCAACCCGAAGTTTGGAGACAAAGAGTCCAGAAGCGGTCGACGGAGCTGCCGGCCATCACCGCGCCACGACGGAAGCACGTGACTCATCGGCCAGCTCGGACATCCTCGGGCAGTCGGCCTTCCCTCTGGCCCAGTGCTACTCTCGACGTGCATCTCTTTGCGGATGCGCTCTCCCCTTGTGAGTCTCCAGCAGTATGTATAGTGGTCCCTTCTAACGAACTAGCACAGTCTCATACGTCCGCGTTCTAGGACATCATACGGTCGTCGCAGACCGCATCGACCGTTCGAGGCGGCCTACTTGCTTTTCTAGCATGTATTTCAAAGCTTCCGCGGGAAAGGCTGGCGTGATGTGTTCGAGTATCTGGTTTTAGATGAACGTAAGCTGGTTTCTGATTGCAAGCTCCCTGGCGGTCTCCGTTCGCCTGCTGATAGCAGACTAGCGGTAGGCGGACGTCACGAGCTGGAAGAACCCGTCACAGGTGCACTGATCCCCGTCTCTCGCAATTTACACGAAGGTTCTAGCGCTCACGGAGCGTGTGATGTGTGTCCCTGCTTTCCTCGCCGAACGTGGTCATACGTACTTGCTGTTCCATTTCGGGTCTCTGTCGAAACACCGCAGTCCCTCGTAGCGGGCTCACCGCAGAAACGCAAGACAGTCTGCGAGGAGTCGCTGCTCACATCTTCTGACGAGTATCTTGGTTCTAGGCCGGACGAGCAGGCAATAAATGCAAGAGTTAGGGTGCGCGTCACGGTTTCCAGCATCAACTGCATCTTTCTGGCAGACCCTGGTTGCTAATAAAACGGACAGACTGAGGCTGCTAGTGTGCATGGAGACCATTCCACAAGGGTCAACATCATTACTGCCGGCATAATTGCGCATTCCGACGCCTCCGTAGCTCGTTTGGCGTCGACCCGCGCAACTGAACCACGCGGGAAGGGCGGACGGAATGATTACCGCCTTTGTCTCGTCCTCCAGACCACTCATCCGGTACTGGTATACCTCATGTGCACAAGGTAAGCCCTGCGCTTTTCTGTTTATCCCGCTTGCTGATCAGAATGTACGGCTTCTAGGGTCTCAGGTATGGCGGCAGGATCCGCTCGAATATCGCAACCACGCTTTCACGCGGTTTCGCGCGAAGGACGGCGATCTACAAGTGCGCATCTGAACACCAGACGCGTTCTTGGCTGCACGTACATCCGTGCATTTTGTCAGCGTCGACGACCAATTGGCCAGAGGGCAGCGATGCGACGATGGAAGTCGAGCGTTTCTATTAAAAACGGGCTGATAGGGGTGCCCATCGCGCCACTATATGTAGGCCTGGAAATTCGGAAGGCATCTCCCGCCGCAGCTCCCTCTCGGAGTCTCGTCAATCCTCCCGCACCATCTGCGCCCCCTACGACATGCCGTTGGAGGCATCATCGCCCATCGCGCAGACCAGCACGCCGCTCACGGCCGCGCAGGCGTCCCAAGAGTCTGTCTCTCCTCCTTACGCACTGCACTCTTTTACCACCGACCATGCTCATCGCGAGCTCAGCCACGGCTTCTACGACGCCATCCAAGTCATAACTGCACCCATCTCATTCTCTATTCCCCTCTCGCGCCTGCCCATGCCGGCTATGCCCAGGCTAGCGGTGCCATACGGCCCCTGTCTCATCGCTATACTCCTTATTACGATCCGTGGATTCGCCAGCCGCCAAACCCTGCGCAGCGCCCCGCCGTGGCTGCAGCCCTGCTTCCGGAGCAGCAGCCTCCATCCTATTCACGTGCGCCGGCTGCGCGGGACGGGGGCGCCGCACGCGTCGTGGGCTGGACCGGGCGGCGGCGGTCTCACGCCCCACTCTGCTGCCCCGCCAGCGCAGCGCCAAGGCGTGCAACAGGTGCCGGAGACGTAAGACGAAGGTACGCCACTGTGCTTGCTGTCAAAAAGCGCGATCGCCGCTGACTGTTGCCTTCCTCGTGATGCGGACGGTGCAGTGCTCTGGCGACGCCCCGTGCCTGCGCTGCGTGGGCGCGGGCTGCAGTGCACGTACGACGAGGCGTCCGCCGTGCGCAACGCGCTGGCGCAGCGGCGGAGCGCGCCCACGACGCCCGAGGTCGCCTGCTCGCGGAGCGGCTCGCGGAGTCTCGACGGCCGCATCGCTGACTTGTGCAGCTGCCCGTGCCATTGCCGCGGTCACGGCGCGCAACGCGTGCGAGCCCGGCGTGGAATCTGTGTTATTCGGTTGCGAGGAAGAGCCTGGCACATGCATCCGCCAGCGTTGCTCAGCCTCCTGCCTCGCGGCGCCATCGCATAGACATGGCCAAGGGTGCAGACGACGCCGCATCAGTGCGCGAGATTTGGGGTGCGACACCGCCTTATGTGTGCCCCTCTTCGACGCTGGGAAGCCGTCCTGCCGCCGCTGAGGACAGCCCATTTGCGCCTCCGGCGAACCAAGAATGCGCTGCGACGCGAGCGCCGTCGAACGATCCAGAAAGTGCGGGCACTTGGGACTTGCCATATGGGTGAGTCCCGACGTCATAGATGACCCGGCCATGACGGTTGCTAATGCCTTGCTAGGGCCGGCGGTGCAGGCGTGGCCGCGGCATGGCCTGCGCCTGCTTCCCACCAGGGCGTCGAACCTCGCGTACCTAATGCATTTGCCTTGTTTGCGTCGTCGTCGCTGCAGGATGCCCTGAAGGAGAGACCCTTTGGGAGACCCTTCTAGCTTCGTTCCCACAGCCACTAAGCGGACTGAACCCTACCACGCAGAAGACGCCCGAGTGCCCCATACGATGTTATATGGCCAGGTCGGCATAGCCTCACCCGCCTACAACTTTCTCAACTCTTTTATACGTGGTTCCCTAAGTTATGCCTGGAGTATCTTGCCAGGTCGACGGTGGCACAGTGTTTATTCTTGCCCGCCTCCGGCTTGTATATGATTATTTCGTATCATTATTTCTCGCACGGCGCATTGCGATAGCAATGTGCCGTTTTCTGCTACCTGTAACACCCTGTTATACGCCTCTGTTTCTGCCGGCCACTGCCTCCCGAGTACGCCTAGATTCGACTGGAGAATACACACGCGCATTGGGCAGTCCACCGCTCTGGCGGGGATCACCGCGCCACCACGGCTTCACGTGATGCCCGCCTCACCGGAGGTCTCCGGGGGCACGGGCGGCGACGACCGCCCGAACTGTTGCACAGTGCCCAACCACGTCCGCTGCAGCCCGCTGCGGGGCGTCGTCCGCGCCGAGGGCCTTCGCAGGACGTTGGCTCCCACACCTTGCAGCGGCGGCGCTCGTTGCGCAGCGACGAGATGGCCACGCGTCGACACGCACGCACTCTCCTGCCGCGCAGAGCAACGATGCGCGATGCCGAATAGCACGCTTCGCGGCCTTCTGTCTGATACGGATATGCTCCCGCACGCCTGTAGCGTCGGTGGGACGGGCGAATATGGTGGGTGCTTGCACGCCGCGGCGAGGGTGATCCCCAGCTAAAGGTGTTTCAGAATCGGCTTCCCCGACGGCGAAGACGAACAAGGTCGTGGTCCAGTCGCTGCGTAACGCCATTGGCACAAGCCTCCGCGCAAGTTCCTTGCCTCTGCTCCCGGTCCGCGAGCTAGGCTTCGCGACCCAGATAGATTGTCTCCCTCGGCTAATGGCATCTGCTATCCCATCAGGTGATCATTGGCATTCCGAGATTCTGGATCTCAGTATCTTGACCTGCTGACGTACAGAGGTTTTGTATGCCGGTGCGGCCCTCCAGCGCTGGCTCCCTGGCAGCAGCTCGGCGGGCCCCGATTTGGTTCTGGGCGGCGTGCTCGAGGGCGAGCGCTTCGTGCACCGACTCGTCGTTCGATTGGCGTGCTACGGGTTCCGTTTCATCTGCGGGAGCTTCGCGGACGGCTCGTTTCCCCGCGCACCCTCCATTCTACGAGAATCGCACGCAAAGTAGCTTCAGACTGGGTGGCGCAGTCACGCGGAAAAGCCTCTACGACGCGGCGGATACTCTGGCCGTCTCCCCGGTTCAACATACCACAGCAATATGCATGCGATCCTGATAAATGCATTTCGTGTAGGGCTTGATCCCCAAGTAGAATTCTAGGGTCTGATTTTTTGGCGACGAAGGACCTATCGGGATTGCGCCAGCGAAGGCCCATCTCTAACTATGGGCTGCTCCATATCGTAAGTGCGCATATGGTCTAGAGTTCCCTGCCTGTCATCTCATCATCTTATGGTTTAGTGCACTCTAGAAGACGCCGTATTGACGTTTATGGCAAGCATCGTTGTTGCAGATGCCTTCCAGCGACAGGGTCCAGGGGCAGCTCCTGCCAGTATATTTATATGTTGGTCAAGAAAGCTGCAAACATTAACCCTCTCTACCTCCGCTCCCCCATCTTCCCCACTCGAGCACGATGGTCATGTACCAGGAGCAACTCTCTTCACCGTACGCTGCGCCGCCTTTCGCCACGGAGCCGCCCCCTTGCTTCGAGCACACCTTTCTGTCGAACGCGGCCTCGCCGTCGTCCTTCTCGGGCCCGCTCGCATGCCTGCCTGTGTCCCCCACCACCCGGACGGCGCCGCGGCGTATTCGTTCTCCTCACCGTACGCAACGTACGACGACGCTGCGGTGAACCCGCAGATGTACTACGGATACGGCCCGGGTCGACACTGTGTCCGCCGGCCCGCAGCTCGTGTACCACTACGAGATGGTGGTGCCGAGCCAAGGACACCAGTCGGTCATTGGCTGGAACGGGAGGTACGGCTCTACGGGCTACGGGCTGCCGCGGCAGCGGAGCACGAAGGCGTGCACAAAGTGCCGGACGCGCAAGACCAAGGTGCGCTGGTGTGCTCTTCTTGGCAGTCGAGATGCGCGGGGACTGACGGACTGCCAGTGCTCGGGCCAGGTGCCGTGCGCGCGGTGTCTCGCGCGGGGACTGCAATGCGAGTACGTCGAGCGGGTGGCGACGAGCGGATCACGCAAGGCGCGCGCCAAGAGCAGCAGCCCGAAGGCGGGCGCAGAGGACACGGCCGAGTCGCCGGTCGTCGTGGCCGGCGCGGACGGCCAGCAGACCGCGGCGGACGGCGAGGGAGGCGCGGCGACGGCGACCCTGGACGTCACAGGGCCGATCCCGAGTCCTCGCGGCGGGCCGCAGCCGTCGCTCGTCGCCGGAGACGATGTGGGCGAGCGTGCCCACGCGGCGTCTACAGTAGGGCAGGCACCCGCGCACGGCATCCCGCCTGGGTCGACGCCGACCCGTCCGGGTCCTGGTCCGATCCGCAGCGCATTCCTGACGTCGCGCCCAATCACCCGCCGGCGCCTACCGATCACCCGGACGCATGGGGATTAAACTTTTTTCCCGCCAGCCAGTGCGTTGTCAATGGGGTGGCCCCTCTTTGCCCCGACATTCGCTTCCGCGACGCTGACACGTTTTCCTCCTCCAGACGCAATCTATCGGCGTCCCCCGACGCCCCCGGACACCCATTGCACCCGCACCCGCACCCACCGCCCGCCGCCGTGAGCCACCGCTCGTCGGGCACCCTCGCCTCCTGCAGCGCCTCCTCCTCGCTCACCGACGCCCTCGTCGAAAAGCCCGCCGCCGCCCGTCCCTGCCGACGCAGGACACCCCCGCAGCGGCAGCGGCAGCGCTCCAGGCACGCACGCTGCAGGGTCGCCCTGGGCCGCGGCCTCGCACCCGCTCGCAGCGCACGCCCCGTGGACGCTCGCCGACGTCCCCGGCTGGCCGCACGCGCGCGATCCCGAGGCCGCCTAGCAGCGTGGAGTGGCACCGCTCGCGTAAGCCCCACCCCATCGCCCGTGCTGATGATGATTTCCGAGAATCCCCGTTATTTTTGACTCGTTTTGTGGGCGCACAGGCTGCTAGTTCGTGATAGTATACCCCCTCCCCCTCCCCCCCCCCGGCCTTGATCATCGGAGACAGCGGCTGTTACATTACTGGCGAGCGACATATATACACGTGCATGTTTGGATTAAGTAGTAGCCGTGGCTTCTTTTAGGTTTTTTCATCTCTAGTCGGCCTTGTATGTGTACCCGGAAACCCATGTACTCTGCGCTATACCCCGTCAATCTGTTGTGCCCGTGCGAGACCTCGCCGTTGGACTCGGGTGCTTCGCCAAGGCTGTGCAGATCTCGGGGGCGAGGCTAGATGGTCAGGAACATGGAAGCATAATGCATCTGAGACAGCGCCGTGGCGTCGACCTAGAGTTCGAGGGGGCTACCCCCGGTCGTGCTAGAGGCAGCGCCAGCAACGGGCGAGATGCACGCTTGCAACAGTGCGCTGTGCGCTGCGCCACAAGTCGGGAGGCAGAATTCCCTCGGGCGCAGTGGCGAGCTGGGTATGGAGGCTCAGAAAGGACTAGCGTTGTCGGTGATGTAAGATCGTCGTCAGTGCTGACGGGATCTGCATCGTGGCCGGCGCCGTCTGGGCCGCAGGGCTGTCGAGATGCGGTAAGCTTTCTGGGGGCTGCGCGCGTGCGGACTTGCGTCTGGCGGGTTCTGGGCGACATGTCAGCCGGCAGGTGGAGAAGGTTTGGCATGATCCGAGAAGTCAGCCACAACGATAGTCGTTCGAATGACTGGTGAGACTCGCGCATCTACGCTAGACTCGGTCGGCGTACTCGGCGGGGCCTCACGCCAAGGTCACGCCCCGACTCGAGATGGCAGCTTCCTAATGCAGCTTATCTGCGATAGAACACACCGTCCGTGTTCAACGCTGCTGTGTCGACGTAATGTTGCGTGCGACGACGCTCAACACACCTGAACGTTCCACTGCACCGTTCCCGCTCTACACGTAAGCCCTCGTCGCCAGAGGCTAGAGCTCAGCAAACCTTGGACCGCCCTTGACCTGTGCCTGCGCCCGGCTTCGGCGACACTGGCTGGCACGGGCCCCCACCGTCGGACGGTCACCGCGTGATATCGCTGTTCGATAGGCGTTGACACGCTGCTCCGCCATATGCGTGTGCATGCACCCCGGCCGCACGCTCAGCAGGAAGCCTGGCAGCTCCCCGATGTGATGCGCCTTCGTGATAGCGAACAGCACCGTCTGCCGAGAATGGGCCTCATTCAGGGCACCGCTCGTAATCTCCCTTTTCGCCCGCGGCCGACCACACGTCCTGCCTGACACCTCCCACCGTCTCGGCACGCGCCTCAACCATCTCTGTCCTCTTCCACAGGCGATCCAAAACACACTACTCCGACAAGTGAGTGCTCTGCACCGACCCCGGTCTCTGATCGCGCCGCAGATGTCAGTCCCCCTCAGCGTCCACGCGTCAGCTGACCGAGCGCGAGCTGAGGCCAGGTGCGGCTGCGGCAGGAACATCGGCCTGCCGAGAGCACAGCAGCCTCTTTCACCATTACTTGTGCGCGACCGCCCGTCCCAAATGACCGCGCCTCGTCGACACTGGCGGTGCGCCGCGAGATGCTTCGTGCACCGGATCACGTGCGCTTGTGAGTAGCCTAGCTCTAAGCCATGACGTCCCCGTGTCCTGATGTCGGCCTTCCGTAGCATGACGGACTCAAACATCCTTCAGATCACGTCTGCCATGGATGTGCAACCGGACGGTGATCCGTACACTTCCCTCATCAAAGAGTCGGCGCAGACTTGCATCAAGACCGCCACCCCGGGGATATATCTAGGTACGACGCTCTCTGACCTCTACGGCAAAGTGGATGACAAACACTCTGCAGTGGATTCATTCCCGATGCGCAAGCGGGGAGCAGGCAAACAGAGCACCCCAATCTGATGCACCATATCCCCCTTGGTTCCCCGGAGCTCAGCTCAAACGCGATGCCGTGCAATGGAGGCCCATCGTCGAGGAGATGTTCATGCCCCGAACAGACCACTGAAGGCGTTGTGTGTAAGAGAAGTCATCATGGCTGCGTGTCATCTAACAACCGGCTATAGAACAGCGAGAACCCGAAGCCGTGCCTGCTGAGCAGCATGCTTGCCGACACCTCACAGAACAGAGAGGGCAAGGACATGTCGATGCTCGAGAACGTGGTCATCAACACATCGGGGACTGCGTACGCTGGTAGGTCTGGATATTATGTCGATGCGTCGAGAAATTTAAGATGGCCGTGTCCGATACTGTATGTATCTCGTCGTTCATTGCCAGTGAATACTCGACTGAGGCTCGTGCAGACGACGTCGGCCCTCTTCACGTTCATGCTGACCATGATGCGCTGGTGAAGGAATGCCTTTGGTGTGTCTGAATCTTGCCCACCGCTGGTAGATATGCGGAGGCTGATCACTTGCTGACCAGGTGGAGGCCTCCACTCCCGCTAGGCACATCGGCTCTGTCCCCTAGCTGTTGGCTGCTAACCGCTGCGCGATGCGACCACAGGTGTCCCGCGCCGCGCGACAGCCGAGTACGAACATCGCGGGTACCGCATCCCCTCCAGATCAACGGTGATTGGCAATGCTTGGCGAGCCTTGTATCTGATAGCGCCAAAAACCTTGATAGCGAGCTAATCGGACGTGCGTTGACAGGGCGATTCTGCACGGCGCGGCACGGTACCCGGACTCGGAGGCGTTCAAACCCAGTCGGTTCTTGGATGCCGCACGCAGGCTGCGCGAGGACGTCCCCGACCCCATCGAACCGTTCGGCTGCGGAAGGCGGATATGCCCCGGGCGGTACTACCTCCCGGACTTTGTGTGGCTCGCCATGGCGAATATGCTCGCCATATATTCCATCGAGAAAGCCCGTCGACGAGCAGGGGAACGCTATCGGACCCAGCGAGCAGTACACGCCGGCTGGCACGATCATGGTACGTCTAGACTCGCGTGTCTCCACCGATCATTGCGGAATAGGTTTTTCTGCCGCTTTCCTGTTTCTTTCGACGCCGTTTGCACAGTACGAGAGCACGTGGATGTGTAATATAAGCGACGGGAGTCCAGCGTCTGACGCAGGCGCGAAGGAGTGAGGCCTTTTGGCCACTCGCAGGTCTTTGCCGCCGCCTTGCTCTCGGTAGCTGGCTGATGACACTACAAAAGGGAAATATCAACTCCCATCCCTCTGTCGTCGCAGGCTTGATGTAGTGAATGGGCTGCCAAGGCATCAGGAGAGCGGGCGTGGCATCGCCCGACCCCATGCGCTCTCTTTCTGCTGATCAATAGAGTACGTCCTCCCAGCCTTCATACATACAAGGCTTCTGGTGCTCATCTATGTCATCGTCTCCAGAATATATATATATACCAGCCTTCGAGCGTGTCCCAGACTCGACTATATATGCCAGGGTCACCCGGCGTGTTCCCCCTTGGCCTTCCAAGCAAGCCCGGACTGATGTTGGATACGACTCCTCTCACACTGGCCTTGCTGACAGTCGGTGCTGTCTGCCTGCTCGGTCTCATCACAGGAGCGAGTCGGCGTCGCCACCTACCACCTGGTCCTAAAGGCGTACCCTTCCTTGGAAATATGTTTGACGCACCGAAGGAGCACGAATGGCGCACGTTCCAAGCGTGGGGTCGCACGTACGGTCCGTACTCCGTGACAGCGTGACTGTTGGCACCTGCGGCTGACCTCTCGGCAGACTCAGACATTGTGCACTTCAAGATTCTGGGACACATTATGTAGTGCTCAACTCGGCGAGAGCTGCTCTTGACCTCATGGACAAGAGGTCAAACAACTATTCTGACAAGTATGTTTCTGCGGCGACAAGTGAACAGGATTGAGAAAGGTCTGACCACACTCGCCCTTCTTCGCCGTCACAGGCCCCAAGCCCCCATGCTCCAATTGTAAGCACCGTTTATCCTCCACAATCTAAGTCCTTGGGGTTGTGACGCGCGCTTCAATAGGACTGGTTGGGACAGGAACTGGGGATTCATGAAATACGGCGACCACTGGAGAGCGCACCGCAGGATGTTCCACCAACACTTCCGCCCAAAGGCCGTCTCTGCATACCACGGCGCCTCCCAGCAGGCCGTGCGAGAGCTCCTGCGTTTGCTCTATGCCAAGCCCGAACATTTCATGGAGCATATTCAATTGTACGACGTCTACTACGCTCACCAAAGCGCTGTGAATGACCGGTCATCTTTCCCACATTAGCATGACTGGCTACAACATCATCAAGATCATGTTCGGCGTGGCGGTAGGTCCAGAAGACGATCCAATCCTCGCCAGGATGGAAAATGCCCTGAGAATTCTGGGAAGATAGCGAACCCGGACTATATCTTGGTGTGTAACTTCTTGGACTGACCAATACATATTATCGCTGACACAGTATATATACCGTCCAGTCGACTCGTTCCCTCTGTGTGAGTCCTCCCCGCTCCTGCTCTAGGATGCCTCACTGATACCTCATTCATCAGTACGCTTCATTCCGTCATGGGTTCCAGGAGCAAAATTCAAGCGCGACGCGGAGGCCTGGAAACCGGTCGTTGACAAGACGTACACACAGATCTATGAAGAGATCAAGACCTCATATGTGAGTATTGTCACACAAGACTACGCGCGGCCTGCCCTTGCTCAAGGCTCGCCTCGCAGACAAACGGGTCACCGGTGCCCTGCCTTGTAACGGATATGCTGGAAAATGTTCTCAAGGTCGACGATGAAGCATATAGGGACATGCTCGAGGACGTTATCGTCAATGTCAGCGGTACGGCATACGTAGGTACGAAGACTCGAGTCTTGCATCTTCTCTCGGACGATTCTGAGCCCCACAACGCGCTTCCAACAGCCGCTTACGACACGGTATGCATACGACTCATTGCTCACTAAGTGGGATGTCGCTCAACGATCCCAGAGCAGTTCAGTTCTGTCAACCTTCGTGCTGGCCATGCTGTTGTACCCCAATGTGCAACGCGAAGCCCAAGAAGAACTTGATCGTATTGTAGGAGCTGACCGTTTACCGACGATCGAAGATCAACCGTCCCTGCCTTATGTGACCGCACTGGCCACAGAGGTCCTTCGGTACGACGTTCACTGTTTGGGATGCTGACGCTGACTGTATATGTGATAGATGGAGGCCAGTACTTCCCATTGGTGCGTTCAATGATGTATCAGACAGCTCATGCCTGACGCAGAACCGCATAGGGGTCGCGCACAAGTCGGTAACTGACGACGAGTATCGGGGTACCATATTCCTGGGGGCTCTGTGATCATACCGAACGTCCAGTGCGTCCTTGACCTTCCAACTCGCATTGGCTGACTTGTCGCTCCCATAGAGCGATCCTCCATAACGAGGATGTCTTCCCTAGCCCCGACACATTCGATCCTCGCCGTTTCCTAGATTCCGACGGCCAACAGCTTGAGGAACTAACCACAATCGTCTCGCAGCCTTCGGGTTCGGTCGAAGGATCTGCCCAGGGCGACACTTCGCGAAGGACGTCGTCTGGCTCACCATTGCCAGTGTGCTCAGTGCGTTCAACATCGAGAAGCAATTGAACGAGGCTGGAAACGTCGTGGAGCCGTCTGGAGAATACACACCAGGGATTATCTCGTATGTCAACGTCAACATTAGCGGCATCTTCGTGGCTGACAGGTGTAACGCAGCTATCCGGTCCCCTTCAAAGCTATCTTTAGGCCCGCTCAGAGTCAGCTATTGAGCTCGTCCGATAAACCATTGGTTCGCCCGTGTCAATATCGAGTTGTAGTAATCCAATTCTCTTGATGTACAACGATTCACGGAGTCATAGCAGTTTGGACACACCGTCCAACTCGTGGGCAATTTGTATCAAAGCGGCTTTTCATCCACCCACTTCCTAAACATATCGAGGGTTTCTTTTGGCTTATCGTAAGGTGCCTGAAGAAACGGTCAATTTCCACGAGTCTTGAACGAAACAGGGACTGACCATATGTCCGCCACCATAAACAGTCGCAAACGTAAGGCCATCAGCGGCGCGAGTCAGCCCTGCAGGCATGCCGTCTGCGAACCATTCCTTCAGAGCCTGGCTCGTGAAGTGTGCCTGGCCGGTCCATTCCAAATTTAGCGTCATACGCTCGTTGCCCACCTGGGAAGCTTCCTCAGCATTATGGTAAACAGAGAGCGACACGCACATACCCAGTTGCATATCCAGTCGTTGGATCCAACGTATATCAAAACTCGGACACCTCGCTCGAGCAGGCCAGCGATGTAGTACTGCGTTGGGAAGAAGTGGTCGAGATTCGCGTCGAAGTGTGCCTTGATCGATGGCGCGGTGACAGTGAAGTTCGCGGGGACGGCTGAATCGACCCCGAGCAGCTCTCGGATACTCAACTTGCTCAGGTAGTGGTTGATGTGCCTAAGTCACATGCAGCGCACGGATGCTGACCACAGCTGTGAGACCTACTCAACAATCTTGTAGCAGATGCCGCCGCTCCGTCTCCGGTACTACTTCAGGTCACTAGCGGATCGAAGACAGAAAGGAGAACAGACTGTACCATTTCTTCGTGAGATCATGTGGGCTATATCCTGCCTTTCGTTAGCATGGAAGCACAGTGGTACAGGCACAGTTGTTGCCCTCACCTGACGAGTCGTAGGGCACGGCGATGACATCCGCGCAGTACGCCTTCGCAGCGTGACAGCTAATCGCATCTTTTTGTCTATACAACCTTGCCTTGTCCAGTCCAGGCAACGGCCAATCTGTGAAGCATGAGCGACTAAGGATAATCATTAAATAGAACACACACCCTACGCTTGACATTGACACAAGTGCTGAGCGTAACAGCTAGTTAGGATGGTATAGATCCGACGGAGCAATCCACATACGCAATGTCCAGCACGGGGGCACCGAAATGTTCTTGCACATCATCTCATAGTATGACGGAAGCATTGTCACATCCTCGGTACAGCCGTTACCTCAGCGCACATGTCCAATCAGGCAACACGATCTCAGAATTGTCGCGAGTACACACCGAGCATTACGGATGCGAGATTGATTGGGGTCAGACCTGCATGCTCGAGCGCAGCATTCTGGTCATATATCCTAGAGGCGTATACAGGGATCATACGCCCTGTACAATGTGTTGGACGAGCGACGCGTTGTTTGACATCAATGGTACGTACGGCGTATGACTCGCCGGCAAGATGCAGGCACGACCCTTGAACTGTCCGAAGTGCTCGAAGAATATTGCGATAAAGGCGGCGATGTCCACAGCTGCTTCCTCCGTCGAACTCACGTATTCCCCGTGATCCGCGTACGAGAAGCCGGTCCCGACGGGCTGGTCAATGAAGAAGATGTTAGAGTATTCGTTCCATGAGTATGGGTTGAACGTAGTGTCGTCCGGGCTGGTCACTCGGCACGGCCCCAGTTCCATGAACAGGCCGACAGCGGAGGAACCCCCTGGGCCGCCGTTCGTCCAAAGTACGACATCGTCTTGGTTGGGGTCACGTCTACTCTCAAAAAAGTAGAAAAAGAGGTGGCGAGCCTCGACGTCGATGTAGCCGGTATACGCGCTTCCTCTGGATATGAGTCATTTCGCTCAGAGCTGAAGCGCGGCAAGTGACACACCCAACAGTACCATCGCAAAAGCGCAACTTTTTGACACGGACGGTGTACTTTGGAAACGTGGGATGAGTTAGAGAGGTGAACCCGGAGGAAACGAGCGTGTCTAGGCTTCCAATAGGCTGGAAAGTAGTGTTATGCTGCAAAGCGAGGTGCGAGCTAGAGGTGGTCCGCCCTGCAAACGGTCCAAGCGGAAGCTGGCCAGTATTGTCGCTACTCCCAGAGATACATGTGGCAAAGGTCAAGATAGTATACAACAGCGGTAAGAGTGAGGGCAGGGAGACGGACATGGTGGTCCCGCAAGAACAGCCGAACGCGGCGCCTACACGAGAATATTCAACTTGCTCTCGACCACATGCTCGCCCGTGCTCTCGCGCCCTTGCGCCCCATTTGCCCCCGCTGTCCTTACGATTCGCCAGCACCTCACCTCCAAGCTTTAGAGTGGGCGATGAAGTCGCAAATCCCGCTAACCAGCAGATAGTGGATACGTTGAGAAGGCGTAAGTAGCCTTTTTCGTTCCTTCTACCGGTGCTCATCTATCCGGCTAGTGAGAGAAGAGGAGGCCGTCGCTACACACCGCGACGCGTCGCTACTGCGCATGCTATCGAATGCCATAGGATCTGCTTCGCGTTATCCGGATCCAATACAAAAGCCAGAGGATGTCATGAACGTGCGCAACCGTGCTCTTCTCTAGAAGCCCCTACTTACCATGCTGCAGCTACCTAGGCTCCACAAGGGAGGGCGGTCCTTGGTCATCTCCGCTATGTCACAAATGAATGCGCAGGTACACATATGTGAGACCATCCGATGACACTTGGAACTAACTGGTCTCAGAACGCCCCAGAGGCAGCACACAAACAACTGAGAGACGCAAATGATCGACTCAGTATACTTAGAAAATATCAAGAACGCTTCTCCGTCATACCTGGCCTTGGGTGAGTGTGCACATCTCTTCTTGGTTATGGTTCGCGCTGCGAAGGTTCACCACGGCACTAGGTTGTCTTCGACAAGCCTGTTGTCTTGACCTGTGGCAGACCGAGGGCCCTCACGAAGAGCATCTGTCAATGTGGACGAGAGCTCTTCGTTGGTGGTCTCCATGTACGCATGTGCTGACAAGCTCTTCAGGCCGGACAGGATTGCAGCACTCGTTAACGCAGGGTGCACGTCCCTGGAACAGCTGCGCGACAATCCAGAGTATCTCAAATTACTCAAACCGGTGGCTAGGAGAAACTTTCAGTGGTTGGAGCATCTAACACAACCCGTTACACGAGCTCAGGTGGAGGCGGTCTGCGTGAGTGCTCTCTGTTGGTCCAAAGCGTAGCTTCACCGACACCCGCATGTAGGATTTTCTCCGGGACTCCATGCTGCCTGAGTGGGAGGTGATTCCTGTCGGCGATTAGTGAGTAGAGTACCCTTTACATCACGTACACGCTCACCTTCACCTCGATCCAGTCGTCGCGGTGCCGAGGAGCTGGAGCAACCAGTCATCGTCCTATTCCATCCCTCCCTAGTCGACGTGCCAACTCCAGATGTCCCACCAGAGCAGCTGCGTTCGATGGGAACCAAGAAGCGTAAAACGGGCATATCCTCGTCAGCGTGGAAAGATGCTCACCTGGAGCTACTCACGGACCACGTCGTCGAGCCTTTGCGTGGCCGCGGGCTCATTGCAGCAGACTTCAAGAAGGAAGGCGGGATATGGGAGGGCATCGTTCTCGTGCCCCAAAGAGATGAGAACGGCAACTGGATGTCTCGCGTGGAGAGAAAGCAGGCCATCGAGGCACGCAAGGGCACGCTCAGGCGGATCCGTATGATGTGCGTCCTAAACATTTCACTGGAGTGTTCAGGTGCCTCATCAATGCCCTCTAGATGTCTGCCAAGCAAGTGCAAAGGCGCCGCGCTTCTCTATCTGACTGGCGACGTCGCCTACGTGAAATACATAAAGAAGGCTGCGCAGCAGAACGGCATGCTACTGACCGAATGGGGCCTCTGGCGCTTCGAGCCAAACGAAACTGCAGAGGATGAGTCTGACGCTCACGGCCACTGGGAGCTGCTGCCGTGCGAGACAGAAGAACAGGTCCTCAGGGCGATCGGGCTGCCGTATGTTGTGCCCGAGAAACGCAACTTCCGGCATATCTCGTCCTGAGTAAGGGAATGTCCCGTCTCAGCTATGTACAGCGCACCATGACACGTACTACAAAATGCTATATCTCTTAATACCAAATGCTCCGCGTCCGGTGCGCAGGCAGAATCGCGTTCGTGCGCACGCCGCGCACGGCGTCCGTGCCGCCCTCGATCTTCTTCGCGAGGTCCCAGAGGTAAAAAGTCGATGAGCACGCTGCTCACGGGCTCCGCGTCGGGCGCGCGGAGCGCGAGCATCGCCTGACGGACGCGCTCGACGGCGACGATGCTCGCCGCGCGTATGCTGACCTCCTCGCGGGAGCCGGGGCGCAGCGGCGCGTGCGCGTGCAGAAGCTCCGCCAGCGCCGGCGGGTACGCGAGGATGCCGAGGTGGTGCAGGATCTGCGGCACGCGGTAGTCGGCGAACATCGTGAGCGCGTGCATCGCGGGCCCGGCGCGCCCTGGGAAGAGCGGGTGCGCGTCGCGCGGCGACGCGGGGAAGAACGCGGCCCAGGTCTCGGCGACGAGGATCTGGGCGCGTTTCCAGAAGAACACTGCCGGGCGGCGTCAGCGTCAGGCTCCGTGTGGGTGGTGAGGCGACGTACCGCGCTCGCCCTTGTAGACTATTTCGTCCTGGAAGGATGGGAAGGTGTTCGCGACCATCTTGACGAGCTGCAGCGCGGTGCCCTCGCCGCGCGTCTTCTCCATGAACGCGTCATAGAAGCCCTGGAAGGAGCCCCCAAAGTGCTGTCCGCAGGCCAGTGTTCAGCGTTGGGGGCGCCCGCTGCGGCAGCCGTGCGCGCAAACGCACCTTGCAGAGGATCTCGCCGTTCTGACGCAGGATAGCGATGCGCTCGGCGAGGAGCGGGATGCCCTCCGTGGACTGCGGCGCGGCGCGGAAGACGTGTGCGATCGTCGTGTCCGGGCAGCTGCTCTCGGAGGCGTAGAACGCGGGGTCGGTGATCGGGATGCCCTCTTCTAGCGCTAGGTTGAGGTATCAGCAAGCCTATCTGTGCAACGAAGGGCGCGGCGCCCCAGAATGACAGGCGCGGATGAGCGAGAAGACACACCTCGGTCGACGGCCGCGACGAGGGACCAGTAGCCTGTGTGCACCACCGTCTTCTCCGAGCCCCAGCCCTCCCTCCACTCAACGCCGTAGCGATGTGGGGTGCCCTCGTGTTCGGACCAGAAGCTGAAGTTGAGCGAGGCGATGAGGAAGAGCCAGTCGAACGCCCGCCGGGTCTCTGGGCTCGACGGCTCGTACGGCTCGGGCGGGCAGACGTGGAGGGCGTGACTCCGCCATGTGCGGGGTGTGTACGACTCGGCCTCCAGCCTATCGTTGATCTGCGCGGATGTTAGTAAGTCTCCGCGAATCGGTGCATCCAGCGACTGGTGGTCCTTACGAGGCGCGCTGCTGTCTTGACACCTTCGTCATCTATGCTGACGAGCCCGGTAGCCTGCATCAAGTGGGGATGTGAAATGCGGATTTATGCTTATGCTCAAACTCACGTACGTTGTAAGCATATTCTGAAGTTACGAGAGCAGGATTGATAGGGTTATTCAGATCCGTCGTAAACTTTCGTTTCTCTGGCAGGAGGCTTGGCACCTGACGTTCGCAGGACGTCTGATTAGCAGCTTGCAGTACAGTCATCTATTAGTTTAGAATTGCTAAGTTGTGGAAGTGGAGAAAGAAGTCGGATAGAGGAGATGGTGTGGGTGATTCGACTCAAGTCTCAGACATCTGGGGTAAGAGCGCTTTCACATGGAAAGATTTTGCCCCGAGGCGCATCAAACGGCGACCTACCGCCGATCACTCCGAGCCGGGAATAGTCTAAAACGCCACGAAGCCGAGCCACGCGGTCATGTTCAACGCGGAAAGTTATGATCCTACGGGGCTATTATACAACTGGCATGCAAGAGGTATCCACAATAAGCATGGGAATAAATGACATTTACGGGGCCTTCGGGCCGACTTTCTTCGGCTCGAAATGGTCCTGACCATGTACAATGCGCTGACCCTGCTCCTTCTCCTCGGTCTGGAATATCTGTGGTGAGCATCCAGAATGGCCAGTATACACATGTATGCGCACGTTTCTTGTTACAGTGCCTCTCGTTTCCTGTACATCATGCGCGCGAGAAATCGTTAGGTCCAATCCTGCTACCATTGGGACCGTAACGCTTCGTACCTTTGCATAACCTGCCAAGATCATCTTAGCGCCTGTTCACTCTCCGTACGAGCAACGCAGACGTACCGATCACCTTCTCTTTGAAGCTAGGCTTATGTGCACCCTCGACGTAAGCTGCGGTCTTGGGTGGTACTTCCATGTCCATGTCGCCATGCGTCTGGAATTCTTGCACAGTCGAACCAGAGCCGGGTGCTGTTGCCCCTGCGCGTAAAATCAGGCAACAGTCACGGCCACTGCAGGGTAACGCGCACCTTGTTGACTTGCTTCGTGCACACGCGTAGGCGGTGCCGTCTCGGACGGTGGTGGCTGATTCGCGCAGCAGACTATCAGCACCGCGAGGGTGAAAGCTGAACGCAAACGCGACTCACCACGCCGGTGACGGACTTATCTGACGGAGCAGGGCTGGTGTTTGTAGGGAATTGTGCGGTAGACATCTTGGATTGCAGAGACAGGTCGCTCAAGGAGGCACCACTTTATACAGCTCGTCTGCTGCGGGCGCTTTACATAGGTGGAAACCAGAGCGATGACGTCATGCCCATAGGCAGCCCGCTCAGTTTGGCAGCTGCTGTAGATCGCGCTCGCCAGGCCGTGGCTTTCAGCCAGCCGACTCGCGAGGCGAGTTACGGTGTTTGGATAGAGATGGCAAAGTGGGCATGGTGTTGATAGAGCTCAGCAGCTGCGGTAGGAGCTCATCAAGAGCAGACCCTGCTCGAACCCCACATCCTCGAGTCCCTCAGACGGAAGGACGAGCAGCCCGAGCACAATCGTCTGCCAGCGAACATGAGCAGGAGCAGACAAAAGAGAGAGACACGTAGCACGACGTCGCTTACGCGACAACATTTCCCAGGGCTGCGCGATGGTGCCACACCGTTGGCGGGCGGGACGAGTCGGAGCTTCGCGCGCCCCGCCACCGCGCGTATATATACTCGTCCGCACCCGCCCCAGAGGCCCAGCACCGCTCGACGTCGCCCCTCCTCCTGTTCACCCTCCTTCTGCACGCGCATCTTCCCTCAAAAGCAGCAATGGCGGAACTCTGGCTCAGCTACCACCAGGCGTCGCGCGCGCACCAGCCGCCGACCGCGCAGCTCGTCGCGCTCGAGAGCAAGGCCGGCGGCTGCACGACCTCGAGGACGTGCTCGAGTTCGTCTTCGCGCAGGGTTCCTCGAGCGCACGCTGCGCCCCGTCGCGTGGTGGGAGAAGGCCGACGGCGAGCGCGTCAAGAACGCCGTCGCCGTCGCGGAGCTCCTCCAGCAGGGCGCCGGCGTCTGCCAGGCGACCGCCATGCGCCTCGTCATCGGTGCGTACGCGAGCACACATCGACTAGCGCGCCGCGGCTGACGTGTCGGCATGCTTGGCCCCGGTAGCCGATGTCCCGCCCGCGATGTGGATGCGCTACCGCTACACCGTCGCCGTCGGCACGCCGCCCGTCACACAGCGCATCCGCCTCGACGCGCTGCACCCGTTCAAGTGCGGCGTGCGCCCGCGCGTCGCGCACGTCACGAACTACGTCTTCGACAAGGGCTTCCTCGCCGCGCACCTCCGCGCGCGCGTGCACTGGGAGGCGCACTGTGGGAAGGACGTCGACGAGCACGTCGACCTCTTCGAGCTGCTCACCGCCGGGGAAGGAATCTGCGAGGAGCGCCCGCTCGTCCTCGTCGTCGGTACGTCGGCGTCGTGCCCGGCAGCGGGCTTCAGCGTGGCTGACCTTTCGCCCCGCAGATAACGCGTTTCTCCATGACCACCGCTGCCGCGGTTAATGACTCCAAGGCTTTGTTTGTGTGGATCGGGGGCACGCTGCTGGTTCTGTTGTTCCTCCATTTCGCTGCTGGCCGATGACGTTTAATGTTCACCACATATGCGCCTTATAATACGACATGACACGCCTTTTTGCTGTTTTCAACGAGTGTGTTGACATCCAAACGCGAACTTGGCGCCCAGGCTTGCCGAAAACGAACATAAGTCGGTCGAAGAAACATCGCTTCGTGACACGCGTGCTTCTATTGTGGTGCCACGAAAGCAATAACGAACCCTGCTATATGCATTAGAGTAAGAGTGTACGGTACACAGCAATAAAAAGAACGAAACAAGCAGAATCATCGTCGTCGTCGACTCCCTTGGAACTTTGACGTTTCTCTCCGCAACCGCCTGCAAAACCAGTATTAGCACAAACTGAGGACATACGAGGCGCAAGGACACCCACCGGCTTGCCCGCTCCCTCTCGATCTCCCGCCGCTCGACCTCCTCGGGACTGAGCACCTCGAAGCGCGTCTTGAACTCCTCTGCCTCTGCCCAGTCGCGCCAGACACTCCGCAGCGGCTTCGGCCCACGGCCGTCCTTGGGCGTGCGGCCCCAGCCTAGTCCCAGGCCGTTTTGTCCTTCAGCAGGCTCAGCCCGCTGCGGTCGCGCGGCCGGTCGGGGTCATCGTGGGCGCCCGGGTGCGGATCCACGCCGAGCACGCCCCACTCGATCGCGTCGCGCTTGTGCTTGATGAGCTCCTCGTGGATCGCGTGTGCGACGAGCGGCACCGCCTCGCCCGCGAGCCCGAGGTCCATGCACAGCTGGCTCGCGAACTGCTCGGGCGTCAGCGGCGAGAGCAGGTCCCACTCGATGTGGTCCAGCAGGTGGTACGTCGCTATTTGCACGTCGATCTGCAGGAGTCGTCGGTGTCGTCGCCGCGGTGAGGAAAGGTAAGGACTCACGCTGAGGATCACTCGGCACTCGGGAATCTCATCCTCTCCGGGGCCGAATGGGTCTGCCACCGCGAAGTCCATGGAAGCCACACCCTCGTAGTCCTCCAGCTGCGCGCGAATTTGGTTCGCTACGGTTTCAACCCATGGATGTTCGGGCAAGTCGAGATCCTGGACGAACGTGCGTGCAAAGGTTTCTGGAGGTATGAGGTCTTCGTGCAGGTTCCAGACAAAACAATCGCGAATTCGATGCGTGTCTGTTTCGAATTCCACGCGAATGGGGACCAACGACACCGGCTTCCATGCTTGCTTCTCGAGAGACTCAGGCGGGCTGTAAGCAAGTGCTGGTCAAACGACAGGTTCGCTATTCAACGCGAGTACAACTCACAAGTATGGATGTGGTGTCGGCTGAGCAGGTTTAGACGTGATGAACCTTTCCGGCGGCACCATGCCAAGATAACTCTGATCCAGCACATTCCTCTGTTGCGGTATAGCTGCTTGCGGGGTAGCCTGCATGATATGGGTGACCCCTCCGGGGGTGAACACCCCCGCGCCAACCGGGGCCCTGCTCGACAGCCGGCCTGTGGTGCGTGTCGTTGTCCTTACGCCGCCGCTCCCGACGAAGTCCGAGTCGTCCGAGTCGATGGCGCCTGCATCAGGGAATTCGTCGCCGGAGCCGGGCTCGGCGTAGTTGATCAAGCCCCCGCGGCGGCTGCTCCTAGTGTTCACGGCGGCGGCGGTCGGGGTGGAGAAAATCGGCTGCACGAGCAGGGTCGCACCCGTTCGCAAACGGGACGCGTACGAGGTCCGCAGGGCTTGGGGAGCGGTGGGCAGTACAGGCCGTGGAGGGTAGGCTCTAGGGTCTTGGGCTGGTGCAGCGGTCGGCATGCCCATGGTGTTCGGCGTCGCTACACGCGGGATGTTTGTCTGGATGTTGGGAAGGTATGTGCTGGTCGACGGTTGGGGAGTGGCAGCGAGAGAGCTCCCCTTCGTTGCCCGAGTCTTCCTGCTGGGATTGGTTCTGCCATTTGCGGGAGGCGGCGTCACCGAATTGGACCAGTGTCTGATGTTGTTCATGTACGCTGAGGGCGAGCGTCTCGCACGTCAGCTAGATAGATGTGTGATGCATGAGAGCACGCACCGGGATGGACCTGCGCTGGGACTGCTGTGGCAGGGTTTTGCGGCTGCTGAGGACGACCTAGTGCGGCAGCGGAGAGCTGAGTGACGGCCTGCTGGAGCTGGACGTCTGTCATACTCTGGAAGGTATGGCCACCAAGACCGCTCCCCCCTGCTTCCGACATTTTTGGGAGAGACGCGAGGAGCACAGGCAACGTCAAGAGAGGATGGAGCAGTAGCAAGCGAAACAAGAACTTGATCGCGTCCAGGAAATTGTCACGCATGGCACGCGTTTGTCACGCGTGTTACGTCACTCCGGGCTACGTCACGAAGCGCCGTCACGCTGCTCCTGTCTCCGCCGCGCCCTCGCGCCCGAGTCCCAGCATCAGCCCGGCTAGTGACCAACGTCTGTGCCCATCTCGTTCGGCGTCGATCCACCTACCGCCCACCCTCCCTGAGATTCCCCTGAGCCCCCGTATCTCTCACTGTCTTGCCAATCCCGGGGCTAGTAGGTGGCGTGCTTTGTTGCGCTGATGCGAGCAGAAATCTCATTGCATGATCACCAGGTTATGGGCGCTGCGCTTTTGGTCAGAGCCCGGGGCTTTGCATGCTAGCAGACCCTGAATGCACACTCACGGCACGCCATGTACTCTCGCGCTGAACGCTTCGGCAACAGACAGGGCCTCGTATGACACCGCCGCCCATGCTATTGTTCAAAGTCGACACCGCGCCCGTGTACGCTAACTGGAGGTCTCGGGTATAAAGCATGTCTTCTCCCTCAGGGGCATTGCAACGACATCCATCGCTTGAAGACCTCTCCTGCCATGGCTGTTCGCGGTGTCCAAGGATGGCACAGAGGCGAGATCGTCATCCACGAGAGACTTGGCTTCGCAGCCGACATGCTCGACAACTATGTCTGGATCAAGGCCGAGATGCCTGACCAGCATCGCGAATTCCACAGCACTCGCCTGCCCTTCATACCTGTCACCACACTCGATGACCGTAATAGGCCTTGGACCTCTATCTTTGCCGGACGCACTGGCGAACCGGGCTTCGTCAATAGCCCTTCGTCTCAGCGGCTGGACATGGAGATCAAAGTCTGGGAGGGTGACCCGTTTTTGGACAACGCCAAGTTGTTCGACGGAGAGAAGATGCTCATAGCCGGTATCGGCATAGAGTTCACTACGCGTCGACGAAACAAATTTGCTGGACATATCTTCGAGATGAAGCAGGATCGCGATATGTACCGCTTGAAACTCATTGTCAATCAGGCCATTGGGTAGGTCTCCTTCTCACCTCGCACATACACTATGTTGACGTCTCCTAGGAATTGCCCCAAATACATCAACGTTCGCACCCTCGACCCTTACCCCAATCCGTCTCCCATTGTCGTTCACAAATGCCTCGATCTACTGGAAGATGGCGTATGCCGCACGAGCTCTGCGACTTTGTCCGTGACTGCGATACCATTTTCATAGGCTCTTCGTACGAGGCACGGCCAGAAGAGTCGGCGATGTTCCCTTCGCACGTCGGACAGAACCAGCGTGGTGGAAAGAAAGGCTGGGTTCGTGTACGCTCGGACGGGAAAACTCTGGTCATACCAGATTATTCAGGTATGTCTCTTGTGCTAAAGGCAAAAATTGGCGAACTGACCGTCTGGTGTGCTAGGGAATCGTGTGCTCAGCTCTTTGGGAAACATTGAGGTTACCCCTGTGGCGTGCGTCAGCATCGTGGACTTCGTGACCGGCGACGTTCTCTACGTCACGGGCAAAGCTCATACGGCCGTCGGGCACGAAGCGCAGGCCATTATGCCCCGTCAGCCAGTCATCACTCTTCTGGAGGTGACCGGGTACATCTTCGTTCGTGATGCTCTCCCCGTCCGGCAGCGGCCTGGTACGCAGCCTGAGCGCAGCCCCTATAGTCCTCTCGTGCGCTTGCTCATCGAGGAAGCGAGCGCTGAAGCGGCGAAGTTCCTTGAGGAAGAAATCTTCGTCACCCTCGCCCGTGTGCGTATCCACAGCGAGGACCTTGCCACGTTCACCTGGGAGACTACTAAGCCCCTCACCATCCGCCCTGGGCAGACTGCAGCCCTCGACTTCTCCGACCTGGTGGGGAAGGCAGGGTACCAACATATGGCCGCCCTGAACCCCGCCAGTGTCAACGACGACCGTGTACGGACGTGGACCATCTCCAGCGCGCACCTCGACCCCGAAGGCACGAAGACGTTTGACCTCACGATGCGCAGGAAGGAGCGCGGCGTCGTCACGGGCGCCCTGTTCGCGCTGGCGCGGCAGCTCGCCGAGTTGCAGCCGGAGGCTCTCGAGGACACGCGCCCCATCGGACTTCGCGTGAAACTGGTCGGCATCTCCGGGGACTTCACCATGGCTCTCCCGTCGTCACCGCCGACCTCGGGCCAGCAGATCGCCTCGTCGATGCTCTGGCTCGCTGGCGGCATCGGGCTCACGCCCTTCTTGAGCATGCTCTCCGCGATCTCGGCGCTGCCTCCATCTGACGTCAGTTGGGACGTCGTACTCGTGGTCGGGACGCGCGAGCCCGAGGTGCTCGTTCCCCTCATCGTCGCGTCGCTCGGCGGCGGGGCACCGAAGCTCAACCTTGAGCTGCACATCTTCTCCAACCAGCCTGTCCTACCGTTCCCCCAGGTCGCCTCTTCTGACGACTTGGTGGTCACGGTCAAGGCTCATCACGGCAGGTCGACGGCCGGCTGATGGACGAATTGTACGACCTCCATGCTCGCAAAACGTATATGTGTGGACCTCCGGAGTTTGAACAAGCGATGGCGCAGGTCTTGGGCGAGCACGGTGTAACACAATTGTCAGGGAGTCCTTCGAATACTGAGTACGATCCTACTGCTATGTTCTTCGCGTTATTCTACAGGCTTATCTCAGTCGTACATCTTATCGCTCAGACATGCAATGCCATCAAAATTTCACATGCGACTAGTCAACGCGTCGTCGGGCACGGTACCGCTCTGGGAGACACTTTCCTATATTGCCCAGTCGCCGTTATCGCTATCTACTACTTGATGCTTCAGAGTTTTGGCGTGGAGCGCCACATCCACCCTGGATGCACGTTTGTGTCCTTGGCGTACATTACCTAGTCCTTCAGCATAGACCTGGACTACAGGCGGTACCTGACAGAGCCTACAACAAGATACGATAATCCAGTCAACCCACGTTCGTCTTCGAAGTGTGTTGGTCATTTTAAATATGTCTTCCTATCATCTCGGACTCTTGGAGCATGAACTGGAGGCGCGTATGATATCATAGCTAAAGTGCACAGTAACTGAGCATGCAGCCTCATCCCCGCGACCGACTTCTTACGCCTGCATCCACGAGCCCCTTCGACTCTCGAACAATCTCCGCGATTGCATACTAGCTCTCGAAGCTCTCATGTCCAACGGTCTCGAGGATTCGTTGGTCGCGAGCCTCCTCGGCGCGTTCGAGGGTACCCTCTCCATCGTCCTGACGTTCGCCGCCGGCTACGTGGCCGCGCGCCTCGCGCTCGTCGACCACCACAGCATCAAGCACGTATCGACGCTCTGCTCGGGCCTCTTCCTGCCGTGCCTCATCGTCGTGCAGCTCGGCGCGCAGCTCACGGCGGGCGAGCTGCGCCGCATGTGGGTGCTCCCCGCGTGGGGCCTCGCCAGCAGCGCGCTCGCACACGCGCTCGCCTGGCTCGGGCACGCGCTCCTCGGCACGCCGTGGTGGGTCGTCGCCGCCGCGGGCCGCCCGAACAGCAGCGCGATGCCGCTGCTCCTCGTCGAGGCGCTTGCGCACACTGGCATGCTCGCCATGCTGTCGGACGAGCCCCCCGCGAGGGTCATCGAGCGCGCCCAGTCGCTCATCCTGCTGAACGTCGTCGTGCAGGAAACGCTGACCCTGCAGCTCGCCCCTGCCTTGCTTAGGAGAGATGGGGCGCGTGCGGGCCGAATGCGAGACGAGGAAATGCGAGACGAGGAGGAGCGAGGCCCGGAGCGGCTGGCATGCGAACGGCCGGTAGACAGCATAGCGAAGATCAACCCTGCCTTGGAGGACAGAAGCCGGGTGGGACTATTGCAGGATACTGACCACCGACACCGTGAAAGGCAATTGAACTCCCCAGCTTATGAAGAGGCATTCACACCACTTCTCGACAAGCCAAACCTGTCTGCCTCCAAACGCCTTGGGGCCGCGATGGCATTGCTCCGAAGAGTGGCAGGGGCACCGAGTCCGCCACTGCTTGCAGCGACTGCAGCCCTCGCCCTTGGGGTAGGCATGCTTGGTATGGTCGTTGACGTGCGCTTTGACGCAGCTTCTCAGATGGTCCCTGCTTTGCATAGCGCGTTCTATTCTCCGGACAGTGCCTTAGATGTCACTGTCACTCAGACGCTGAGGAACTTGGGGAGACTCTTGTGCGTGAGTTTCCAATGATCTTCGATCTCGCGAGATCTACACACCTTCGTGCAGTGTCGTCCTGCAGATGTTCGTCGTCGGAGCGGATCTGGCCCTCGTACCGAATGCGCATCCAGGCACTGTCAATGCAACTTTTGCTCTAGCACTTCGCTTCGTTGTCATGCCAGGACTGAGCCTGCTTCTGGTATGGCTTTCGGCTGGCCGGGGCTGGTACGTGAATGATAGGCTGGTTTGGTACGCCCTTGGAGCACCTGCAATAGAGAGCAACTATTTACGTCGAGTGACATTCAGGTTCCTTCTCATTATCATACCAGCAGGCCCGTCTGCGTCACTGCTAGCCAGTGTGGCCGAAACAGTGGAGGTGGACCAAGGAGCTGTCTCTTCGTTCCTAGGCATCTCGGTACGTCACTATCATCCATCCTAGTCGATGGCGGAGAAGAGTGCTCATGACCACTCTAAATTATAGTATCTATTCTCCCCGCTAATCGCTGTAGTATGTTCTGCTGCGTTGCTAGTCGTCCAAGATGCCTGGAAGAGGACATCGTAGTAGATTAGGCGGACATTCGGAATTCAACAAATTCCTGTTTGAAAAGGCTTAAGATATGAACAACCAGGCTATACAGTCTTGTCATAACATCATCGATAGGCTGACTGTTGCACTTCTGACCATACCGACGTAGCGTCGATGGTACGACTACTACGTACGTGGCAAGCCGCTTTACAAAGTTCAGCGCCTACCTCCGGCGCCCGTAGCCACGTGGCTAGCCAGATCGTGATCTCGGGCTCGGAGACTTCGGACTACCACCCAAAGCGCGGCATCCTTCAGCCAGAGGACTTGAACAACGCAAGCACACCTTGGTCAGCATTCGCAGAAATTTCATGAGGCCACTGGACAGCGCAGTGCCGCCAGGGCATGCTCGCGTGTGCTCCTGGCTCGCGACGCGGACTTTACAGCATGCCATCCGGATCCTGTGGCCCCGTGATGCAGCTCAAACATGGGTACAGTGGTGCCCACAACTTACAAATGCTCGCGGTTGTCCGAGGCTAGCCTTTTAGGATTTCGGTGCATGTCGCGGGTGTATAGCCTTGCGAGCATGCTCGAGAAGGTTAAGAAAATCGTCTCATATTCAGGCCCGCCGCATTCACTGGCACAGAACGCCACATGTCGTGGTGGCGCCGGCACGTTTCGGTTCGGACGACATGGAGAATCACACGCAGACAGTGTATTGTTCTGTTTAATACTCGTTATATGTTACATGATACCGTTTGACTGTGCGAGCCGACCGTTGTGAAACACCCCTAAGGCAGGCGGCGGGCATGCAATTGCTGCGACAGGCTGCAGGCTCTCGCAATTTGGCCGCAGATAACGGCCAAAATATCTACCCTTGGCACCTTACCCTGTACGCAGAAGTACTGATTATCAGTACAGTCACGTAATTACAGCACAAGCCAGTCAGCCCTATCCGTAGCAATGCAGTGGACGGACTCTGCACGAACCTAGGAGATTTGGACGGCCCTGCTATACACTCGAGCACCGTAGGGGCCGTTTGAGTGGACACACACCCTAAAGAGTGACCTCAAAGAGGTTGGCAAAGTGCTGCAAGGGTGCGTAATGGACAGCGACTTTCGTCCGAGGAAGGACCGTGGCTGCGACGTGCACCTGCAGGCCAATCCTCTCCGTCCGTTTGGTCCTCGCGCACGCACACAACGCACAGCCTGCAGCACTTCCATACATGCACAAGAAGATACGGGCACACGCGTGTGGCTCAGCCGCGGATAATCCGCGGCACCCCAGGCGCGTCCGCCACCCGGCCAGCGCGCGCCGGCGTCCAAGATGCGTGCACGTACGAGACAAAGGAAGCCGCGCACGCCCCTGGGCCTGCCGTCGAAACCTCGGATGGCCCGCGATGCACTCCGCGTGGGGAGGCCTGCCTTTGCGGGGGCCGCCAGCACCCCTGGACTGATGCCCGCGCGCACGATGACCTTGGGGCGGCGCCGCAGTGGTCCAGGCGGCTCTGCTTCCCCGTGTTTGGCTCGTGCGGGAGAATAGGCTTCCCGCGGTCGCTATCACCGTGCCTGCGGCGCACCCTGCCGTCGATGGGATGCCTCAGCAGTAGGGGCAGAGCGCAGTCGCCCCTAGAGGTTCCGCCGCGCATCCTGGACGTACACCTTCGTGGGGACAAACGAGGGCCCCTTCTTCGCCCCCAAGATACGCATTGCCCCTGGAAGAAGCGTTCTGGCGGAGCGCTTCATTGGCGACGACGCGTCAAAACGCGCCCATGGACCCACCTAGATAGCCCGCGCAGTTTGGGGAACCTCCAGCGGAAGCTTTGGGACGATAAGCTGCGTCCAGGCCATGCGGGCGTTGGGTTGCATTTCATACAGTGAAATTCATATCCTGCGTGCAGCGTACCTCCCTGGAATTATCCGCGTAATGGGTGGTACGCGTGCTGCCGTATCACAAGGCTTGCGTCTGCGCTGGTGCTTGGACGCACGCGTCCGAGCGTCGGCCCAAGGAAGAGGTGTCGTCCAACGGAGCAGATGCGTGCACAGGTGTATGCAGAGGAGTGTATATGCATGATTGTCGTCTTGATCCAAGGTATATCCAGACATGACGGTAGTGAGCGCCGCGTGGCGGCAGCGAAATGCCTCTGCATAGCAGGACCTATCTCCGGCGAGCACCCGCTCAATGCGGAAGATGAGCAGCGACGGACCGGAGGGCAGTTCGCTGTCGCATCGCATCCGACAGCGACACCGGCCGCGATCGGCAGAGGGCAGGGCCGCCCTGCGGACGCGTTTCCAGCGGAGGATATAGCGCGCGCCTGGGCGTGTGCGAGCCTGTCCCAGTACTTGTGCAGACGGCGGCGCTCTGGAGTCTGGACCGTGTACGCGGGGCACCGTCGTCATCGCAGGCACACGAAACAGTCGCCAGCGGATCGTCGACACACCTGTTTGCGGACGACGACGTCTGGGGGACATCCCTATCACAGACGTCCGCTCAGCGGGTCTGGAGCGCACCCGAGACAGCCTGGGTCTGCCGATGCACTGCAGCTGGCGCGCCGGGCGCGGGTACCGTGTGGAGTAGTGCTTCCCCGGGCTGGAGGATGCGGGGGCAAAGTCTACTTTTGTGGAGAAGCCTTGTCGGGGTGAACCGAGCGTGTGCCCAAAGCGGCACACGCGCGCGCGCGCAGTATGTTTGCTGGCGAAAACGTCTGATGCGGGTCGCTGCAGGTGAGGACGTGTCGGAGGCGTGTCGTACAGCATTGACCACGTAGGTAGCAACGCGATAGTCGGTATGATTCGGAATGGTGATAAACGTGCTGCCTGGTAGGCCGTCTGAGATAACGGATAGAAACACATGTCGTCAACCCAGCGCACTGCTATGGGGTCATGTGAAAAAATGTCTGAGGATGACTTTGTCGTGCTGTATGTCGTGCGCTGCGGGGCGTGCAGTGAAACATTGGCTGGGGAAGTGGCCTGGAGAGTTTCCATATATGGGCATCCGGGGCTGGAAAAGGGAAAAAGGTGAGCCGGACCGCGGCAGTAACTTGGCGAAACACTTGGCCCAGTCGTGGTCCGGTCGCCCGCCGACAAACGAGTTGGACAAAAATTCGCTGCCTGCTCTTTTTTTCTTGTCTCCTCCGTATTTTATCTCCCCACATTCCCCAGCGGCGCCCCGACCACTCTCGACTCGTCCGGCTCGCGACGTGCTCAGCCCCGTACGTGTTTCGCCCACCGCGGGGTCATCTTACGACATCTCGTCGTATTCCATCGAGATCTCGCCAGCCTCGTTACTCCGGATACCACGTTCTCCCTCGCCCCGCACGTTTGCCCGGCCCTTGCCTGCATCTGCGTGAGCTCAGGAGATCACCGCCACCATCTGCTGCACCCACACCGCCGTCATACGGCCTTCTGCACGGCGAATCCCCGGCAGTGCACCTTATTCTCCAACCTCGATAACCCCTAGTCGCTCGTCCTCCCCTCTGACCATCACCCTCCCCTCGCCCATTCAATCCCGCTTCTACAGGCACTCAATCTGCTAGGTCTCCCCGCTCCCACGCCCGTAGGAACCCTACTATCATCTGACGGAAAAAACCTCGCTCCTTGCACCCAAAGCCAATCCAGACACCCTCTTGTCCATTACCGTGAGTCCGGTCCGCCCGTCTCTCTTCATTCTTCTGCTCACCAGGATATATATCTGCCCCGCTGCCATCTTCTCCCCGCCTTCTGTTTCTGCTCACCATGCTGCGCGCTCGAATAATAGTCGCGATGGATGCGGCTGTGCCCCCACCTGCTCCGCCCCCGCCTCCGCCCCCGCATGCGGAGAAAGTCGTCGCCAGGCCCTACAAATGCCCATACCCTCTCTGCGGGCGTGCCTTCAGCAGACTGGAACACCAGGTGCGTCATCCTCCCTCGTCGCAAGAGGCCGCAGCGGCTGACACAAATCACATGCTAGACCCGCCACATTAGGACCCACACGGGCGAGAAGCCCTTCCTCTGCTCGTTCCCTGGTTGCGAAAAGCGGTTCTCTCGCTCAGACGAGCTCACCAGACACTCGCGCATCCACAGCAGCGCTCACCAGGGCCATGGTCACTCGACCACCGCCGCCAAGGGCAAGAGCCGGAGCGAGCATCCGTACGATGACGATACCGACGTCCCTGCCTCCAGACCCTCAGCGCGGAAAGCAGGTGATGGTCTCACTGTTCGTGTGAAGAAGAAGGCGAGGAGCAGGGCTAACAGTGATGACGAGGTAAGTCCCCCTCTATCCAAAGCCGTCGCCTGCTCTCATTCTCACCCAACTACATAGTCCGAATCATATGCTCGCCCAACAGCGGTCTACAACGCCGATGCCACTGTCTTGGAACACAGCTCCCGAGTCCCACATCTGCCAGACCCTTCGTTCGCCGTCACACCCAGCACGGCATCATTCACAGCGCTGTCAAGCGTCGCTATGGAGGAGCTGTACGCGCTCGAACGTGCGGAGGCGCTGCGACGAGCCGAGTACGAAATTCGACACTCCGAAGCACTGCGCCGGGCAGAGTACGAGGCGCGACACGCCGAGATCCTCAGCATACATGGACGTGTCAGCAAAAGCGCTTCGACAACGCCAATGATGACACCGTTTTACCCATCCCACGGCGAGGAAGCGGGTTACTTTGGCATGTCGCGAGAACGCGATGCCGACTTCCACGCTTCCATGTCCAGGATGCCTGATGAGGTCCACGGACCCGCGACCAAGCACGCTCGTCGGCTCAGCGGGTCAGGCATGCGACACGACCAGATGCTGCCACACGCACACCCAACAGGTCACGCCTTCGACATGCGGGGTCTCCCGCATCAGCCGTCGCATCCGTTCCCCCATGCCGCCTGGCCTCACCCGCACCATCCCCACTCGCACTCGCACCGCTCCCACCTTCATGCAGGCCATGAGGACTGCCCGTCTCCCGTCAGTTCCGATTCCGAGTCTCTGTTACCCACGCACTCGCCCACACGTGCTGCGGCAGTGCATGCGCCCGTCGCCTCCACCGGGTATCCCATGGATCATTCCGTTCCAGGGGTGTACGGGAGCAGGGTATTGGGCGAGGTCTCGTACACGCCGTCGACCAGCCCTTTCTTGGGCGGGTTACGGAAGCTGAACATTCATTCCGCCGTGCCTTCCCGCGCTCCGTCGCCTTTCCATCTTCCTCCGGCAAGCTTGGATAGCCCAATAGACGGCTATGCGAACAGCCAGCGATTAGGCGTGCCTGACAGCCCCCCTGGGAAGTTGGGCGGCCGCAAGAGGAACAGCACCGGTGACCTCGTATCCCTGTCGCATTCAGCAGTTCCAGGGTACATGCCATATTCGAGCGAGCGCAACTCAGTGTACCTTCCCACACCCCAGCTCTCGAGCGGCCCCAGCAGCAGCGGCAGCAGTCCCCGGAGTTACGCGAACTCGCTGTACAACGGCACACCAGGCGGGCCGGCCATCGTGGGCAGCGGCTCCCTGAGTGCGTCAAGCTCCCGGGCGCCCTCGCCGCCGCTGTGGTCACAGGCGCAGAAGGCGCAGCTCCCGCAGCCGCACCACGGGCGCGACCACTCGCACCATCACCACCTGGCGCACTCGGTGCGCGCGGCGTTCGGCATGACCCCCATCCACCCGCGCGCGCGGCCGGTCAGCGGGGGCTACCCGCAGCACCCTGCGGCGCAGCGCCCGCACTCTGACGGCGCGACGCCCGCAACGTACGCCAGCCCCGAGCAGGTCGAGTCGGGTGCACCGTCGATGCCCGGCTCGCGCGCGTCGTCGCCGCCGATCAAGCTCCCGCCGCTGAAGCTCCCGTCGTCGCCGTCGTCGCCGAACAACCGGCCCGCGCCTGTCGCGGGCCTGCAGGGCCTGCTGAATGTCGATGAGGATGCGAAGGGCACGGAGGTGGCGCACGCGCCCGAGCGCATCGAGCTCCCGCGGTTCAGCGAGGTAGAGGCTGCGACCGGCTTGCGATGAGCTCGCGAACTCCCCAAAAAATGAAGTACATCTCATCCTGTCGCGCATGGCGCGCTCATTGCGTCCCCTGTTGCACTGTCACGACCGCAGACATTCGATAAATAATACCAGACATGACCCGTTCCAGGACCGCTGCCTCATCTGTAATTCTGCTCGCAATCCAGCATAGACTCTAGACCTCCCCTCCGTTATGGACACTCGCATGCACATAGATTTGTCTTCTATCCCGGGCTCTACTCCACGTTGTTCCCCGTAATTACCCCGCCAGCTCGCTCTCTTCGCCTTCGTTGACGACTTGAGAATTCCCTCACTCGATCCATTCATCCATTCTATAAATGTATCCATCGGTTGCTTCTATTGCCTCCTCCTCCCTCAGATTATTTCTGCCATACCATGTGGTGGTTGCGCGATGTTTCTCTAGATGCATAGATTGGTGAATTGTATGCACGCGTATAGTTGTACTTCCGGCTTCCGACTATTTGAACGAGCCCATGCACCTTGAAATGCGGCCTGCGGCCTCGTGAGATCTATCCGAGACAGGGCGTGCACGGTCATGGGTACGATGTAAATAGCGAAGGTTACTACAACACGGAAGACCCCAGAGAAGATGTCTAGTCCGAAGTGCCGAGAGTGAGTGCCGAGAGTCCATGCTGGGATATATACTACTGAATGACAACAGAAGAGAGAAGAGCGATGTACAAACAAGATGGCGTGAAATGTAACTTCCTTCGTAGAGGCCCCGCCCCTAGTAATGCGAATCCCACGGGTTGTTGTAGTTGGCGTGTTGCTGCGGCTGGTGGCCGTATCCGCCGCCGCCGCCCATCGAGGACATGTCGTACGACGGCGGAGCGGGCTCGTGCAGCGGCTGGTACGAGCTCTGGAAGTTCATGAAGCCCGCAGGCGTCTTGCTCAGCCGGCGGTTGCGCAGGCAGCAGAATGCGATCGCGCCGATGAGCACCACGCCGGCGGCGACGGCAATGGCGATGACGAGCGGGAGGTGCGCGCGGATGCGCTGGAGGATGGAGTCCGAGCTCGGGTCCCAGGCCTTGCTGCTCCGCGCACCTTGACAAAGTCGGAGTGCGCCTCGGCGGTGTCGTTCGTCGTCGCCAGGAGCTGAATGTATGGGTCTGCGGTCTGATTGAGTTTTCCGTCGACAAAGTCGCCGAAGTTAACGTAGAAATAGACGTTCCGTACTGTGTGGCGTGTCAGGTCTTGAAATGTGCACAGGATGCCGAGATTACTTACGGAAGCCCATGCCAAGAACCATGTCGAAGTTGGGGCTTGCGGCCGTGGAGATTGGCTGAAACTATCGCAGAAGGTCAGAAACTGGCAGTCCAGAGGATAAATGTCGGCTTACAGCGCCGATGCAAACGCGATGTCCATTGTCATCCGTGGCGTTCATGTCGAGGGAGGTGTCCAACGGATGAATCGGTATATTTTTACCTCCGAAATTAAAAGAGATGTTGATTTCGACATCACACGGTATCGTCCAGATTTCTCCCAGATCCGAATCTTTCACTAGCTGTGCACCTGGAACATCGCTATAGATTGCAGACGACACCGATCTGTGAAGAAAGACCGTGAGCCAAGTGTTTCGTGCTGCAGGAACTTACACTTACGATGGTACTTGTGGCAGCGAAAACCCCGAGTCGAAGACAGCAGTAAGCTGCTTCTTGTTCGACGTGGATTGAACGACAGTGTTAATGTCGATCGCTTTGCCATCTGGGCCAATGATTCCGTTGGGATCAAGCAAGGTCTGCCAGTGCTGGTCGCCTTGGTCGTTAACTGAGACCTGCGATACGTTGAGTTTTGGCTGCGAGGTTATTTCTTCGTATCCTGGGAGTATTTCTCCGACGGTCAAATCACCGGGGAACGTGTCGGTGGGATCGTCATGTCTGCCCAGGAGAATAGTGAGGTAGTTTGGCGTGGAGGTGTTCTGCTGGAAAATTCTGTCCAGCACTGTATCTCCCGCTGAGCTTCCTAGTGCCTCGTGTATCTGGGAGCCAAAGTTCGGGCCAAGGCCAATAAGGCCCGACCCGACGGCATTGCTAGGGCTCACTGGGACTTCTACTGGATGTGCCTGTTAAGTACACGAAGTACATGAATGTATAAATGGTCTCACAGTAAGCTTGGTCCTGCACCGTATATCCGGCGAAATCGAGGTCCCCAAATTTAATCGGGCCTGAGTACAGACATCAATACATACGAGTGAGAGAATGTGTAGCTCGACACACCTGCCACCTTTCCTATCGCATATTGGACGCTGGCCGACTTTCCAGTATCTTTACTCCCTGGAACTGTTCCCGTCACGTATAGATCAGAGCTGCAGGTAGATGGCGCTGGCGTGAGCTATCGCATAAGCCGCGATGTCGGAGAATACCCCACCTCCCAGTATCAATGATTACAGAGAACTGGTTCCCGCCCAGCGTGATATTTGTCGAATATATGATATCGGCGCTGTTGGAGAGCACCGTGGTACCAGTGAGAGCCGCTCTGCGACGCAACCCGCGGCGTGCAGGAGCGCGCTGCCCTGTGATGCCAATGTGGAGGGCGTCTGCAAGGTCGGCAAGGAGTGCAAGGAGAGAAAGAAGGAGTGGTAGCGTCGCCTGCCGCATGCTGGAGGGGTCGAACGAGACTGGCGGCGCTGAGGCCTTGGAAACGAGAGCGAGAGAGAAAGGCACACGAAGGTTTTGTACAACGCGGAGGCGGTGTTCTCTGCACCGCGATTGATCAACGGCGTAGACGCTCGAGCGGGGAGGCCTATCCGTGATTCCAGCTCGTCGCTGCGGTGCATGGCGGCGGCGAGTCCTCCGAGAAATGTCGTCCTTTGGTGTGCCTTGAAGTCTGGCAAGAGAGAACGTTTCGGGTGTATTCTCAGATGGAGGTCGTCGAAGCGGAGGTAAATACAAGCCCAAACAGACGCCCACCAGTTACAGCCGGTCGCTCGAGAGGCTCATCCTCGATTGCGACCGCCATCTCATTCCAAACCACCATCTCTAGTCCAGCCTTTCTCCAAGGCTTTCCGTTCATTTAATTTACACACTCCTTTTGTCCCACGGATGCTGCCCTGTCTCCCAAATACTCTCCTAGCTTCAGTTCTCGCGTCTCTTTCTGTTGTACATGCTTTTAACTTCGACGTCCGCGTCCGTTCCAACTTCAACCAGCGCAGCCTCCATGCACGCGACAACAAGTCCATAATACCAGTACACAACACCAGAAATGCGGAATACATCGCGAACATCACCCTCGGGGGCGGGAGATCCCAGTCCTCCTCGACACGGGCAGGTGCGCCCGCCGCGTCCACTGCCGATTGCTGTAGAGTCCTCACAACCTTTCAGCTCAGACTTGTGGGTCACAGGCCAGGTGCCCAACACGAAGGACCTAGGAAAGTCAGTATCAGTGAACTACGCGGTTGGGCGGGCAGCTGGTGCGTGAATTAACTCGAACAATGCGGCACGGGAACTCAGGTCATCGCAGGTGATGTCAACGCCGCCGACTTGGATTTTGCAGGCTACCACGTACCTCAACAGGCCTACTGTGCGTATAGTTATTCTTCTCGGGGGGTCTGACTGATTATCACTGTTCGCAGTGTTGGTAAATGACACCTCGTCGTTCTCTATGGATATTAAGTCGCAAGGCTTCGAGGGCCTCATTGGCCTTGGCCCCAACTCTGGCTCCGTCATCCTCGACAAGATAGACGATGATGTTGGCAACAGTGTACTCAACCGCATCTTCTCGCAGAACACAACGTCCGCCAACTACCTCACCCTCCTGCTAGGTCGCGAGTCCCCCGTCAACCAGTCTTTCACGGGCCAGATGAGCATCTCCGAGATTATTCCTGGATTCGAGAAGATCCTACAGATGCCCAAGCTGACGGTCGAGACTGTCCACCGCCTCACCGACGAGGACCAGCACTGGCAGACATACACCGACGCAAACGGTGTCATTGGACCCGATGGGCAGCCCATCCAGATCGAATCCATCGTGCCCAAAGCTCCCGACAACCAACTCGTCGTTGTGTTCGACTCTGGCTACACTCTTCCTCAGGTGCCTCGCGCCATGTCCGACATGATCTATGGTCGGGTTCAGGGCGCTCAGTACAACGAAGACGTTGGCGTCTGGACTCTTCCCTGCAACCAGATGCTCAGTCTCAGCTTTATGTTCGGCGGCGTAGAATATCCTATCCACCCTCTGGATCTCGTCAGCAGCGACTTCAACATGGTCGACGCTACTGGCAATCCTGTCTGTGTCGGCACCTTCCAGCCCATCACCTCTGCCTTCAGTTTGCTCGGAGAATACGATATCATTCTCGGCATGGCTTTCCGTGCGCATTCACGTTTCTCCTCTACTCTACCCGCGCTAATACTGGGATAGTCCGCAACACGTACAGCCTGTTCGACTACGGCGACTGGGTCAAGGAATCTTCTAACGACAGGCAGGATCCGTATATCCAGCTGCTGTCTGTCACCAACAAGACGCAGGCGCATCAGGAGTTCGTGCAAGTTCGCATGAACGGTGTCGACATCTCGAACAGCGCGTCGCAACAGCTCTTGCCGGTATCCCAGATGCAACATTCGCCTATATCCAAGGCGGAGAAGAAGAAAATGTAAGTCACAAATCACGCTGCTGCGCGCGTGCGCGCGGCGACTGCGCATTCCTCGCCTCGGGACGGATAAGGGTTGACCCATGTTATGTTTAGGTACGAGGAGCAGGTGCTCAGCCGCTGGCCCGAGATCTTCGTCGGCTGCCTCGGCTTCGTACTGATCGTCGCCGGCATCGTTACTTGGCGTTGCTGCGTCGCCCGCCGCCGCCGCCGCGCTCGCGAGGCGCAGCAGGCTGCTGCCATGGGGATCAACACCAATGGCGCCTCGGGTCAGCCCACGTACAAGATCGTCAACGGCCAGTCGTCACACGCCGACGTGCACGAGATGAGCACAAAGAACCAGTACGACTCGCCGTACGGCTACTCGGTATGAAGCGCACACGCGGCGCGGTTTGGCTGTTTTGGCTTTTACGGACTCTGCAAGGAGGCGAATCTTGTTTTACTACGCACATCTTTTTCAGCATTTAGTCACGTTCTAACCTCCAATATTGACTTGTGTCTGCAGTTTTGTCCTGTGTGTTGATAGTGTTTGGTCGTTCACCTCCTACGCTCGTTGTGTGCTACACAACCTTTGGGACTTTGTAGCGCATCGACCCGTTGTAGCTGCTGTCTGTCTCCTGGGACTCAGATGCAACGTGTTTGTAGCTCACCGGTTGAGCCCTATGATCACTGAGTCGAATGACATCAGCCCCTGTGTACATGACGATGGTGGAAGTTGGGGATGCGAAGAGGAGACAAGGTATGGCATAAGGAGCGCCAGGGGTATTATGAATCCATGTCAACACTAGAAGTGTCCCGCACTATAATTGTACCCAAATTCACCACCGTATAGAAGGAAAACGTCTTCATCTCCGGCTGCCGGTTCTGGGCTTGCAGGCGAGACGGCGTGCCAGGCTCTTCAGGCTCAGGATCGTCTGATCGGTACGTGTAGCTCACGAGCATGTTGAACTGGAGCGTACGGTTAGCCTCGCTATATCGATATCAATGTTGCGTACACTGACCATCACATTGCCCCGGGCCTCCTTTGAAATCATCACCTCGCCCCCGATGACCGTTACGTTTGCGCGCCGCTCGAGCACGCCAACGGTGCGCGACTTGCCGCGTGTGTCCATCGCGCCGCGCCCGTCAAAATCGTCTTCGTCGTCCACGAGCCCAAACATGTCCTCATCGTCGTCGTACTCCCATGCCTCCGCGAACGCAGCGATGGGGAAGGGCTGGCTTGGGAGTGTGATCGCAAATGGCGGCCGCCGCGCCTTTTCGGTCTCTGACTGTGCGTTCGGCTGCATCGGGGGTAACACGCGCTGCACGTGCAGGCGCACCTGGATTGGATCGTAGAGAGGGTTGGTGAAAGAGAGCTGGAAGGGGTATGTTTTCCCCGCCAGCATCGTCCCGTCTTGCGGCTCTGCATTCGTGCGACCCGACCGCCTCAGGAGAGCGAGTGCGGCCTGCATATGCGGCAAGCTGACTGTAATCGCAGGGAGGTAGTTCGCGGCGACGAGCTTGATCTTGTACCGGACAGACTGGGCCTTCTGTTCGGGCTTGATGAGAATGTGGCGGCAACTCGGACAACGCTTTGATTTCTTCGAGTGCAAAGGTATGCGGAGAGGCTTCAGGTCTCTGAAGGTAGTTCAAGCCGAATCCACGGTGCAAAGCGAAAGGCACTCACATGCTTCGGGGAGACGTCACCCAACTATTTCCCCATCTCTGCTCGAGCGTGGCAACCTCCTCGACTGTCTCCAGGTGTCTCATGAACTCGACGTCGGGCTCGGCACCTCCTCCAAGTGCGTATCCCGTTGTGACCGCCCCGATTTCTACGCGAGCGCGATAGTCAGGCACTTCCTGCCGATTTGCGTGCTTGTCGCGCCCAGAACGGCTGCGCGATAGAGCATGTGGTGTGTACCTGGCGACGCCAGGAATATCGCGCGCGAGCGCAGACGATGCGGCAGCTGTGATAGGGTTGATGTGAGTGCTATGAGTATGCAACCCATGGCCGGAGGTGGATGGGGATGCACGTAGGTAAGGCTCGAAGTGCTCCTTTAGCCTCTCGAACTCTAGCGACTCCGGTGCTGAGTCCTCGAACTTTTGCAGCTGAGCTTGAGCCAGAGTGTCAGTATCGCTGGTCCAGAAACGACGAGTGGTCTATGTACCTGCTAGGCCTGTCGGTTTCTCGAAGGTTATGCCAACCTCAGCCGAGTCCCATCTGCAATGGTTGCAGTACAAGAAGAAGGGAGGTTCGCCAGCTGCATTGATTGAAGAGGGAATTCGACCATCTCCATTGTCTGGCGGGTCTGACGGGACAACAGCTAGAGTGTTCTTGCAGCATGGGCACATAAAGCAGTTTCGGGCACAACTTCGCTTTCTCAGTGATTAGGGCAGTCTTGCGCAGGTCCGACCATGGCCACATACCGGTTCTTCTCAGCTCGGACACTCGCGCTAGGCACCTCAAAAAGACAATTTGGACAGTAGTAACCGCTGACTTCAACCATAACACAGTGATTGCATCGGATCGCGTCGCATTCTTCGCAGAAGTACAGGTTGTGCAGCGCGTGGAAGCTGTAAGATGACGAGGCGAGATTCGGCTGTGGTGGGTACGGTGTAGAGGCCTGGCAGGGACAGTAGTATTCCACGCTAGGAGACATGGCGTTTCCTCGATGTAAACAGCGAAAGGACGCGAGAACGTGGAAGTGAAGAGAGACGGGACAGGGCACACGCGAGGAGCAGACGCGAGGCTGCAACAGACGCCCACTTCGCGTCCTTGCTTCTGCCTCTCATGTTTCCTCCTCCTTCCCCGACCTTGGTCTGCGCTGTTCTCGCCGTTGAGGATGGTTATGTGCTGTGCTACAGTTTCGCATGTATACCCTCTGCGTAGATGCGGGCTTGTCGCAAATTCAGGGCCGGCGATCTCGGCGTCTGTCTAGGGACGGGGAACGCTGACCCCCCAGCAACCACGTCCAACAAAATCAGTGAGCTCACGTCTTCGCGCCCGGGGCTCCTTCTCCTTCACCCAACACCACGACACGGCCTGGAGCTTGTGCCAAAACTCCTTGACTCAGCTGGTCTCTGTCGCTTTGTATCGCTGGTCGAGGTGACTTCCAACGCTTAAGCCAAGCATCACGCTCATTACCATCGGAGACAATTGGGAGGATGCAGAATGACAACATCGCGCAGCTGAGTCTCGGCGCAACGAGCGTCGGGAATAGTGGTGGTGAAAACAGGAGCAGCCCCTCCTCTGGTGTCAACGCGACCTCCCAGTTGGAGGCGTCGAGCTCAACGGAAGCGGGGCCTCTGCCAGTCAAACGAGGAGAAATTGGATACATAGAACCAACGCCTCTGGAACCTGTGCATCTTCCCCCGTCGCAAAGCGTCGATACACAGTCACCGCTGCCCGCGGTTCATCCCGCAGGAAGGCACTCTGCCCCTCCTGACCCGGTCGCAATGTCTGAATCACCAGATGACCGTGCGTCCACCCGTACCACCCACTCGACGCACTCGAAACTTCTCAAACTGCTCAAGCCGAAGCGCGTACCCACTATAGGCGGTGTCCGTCTCTCCACTCTCGGTTTATTCTTCCTTCACCTCGTCGTCCTGACGGGAACAATCGCCGGCTGGGCTTCGCTCGTGCAGCACCTGTCCCGGGGTCAGCAAGTGCCAAACGACGACGACGTAGGCCTCGGCATGAGCTCTGCGACAATATTCGTTCATGTTGCATTCGGCGTTGCTTGCCTCGCTCAGCTCATCTTCCTCGAACGGCGCATATTCCGCATTCGCGCGGAACGTTACTGCTACAAGCACCCAGGACTTCCTATGCACACTTCCGAGCGCGAGATGAGCATGGGGCTTGCGCCATGGAACCGGCCGCCGCTCCCAACGTACGCCGCCGCGCTCGCTCAGAGCGGTGTGGGAACCGGCGACGTTGAGGACAACGCGATTGCCATTCCCCCACCTCCTGCGTACGGGAATACGCGTGGTAGCATGTTACTCCTGAGTGGGTTCATGAGCAACACGCTCCGTGCCCAAAGGCACGACGCGCGCGAACGCGCGAGGCAGGCCGGAGACGCCGAAGGACCGTCCCGCTCTAGCTGGTTGAGCCAGGAGAGCAGGCCCGTCAGCTATGTCAGCCGTGACGAGGAGTGGGAGGAGCGGTCAGATGCGATACGAGCAGTGAGGCTGGGGGAAACATTGGCCAGGTTGGAGGAGAGCAGGGTGGCAAGTTGAAAAGGACTATCGCGGACTGGGCGAGTTCCCATTCCTTCCTGGACTGTCACGAAGTAACTGTTGTACCACTTACCTGTTTTTTCTTGTAGATAATTTGCTTGAAGCTTGGTCATCCTGTACCCCACATTGCTTCTCGCCCCTTTATCATCTTGTTGTTCAGAGTGTACTAAGCAGACATGTTTGTTGGCGCGTCAAACCTGCGGTACGAGATCATGCGAAGGCTCTGGGAGTTACCTCCTTTCGCTCGAGAAGTTTGGCATAGAATGCGTGTCCTCATAGCTTACTTGAGCTCTAGACTACGTAGCCGAAATACATCCTTCTCAGCCTGAGTCCTAGGTGAGTTTCGTCTCTCCTAGACCTACGCAGACTCATGTTATGGTGGCCTTTAGGACTGGTATCAAGACTAGGATCAACTTGGATGCATGACAAATGCAGCATTACTATTGGGCGGTCCGCCGGTCTTACTCCCATTCCCCGTGCATCGGTCCGGCCTCACTCGGTCAGTTTTACAATGGGATGACAAGAAGCGCTCCTTGAACTAGCTCTCCGGGCGGCCAGGGAAATTACTCACCCATGTACGAAACGGAGAAGGCGTTCATACGCAGGCATCTTCGCGCATTCAATCAGTAACCACCTCGGGCTCGGTCTTTTCCCTCGGCCATACCTTATCGGACGGTACCTCCAGCGCTCTCGTTGAAACAGGCCTGCAACCTCACGAAGGCCCAGGAGTGTAGCCTCCAGCTGGTGTCTAAGTGGTCATACTTTGAATACGATGAAGTATGACATCGGGTCCAGGAATCAGTCCGCATACCCATCTCGCTGATTTGATTTACGCTCTAGGGTCGCCTGTCAAGCACAGACCGGATTCGAAGACATCGCCGGACCATCAACGCCGACCCGCACGGCCCTCCAAACGGTCACAGAAACCACTCCACAGCATGTGTCGTACACCCTGCCGACACTATAAATGCCGACCGCCCTTCGCACCGCTTGCCCCCAGTTAGGCTGACCATGACAGACACCACCGCTATTACCCCTCCCCTCGATGGGACCGTACGACCTCTACCGGGTCTCATCGACTTCCACGCTCACCACAATCCTCACGGAGAATGGGCGAGACTGGCACCCGAGGACGACAAGCCTTACATCCCCGTGACTTGGCTTGAGTACGCGAATGCAACACACAGAATTGCCCGCGCATTCCGTCCAGACGGTACCGATGCTGGAGGGAAACTCGTGGCCGTACTCATCCACACCGACGCCATCCTATATCTCGCCCTTATTCCTGGCTTAGTTCGGGCGGGCTTTGTGGTGAGTACTTTTTTCGGTCTCAAAAACGTCGTGCTGAATGGTGGCTCCGTCAGCCATTCCCTATGTCGCCCAGAAATTCTGTACCAGCGATTGTTAGTATGCTGGAAAAGACGTCCTGTCGCCACATTATTTCTCAGGCTGCATTTGCGCCTGTCGTCGCCGAAGTTCAGGCCGAGCTGAAGAAAACTGGAGTCCAGCTCTCTGTGGACGATTTACCTGCCCTGGACCAAATCTTTCCGCAATTCAGTACACGTGGCGAGGCAGCAGAGGTGGACCCCTTTCCAGCAGCGACTCGATCCATTGCCGATAGCGATGTCTTGCTCTACTTGCACTCCTCCGGCTCGACGGGATTTCCGAAACCTATTCCACAGACTCACACTACATTGCTGGAATGGTGTAGAGCGCGTAAGGACTTCTTCGTCTCTATATAGAGGCATGCTGATATTTTGTTACAGCTGTACTCGTCACGGCCGGACAACATGGAATTATTTGGGCCTCAATGCCTCTTCCGACGTTCCACACGATGGGCATCTACCAGCAGTTGTTGACACCGCTTGCTAGCGGGTATCCTGTGGGTCTGTATGCCCCCAAAGCGCCGAATGCACCCGTCGTACCTACCACCCAAAACCTCCTCGATGCGAGCAAGAAGGTTGGCGCAAACGGGATCGCAATTGTACCATCGTTCATCGAGGTCAGTCTTGGGGGGCATGTGACACTGTAGTGATTGCTCACAGCTATTACCTAGGTCTGGGCGCAATCCGACGAAGCTGTACAGTACCTGAAGACCCTCAAAATCCTGGTTTGCCACGCTTTTGTTTCATTGCCTGCATCTATCTGAGCCTGCTATTTGCACAGGCCTTCGCTGGCGGCCCCTTGTCCGACAAGAACGGAGACAAGCTAGTCAAGGCTGGCGTAAAGCTCTACTCGGTCTACGGAGGCACCGAGTATGGCGTGTACACCGTCGCATTCGACGCGGACGAGTCGCAAGGACCAGACTCTCGTGTTAAGTCTAGCCGAGACTGGGCATGGGTGGCATTTCCGGAAGGTCGCTTGAAAATACGATGGGATCCTCAAGGCGACGGCTCGTACGAGTTACAATTCTTGGTCTGTCTTATCCTCCCTCTCCGAGGACGCTACTGACGGAATTTCGGGCAGACCTGTGATACTCATCACCCTGCGGTGGAGAATCTGCCTGATTCAAGAGGTTACGCCACGTCCGATCTTTTCATTCCTCACCCAACGAAAGCAGGGCTTTGGAAGGTGTAAGTTGACTTAGGACGTACCACAGCCAGCGCTGATGGTCGTTATTCAGAGTTGGAAGGAAAGACGACGTGATCGTCCTTGGCAATGGTGCGTATGTTCGCTGTGATCAATCTGGTCTGTGTCTTATCTTGTGCCATATACGCAGGAGAGAAGGTCGTGCCGATTCCGCAGGAAGGAATCATCACAGCGAGTCCCTTGGTATCAGCTGCTGTCATGTTCGGTCGGGGCAAGAACCAATGTGGTGTTCTTATTGAACCCCATCCTCAACATGTTATCAAATCAGGCGACGAAGGTGCCCTGGTACAATTCAGAAATATGATTTGGTTCGCAATGATTTATTTCGATGAGCTGGCGACCGTTGACCCGTGTACCAGGCCTGCCGTCGAGGAGGCGAATGCAATTGCTCCCGCCTTCGCCCGTATCTTCAAAGAGATGATAATTGTCACAAACCCCGATAAACCACTGCCTCGTGCGGCGAAGGGGACTGTCATTCGTCCTCAAGCCATGAAGGTGTATGCCGAAGAGATTGAAACTCTGTACGTGCATGTCCCTGAACCAACAAAACACAGGCTCACCTTCAAGGTAAACTAACAGCTATCAGATCGTTGATGACAGCGCAGACTCTAAAGGCGTTGCTCCACCGCCCTCATGGTCCGTTAATGATGTACAGGGATGGCTAGCAGAAGTCGCCGCAACCATCAATGGCGATCCCATATTGCCTAAGATCGATATTTTCGATCAAGGATTCGACAGGTGAGGATAAAGAGTCAGGGTGTGAGGGTTCGTCTGACTCGTTGCGCAGCCTCCATGCGACCTTCCTACGCAATAGGATCGTGGGTGCACTTCGAGCCAGCACTGATCCTGGTGCACAGAAGGCGGTCAATCTTGTGACCCAGAACTTCGTTTACGAGCACCCAACATTGCACGAGCTCTCCACCGCCGTATCCGAGATCGTCGCAAATCCCGAACACGGCGGAAGGACGCTGTGGAAGAAATCCGCGCAATGCTCGCCAGCTACGCAGACCATCTCCCGGTACCTGCGCACCAGGCTGATGGAACGGTTCCTCCACAAATAGTCGTTCTACTCACTGGTTCCACCGGAAATGTCGGCTCGCATATGCTCGCGGCCCTCCTTGCTGAGGAACGGATCCATCGCATCTACACACTCAACCGCAGTTCCCCATACGGCTCGGATCGCGACGTATTGGCCTTCACTGAGCGCGGTCTGTCCCGGGATCTCCTTCAACAAGACAAGCTAGTGAGGCTTGTGGGCGATGTCACGCAAGACAGGTTTGGGCTCGAGCCAGAGGTCTTCGAAGACGTGCGTGTGGTGTTATTCAACCATGGTCGATGCGACGGCTCATCCATTCCGCTCATACATTCCTTAGGTCAAATCTCACGTTACTCACATAATCCATAACGCTTGGCGTGTAGATTTCAATCTCTCGCTGTCTAGTTTCGAGAAGTACATCTCTGGGACCCGTCGCCTAGTTGACCTGTGCTGTCTCCTCCCTCGACCGGTGAAGCTACTCTTCACCTCGTCAGTGGCCGCCACCCTCGGTTGGGACGTCTCTCGAGGCCGTATTCCTGAGGAAGTTCTCTCAGAGCCAGTGATTGCAGCTGGAACAGGGTACGGAGCGTCGAAATTCATCACCGAGAATGTACGTCTTGCTATCATGCCGAGCTCTTCGTGAATGTACGTTTTTATTGACATGAAATTATAGCTTCTAGTAAAAGCGGCGGAAAGAGGCTTGGAGACCACCATCCTCAGAATCGGCCAGACCTGCGGACCAGAGATGACGGGCGCATGGGGTACGAGCGAGTGGGTGCCCATCCTTGTGAAGTCTAGCATCGAGCTTGGAATGCTGCCGGACCTCGACGGTGTGAGTCCATTCGTCCTTCTGCGTACCCCTTTGCGTCCTAAGCTACATCCCAGAATGTATCCTGGATTCCGATGGACGCGGTCGCCGCCGTGGCAAAAGACCTCATTTTCTCCGATGAGAAATGGCCTATCTTGGTGAACGTCGTACACCCTAGGCCTACGACCTGGCGCGACGTCATGTGCGACATCAACGCTAGTCTCAAACGCCAACTCAGGCTAGTACCTTACGATGAGTGGCTAAGTACGTTGGAAACGATTGGTAAGGCAGGAAAGTCCCAAGATGTCGAACGCCTGGTGAGTCTAGGGCTGCTCTGTCGGTCTACAGAGCTGTTCACTCATGCTGCGCAGCCCGCTTTGAAGCTATTACCGTTCTTTCGAGGTCTTTCGGCTGCAAGTAATCGCGCAGCAGAGAGCAAGACGGCGACAGCGGAAGCGGGGGGCACACCCAGCTTCGACACTACCAAATTACAGAAGTTCAGTCCTACAGTGAATGAGCTTCAACCGCTGCACGCGACGCATGCCATGGCGTGGGTGATGTATTGGAGGAAGCAAGGGTTCCTGGACGCATGATTTAGCTTGTGTAAATTCTCAATCATCGATGGAATCTCTCAAGCTTTGCATAAAGCACTGCATCGTCGTCAGACGCTAGGCTAGCCTGGAATAACAGGCACAAACTGACGAACGCAAATTGCCGTAACTGTGATCAAGCCCGCAGCCGTCATGCTGAACTTTAATCTGGCTACCTAAATCTTTCACATTCAGGTGAGTTTGGTCAAGCTCATTATCGCCGGTCGTCTCATTCGCCCTATGTATGTCCCAGTGGCACCATGTTCTTGTGGATAAGGACTCGCAGAACCCACCTTCCGCGACTGAACACGGACGTCCTCTGCAGCATCCTTGCAGAGTTAAATCCGCAAGACCTTTCAAGCGCTGCTCGGGTTTCCAGAGAATGGCTGTACATCGCTCAGTCTAAGCTCTATCATCGAGTGGCCGTCCGGTTGCATTATTCCAGCCTTTCGAGGTCACAGCTGCTCGCAAGAACGCTTACAAACTCTGGTCATCTACGAGCATTCGTTCGACATCTCATTTTCGAGTACTTCGACATCGGCGGAGGTTGGGACAAGTTGCTCTTCGGCTGGGTGTCACTGCTTCCTGAACACGGTATTCTCTCCGTGAGACTCAGTGGCCGATATGTGGACACGTCCGACGCTTTAATGGATCTCCCAGCCATCCGTACCGCCCGTCACATCATCCTTGAACCCTCGCTGAGCCTTTCGCAGGGCAGACTTGCCAAAATCTTGTGCTTGTCGCACCTGCAGGGCCTCTCTATAGCGGGCTGTTGCACAAACCCACTCATCCTTCCAGATGCCAAACTGAACCTCCAGCGTACCCCATTTTCAACCTCGCCGCAACTCGTGCCGAGCCACATACCGACGATAGTTGAATACCTGCCCTCTACGACTCAGCTCACGCGTTTTGATGTGGAGATTCCTAGCCTTCATCCCCATGAAGCGAGCCACCTAGTCAGTGCACTGAAACGTCACGCACCCTCACTAGTGCGCATCACTCTGTTCTCCCGCGGCCTCCTCACGAGCGGTCCATTCATGGACGAGTTCGCGCCGTTGTTGGTATCTGCGCGGTATATTTGCTGTGCATACGGGACCTACACCGTTTCAGGGCTTCTGCCGCGGCTCCCGCCCGCATTGTGCACACTCGTACTCGCCTGGGGCACTGACGGGGCCAATCAAGTACTTGACCCGAACGGCTACGGTTTCATCCTGGCCCCTACCCCCGATAACAGACCCTTTCCCTCTGAAGAGCTTGCCGTGGAGATCTTACGTTTACGCACCGCATCGCTGAGGCGACTGTCGATTGTCCTTCCGGATTTTATTCGGGACCAGTGTCAACCCGTTGCAAAGGCCTGCGCTAGCTCTGGAATCACGTTCAGGAGGCTGTCTATGAGTGATGCCCTGACGGAATGCATCACTGGATAGCCACGCAGCGGTATCGGGCGGCTTGTATCGTGCATCTTTTCCTATCTTGAACTCACACTACTGCCACCCCGCTCAGCGATCGGAAGCTGTGCTTTGCTGTACAGTGGCACTATAAGGATCTCAATACTATTTCTGGAGTGTCTTGGAGATCAAGAGTCCTTTGCTTTTGTCAAGCTCCACGTCCGCGAGTAAGTAACTGTCTGTCGCGCTGATCGTTACATGTAGATTGTGCTGAGCGTCGCCATGACAGCTACGCAACAATGGTCATGCAAGCCGTAAATTGGAACATCGACATTCTGTATCACGTTGTCGCCCAACTGGAACCGCAGGACCTGGCGAACGCAGCACGCGTATGCAAGATATGGCTGCCTATTCTGCGATCTCAACTCTATCGCCACATTATCATCGACTCGAGAGCGAAACATGCACATACTCTCGGAGCGCGACTGCTTATGCATGAAGAGCTGCGTAATCTGGTTCGACACCTCACTCTCCGCCACATGTTCGGGACGAACGACTGGCTCAAGCCGATAGTGGAGTGGATCTTCCTCCTTCCGGAACGGAGCCTAAATTCTGTCGATGTCGAAATGAGCGATCGCGAATCGTTCGTCCTACTATTTGACTGCGCAAGCATACGCACTACGTCTCACATGAAGATTCGTCAGCGATGGATCCTGCACGAGGACCCCGAGAGAGCTGCCGCGGTACTTGCAAACCCGCACCTCCAAAACCTCTCCATCTACACTAACGACTTGCCTGCGCCTCAAGGCGACTTGCACTTGCAACGGCTTAGTCTCGCAGCCGACGATATGCCCATCGCACTACCACGAGTCCTCGAGATCATCGACGTATCCACACCTTTGCGCAGATTCGACTTGCACTTAACAACGCAGCCCACTGAAGCAGCGGTTGTGGATCTCGTCCGTGCTCTCGCTCGTCACGGCCCTACACTCACCCGCCTCGCGATCAGCTCCGGAGAGCGTTTCGGAATGGCACCGTTTATGGACGACCTCATCTTTTCCCTCTCGTCGGTACGCTGGCTCTGCTGCCCATACGGAAGCTACACCCCATCGCTGCTTTTCCGAATCCCAGAGACCCTGCATACGCTAGTTCTCCTGTGGGGCATCGACGGCTCTACGCTGATTCGAGACCCTCACGGGATGGGCTACATAGCAGGCCCGCGACCAGGAAATGTGCCGTTCCCGAGCGAGGAGGTGTGTAGTGTCCTGTCGCGCCTATCGTCACGAGGAAAGCTATCGCTCAAGCGACTAGTCGTTGCACTGCCTGAGGTCGTCCGGCACAAATGCGAAGCAGTTGCAGAAGCCTGTAGTGCTGCGGGCATCCAGTTCCAGAGGGTGCGAATGAGCCATCACGTGCTAGGAATCATGGACTAGGAGTTACTGCATGGTGAACGAGGTGTAGTAATAAAAGCGTAACAGGAAATGATTGCATTTGAACCAAAGAGTCCTATAACCAGCGTATCGTTTGACGAACCAGGATCAGATGTCCACAGACTCGTACTTTTCGAACTGCTGCATGAACCGACCCCACTTCCCACCGTGCAATTCCAAGAGCTTCGCCCAGTGTTCCGAATCCTGTCCTGTCGCCACGCGCAGCCAGACAAGAAGCGAGGCCAGCTGAAAGTCCGCCCAGGTAATCTTCTCCCCATCAACAGCGTGTCCCTGCCCTCGCCATTCGCATCGAGACAATCCCTGACCGTCTCGAGGCCGCGCTCGAGCGCCGTCCAATCGTTCTGAGACGGTATCTCCTCGAGCGTCTTCCCAAACGCCTGCTCCCGGGTCCGCTTGTAGTACTCCTGACTGCGCGGCCTCAGGAGTGCCCAGACGTGCGGGATAACGAGGTGCAGCAGCACGGCAGGCAGAAGGCGTATTGGAATGCGCGCGTGCCGTTCGGAAAAAGTGGGGGCGCGTGGGGGTATGTTTCCTCAAAGTACTTCGCGATCGCGTCCGAATCTGCGATGACCGCCTTCGTGTTCGGATCCTGAATGACGGGAAGTGTGTAGTGTGCCCGCCCGTCGGGCTTTGTGTCGGTTGGAGGGCGCCGATCGCTCTGCACAGGTCCTCTATGTCGGGGTACTCGACGCATTCGGTCCTGTATTTGAGACATTTGTAGTTGAGAACGTAGCTACGAAACGTTGCTGTTAGGGTCCAGACACTCTGCAGAAGTAAACACAGGTACTCACCGTATTTTCCAGGTGTTGGGAGACCATGCCATACACTTGTCGTTGTTTGCAGGGATATCATAGAAAACGATGGGTTCCATGACTAGGGCAAGAATTGAAGGAGACGACAGGGCCGTGCACACAACAGATGGTGGGCCATTGACCTTTAAACTGAATCCATCCTATACATGAGTCAGCCTGGCTTGGCCGTATGGGAACGGTACCTGTGATATTGCTTCTCACGACCCTGCATTGTGATGGTATGGCATGCCTACATCCGCCTGACGCTGCCTGCCGTGTTGAGCGAATCCTGGATGCCGCTAGTGCCCGCGAGGTTAGTTGTGGTGTTACGCTCAGGGGCGGCATGGGACATACCTGATGTTCGCGTTCCACGTCAGGTACTTCACCGTTATCCTCCTACCCTTCTGTTGAAGCTAAAAGTCTCCTTTGTATGTGACAATATGTGTGTTTTCCATGTACACGGCAGTTTACTATTCTGTAGCATGACGAATTTTTAGCGTACCTGACTCCGTCATGCTTGGAGACAAGAAGGCCGAATTTTGTCGTGTCCACCCATTCTAGTGAGTTTCCACGCAGCTGAGTCTGCGACTGGCATGGCAAGCATTGTACGACACTGAACATTCCGAGAGGAAGACGCGACTCGCGTCACGGGTGCGCCCAAACCTGTTGTGTTTGGACGTGTTAGGATCCCAAGGCGCCGCCTTCCAAATTCGACAATTCTGGCCAACAAGCCCGGAGTCACTGCCCAATCCCGCGATCTTGTGCACGTTGACAACTTCATGATTGTCTCCATGGTACTCTGCACATTATTTGGCGACCAACTGGTCCCTGAGCCTGTGCTGCGACATCACTGACAGTCACGCAGACAACCTTAGGCTGTACCGCGGTGCTGACGTAGAGTCATTGAGCCGAACGTTTGAACTGGATATCAGAGTTACAGTAGAAGCTTCGTAACAGTATGTACAAATACGAAGAGTGCCACAGAGAGTCGCACGCTACATTCGAGATATCTCATCGAAGTATACGTATAGAGAGGGACGATAGATAGGGGCGATTTTCAAGATTTTTCCCGTCATTTTCTGAATAGAAAGAGCGAACGTGAAAAGAGAGAGATATCGCGTTTTCCACCCCTGCCTGCGGAGAGCCCCAAGCTACACCATCAGCGCAAAGCGAAGACTTGTAAGCCACATAATCTTACCGGCAAGGCACTTAACCCCTCAGCGTCCATACAATGTGCCCGGTTTGCCAGACCTGGCGATCATAATTCAGTATCCATGGCAGCGTCTACAGGTCACTTTGCTTGCCTAGTCTCTAGGATGATGCCTGGGAGGAGGGCGGTTCGGGGGCCCAGGAGGAGGTCCCGGCGGTGGTCCAGGAGGTGGAGGAGGCCCGGGAGGAGGCGGAGGGCCAGGAGGAGGCGGAGGGCCAGGAGGCGGAGGAGGGCCAGGAGGCGGAGGAGGGCCAGGAGGAGGGCCAGGCGGGCCAGGCGGAGGGGGAGGACGTCCAGCAGGAGGAGGTGGTGGTGGTGGCCCAGGCGGCGGCGGCGGCGGCGGAGGGCGTGACGCAGGAGGGCGTGACGCAGGAGGGCCTGGAGGGCCTGGAGGACCTGGCGGCGGCGGCGGTCCAGGTGGGGGTGGAGGCCCGGGAGGAGGAGGAGGAGGCCCGGGAGGGCCCGGTGGAGGCGGAAGCCCGGGCGGCGGAGGAGGCCCAGGAGGCGGCGGCGGCCCAGGCGGGGGTGGAGGTCCTGGAGGCCCAGGGGGAGGCACCCCAGCAGGAGGAGGAGGAGGAGGGCCAGGTGGGGGTGGAGGGCCAGGCGGAGGCGGGGCGGGAGGGTTGTTTGGAGGTGGTGGGTCATTGCGGCAGGTGCGGCATAAGCCCGGAGGAGGGTGGGGGCCGCTGCAGGTGGGCGGGCAGACGGCGGCACCTGCCGCGAGAGTAGTGCCGAAGAGGACTGTAAGGAGGATCTGCGGAGTAAGCTTCATTGTCGCACTGAGTCGCAACCTGCTGAGTGTAACGCAAGTTGGTGAGTGCTCTACGATGCGTAGGCCTCTTTTATACGGTTTTCGCAGGCTAAATTCGTCGCTGAACGCGTCTCTCAGGGGCCGAAGAGTGTCAAGTCTGTCCTCCAGACGTTCTCAGTCGCCGAGCACGGACTGATATTACCTCAGCCCTTCAGGCCGCCTCGAGATAGGAGAACATTAAATGCACCCTTGGACAAACTGTTTCCGTGTGCTGCGTCTCGGTGTTCGCGTGCCCCACTCTAACGCAATGGCCTCTTTCCTCCGCCCCCGACGCCTAAACATAGAATATCAGCTATGGCTGGTGTACTACATCGCAGAAAGAACTTACACACCTCACGTCCCAATACAGCACGCTGAACTGCTTCTTCTCATGAAAGAACTCCCTCGGAGCAGCCACTTGTGAGTAGGCGTTTCCTGTTCTCGCCCAGTCAAGACATGGTCTTGCAAGCATGACATCCTTGCCCTTCGGTGAGTTGTGACCGTGTGAGAATAGCAGAGAGGACTCGGAGACCAATAGCGACGATCTAGAGCAGCGGCATGTTACACATCGAATCGTGGGTATGCTTTTCCGAGGCTCGACAATCAAGGTGGCGACGCACGGACTTGCGCGGAGGTAGCTGATTCGCGAGTGACTTGTTTCATAGCTGCAAGGTACGTCGTCCGAGTCCAGTCTAGGTCGTACCATCGGGGTATAGCCCGACTCGTGCGGCGTTCCGAGCGAGGTTGAGCATGCGATCTGAGTATGAATGTGCCTTAGATGACTTGTACGCGGAGCGTGCCGGACGCCACAACGGCGATGGCAGTCCTGTTTCAGCCGACCTTATTTGTCTCCTCGAACGACACCGCCCGGCGGTGTGGTGAAGCAGGGCCGGGGGTCAAACCCGACCTTTCTCACTGGATGTCAGCAAGGCGCATTAGCACGTCATTTGCTAGAGCGAGCACGACGTCAGATGAGAGACGTTACCTTTCAGAGCATCCCGTCGGGCACCCGTGGTCACGGTTGGGAGCCACTGGCGGGTGACTAGCTGCGGAGTTCACCTGGACACAAGTCTCGGTGATGCTGTAAGGGTCGCGATGAGCAACTCTGCGCCCACGGCCGTCGCCGACTCGGGTGCATACTACGTCAGGACCCCGTCAGCTGCCAACAAGAAGTTGTAAGGAAAGGAGACGAATATTACTAGTATACATGCCAGCACGCCCGCTCTCGGTTGTCGAAGGACTCGCGGCTTTTGGATGCAGCGGAAACAGGAGGGATGGCCATCATCTCCTGGAGGACCGCAGGAGATGGTCGATCGCACAATCGCGTTGCTTTTCAAGTACTCCGTACCCGAGGTGATATAAACTGTGACGTGCCCGTGAATCTCGGGATGGCTGTCAATTTCCTTGCACTGAGCTACAGCCTCATTGACCCGCGCAGTAGTAAATTCAATCTTCGTAGTATCGTGGCCACCGTATGTTGTAGAGAGTTGATGTGCGAAGCTTCCCAGCGATGCCTTAGATCGAGAAACGAGAAAAGCCCGGAGCGCCGCTGTCGTTATACGACAGGCCTCGAAGCAACCGCGGATGGGCAGGTCGCGTGCTGAATAGGTTACGCGGGCTGACACATGTAGAGCATCCGGAGTCTCCTACGAATAGTAAGTGGGGCGTTTTAGTTACGCGCTGCCTGCATCAAACCCAGCGAATGTAAAGATGTAAAGATTGTCAAGCCGGCAACCTACAATATAGTCACGGTTGAAAGACGGTGTCATGCTACGGCAAAGCACGAGACGGGATGTTCGGCGCTGGGACATTTTTATGCCTTGTCTTCAGACTGCGCTTTCGCCAAAGCCTCCTGCGCCTGCTTTTCTGCCAGCTTTCGCGGAATGGCCTCCACCATGACTTGTACCCGGCGCCGTTCGTCTTCCATAGCTTTGCGGCAAATAGTCCTGCGCACAGGGTCAAGCCTCGTATCGTAGCAGCGCCCATAGACTCCATACTTACATTCCTCGTTTGGAATCGTAAGGAATCTAGTCAGACCTTGGCTTCACCTTCTATGATCTACGACTGAGAAACTGAAGCTGCCGCATCTGAGCGGCATGGGGGCAGAGCGCAGCTAGAAAGAAACGACGCCGCTCGCGGAGGGACAGCGCCGGGTCCGTCACCGCCATCACCGCCATCAGTCCGCATTGGGTTGCCAGCTGCGCTATGCTCACCTTCCGCCCCCATCTACCTTCAGCTCCAGGCCCAAATGGAGCTCGCCTCATGGGTCCTCCGTGCGTGCGTGTATCTCTCCTGATATTCAGCAATGCCAAGCGGAATCTCCCGAGCTGGACATTCGAGGGACGTGAATTGTGTCGCCGTTGCCCTTAGTGTCGAACCAACCCAGGCTCGGACTCGTTGCACCATTGACTTGACGGCCTTGTCCTTATTATCTGTCCGACAGTCGTCGTGAAGGCGCGCCGCGCAACTGAACCCTCGGAAGCCATGCAGAGCTGTTTGCGGGAAATGGCGATGCGATGCTAAACCCTCATTACGTACACGAGGGTGGCAGGTGTGCGCAGCCGCTATACCATAACACTTGAGCTCCCCTCCCTCCAGCCATCGAACGACCGTATCCCTGCCACTCTCCACTCTGCATACCAATCCAACAACCTCCACCGACATCCGCTGACATCGCGCGATGGACCCTCCGAAGTGCGCATCACCTGCCCTGCGTACCAGAGGCTGGGACATCCCCGAAGAAGTTCTGCGCCACATCCTGTCATCCTTTGAACTGAGGCTGAAAGACGAATACGGTGGACGAGAATCCTCACAACGCGCAAAGCAGGCCCTCGTGGCGCCGAGCCTTGTGAACAGGTACTGGTCGACCACGATTCGCCCGCTCCTTTTCCGGTCGCTTCGCTTGGAGAGCCTCGAGGACGCGCTTTTTTTGCAGGAAGTGGTCCGCAAACCTGCGTTAGCAACGCCCGGTATGATGACGATCATCCACGACATACATATTTGGTACGATTATCCTCCGACAAAGCACTGGGTGTGCCATCTCCACTGGCTCATGAACCACTTGCGGATGACCCATTTCAACTGGTACATCAAGAGAGACGAGATCAGTTCCACTTCGACGTCCGTGAAGTTCAACCCTTATACAGTCATCCCCAGCGTCACGCCATCCTTTCTTCGCATCTCCTTGCTCCACTTGGAAGGGCTGCAGTTCGAGAACTGCAGCGCATTCATGAGGCTGGTTGACAGCTTTTCGGACTTGAGAGATTGTTCCTGCAGTAACCTCAGCATCGTCGACCTGTCCCCGTATACGCCGCCCGCTGGAGACAGCGGCAGTCCGCCATGCAGAGGTCGCTCAAGTCCTGCCTTGTCAAGAACATCAAGAACATGCCACCCGCCGCCCAAGTAGCTCTCGCATCGGATCTCTGCAGGACTTCTGAACGACTGGGCTTCGAGGCGTGGAGACCAGTCTGTGATGCGTTAGTCGCGCTCGTTTCACATCCCTGGGAGTATTTTACTCTAGACATGTGGCCGCCGGTGCAGGCTCCTTCGGTAGGCATCCCCGACTGCTTGCAGGTACTCGAGTTGACGCTCTTCCTCCAGAGAGAGCAGCGATCAGGTTCACAATGCTTTACTCTGAGTTGGAATATGACGTTACCCAGGCCGAGATACGAGTCCACCGGCCCAAGGCAAGACCCCTGTCATCCGAAGAGCGCCTGCACGCGCGCAGCTGGAGCATGGAGCTCACGCCAGTATTCACAGGCATGCACACCACTGGATCTACCTCTCTCGACGCCCTACACTCGGGGAACCTCGCCGCACTCTCAAGTCTGGAGCAACTCGTTATACGGGCGCGGCCAGACCGCAAGGACAGTCTCAGCGGGATGACGAAGATCCTGTGCGGTGTGCTGCGCCGCACTCAGCTCTCCTGGGCCCTCGACTCCCGCCGGCTGACATTCGTGCGTGGCATCGGCGAGAAGTGGTACACCCTCGCCAGCGACGATATCCTCTCTGTACCCGCAGAGCACGTCGTAGACGGCGTGCCCCTCGCGCTTGACGTTCCTGAGCAGGCCGAGTGGCTTCTCTGCTTCGAGCCAGAGGCGCGGGACGCGTACCTCCGACGAGTCCTCGCTCGGCGCGCAGAGGCGCTGGTACCTGCGGCCACCGCGGCAAGCCCCCAGCCAACCGCGGATGGGCGGCCTGCATTCAGGATAGGTTACGCGAGCGGGCACATGTAGAGCAGGCGGGGTCTCTTGCGAATAGTTAGTGGGACGTTTGAGTTATGTGCTTGCATCATCAAACCCAGCGGATGTCAACATGTAGAAACGCTCGGAATTGAGAGAGATTTATGCGTTGTCTTCAGACTGCGCTTTCGCTAAAGCCTCCTGCGCCTGCCTTTCTGCCAGCTTTCGCGGGATGGCCTCCACCATGACCTGTACCCGGCGCCGTTCGTCTTCCATGGCTTTGCGGCAAATGGTCCTGCACACAGCGTCAAGTCTCGTATCGTAGCAGCGCCCATAGACTCAGGACTTACCAGGTACCCAGAGATACGAGCATAAACGTACCCACAGCCCAGTTTGACGCCACGAAGGGGCCTGTGGAACCGGGTCAGCAAGAGCGTGGGGAGAACCTGCAGGAGGACGCACCGCTGCTCATCCCGCGGATGACGCCTATACCAGCACCACTAGATATTCCGCTGAGCAGACTGCTCCTAGCACATTGAATCTCGTTTATGTGCGACAAGTCATCCCGAATGGAGATTCTCTTCCTTAACCCGCCCGGGATTAGCTCCATCATGCAGGCAAAGCAAGAGTGGTGAATACCTTGACAGCCTCCTTTACGTCGCCCCACCAACTACCTGTGGTCTCCGTCTGGTATACCGGTCTTTTGCTGGGAGTGTTTTCAGCGGGCGTCGATGGAGAGTCCATGTTGGGAGGACAAAAGGTTGTGGTCGGGTTGAACGAGATGCAAGCGCCGGTGCTAGGCCCAAACCGGCGAGCATCGTGGCGCGGAGAATGCCGATCAAGCGATCAAAGCTTTCCCCTGAGGCTCGTCTGTCGACGCTCACTGACCACAAAAAGGCCGTCGAGAATGGATCTGAAATATTGGCTTAGGCAGTACACAGAGATGTTTACCTTCTCCCAAGGGCACCTTTCTGGCGGCACGGTCACGACACAGTGGTGCGCAAGTGGTGCGCAAGATCGGAGCTGACTCGGTATTCGTACGCTACATCTGAGCCCCAAGCCAGCGGCTGCGATGCTTCCACGGCCAGGTGTGTGCTCATGGGCTCCGTTTGTGTTCCGTAGCAGCAATATAGTGGTGCTTACTCACGGCGAGGCTCCCCAGCAGCGTCTGTCTCGCCGCCGGCGCATCTGCGAGCCGTCTGCAAAGCACGCACGCTGGCCGGTGCTGCCCATCGAGCATCAGAACCACGGGGTAACATCCATCTCTGCAAGCCCCAACATTGCGTGGTGTGCACTCTTCTAGACTACGAATAGTTGATGCGGCATTGACCACCGCCCATCTCAGTAAGCATGCCTGCCTCAGTCACCTCCGGTGCCGTCGATGCAGACACTCGAGGTCTGCGAGCGACCGGCGGCGCACGCGGCTGACAATGCTGCGACCTTGGGCGCGCGCCGGAGCACAAACCGCCGGGCGACGAGCTTATCAAGGATCGCTCGGCTGCAGACTAGACGCCCGTGATGCGTGCGCGTGAAACCGCCCGCCCGTATTATTCATGGGCGCCCGCGCCTCCAGCCGCCAGCGACACCATGACATTGCATGCCATTTCGGGGATGCCGCTGCATACGAGCGCGCTCTAGAGTACAGCGACGCTCGGCTGCACTGCTGTTTCGCCGCTGAATGCTTTGATTCTACGGGCGCGCCCAAGTCGCGCGATGGTGGGCATCGCTGCGTTACCAATCCTCGTCCTCTCTGCAAGAGCGAAGCTATAAAAGCTCATGGCTAGCATGGACATACCCTCACTTCACTCACAAGCCTTTCACACTTTCACATTCTCCAGCGCATCTCTACAAATCTCGTAAACAATGGCAGCAAAGACCCCTATCCTCATCTTCGGTGCTACTGGTATGTGCCCCACAGATGTATACGAAAGCTGCTCACTCACATGCGTGAAGGATACATTGGAGGCACTGTCCTTGCCAAGCTACTGGCACACCCTACCGCCAAGACCTTTGACATCACCGCGCTCGTACGCAGCGAAGAGAAGGCCAAGAAGCTCGAAGAATTCGGTGTCCGTACCGCTATCGGCTCCTACAAGGACCATGCGCTCGTCGAGAAGCTTGTCGAGAACGCACACATCGTCTTCAACATTGTCCGTCGTCTTCGTCGTGACATGTGAGAATGCCCAAACTAACCTCCTCCCCAGGCCGACGCAGACGACCTTCCCGCCATCCAGGCGGTGTTCAAGGGCCTCAAGGCGCGCCACGACAAGCACGGCGACGTCCCCGTCCTGATCCACACCGTACGTACCGCCTGGTCGACGCCACACACGCCGCTTGCTGACCCGCCGCCGACAGTCGGGCACCGCCGTCGTGATCGAGGGCGAGGACAAGGGCAACGTCGCGAGCGAGCACATCTTCGACGACTCGAACGTCGAGCAGATTGCGGGCATCAACCCCGCCGCGCCGCACCGCAATGTCGACGAGGCCGTCTTTGCGGCCGACAGCGAGGGTGCGTCTCCCCAGCCTCCCTTGTAGCGCCGCCGGGCTGACGCGTGCGCGCGCACACCAGGCTACTGCAGGACGTACATCGTCTCGCCGGGCACGATCTACGGGCTCGCGCGCGGCCCGCTCGTCGACGCGGGCGTGCAGAACCGCTTCTCGATCCAGATCCCGTACCTCATCAAGGCGTCGCTCGCGCGCGGCCGCGCGGGCGTCGTCGGCAGGGGCGTCGCGCTCTGGCCGGACGTGCACGTCGACGACGGTGCGCCTCTTCCTTCCCGCGCCTACAAGTTGGAACTGACACACTCGCTCCGTTTGCCAGTCGCGGACCTGTACGTCGTGCTCCTCGACGCTATCGCCGCGCGCGGCGCGGACGCCGTCGACCACGGCGCGCGCGGATACTACTTCGCGGAGAACGGCGAGCACTCCTGGGGCGAGCTCTCGCGCGCGGTCGGCAGGGCGATGGTCGAGCTCGGGCTCGCCACGGACGCGGAGCCGACGCCGTTCTCGGACGAGGAGCTCGCCAGGTACTTTGGCTCGGTGGTGCGTGGATTCGGCTGTGCGGCTGTGCATGAGGGCGCCGGTTGCTGACTGACTGTGGCTGCAGGAGATGGGCAACCTCTGGGGCTCGAACGCGCGCGTCCGCGCGACGCACTCGAAGGCGCTCGGCTGGAAGCCGAAGTACACCGTCCAGGACATGCTGGCCAGCATCAAGCCTGAGGTCGAGGCGATTGCGAAGCAGCAGGCGGCTCAGAAGCAGTGAGAGCTGCAAAGTTGATGCTCGATAGACCCATGTACTTTGTCAATACCACGGATAGTAATCGGATCCATACCCTCCCTGACATTCTCGCAACGCTCGAGTGAACGGGAAGAAATGAGACTGGGTATATATCCGACAGTGAACTAAGCGTGGGTAAGATATGCTACACACAATCCATCCAGGAGTCCCAACAACAAACAACAAGAGCAGCCAAAGAGCGGATGAGAAACGAGACAAGAAGAGATCCCAGCACGGATGCTAGACGGAAGATTCTGCGATGGAGTGGCGCATGTCCCTCTGCGCGAGGTCCTTCTCCCTACTAGCGTGATATGTGAGCGTTGTTTCTAGAGGCAGAATAGCGACGTACATTTTGTTCAGGACACTATCGTTGCCCTTGTAGAAGCACAGGTCGTAGATAAAGGTCCCAGCTATCACCACTTTGAGCGTTCGTTCCCGTTAAGGGAGGGAAAAGACGTACAGAGAGCCCCCAAGATCGGCGCCATAATCGGGCACCAAAGCCAGTACTGGCTCCTGAAGTTAAAAACTACGGGGACGGCGCCGTCAATATGTGAGCGTCTAGAAATGTGTACCAAACCAACCTTCTTTTCCGTAGCCGACCATAGCCGTCAGGATCCTAGGCCCGAAATCACGAGCAGGATTCAGAGCGAATCCTAAGACCTGTCAGCCTATGATCGAGCCTCGAGCTGCCATGCAACGCACCCGTCTGCATGCCCAGCGAGGCAGCAATGCCAGGATGGTGACGAAGAGGACCAGTGGGACGAGGCCTGCGGGCGGGGGCGCGTTCCTCTTGTCGGTTACGGCGCAGATGACAAGCAGCAGAATAGTCGTGCCGAGATACTGGATCGCACGCAAGAATGAGCCAGAACCACCAAAGAAGATGCAGTTCGACACACCTCCTCAAAGAAACAGGAAACCGGGTCATGTAGTCCGCCTGAACATGTGCTGATTGATACACGCAGCTCAGACCGAAGACTAGTGGCACTTACCGCGTAGGTGGCGAACAAGCCAGCGGTGCCTGGGACCGTGCGCGCATGCCGCCCGCCCTCCACGGCGTCGATCGCGTGGATGTAGTTCGCGTACGTGATCCCGGCGCCGCAGAGGCCGCCCAGGAGCTGCGCGAGCACGTAGCCGGGAACCTTCCGCCAGGGAAAGTCGCGCAGCGTCGCAAAGGCAAGGGTCACGGCGGGGTTGATGTGGCCCCCGGAGATGCCGCCGGAGACCCAGACGCCGAGGGCTATCCCTGTGGGTGGGCGAAAGGCAATGTCAGAGGGCGGGTCAAGGACGGAGCGCGGCGCACTGACCTGCTGCCCAGCCGAAGCACACGGAAAGGTAGTCCTGAGGCACATATGTCAGGAGGGCGTACGCATGGAAGGTCAACTGCGGTGCTCACGCCTTTGGGGCTGGCGGATACCGATGCATTGCTGGACAGGGTAGCCTGGCAGTTGACGCCCGTGCCGATGATTACGAGGATCATCGTGCCAAAGAACTCCCCCGCAGGTTCGGTGATGAGCTCACTACAGTAAGCAGATGTTAGCGTGAGTGCACCCAATAGTGTCAGGAAATCATACCGGATGGCCAACCATCGACTCTTCGAGACAGCATAGTCTGACTCGGAGGGGACGAGCTCGGTGACAACCGTTGTTGGTACGGACGCCTTCGATTGGGCACGGTCGAAGGCGGGCATGCGCAGCGTACCGTCGTCGCAGCGGGTTGCAGAGGCCATTCCGTCCGGGCTGAGCGTCGTCGCGGGGAGAAGAGAGCCGATGGGTTGCAGACTCGAGGAGGGGGCTCAGCTCCTTATATCCCGCTGGCCCGCGACAGGCGTCGCACCGGAACAAGCGTCCTCGAGGCATGTCTCGTCAAAGCTCCCGTACCGTACGCGGACTTTGCGCGAGAGCCGAAGCGTTCGGCGGGTCGCCGGGAGACCCAGAGCCTGGGCAGCCCTGTCGGGTCGGTCGTAGTACCTGTGCGCGGGTGTCAGTGAGCTTTCGCAACACTTGCAACGCCGGGTGCACCATGCCTGTGTCAATGCATGACAAGTAAATACGTCAACGTGCTCGACGGACCGCCTCGACCTTCGGGCGTCGCGCTTGATTGCCGCCGATACGCCCATGTGTCGTAAATAGATGGTGGGATGGAACCGCGAATCACGCTTGGCTGTACCGACATCGATATCATGACTGGCATAGAGTTGCGGGTCGACAAGGTTAACCGCGCCTCTTCTGCGGAGAAGCGTCGTCGCGTGCGTAGGACGGGCAGCTGGCCTGCACGAAGGCGTCCTGCGATGCTTCTCGCGCTGCACCCTGATTCATTTCGACGCAGCTCGTACCGACCTGAGCTCAGCTGCAAGACCCTGCCCAGCCTAACGGAGTCAGCAGGCGATACGACGCACGGAGCTGAAGGGTCACCCGGTGTGAGTACATACCTTTTGTTGCACCGGAGACAGCAGATCACCGAGCTCGGTGCAGTACGGGGCGGAAATGTAGAGACCAACCAGGGCCGGAGTACAAAGCGCAAGATGAGGGAGAGGATTAGGCACGACCGCTGTGTGCCTGAGGTTCAGGAACACCTTCAATGGTGGTCGCGGTCATGCAACAGCTCCGTGGCATATGGGAGCAATTGTCCCTGGGCCAAGGTACGTCGACAAGTTGAACCTGAGGGTTATTGAGAGTATCGCGAGGTATGCACAGGAACACCGTCGACGGCGGCCACGAAAGCTTTGTTGGCTTCAAGTCTGAGGGAAAACGGCGGCAGCCCTGGCCGTGATGGGGAGATTCTCGAGCTTCATGATGTCTCTTCAGATGCACGTGTGTAAATCCAGCGACTCTGTAGGGATGGTCGACCTTGCAACGCGAAGAGGAGTGCGAGGATGAAGTGGGCTGAGCTCAAGTTCAACGCGACTCCGTGACCGCGGCGCGCTAGAGCTCCACAACGGATCAATTGACAACACGTCGCCGACCTTGCCGGGTGTCGGGGAGACGCCTCGACGCCTTCCTCAGCGTAACATTGCCAAAATTCGAACTGGATCAGTCAAAACATCGACGGTTCAGAAAAGAGAGATGGTAGTTAGGTGAGGCGCGTCATATGTCGACCTCTATAAAACTACTTACCGACAAATATCTGCAGCTCAGCGGTACATACCACTAGTACTTACGGTTCCCGCGCCGGGTTACAGCACGGTGTGCGCACGCTCAGTTGAACGTGATATGCAACCGTGACCCCGCCTGAGAGCATACATGTAAGCTCTGACTGGATATATCTTGTTGATAACAGTAGATTTGAAGCCAAATAGGCTGTGAGTGCGCATGGCAGACATACTCGATTCTATTCTCCATGACGAAGAGCAAGTCAACACAGAGACATGCTTAGTCATAACTCTACATCGCCCTCGAGCTACCTAGTGAAGATACACATTCCACTCAAGTAGAAGCCGATTGAATCCAACAGAATGATATGTGAGGATGTGCTCACCGCTGCACCGTCAGCTCACGGGGAGAGCTCCCGACTCTCACCCCGAATGCGTGCTCAAGAAGTCTGTAGCATGATGGCTCGCTACAGTAGAGCAGGGAGAGACATTAGCGTTGATCCTGCGGCCAGAGGTATATTTGCCATCCAATGCTTGGCAGCCGCTAAGTTACACACCAAACGTGAAGGCAATACAGACACCATGCATCCTCGACCCCGTGATTTTTCAAGAGCGCACCAATGGCCCAGCTGATACACACACAAGACATGCAGTACATCGACCTAGCCCCATCCGTCCCTCGCCGTTGCGCGACACCCAGTCCCTCTGGCTGAAAGGTTCTTCCAATCTGAGGAAGCCCCGCGGTGCTCACTCGTTCCTTCTTGCCTCCGCAGTTACGTGCTCAGGTACATGATGCCCCTGCTCAGCGCGCCCGTCAGCTGGCCAGCGTTCCACTCCGCTGGGTGTTTTAGGCGGATCTCACTCGATGCGCCCGCCCGCCGGGCCTGTGTTCCCGCCGCGTTTGTATAGAACGCAGCCACGCCTGTCAACGACCCGTGGTACGACGGCGTACCTTCCTCCTAGTTGCATAAACGTGTGTGTTACCAGTTGCGAAAGCATTAACGGCAACTGGAATATGGGGGAACCGGAGAAAGTAGATGTCTTCACGAGGGGAAGGTGACAAATACCGAACTAACAATTGACTTGAAGCTACGGTGCACACTCGACACGCGCGCCCGGTGTGCAAGAAGGGAAAATATCAACTATCACTCACTATGCAATCAAGTAATCTACAGCCCTCAGTACAGCTACATATTCTTAAAGTAGTGGTGAAGTGCGGCGTGACGGGCATGAAGCTCATGACACCTCGTATGTGAACGTAAGGTTCGTAACACCATTTTAAACGCCTTCCGTGCCAGCAATGGGCTTCTGTCTCTCCGCCCGGATGGCCTGTTGGTGCGCCCTTCGTGCGTTGGCATCACTGCGAGGTCGGTCAGATGAGTTGTATCGCCACGGACAGCGAGCGAGATACTCACGGTCGGTTGATGACGCTCTCCTGTCCCACGAAGAAGAACGTGTCGTAGAGGAACATGCCGACTGGAGTCGAGCCATGAGTCGACTAAGGACTGAATACATCAACGCCTAAAACTCACCGAGAGCGCCGACGATGGGGCAATGACCGGGCACCAGAGCCAATATTGGCTGGAGTCAGGCGTCAGGAGAAGTCTCATGATGATGGGAGCATGCCAAACTTACTTTCGGAAGGAGAATACCGCGCCGCCGTAACCGACCATGGCAGTCAAAATCCGCGGACCCAGGTCGCGGGCAGGGTTGATAGCATAGCCCGTCTGGAAGCCCAGCGACGCACCAATTCCGAGGATCGTGATGAATAGTGCGAGCGGGACCAGGCCGGCGGGCGGGGGCCCGTTGTTCCTGTCGGTGAGCGCGCACACGACGATGAGCAGCACTGCGGTCCCGAGGAACTAAGGAAGACGTGTGAGAGTGCTTCCCAGGATGCCATGGAAGTCCGGGGCCTACCTCGTCGAAGAAGCAGGAGACTGATGTCATGTAGTCGGCCTGTAGCAGCGTAAGCAGAGAACGTGGATGGGAAGGGGGAAAGGACGTACAGCATACGTGGAGAACAGGCCTGCGGTACCGGGGACTGTGCGGATGTGCCTACCGCCCTCAACAAGGTCGATGGCATGGATGTAGTTGGCGTAGATGATGCCGGCTCCGCACAAACCACCCATTACCTGAGCGAAGATGTATCCGGGGACCTTGCGCCAAGGGAAGTCACGGAAAGTAGCCAGAGCGATGGTCACGGCGGGGTTAATGTGTCCGCCAGAGATGCCGCTGGAGACCCATACGCCGAGAGCGGTACCTACAGCGAATCATCACGGTCAGCACATGGCGAGGACGAGAGGCGCTCCACTCACCGACTGCCCATCCGAAGTTAATGGAGAGGTAGTCCTGCACGACGAGCGCACACATGAGCCCACAGCTCAAACAGGGACAAAGAGTTAGCACTCACACCCTTGGGACTAGACGCGACGGCCGGGTTGCCGGAGAGCACCACTTGGCAGTCCACCCCAGCTCCAAAAATGATGAGGATCATGACACCAAAAAACTCGGCGACATATTCCCGAATGGGTTCTCTTCAGACTCGTCAGAGAGAGCAGCACGACAGCGATCAGACAGCCTGGCGCACCTAACTCTAGACCACCAGTTCGGGTATTTTGTGTAATGTTCGACCGTGGTGGACGACACAAAGCTACCGTCGCGCTGAACGTCTTCCAGGTGCTCGGCAGTGTACTCTTTTGAGCCGGCACGTCTCTTGATCGGGTATTCAACGATGGAGGGCTCCGTGGAGGAAGACATGGCGTGAACAGGGAACGAGGAAAGCCGGAGGAAAGTGTGAGAGCAAATGGCCCGTATAAATAGGTGAGAGCGTGTGCGCTGTGAAGTGTCTCTGCAGGGGAATGCGAAGGATCAAACAACGCTGGAAGATATGAAGTTCCGTGAGGATCTGAGCGTCTGCAGTTATACGGCCGTCAGGGACGACTGGGACATACCTGGACCTGGAACCGTCTGGTGCGTGCAGATGGGATGTGGGGCCCCATGGTCCGTGGCCTTTTGTACCGGGAAAAACGGTTGAAGCAGCCTTGGTGTCTTGGAGCGGCCATGCAACGAAGCTCCCCTTCGGAGGCGCTGCCGAAGGCAAATACTGTGTTCGTCCGGTCAAAATTTTTGCTACGACCGCGACTGCGCGCCGTCCGTCCATGCGGCGCGACAAAACTCTTCCGAAACATACGACGCGCAAGGCACGCCGAGGCACACGCATTGCGCCGGCGTCGGGGGTGGCGAGCGGAACTATTCGAGCGTCGCTGCGGGGCCGCGCCTGTCTTGCACCGGGACCCGCGGTGCGCCCTGCCCGACTGCATCACATGCATATGGCGCATTGATAGACACGAATGACATCGCTGCGTACCTGCAATTGCTATGTCCTATCTGGCGTCGTGAGAGCCTGGCGACCGCGCTGCTGTTCGGAGCAGCCTGCAGGTCGTAATCGTCAGTCATCAGACCGATGGATGATGAGAATAAAGCGCGGCTACTCGCCAAGAGGAAGATGCAGCACATGGAACAATGTTCATGACCTGTCTCCGCTACCGGTTCCCTTATCCACCGAACGGCGAAGGAAACCCATGTATGCAGCCCTCGCTTCCAACGATGCACGAGCTCACTCTAGGCGACCCCAAGACCCCCTAGTTATCGCCTTTCTTCGAGACTGTTCTTTGCTAGATGCGCTGCGACTTCTTCATCTGGTCTAGCTCGAGGCTGCAGCTCTATGAAGGCGTGCGGCGGCCGGGATTGAACTCTCGGTAGTGGAATGGTCTGGACGGCGACGAGAGCGGCTCGCTCAGGGAAGAGACCCGGGAACCTTAACCCCAGGCCGCTGCGACTTCCGACGTAACTCAGGCGCTTAGCTACCACTACACCTTGACTAGCTTCATTCACTGTGCAAACCACCACCAAATAACACCTCCGTTTCACTCGCCATGTCCATGCTCGACAAGTTTCGAAAGGGCGCACAGAAGGCGGGCGTGCAGGCCTCCGCGTTCCTGAAGGAGGCATCCAGCAAAGCTGCGAACGAGTCCCATAACTTCGCGCAGGGTTTCTCGCTACCAGGAGAGGCGGAGAAGGCGGCTAAAATCTTGGCGAGTTTCCTCGGTGCGTCGCTTTGTGGATCCTGCAGTCTGTCTGTTCTGACAATCGCTCGTGTAGCGGACCCTGATCACCCCGAATCTGCCCTGAACTCCATACCGAAAGCGGTCCTGCAACGTGCCCGAGGTGCGCCCGCCAGTCCTGACAGACAGCGGTTCTTGCTCAGTCCAGCCCTGAAGGCCTCGCCATATTCTCCGTGTTGAAGGCAGGGTTCATGTTCTCCGGCAAGGCGGGGTCCGGAATAGTGATCGCCCGACTGCCCGATGGTTCGTGGTCTGCCCCGTCCTGCATTGCAACTGGAGGAATCGGCTGGGGCCTGCAAATCGGTGCCGACATCACCGACTTTGTCATTGTGCTGAACAGCGAAGACGCTGTCAAGGCCTTCTCGATGGGCGGGAACGTCACTATCGGAGGGAACATCAGCGCTGCTGCGGGCCCGGTTGGGACTGGAGGCAGCGTACAAGCGTCTCTCGCTCACCCGGCTCCTATGTTCTCGTACTCCAAGTCGAAGGGTGCGTGGGGACGTCTCGTTCATCGTCGTGTTCACTCACGCTTTGCTTCAGGTCTATTCGCAGGACTGTCTTTGGAGGGAACCGTGCTGATCGAGCGGAAGGACGCCAACCGCGACTTCTACGGTTCCCCGGTGCCCGCTCGTGACATTCTTGGTGGTCGTGTACCGCCTCCAGAGGTTGCATCAAGGCTGTACGAAGTCATCGAAGCAGCAGAGGGCATTGACGAGACCGGCTTGCCCGAGAACGCATATGTGCCTACCGCATCCGGTGACCACCTGGAGTTGGGGCACAACGGTACTGTCTTCGATGCCGAAGGGCACCACTGATTCTGCATGCCGCCATTCTTTGACCTTGGATTAGATTAGCATCTCATACTTTCACGACTGCTTACGACCACTGCATACCTGTACTTGTCCCGTAGCTTCCTAGTGCTGGAATGGATCTCGAAACGATGTAATGTTACTAATCAAGTCTTCCTTGCAATTACCAAGCAATGTGCGTGCTGGCAAGCCTGGCTTTCGGCCTCGGGTAGTAGGAATTCGGAGCGGTTTTAGGCGGGTCGCTTTGTGGCTGACGCGCGGGCGCTTCAGTCAACACCGACCTTCGTTGCAACGTAGCAGCATTCCGCGCCAGTTGCGACATACACGACATACGTTTGAGCTTACAAACACGAAGACTCGAGCGATACATAATGCAGACACCAAGCCTGCGCGTGTGCTGCCTTCGATACTCTGGAACTATGCTACAACGGTCTTGACTCGGCGGACTGCCGCCATTACAACCGTATGTGAAGGACCCACGATTGAACTGGAAGCCATGAAGCTTGAACCACCTTCAATACGCCACGAGATCGACGGCCGCTGAGGCAGAGCAGGCGTGTAAGGTGAGCCCCGTGTTGCTGTAGCTATGTGAACGACTAAGGCTTCGATCAGACGAACTCGGGAGTACCTCTGGTCAAATCGCTGCCTGCGGTAGTCCCCAGGCTTCAGCACAAATGGGCCAAACGACCTGCGTCCGTCACAATTATATCTCCCCCCTGCAGTCAAAGAAGCATAGCGGTACCGGTGTTCTGTGCTGTACCTCGGTCGGTCAACGGTCCGGCCAACCACAGAAAAGCTGTCCGGACAAGGTTGATCTCTCGCACTGTATATGACGGTGGGATTATCAGGATGCACTACAAGATTGACATCTGTGGGACCGCGTGCGTAGGCTCGAGGTCGATCCTGCATAGGCGAAATAAAGATCGCTCAACGTTATTTTTGACAGGCCTGCGAGTGGTGCGTGCGACCGGGTCCGCGGCACAGCCTGGCAGGAGCTCTCAGCTCCTGCACGGGAGAAGCAACAGGCGCACCTTGCTCCGTCGTGCCTGGCGGTGGTCAGCTGGTGCTCGGCACGCGGCATTGAGGCAAGACCGGCAAGGCTCACTGCGGGTGCAGGCGTCGGGCTCCGGCGTCGGGCGTGGCTTCGCAGCCGTTCCACCCGAGCGCACGCCGCAAGAGCCGCATGGTGCGTGCACGCCTTCTCGAAAGCTCCGGGCCCCGACGAGTGTCCAGGCCCTGCGTCTTGCCCGCCCCTCCTCACTCGCGCGTCAGGGCAGGTCTCGGTGTCCGTGCGGCTATTGCAACAATAATCGTCTGTGGCGCACCTGCCCGCGCCCGGAATACAGGCGGGCGGGCTCGCTCGCTCGCGCAGTTGCCTGGAATGCCTGCAATTGCGGCACGTCGGTGGGGTCGTGGGGCCCCAATCTGGAGCTCGAGGGGCGACCCATGGGGTACGCACATAGCCACATCTACTCGCCAGGAGGACGACTTGCTAATGCACTTTACACCAAAGGCCCTTGCTCGCCGAGCCGGGACGTCAAACTGTCTGACAGTGCCGTCCAACTGGACTCGGGCTGTACACCCGTTCGTGCATACGGCTCACGCGTGGCCCCGACATCGCGGGTCTTGGCAGGCAAAAACTGTTCAACCTACCCCTGTGCGCGTAAAGATTGGGATAGGGGCCTCGCGAACGTCACATACGGAGCGGCCCCAGCTGTGAAAAGTTTGCCTTTTTGTGCAGCGGGACGGGTTAGAGGACCGTCGCGGAAGGATACCGAGCGAAGCCGCATCCTGCGCTGGCCGGCGCACGCATTTGGTTGGGGCACTCGCTGCACAAATTACCGGCGTTCTCGGAGTCATGGGTACGCCACGGCCAGTCGCGGCCAGTCGACCGCGGACATCGGCGACCTCGATACAATCGCCCATTCTCTGAACCTGTGTTCTGCAAGCTCCCCGTCTTCTGGATTCCTCAGCAACAGGGGTCGGGATTTTTGCAGCACATCTCTTCGGGCGCGACGACGCGAGAGCTTTCGCGCTAGACCGCTCGTTGAGCTGGGCCCCTCGTCGACGGTATGGGTATTCCTGTCTCACGTACACGGATGCGGACTGACTCCACGGGCCAGCTCAGGTGGACTCGTCTCGGAAATGGAAGGCGACATGCCGAATTGGCGACGCGAGTGGTTTCAAGGACGGGCCAGGGGCTCGCGCAGAGTGTGCCACGGCCCATGTGAGCGGCCTCGTCCCTGTGCCGCGTGGCACCGAGATTCCGATCTGCGCAACTTGGGAGTGGCTGCTTCTTTCCGCATTAGGAAGGTGCTGTCGTTCGATTGCCTCCAGCCCCTAGCCGCTGTATTGCGGACGCCGGTTTCAGTCAGCGCAATGCTCAGTAGTGGACATGTGCCATGTCACGCGCCTTCGTCTTCCTCTCGAGTGACGAGCCTCGCTGCCTAGCTTGAGCATGTCTGTGAGTTGCAGAACTCACACGTCGTCATGGTCTGTGCACATTTTTGTTAATTCTCGAGTTTCAGATGCACCTCCCGCGCTGTCCTCGTCCAAGTCAGGTACGCAAGACTAAATTCTCGACACCGCCAATATTCCTGGCCGCTGTCTCTCGCACGGCGTGCGTCGAATGACCTCTCATTTTGCTTCCCTCGATCGCTCACACGAACTACGCAGTGTACCACGCCCTGTCACATCCCAGTCCAGGTGACCATTGTCTGACTGCGCGCGTAACGAGCCGCAGCTCGCGGTGACCGTGCATACCATCTCTTCCTGGCCGGTCTGCAAGAGAACATCACAGTGTGGCGCAGCTATTCTCGGTGCAGCCCCTGGGAATTCGTCTGCGACAACGCGCTTTCGTAGGCGGTCATCGCCCGGAGTCCTCGGCGGTGAGTAGACGGTTGTTTGTTCTTGTAATTTGTAGACGGTGTGACCTGTCTACAGGGGCGTGGCGACCTCGAACCCATTCCGCCTCAACGCCGATTGTTAATTCGCCACTTCCCCACACGATCGGCCGTGCCATGGGCGATGCGGGGACGAGGTCACGGAGCGGCCCCGCACTTGCTGTGCCTGCGGTGGCGCTTCCAGATTTGCCATGTTAACGTCCAACTTTGGTTAGCAACTAGGAATGAATTGCGGATCGAGCCAGCCAAGTCCACCGTTCGACGCCTCGATTGCATGTCGATTCAATGTATATGCAGCGGGCGACCCATGATCTCGAGAGCCACGGAGCGTATAAAAAGGCGCAAATCATCGGGAGAACCACCAGGGGCACTCACTCTCCTTCTTTCCTGCTCGCGAAACGATGTCCCAACGCGACTCCTACGGCAAGGAAGACATCCGTCATATCGAGGAGATACCACACTCCGAGAAGGACACCGTTTCCTCCCCCGACGAGCAGTTCGTCTACCCGACGGGGCGCACAGAGGCTACCAGTCGCTGGGGCAGGTTCAGGTCCGTCTCTTCCCTACAGCAGGCTGCTCCCATTCTCACCCCTTTGCAGACAATATTTCGCAGAGCCCCCCATTCCAGCCGGCCAGTTCATCACCCGCTACCCGAACAGATGGTCTAGGTATAGGTACGTCAATGCGCCCCTTGCACGGTCTCCTGCCTTCACTCACCGCCCGCAGGGAGATCATCCGCGAGCCGGCTGCCGAGTTCGTGGGCATGTTCGTGCTCATGATCTTCGGTCTGGCAACAACTGCCAAGTCACGCTCAGCACGAACACCGGTGTGGCATCGAGCCCGAAGGGTGAATACATCTCGACCACCCTCGGATGGGCAGCCGGTAAGCCCTTGCACCCCTTACGCTGTCGCTTTGCTGACGCGAGACGTAGCGGTCGCTTGCGGCGTCTGGGTCTCCGGTGGTATCTCCGGTGGTCACATCAACCCGGCGGTCACCATCGCCTTCGCGACCATGCGCGACTTCCCGTGGCGGAAGGTCCCGCCTTCCTGTTGGCCCAGTTCCTCGGTGCCTTTGTTGCGGCGGCCATCATCTACGGCAACTACCTCGGAGCCATCGACATCGTCGAAGGCGGCGGGGCACGGACAATCTCGGGAACGGCTGGCTTGTTTGCTACCTATCCGGTATGGGTCCACCTTGGCGTCACTGTTCCCTTCGCTGAACCTGCCTGCAGCTGGACTACGTGACAAATATACGAGCATTCTTCGACGAGTTCCTCGGCACAGCCATGCTGCTCATCGTTGTCTGCGCCGTGACAGACAACAACAACGGGCCGCCGCCTCCCGGCTTGGTCCCGCTCTGTCTATTCTTCACACTGGTCGCCATCGGCTCTGCGCTCGGCATGCAGACCGGTATGTTTTCTGTTTGACCGACATGAAAGCCTGCTTATACACTCCTACAGGCTACGCGATCAACCCGGCGCGCGACTTTGGCCCTCGGACGTTCACCGCTATGGCAGGCTACGGCCGTGCGGTCTACAACTTCCGGCATCAATACTGGCTGTGGTGCCCTGTTATCGCCCCGATCTGCGGTGGCATCGGTGAGCGTCCTGCATACAGTTTGCCGGAGCATCCCCTCATGGCACACCTACAGTCGGCGTGTTCTTCTATGACTTGTTCCTCTACCTCGGTAGCGAGTCCATCCTCAACCGCCCCGACAAGCGCGCTCGGCGCGTGCACGCTCACGCCATGGCCGCCGAGCGCACGAAGCCAGGCATCACTGGTCCAGAGCTCGTGTAAAGTTGCTTGTATCAGTCCATCGAGAGACACAAGTGGTGCACCCAGTTTCTCTCTTTCTTTTCATTCTGTCTCCGGCTTTTCAACACTCTTTCGATGTTGTATCAGTAATGTATGTCTATATCATATGTGACCTTCATTACCCCAAGGGTCCGCACGCCATGTGCGGATGTGATAGACTTTCTTCGCAAGCGCCCGCAGTGTCTTGGGCTTAATCTTTCCCATCAATCGTAAAGTCGACTCCACTCCACGACCACGTACCCAGCACTCGGCGTTACCGACGCATTTTAGCGTCGTGATTTCTCCGGGCTGGAGTAACTCTATCATTTTCCTACCGCGGCTGCAATGCTGATGCGCCCCATGCTGTTCTACAGGTTGTAGACGTGCCGCAAGCCGGACGTCCAGCTCCTGCCAGCTTGTACGCCCCCGACCCAAGCTCCGTGCTGAATGCTCCGTCCCGAGACGTCCAGGCTAGCCGTCTCGGAGCTGCTCCCAACCACAGCACCTTCCTAACTTGAAACTCGGCATCCTGCATGATCGACCCGGGGACCTCTGTGTCAGTCAAGCGCCCGTGACAGCTCTCGAAAGGACGCGTCGCAGGCTGTCTGCCCCGTCCGTTCCCCGGATTTGCTCCCCGCAATATTGTACAGGTGTGTACACAACGTCTCCTCCCGTGTTTGCGATCGCGCTCACATGTCACGCCTGCCCGTCCCAGCTCAGCCCTCGTCATTGCCCGGGACCAGCTGACCCCTGCGACAGCCTGCGGCTCATGCTTTACCTGCGAAAAGGCGTGTCGCCGCGGTGGGCCATGGGCTTATGGTCCCTATCAATTGTGCAGAAACCAAGCTGACCATCTGCGGTGGTCACCAAAGATGCGGCCTAGACAAACTTATGCAAATCAACATGAGCCAATCTACGCTCATCGAGAGTGGACTGCGGCATTATGCCCGGTGAGTGCCTTCCTTGCCCATGGGAGTTTCACACGGTGGAGGAGCTCACAGGACCTACCGAAACAGGCACGTCTCGCGCTTTATTCTTGCCCTCCCGTACGGACGGGGCCAAACAAGCCTGGGGCCCCGCATTCCAGTGCTGTGCAGCTCGCTCGCGCACCAGCCTCTTCCCGCTTTCGGGAGGTGCACAACCACATTCGAAATTGCGCACCGTCCATGCTGTTCTCGATCGCGCGAATGACCCGCCAGTCCTGCACGATGGTCTCGTGGGCAAGCTGTGTGTGCCCTGTGGGTATTTAAGTGGCACAGATCCCCCCAGCGCAGATTTTCAGGGCACCTGTGCTTCCCCCGCACGCTCTTCCCACCATGTCCCAGCGCGACTCGTACCCGACCAAGGCAACCGCTAGCGATGAGTACAGCAAGGAGGACGTGAAGCACATCGAGGAGGTACCGCACGTCGGCAAGGCAGACTCTGCGTCGGAGCCTGCGTATGTCTTCCCGACGCGCACCGAAGCCACCGGTCGGTGGGGCAGGTTGAGGTACGACGTTCACCTTTTGTACTATTTCTCCTCGATATTGACGGTCTTGTCAGGCAATACTTCCAGGAGCCTCCTATCCCGGCAGGCCAGTTCATCACCCGTTACCCAACCGCTGGTCACGGTTTCGGTACGTATCGCGTCCAGTTTGTCCCCTCCTCCCTCATCCGTGTCCCAGAGAGATCATTCGCGAGCCTGCGGCCGAGTTCCTGGGCACCATGGTGCTCATCACCCTTGGTCTTGGCAACAACGCTCAGGTCACTCTGAGCGCGAATCCGGCCATCGCCCCCACCCCCAAGGGCGCATACATCTCGACCACCATGGGCTGGGCAGCCTGTACGTCAGAGAGCTCTATTAATGTTCTCTCATCTCACCGGTTTCTTCCTAGCCACTGCCGTCGGCGTGTGGGTGTCTGGCGGTATCTCTGGCGGTCACATCAATCCTGCGGTCACCATCGCCTTCGCGACCATGCGTGACTTCCCCTGGAAGAAGGTGCCCATCTTCCTGCTCGCGCAGGTCCTCGGTGCTTTCTGCGGCGCGGCATTCGTCTACGGCAACTATCTGGGCGCTATCGACATTCAGGAAGGCGGCAGCGCCCGCACCACCCCCGGCACGGCAAGCCTGTTCGCGACATACCCCGTGAGTACTCCGCCGATGCCCGGATGCTGGTATGCTAAAGTCACTACTTCTAGTTGGACTACATGACCAACATTCGGTGCTTCTTCGACGAGTTCCTTGGCACAGCCATGCTCCTCATTGTAGTGTGTGCGGTGACGGACAACAACAACGGCCCTCCGCCTCCTGGCCTGGTGCCGCTGGTCTTGTTCTGCACGCTGATTGCCATAGGATCGGGTCTTGGAATGGAAACTGGTGCGTCATCAGCGCGCGAGGTTGGACCGCTATTTCTGACACCGTGGAACAGGCTATGCTATTAACCCCGCCCGTGACTTTGGTCCCAGGACATTTACAGCCATGGCCGGCTACGGACGTGCAGGTACGTCTGACATTGTCTCTGCTGTGGAACGTCTCGCTAACACTGGCCTCAGTCTACAACTTCAGCATCAGTACTGGATTTGGTGCCCCATCCTCGGTCCAATCTGCGGTGCTATCGGTGAGTGTAACCGCTGAATTTGTCGAGTCCATCACTGATCTTCCGTCGTCAGTCGGTGTCTTCGCTTACGATCTGTTGCTCTATCTCGGAAGCGAGTCTGTTCTCAACAGGCCAGACAAGCGCGCACGCCGTGTTCACGCGCACGCTATGGCAGCGGAGAGGACGAAGCCAGGTATCACTGGCCCAGAGCTTGTCTAAGCGGACATCATTATTCTTGACACGAAACACACTTTCATTTTCTGGCAATCTCTGTATCTATATCACTTTCGATGCAGTGTTGTACTATAGCTATGACATACATGACATATCGCTGCAACAAGCAAGGAAAACGACATTCGAACTTGTCCCGGGTGCCATGCTTTGATCCTGAACACAACACTTTCCAAACTTGGCATGTTTCCGGGGTTGTGCCGCCATCACTGATGCACAGACGCAAAGCGCGCGCCAAACCCCGCCCCGCACCGATACGCTTTGGTCCCGCCTCCTGCTGCTTGGGGTTGGTCTCGTTCACAGACCTCGCTGTCACTGTCTCCCACGACGACGAAGGCACCTATCCCAGTTTCTCTCTGACGACTGCCGATTACTCGCGCGTTATGAAGGACACGAAGAGCCTGCCACTGTCTCCAGGCGGGTCAGACAACGCGGAGGAGCGGAAAGGGCTGCTTTGGGAGGAAGGCGACGATGAGTTGACGCGGGACGAGGCCGTCCATGCCAAGGCGTCGAGCTCGCGCCGGAGGAGGTGCTGCTCGGTCGCTCTCATTGCCCTCATCCTCTCTGCCGTCGCTGTGCCCGCGCTGTACGTCGGGCTCAGGACGCCTAGACCAGTGGCCGACTTCGACAGCCAGAAGTTGCGGAGCAACGGCACGCACCAGTTCAAGAAGACCGCGCTCATCGTGTCTATCGATGGCCTGAGGTGCGTGCTCGTGCTTCCGGTGTTATGTGCGTTGCCCAACTCGACGCTAGGGCGGACTATCTCGACCGAGGACTGACGCCGCACCTGCTGGCCATCGCGAAGAAGGGCCTCCGAGCAAAGTCGATGCAACCTGTGTTTCCGGTGCGTGTATGATTCAGCCCATACTGTCACGCTAGCTGATGCGCTTGTCTAGACATTGACATTTCCGTGAGTGACTGATACTTCAGACTATACGGAGCGTTGACAAAGGCTGCCTTTCCAGCAACCACTGGGCACTCATGTAAGCTTTCTGCCTTCTCTGGCAACGCAAAACTCACGCCTTACAGGACAGGTCTCTATGCTGAGTCTCACGGGATCGTCGCAAACGTGCGTCCTATGGTTGTCTGAACAGAATTTCCGTTCTAACCGTCCCCAACAGAACTTCTGGGATCCCCAAAGCCACACAGAGTTCCACTATAATCGCGTCGAGTCATGCTGGAATTCATCATGGTGGTTCGGTGAACCGGTACGTCTAGGACTTCCCTGCAGTATGAGCGTCAAGTCTGACGTCTGGTGTAGATGTGGGAGACCGCGGAGACTGCGGGTATTACTACTGCGAACCTTATGTGGTGAGTCGACTTATCGCCCGACATAGATGTGGGTCTCACGTCTACCCAAGGCCAGGTCCTCCCCGCACCAGCAGAGGGGTTGAACCGACATACTTCATTCCGTGGAAGGTATGTTGTGCGACATCAACTGCCAACATCCGTCTCAAATGTTTTGGAATTTCAGGATAAAGTACCACTGAAGCAGAAGCATGATCAAATCATGGAATGGATCGACCTTCCGTTGGAGAAGCGTCCTCAATTGATCATGGGCAAGTCTTGTCTGAACTAGTCATGTTCACGCTGCTCATGAATGACGCGTAGCATACGAGCCTTCACTCGATCAAGCGGGTCATTTGGCTGGTCCCAAGTCTGAGCTTGTCAACGTACGTGTGAAGCGCGACATCTCGTTCTGTTCCTAACTCAGCGAACGCAGCGAGTTCTCAAACAAGTTGATGTCTTCGCCAAGGATATACACGACTCCTTGGAAGCTAGAAACCTGACTGACATTGTCGACGTCGTGTTTGTCAGCGACCACGGCATGACAGACACCAGTCATCCAAGTTCATATACATCGACGACATTCTTGGTGACGGTTTCAAGGAGATCGACCATGTTGATGGTGCGTTTAGATTCGTTCTCTCGTCAGTTGTATCGACTCCTTCTGTAGGCTGGCCTTCCATGGGTATTCGGTTCTCACCCAAGGCCAATGTTGCCAACTATCTGGACATCCTTACGCAGGCTGCGGCTGCCAGCGGCGGAAAGTTCGACGTGTTCACGCATGACACTATGCCCTCACGCTATCACTTCTCACACAACCCGCGCATCGCCCCGATCTATGTCGTCCCAAGAATTGGCTACGTCCTCACCGACCACATCACGAACGACAACGGGCTGAGCAAGGGGGTACGTGTGCCGTGCTGCCCCTGATGTCCTGGCGCTGATGCACCTGCCGCAGAACCACGGCTACGACAACCACGAGCCGTCGATGCACGCGATGTTCGTCGCCCACGGGCCCTTCTCGTCCGTCGTGAAGGCGATCAAGCAGAGCGACGAGAGCCGGCTCTTCAAGCGGCTGCTCTCGCGCCCGAACAAGGGCTGGCACTCGACGTCGAACGACACATACGTGATGGACACGTTCCAGAACGTCGAGATCTACAACCTCATGATGAAGCTCGTTGGCATCGAGGGGCGTGCCGCGCCGACGAACGGCACCAAGGGCTTCTGGGACAAGTATTTCTGAGGGATTTAGAGGTTTTATTGGGTCTTGTTTTACACTAATGTCGGATGCTGTAATGTTATAGACTGCGCTGTCTCGCGCTTGTGGATCATGTACTATGCTACACCAATCGATTGTTCTCTTTCGATAGCATGTTGGAATACCTCCTTGCCGCTGATATCATGAGTGTGGGAAGGGCATGTGCATACATGATACTACGACGTCATTTGTCTTGTTTACCATCTGTATGTTCTCTGATGTGTAATCGACGCCTGCGGTAGGCATTGGCACTCTACAGCTTGAACTCGTTCAACACGCAGGCGAACTTGCCTCACTCGAACTAGTTGATATGTAAGCTCCCACGCATGACAGTAATGTCTTGGCGGTGGCAGGGCCAACTGACGTGTCCGCAGGCCATCTCCCGCATCCGCAGCCCAACGAGCAAACCACGACATCCTCCTGGAGGTCGCCTTCTCCCTCTGGAAGCCCGACCTGGCCGCGCTCGCGCTCGTCTGCCGCGCCTGGCTGCCCGCAGCGCGCGAGGGGCTCTACCGGCGGACGTACATCGACCTGCAGCAGCGCAGCGTGCCCGCGCTCGAGCGCACGCTCTACGCACGCCCACACCTGCGTGCGCTCGTGCGGCACCTCTGGGTGCGGCGCGGCGACGCGGGGACGGTGTACTACCCGACGCTCGCGTGGCTCGCGCTCCTCCCCGCGGGCGCGCTGCGCTCGGTCGTCTTCGCGCAGTTCACAGACGCGGCGCTCTTCCGCAGCGTCCTCCGCCATCCTGCGCCGCGCGCCGCGCCGGCCCTCGTCGTGCGCTCGCCGAACCTCGTCTCCCCCGTGCAGCTCGCGGACGCGCTCGCGGCGCCGACGCTGCGCGCGCTCTCGCTCGCGCTCGGGACGTGGGACGGCGAGCTCGCGCAGTGCGCCGCCCCCGCCGCGCTGACGCGGCTCAGCCTGTCGGCGGACACCGCGGCCGTGCCGGTCGCGCAGCTGGCGCGCCTGCTGGAGGCCCTGGCTCCGCGCGGGGCGCTCGCGCGGCTCGACCTCGAGGTCACTACACTGGGCAGCGAGGACATCCCGCTGCTGACCGCCGCACTGCGGCGGCACTCTGAGGGCCTGACGCACCTCGCCGTGACGGGCCGCGAGCGCATGACGACGGAGCCGTTCATGGACGCCCTCGCGGGCGCGCTGCCGCACCTCGCGCGCCTGCACTGCGGCTTCGGGACGTGGACGCCGGCGCTGCTCGCGCGGCGGCCGCCCGCGCTCGCGGCGCTCACGCTCGTGTGGGGCGTCGACGGCGTCGCGTTCGCGCCCGGGCCGCTCGGGATGGGCCTGTGCGCGGCGCCCGCGCCCGGAAACACGCCGTTCCCGTGCGACGCGTGCGCGCAGGCGCTGGCGGCGGCGGGGCCTGGGACACGTTCGAGCCTGCGGCACATCACGCTCGTCCTGCCTGCGCTCGTGCGCGCGCGCGCGGACTCTGAGCGGCGGCGCGCGGCGGCCTCGCGCGCCTCGGGGCGGCGTGCGCAAGTGCCGGGGTCGTGCTCGAGGTGCGGTCGATGGACGACTTTGCGGTCGACGTCCTCGAATAGACGGGCTCGCTTAGAGCCTGTCGAGTCATTTTCTTGTGCGCATTTGAATATACGCATCCTGCGCCTCCAGAGCGACTCGCGCCCCCCCTCTTCTTCACGCGTGCCGGCGCTAATCGGACTTTGGCGCCGGCAGGCTGTGCCGGAGCCACGGTTTCGAGAGGCTGACGTTATTGAGGTGAGCGCAAGCCCTCGGCCGGCCGGAAGACGATGGGCCTCGACGAACACCGTTGGTGTCCAACGAGGTTTTAGATGACCTGGCAGACTCGCACCGGTGAGCGAGGGTGGGTCGAAGAAGGAGTCAGAGGCTGCGGACGGCGGACCACCGTGAGTTTGTTACCCCGCAAGAGGACATCGTGACACGGTCCCTGTCGGCGTCTGTTCCACCTTCGATCGACATGATCTCCAGCTGCGTGGAACACCCCGCGCGTCGCCTCGTCCACAGCGGCCGACACCGTTCTCCCTCGCCTTGACTCACCCACCACCACCACCGCCTGCGCTCGTCAGACAGCCTCGTCTCGACACACTTCCTCCGTTGTCTCACCCCTGGCACAGATCGGCGTCGCCGAGCGTTCGTGACGCTGCTGCCGCCTAGGCCCAGCCTGCCGCGCGAGACTAAACGCGGAGCCGTGCCTGCGGAATTAATCCCCGACACCAAGCGTGCCCAGTGCGCCTTCAACAGCCCCCGCTTTGTCATGACAGCTGTGCCTGGCACCTATTCAGTTCGACTCACTTTGCCTTTAGCCTCCATCCTTATACACGCCGCGCCCCTTTTGCGCACCCCAGCTCGCATCTCCCAACAACGACTACCATGAGTACTGCGTCCAGCTCTTCGTGTTCCATGTCAGAGGACTGTGTGCCACCCTCCTCGCCTTTGCCTCCGTCCTACTCTCCTCCCGACGCGTCGCCTCCGTACGCGTCGGAACCGCATGATGACGAACGCCGGCTCGACTACGTCGCGCGTGTAAACAGTCGCACCCCGCATGGTGTGTACACCAAAGCGACACGTCGAGTGTCCGTCACTCTGAGAAACCAGGAGGACGGCCTCGACATGCCTGTCTACGCCAGACACACAATAGTCGCTGGCGACATTACTCTGCGGGACAGGGACGTCTCCTCGGTCTCCGTAAAGGTCAGCCCTTATCCTGTGTATCCTCCCTTACCGAAGCTGACTGGGGTTTCTACAGCTTGAAGGGAGGCAGACAATGTCCCTCGTCGAGGGCGGCAGCTGCTCTCGCGTCCTGTTTGCAACCAAGCATAGCTTGTGGCGGCGCGGTGAACAGGCACAATGCCCGCGCACGATCCCCTTTTTTGTCCCGTTCCCGCCTACGTGCAGCTCCAAGTCAGGAGACACCCCAACGCCACCTTCTTACGAGGTCAGCTTCACGGGAGCACCTGGTCTGCGAGTGCAGATATTCTATTTCCTCAGCATCAGCATCAAGCGGCCCCCACTGTCGCTTTGGAACCGGCACACGACGTACGTGACCCGTCTGTTGCCTTCAAAGGGTGCTGACCCGCAATCTAGGATTGTAATACCTGTCAAGTACCAGCCACGGTCCCGGCCCTACCTCCCAATCTCCCCCGGTCTCTACCCGTTCCTGTCTACAGTCAAGACAGCGCCAGAAGAATGGCACCAAATTAGCTCTCCGATAACTTCCCGTGACGAGAATGTGGATCCATTAGAGTGTCATGCAAGTTATTCGTTCTCCTACCCGGATCCATTCGCTGACCGTAAACACACAGCTATTTATTCCTGCAGTCCAAATTTATGGTCTTCCGGATATTATTCCGTTCCATGTCCAGGTCACCGGCTCGACAAAGTCACTGTCATATCTTGTTGGGTTCTCAGCACCGCGGCAGCCATCGAAGTCACCTACACGACGGCGGTGGTCGCGCAACTCGACCTCGCTCAAGAACCCCTATCCCCCGACAGACCTCTCCAAAACCGTCTCGCGGGCATCGTCCATCCAGCCGGGCACGCTGCCCACAAAGTTCACCGAGACGTGCACGCAGTACCCGTGGTCGGTGCAGAATCCGTACCTGTTCATCGGCGGCACGGCGGAGGACCTGATGTCGCTGCACTCGGTGCGCACGCGCGAGCAGCAACAGCAGCAGCCGCGCGACGAGCTCGTGCTCCGCGTGTACCTCCTCCGCCAGGTCACCGCGCGCGTCAACGGCCAGAAGGCGTGGCGCAACACCGTCATCGGCGAGGGCGCGCTCTGGCCCGCGGGGCGCCCGCCCGACATCGAGCAGGACGCGCACGCGGCGGCGCGCAGCGCGCTCGACTGGGCAGGCGAGCTCCGCGTCGACAAGGACGTCACCGCCCCGTCGTTCTCCGCGGGGGACCTCACCGTGAAGGTACGTTGCCCCCTCCATGCGCTGTCCGCCCGCCGCCGCGCGTGACACTCATCGGAGCACCGTTTTTTGAATCTGTGCAGGACTTTATCATCGTCCAGCTGTCCCCGGCGCGCGCAGACCGCTCGCCGCTCGCCGAGATGCAGATCTCGCACCCCGTCCGGCTCGTCACCGACACCTACCGCGACGTCCCGGAGCCCTCGGCGCGGTAGCGCGCGGGCCTCTTCCAGGCGCCTCTCTTTCTTTCTTTTCCTTCGGCCGAGCTCGCGCCCGCGAGCCTCACCCGCCGGCAGCGTGATGGCCACCGTCATGGCGTCATCCGCACGCTTTGCGCCGCGCCGCGCAGCAAACCGGCTCCCCGTTCAGCCCCAGAGGAGGACTCGGGGCTTGTCGGGCGCGGTCGTCTTCATTCGTAGTGTAAATCCACGCTTGTAATCATGGATGCGTCACCGGACGGACGGACGTTTTTTTTTGTATGTAAATGGCGCTGGGGTGTACATGTTGTAGAATACTGTGGCCACAACATTGATTGTCTCTTAGACTCGCGAGCCTGCCCGGCCGCTTGCGCGCCGTGGGGGCCGCGTGCGCTTTTGCACCCCCTGTCGGGGCAGCGCGCGCTTTGTGGGACAAGCTGAGCTCTGCAAACATGTGTCTCTTATCTCGGCCGCGTGTAGGGTCATTCGGATTTGGCAGGCGGTGCCTTGGGATCCTAACATGACCAAACAACACAGGGCTTGAGTGCATCGTCGAGCACATGCGTGTACGTCTGGAGAGCAGCGAGGGGTCCGCCCGGTCCGCGGCAGCTCGTGGCGGAGCGCGTAATTCGAAGAAGTGACGATGTGACACTGGGGTAACGGCATAAGGGTTCAGCGGAGGACGTCCGAGCACGTTGACGTTATGGTCTGTAATGTGCCAGCAGAAGGATGTCTCCGCAATCGAGCCACCCTCACTGCATGTATGTCAGGACGGCGATTGATCGAAAAGCAATACCTCCGTACATCGCTGTCTCGCTCATGCGGCTCGTATAACTACTAATATGAAGTTCGTGGATCGTGAAGGTTGCGAAATTATCGTAGCCGCATGGTACTACTGCACGACGAAGAATTTATTAACTACGAGAGATTGACAGAGCAGGGATCGCGCAGACGTCCAGCTTTACACCGTTTAATCATCCTTGTGACTCATGGTGATTGCTCGCTCGCACGCTGCCTGTATCAATATCCCAGCTCAGGATACCTGTGTGAGACAGTTCCAACGTCGAGAATCGAAGCGATCCTAGACGAGAACATGGACTCAGCGACTGACCCCACGACCTCGCTACAGCGCTCCAAGACATGCATGGCAGGGGCGTAGGCACGACCATGGGACCCCGCCTGCAGGCAGACCCTCTGCAGCTGCGGGAACCTCCGCGTGAGGACCCGCTCCAGCGAGTGCCAGTCCTTCTGCCGCAGGACCGTGTCGAGAGTCCTTGCGGTGTCGCTATTCGCATGACACCCGAACAAGAACACGACCCAAGTTCGTGGATGCCGTCAGTCGGCGTTTCGTCCAAGTCGCGGAGCAAGTACGCCCAGCCGTGCCGACCCACTCCTCCACGCTGCGCTCTCGTCCGTAGTCGACGAATGGCGCTAGGCGCATTCCCAGCGTGAGACTCCGGAGCGTGCGCGCGGCCTGCGGAGCGAGGCGCGGCGTGTCCTCGCCTAGGATGTACGCGAGAGATCGCAGATCAGGCCACGAGCGCACGAGCGGGGACATGTACGGCCTAAATGGGTTGCATAGCGTCAGCTCGCGCAGCGCGAGCGGATCAAGGTACGAGCAGAACGGGCGTGCATCCCGACCGCCGCCCAGGTGCAACCGCTGCGGACCCGTCATGCTCAAAGGCGGTTGCGAGCGCGCGTACGTGCAAGGCGGGTCGTCCGGAGGGCGATGGTCAATGGGGATGGGGTCAAACACAGCATCGAAGCTAGCCATGACGAGCCGGTCGATGCGTGAGAAGAAGTGCATAACGTTCACCGCGATCTCAGGAGTACAGTGTTGCCCAAATATGCGCAACTCTCTGAGAGCTGGCTTCACTGGCGTCGGGAATTGATCGTCAATGATGCGACTCCTGATTTCTTGTAGTTCGAGTGCCGACATTTGCGGCAGGAGCATGACGATCGCCCGCACTTTCTCGAATGAAAGTAGTTCATCCTCCAAATGGCTTGGCAGCACTCGCCATGGAGGCGCAGCTCCTGGACAGCCTTGCGCACGCGCGCTGACCTGGAGAGGTTTTTGTAGAGCACATCGATGGTTGCGGTATTGGAGCAATTGCAACCATATCTCCAGGAGTTTTCAGTTGAGCGAAAGGCGTCGTACCAAGCGTATCTGCATGGTGGCCAAGAGAGCCTTCGGAACAAGATGGGAGTGGTGTATGCGCACCAGCTGCGACATACGCAGGAGCAGGTCTTGAGAGCACGACGGTCTGATCGTAGATGATCCAGGATCTCGAACAGCAGCTCCTCCGGAAGGCGTCGTTGCCTAGAGGCCCATTCACCGTCGGGAGTAAGAGCGATGCCGCATCTCTCAAGCCGTGCCAACAACTCGGTGAAATGCATGAAGTAATCTGCACAGGACGGACGTCAGCGATGGAATCGGACTGCACTAAGGAAATTGCTTACCTTTTGCTGGATGTAGTGAAGCAGCGAATGGAACCGCTGCAAAGGTGCCTGTTTTATACAGGAGAGACTGACGCCGAGCGCCACAGCTGTCAGAGTCACCAGGAGTCATATCGCTCTGACCCGTGGTAAGCGCATGGCTTGATGCTACCTTCATTCCCATAATAATGCTGCCCGTGACACCCGTGAAGCAGCAGTCAATCTCATTCCGGAGTTTGTCACCACATTACATACTGAATGGAGACGAAGTCTTGCGCGAACCCGGTAGTATCGAGGAGACGTGCAACATTGGGGGAGAACTGAGATCGCGCGACCTCTTCAATGACGGCTCCGCAACGTTGCACTATAGGTCCTTCCCATCCGCCCGTATGCGATCCGACCTGCATACGGACGGTCCGTAGCTTGGGGAACTTCTGCACGATCGTGTGCTCGAGGCGTGTCCAATTGCAATTTCGAAGGGACGCTCCGAACTCGCCGGGGAGTCTTGGACTACCGGGATACCACAGGAGGAAGACAACGCCCAGCGTGGTAAGATCCAGGGCTGTCGTGGACTCTAGGCCCCGTATCAACCATTCCCAGCCTAATGTGACGCATCCCTCCACGCCCAGCGCTTCGACTTCGTTGTACAGTCGCATCGCGATGGTGAGGGACTCGAGCGTGGACGAGACACTCGGGGAGAGAATAGGGAGGTTGAAGCCCGCCACATACGCCAACGACCGCAGGTTCGGCCAGGAGCTCGTGAGGAGCGCGAGGTGCGACACAAACGGGTGAGATAGTGTGAGCTCGCGGACAGCGGGGGCGTCGATCAGCCTGCAGAAGTGCAGAGCGCGCGCTGCGTCAACTGAATAGGAAGCGTACGCGTCTAGCGGAATGTCGACGACGAGGGAGTGCACTGGCGTGACTATAGGGTCTCCGTCCTCCTCCGGCGTGTACATCAGCGCTACCTCGAAGCTACTGAGGACAAGGCGACCGATGCTGGAAAAGAGTTGCTGGACCTTGAGCTCATCGAGGGAGTTCAGAGTATTACCGCAGCGAATATTCCCGTTGAATCGTAGCTCCTTCAGGGGTGTTTCTCGTGAAGTGATCTTGGATCGTCTCGTCAGCCGCCGTGCCGAAGCGACAGTCTAGGAATTCCAAGGCGGCGAGTTTGGGCAGCAGGTCGACAATTGCGCGCACGGTTCCAAGCTGGATATCGCTGTACGATGGGTCACATCTCGAGGAGATGCGCAGATCTTGTATCGTTCCGCATAGTCGTGGTGAAGACAGAAGAGACTGATGAAGCGCTTGAAGACCTGCGCCGTGCGCAGTCTGGCAGGTAAAGCCTGACGTGAAGCCCGAGGGCCAAAGTTGTGACGCCAGGCGTTGCGACACGGGGGCCACGAGAATCGGCGGAAGATGATTGGCGTCACGTAGGCGCACCATGAACGGGAGACCTGAGAGCAGGCCTTGAGAACGTGTTTGTCGGGACGGAGGTAATCCACGATCTCATACAGCAGCTCGTCAGGCAGCCCTCGATGTCTCTCGTCGATCGCTACTCGTCTGTCCAGTGTTGTGGATCCCAGCATGGTACGCTACTAGCAATGATGAGCATCCCTGCCATCGCGTATGCATGGACACAGTTGCTTACCTGACGATCGCTCGTTGTGAATAGCGAGTGAGATGTCCTGCGACGAACTACGCTCTGCACAAGCGAAAGGCGCATGTGAAGGTAATGGGCAGGAACAACCCACTGAAAGGCTGTCCAGGCACACAAAAGCACGACGTCGGGTTTATCAGGGGCCGATCAGATGCCAAACACACAAGCATGGTTGGAAGTTGATTCGCATATGAATTAAGACACCACAGGTAATACAGAGTACAGAGATCATACAAGTAGACAGAAGAACGTGTAGAGGAACAACAACAGCATGACAATCCGTAGCGAGACATGAAATAAGACGAGAGGAGGAAAGCAGACGGGGAACGTGCAAATACAATAGGAACAACATTTACAGCTCCTCGTCGGAGAAGACCTCCTCGCCACGCTTGCGGCGTGCCATGCGCTCCTTCTTCAGCTTGCGAGCCTCAGCGGAAGTGAGCTTCTTAGTCTTCTTGACCTCGATCTTGTTACCCATGGCGTCGTACTGGTCCTCATCCTCGCCAGCCTTCTTGTCGATGCGGGGACCGGAGCCCTGGCCCTCGACCCAGTTGTGCCCAGACGCCTCGAGGCGACCGTCGCGCATGGCCCAGACCTCCTTGCAGAGGGACTCCGAGAAGTCGCGGTTGTGCGTGATGACGAGCACACCGCCCTCGAACTCCTTGAGAGCCTTGATGAGCGCAGCGAGTGACTCACGGTCGAGGTAGTTGGTCGGCTCGTCCAAGCACATGATGTGCGGGCGACGCCAGGTCGCGGCACCGAGGACGACCTTGACCTTCTGACCACCAGAGAGACCGCGCATGGTGTTGTGAGAGACGAACTCGGCGTCGAGACCGAAGTCCGCGAAGTGCTTCTCAATCTCGCGACGAACGAGAGGGCGGAGGAGACCGAGGCGCTGAGCCTCACGAGTGTCGACTTCGAGGACCTTCTTCTCGAAACCGCGCTTGATGAGCTCGTCACGGGACATCCAGATGTTCTCGGACGACGAAAGGCCCTTGAAGGAGATCTCGTACTCGTAGGACTGCTTGAGCTTCTTGCGGGCAAGAATCTCGTCGATCAGACGCTTCTGGCCCTCGACAACGACGACGGAACCCTCCTTCATCTTCTGCTGCTCCTCCTCGGAGATCTGGCGCGAACCCTTCATCATCTCCTCGAGATCCTCACCAGTCTGGTAACGCCAGAGCATGTACTCGAGAGGAGTCTTGTCGAGGTGCTGGTCGATGTGGTGGAACGCGTGCTGGGCGACGTAACCAATGACCAAGTTAGGGTGCTTCCAGATCTCACCGCCGCAGTTGGGCTCGGTATCACCGATGAGGAGCTTGACGAGGGTCGACTTGCCGGAACCGTTGGGGCCGAGGATAGCGACACGAGACGAGAGCGAGACCTGGAGGGTGATATCATAGAGCTGCTGCTGAGTCTGCGATGGGTACTTGAAGCCGACACCGCGCATCTTGATCAGCGACTTCTCCTTGGTCTTGACACCCTCAAGCAGAGGGGGGTCGGGGAGCTTGAACTGGTAGTCCTCAGCCGCCTCGAGCGTGTAGTACGAGCGAGCCTCGGGGACAGCCTTCATGAAGGACTCCAGGTTGCCACGGTAGCGCTTGAGCTTGAAGCGGTTAAGGTGGAGGACGTCGGTGATGACGTTGTTCAAGAAGCCCGAATCGTGCGAGACAATGACTAGAGAAATCAGTTAACACTATCCATGAATGAATGCGAAAAGACAAAACGTACTCGAAGTGCAGGTCTTGAGACTGGTGAGGTAGTTCTCGAGCCAGGCGACGTTGACGACATCCAAGTGGTTGGTCGGCTCATCGAGGAGGAGAATGTCAGCCTTGAAGAGCATGGCGCGGGCGAGCGCGAGCTTCATCTTCCAACCACCGGAGAGCGAGCCGATGGGCTGCGCCTGACGCTCGTCAGAGAAGCCGACGGAAGCGAGCGCCTCGATGATCTCCTCCCGGTTGGCCTGGATACGCTTGTCCGCGACGATGAACTCGAGGACAGAGGTGTCGGCCTCAGAGCCGTCGATGTCGTGCTCGACGTAGAAGGTGCGGACCTCGTCCGGCGACGGGAAGCCCTCGACCTGGCCGTTGGTGATAGCGCGCATGAGGGTCGACTTGCCAGTACCGTTGCGACCGCAGAGACCGTAGCGGTGACCACGCTTAAGGCGGAGGGTAGCGGTGTTGAGCAGGATCTTGGCACCGTAGGCGAGCGAGAACTGGCAGTTGCAAAGATCCTCACCCTCCTCCTCGTCCTCCAGGGCCTCATCGGCCTCCTCGCCGATCGTAGCAGACTTGATGACCCACTCGTTGGCGACCTGAACGGGGTCGGGCGAAGCAGCGAGGAACTTGAGGTAGGGAACAAGCGTCTGCCACTGCGACGAATCGAACTCCTTCGCGTTGACGAGGTTGGCAGCGAGATTGGACGCGTACATGGTCTCGACATTGCCAGCAGACGGAACGGGGTTGGCACCGAGCTGCTTGTAGACGGCGATGAGAGAGTGCGCGAGCTGCTTCTCATCTGCGAGCTTCAGGGGAGGGAGGTCAGAGCCATCGCCAGAGGGGACGTTGCCGACCTGGCGGAGGGTTGCGATGGCGCGGCCAACGACGGAGCGGGCCTCAGGGTCACCGATGGTGGTCTCAACCTTCAGAAGACCGGGAAGAAGCTTGGGGATGAAAGGACGAACGGTGACCTCGGAGTCGACGAGCTTAGCCATGTTGTCGACGATGACAGCCACCTTACGCTTCGTCGCGGTGAGCTTCTCGTTAAGACCACGAGACAAGAGGGGGACCATGAGGGAGAGGGTAGGCGAATCAACTTCAGAAACGAATGTGGTGGCGGAGAGGAGTCCGATAGTGGGGACAACCTTCTCAACGGGATTAATAAGAGCGTCAATTAGAGCAGGAATAAAGCGTTCGATATCCTTGTTGGAAACGAGAGCTGTGGCCTTTTCAAGCGTAGCACGGGCCGCCTTCTTCACGTCGGCCTTGGTGTCCCAGATAGCCTCAGCGAGGATAGGGACGATGTCTGGGGTGGCACGAGCAATCTGCACGGGGGCAGAGGCGATGAGCTGATCAAGGACGGTGAGCGAACCGGTCTTGATCTGCCACTTGCCGGCAGTCTTGATCTCGTGAAGAAGAGCGGGCAGCACAAGTTTGGTTGCCCAGGGGTTCATAGCGGCGACGTACTTCCTGACCGCCTCGACGGCCGCTGTCCGGACAGCGGGCATCTTGTCGGCGAACGTCTCGAGGAGCGCAGCGTACAGTCCGCTGTCGACGAAGAGGGGCTCAAGCGCCCGGATGGCGGGGGTGGACGCCAACGCAGCAACTGCATCAGCAGCGCCTTCACGGGCAGCTGGGGACTTCTTGTCCTGAAGCGCCTTCACGACAGCATCGGTGAAGCCGACGGACTGGAGAGCAGCGGGACCCTCCTTTTCGGCGAGAGCAGCAAGCTGGGCTGCAGCAGCCTCGCGGTTGGCCTTGTCAGCGACAAAGAGGCCGGTGATGTCGAACTGGCCCGCAGCGGGAGCGACAGCGGCCTTGAGGGAAGCGGGGGAGGGAGTAGAAGCAGCGGTAGCGGTAGCAGCTGGCATCTGCGCGTTGGACATGGCTGTCAGAAGGTCAAAGCAGGACGGCAGGAGCTGCCGGGTGCACTCACTCTGAACGATGGTATACTCTGAATACTACTTGTTTTAGGGTGCGTAACGCAGGAAAAGGCCAAGCGTCGAACAAGGAATCAGAAACACTCTATTTCTATATGGCCAAAGGCCTGGAGATAGCGTTGGTCAGCGTTGCTGTACGCGGGGCGCGAGGAAACAGTTGCTCACCTCTAGGGGTACAGAAAAGAGAAAGAGGGAAGAGTGGGGATAGCCTTGTTTCACGCTGCCGAGTCTTATAACCAGACTTGTGCTCCAGGTCGGACTTTAAAAAATTGAGGGCCAAACACGTGGGGAATGCCGAGCGCTTAGGCCCGACTCTGCCAAAGCGGTCCTCGTTCCTCGCCTCCATCGCGTCTCCTGCTCTTCACCATCGCCTCCAGGACCCTCATGCGGGCTCTCACGACAGCCCTCAACCGATGCTCTCACTCTGGGAAGCCCTGGCACTACTCAGAAAGGGTCCAAGATAGCTTACAGCCCGGCACCGCCGCGCACTTACCACGGTCGCGTCACCGGCCCTCGTTCCCTCCGTTTTGCTACGTTATCGCTCTGGGAAGAGCTTCTCGGCCTGCGATAGACGAGGCCAGCTGTGGGAAGGTCGGAGCGGTGCTCTTTCACACGCCGATACCTCGAAATGGCCGTTTGGTCCTGATTAGTCTCGTACACGGTCTGGCTCTAGCCTCTTCTCGGTCTCCACGGCGGGGCACACGTCGGAATTTCGTCAATTGTCTCCGTGTCCTCTCGCATTTGGGCGAGCCGACCATCGCCTATCACGATGCTTGGTGCACCGCACCTGTCGAGATCCGTCTCCTGTGCAGCTGACCTGCGGCGTTGCCTTCTCATCCGACATTTGATCGTCCAGCTATGCCGAATGCGCGGGGGCGACCTCGCGAGGTAGTCAGGCGCACCGCTGACCGGCAACGGTTGCTCCTGGCCCGCTTACCATCGCCAGCTACACTGCGCCTGAACTCTGGCCAGTCTCCACCGGGAGGATTACGAATGCGGGGTAAGTCCGTGCCTTGGGGGCCCGCCTGGAGATCGCAACATCGGGAACGAACTGATCGGTAGGTGCTTGATTGCTCTGTTGTCGCTTTTTGTTGATCTTGCACTTTGGCGGCTACCCGTGGTAGCATGCATGCGAGCTTCTGCGAGGCCAGCGTGCATGCAGGTCTCTTGCTCGGGCATTGCGCTGTGCAACATGGGAAGGTCAACTCAATTGACGCAGTGTCTGCGCTGTGCAGAGGTGGATACGTTGCATATTAGCTTTAATACGTGAAAGAATTAATAGTCCGCTGTGTGCAGTGCAAACACAATGCATTCAAATGAGCCTGCGCATGCGTGCATGTAAGAAGTTTACTTGACCACACATCGCGTTCACCAATCCATCCTGATTATCGAGGGCCATAAAAATATCATCGTGAATCGCGATGCGTATTCACATACGACTGAAGATAAGATCGTCACCACACTGTCCACCAAAATTCAACTGCAGGTTTCGCGGACCAATCGCAATACCTTAATGTCTGTCCCAGACGGTCGCAACCATAGAGCTCTGTCGGAAATACTAGGAAGTGTACCATATTTTTGAGCAAAACATAGCCTACAAATCAAAGTGATAATACAATAAATTTATCCCTCGAAGACGAAGTGGGCACCAATCTTGTGGGCGGGGCCAGAAGGGGTCACCTCGTTGAGCCTCTGGGTGTCGAGAGCGAGACCGAAGCTCGCCTTGACACCAGGGCGGAGGGCCTGGGTGTAGCCTGTTCGAAGTGTGTCAGTCGCTGAAATTCACGAAGACTGCGCAACCTAGTACATACCGAGGCCAAGGATACCAGCGTTGTTGATCTTGGCCTTGACGAAGGCAGCGTTGTCAAGGTAACTTTGGGCAGGTAAGCAAACTAGTGGATGTCACGAGTGGTTGTATGCACTTACGCCTTGGCGCCGACCTCGAGGTGCACGTTCTGGGTCGTGCCCTTGGTGTCGTAGGTAGCCTTGGCACCTGCCTCGACGTCAGGGGAGACGCGGTGGTAGTACGAGGCAGAGAAGAGGTTCAGGTTGTTGAGACCCTGGAGGGTGACGGCGTACTCGGGCGCGCTGAAGCCGACAGCGGCAGCGTAGCGAGTGACCTTGCCCTCAGTGACGTTGTAGGAAGCCTCAGCACCGAGGAGGAAGCCATCCCGGCCAATCACTGTGTCAGCGGTGAAAGTGGGGCCCTAGAGCGCAAGCGCGTCAGTACGCGTACACGGGAAGACGCGACCAAATTTAGGCACCTTGAAGAGGTCAAGGAAAGCGCGGGTGTGGAGGCCCGGCTGCTTGTAGGTGGTGGTGATGAGGGCACTCTTGCCGGAGCCGTTGGCAGCGAGCGAGGTGTTCAGGTCGAACTTGAGGCCCTGGGCAAGGTGGTTCTCGGCCTCGACCTGGGTGCGGAGGAAGTTGGTGGTGGTCCACGCCTGGGTGAAGACGAGGCCGTGGGCCTTGTTGGTGTACTTGGCCTCAAGCTCGCCGCTGACGAGGTGGGTCTTGTCGTCCTGCTTGCCAGAAACCTTGAAGGCGACGTTGGAGGGTGTGACGGTCTTGACCTCGAGGCTGGTGCCCGCGAAGTAGAAGTCGCGACCCAACAAGTCGTTGGACGACTTGCCGAGATCCTACGCGTCGGAGGCATGTCAGAAGGGCGCGTCTCACTGTGGGCGACGGCGGCGGACATACCTTCCAGGATGGGGGGACGGGCTGAGGGAGAGACATGGCTGGCGATGTGCGTGACGTTGAAGAGAAAGGTTGTGGCGAATTCTGACGCTCTTTATGGGCTCCGGAAGTTTCCGCGAAAACCCCACGCCTTTCGTGCCTGCCCACGTTCGACGCTGCACCAATCCTTGCTCGACACCGTCCACCCTGCTGCTCCCGCCCATTGCCGACGGCTTGCTCGACGATATACTCGACGTCCTAGGCATCACCCACGGCTACGGTGGCGATTTTGGCAGCAGAGTCCTTGCTCGTCTATTCAGGCATTCTCTGGTCAGGCTCTGCAGTCTCTCCTGGTTATAGCTGCACGCCGAGCGCACGCGTAATCCTCTGAACACCGTCTGCCGCTGGCTCCTGTATCGTCAACGCCGACAACATTCGTCCTCTCGCGGCCGACACTGACGTGTACGACGGCGGCGGGAGCGCGACGCGGAACGTCAGCTTACGTAATGAATCTCTGGCGGCACTCGCACCGGTCTCTCCGCGCGCTTAGCCTTTACACCCGACACGCGACGCTGCCGGTGACCTCCTCGCGATCGGTGCACACAGCGTCGGCGGCTCTCAACAAGTCTCGTCTCTCCGCGATGGCAGTCAAGTATATATCTGCCGACGTGAGTCCCGAGCCCATGCTTCATCGCGTCCCATACCTTTCCCTGACGACCTCTAGGAACTGGCCGCTATCATCAAGAGCGACAAGGTGCCCTTCAAGCATTACTGTGTCATAGACGTCCGGGACGACGATTGGCATGGCGGAAATATCAAGGAGCGCACAACTCACCATCTCACGGCTTCCTTCTCAAGGTGGACCAGCTCGTGAGGGATACCAAGGATGTCCCTATGGTTGTCTTCCACTGCGCCCTTTCACAAGTGCGGTGAGTGTCCTGACCACTCGGTAAGGATGACCATCGGCTTATGGTATAATCAGGGGGCCAAAGGCAGCTCGGGTGAGTTGATCGCAGTTGTGGTGCAAAATCTTCTTAACTCTTGCCACCCCAGATTTACGCCGAGACACGAAGCCTGTTGCAAGCTGAAGGCGAAGATATCCCCCACGAAGTCTTTGTCTTGCGCGGTGGTTTCTCCGATTTCCAGGCCAAGTTCAAAGACGACCCCCAGCTTGTGGAAAACTGGGACGCGGAGGTTTGGGCTACAGAGTGGGCGATATAAGCTCCACCGCCCCAAATTCTGTACTGTAAACCTCGGCGTCGCAGAGAAGTACGTCACGCACTCGTGTATCTTATGTATTCATAGCCTTTGTAGTCTACTCTGCCATTATTCGTCGCATCGCCCGTTCACCCGCATGTGACCGCAGCTATCTCCGACTCGCCATCCAGCAATACTACAGGCTCGATTCATCTCATTAAGGTCTCGCATGCGAGTTGATAGGAAGCGGCGCCTACGGCCAAAGGTATCGACAGCACGCCACATCCATACTCTCTCGTCTGTCTTGCAACAAGACTTTGGTCGAGACTCCGAGGAGATACAGCGCCAGTCGAGTGACGGAACGTGAACTGTCTCTGGTGCAATACTATTGCCTGACCGCCCTCAAAACGTTCTGTCGTGCCGCAGAAGCCTAGGATGACAACCAGCTCCTTTCCACATCCACGAGGTGTGTGCACTTCTCTTGCCACGCCCGTCGTCTTCCTAAACCTTGCACCCAGCTTCTGCAGCAGTCGATCTCTCCCCGGACCTATCGCAAGACAGGACGACCAGTACTATCGCGCAGTGGATCATCCTCGCATCTATGCCATATTTAACTCCACGGTCCTCCCCCGGGCAGCGTCGCACGCCCCGCAGTGGAGTCCCACGCGAGCTCTCAGCTGCAGGCAGCGCAATTTAGGGCCCGGCGACTCGCAGTGTCCCGACGCCATGACATACTCATTCGCCATCCGGGGGTCAGACACGACAAAAGGTAAGAACAGGCGGAGTGGCCCATGCGCGCAGAAGCTGGCGTGCCGCCGAGATGCTATATAGCCGAGCACCGAACGCGACAGAGCATACCCCGCACCGTCAGAGATCCGCATCCAGCCCCCTCGAGGCCAATGATATTCGCCGCAGCCTGCATCTTGGCCGTGGCTGCGTCTGCAGCTGCAGCCCCACATGCCAGCCGCGACACCGCGTCGCCCCTCACCCTCACGCGGCGGCTGAACGTTCCGTCGGGCCAGACCCTGCCTGACATTGACCGGGCACGCGCGCAGGCGTTCAAGGCGGCGGCGCCGAAGGGCAACAAGAAGACGCCCGGCAAGACCCCGGTGCCTGTCACGAACACGGCCGTGCTGTACACCGCAGAGGTCTGTCCTTGAGCCGCCGCCAGCGACGTACTCGCTGATGGACGGAGCGATGATGTTGTAGCTCCTTGTTGGCGAGCCCCCGCAAAGCTGTGAGCACGCCATGCAAACGCAGAGACGGGCTTTAGCGTGCTGATGCCGCTGAATTAGTTAACCTTATCGTCGATACGGGGAGCTCGAGCACGTGGGTCGGAGCCAATGCGTCCAACCCGTATGTCCCCACGGAAACATCTGTCGGGACCACCAATATCCTGGTGCGCATAATCGTGCTCGTCGCACCTGGTCGGCGAATTTACGAAAAGGACGCAGTTCATCGAATATGGCTCGGGGCTCTTCATAGGTAAGTGTCATCTGGAGTTCACCACCGAATCCTCAGTTTGAACTTCATTCTTGCATTTTCCAGGTCTCGAATATAATGACACCGTGGCACTGGGTGGATTGAGCATCCCGAACCAAACTATCGGCGACGCGCAATGGGCGCTGGGGTTCCAATCAGGTGTGGACGGCATCCTTGGGTGAGTTCCTTTGCCGTCCCCCAACACCCTTTCACTAACCCTAACCCAGCTTGGGCAACACAATTCTGACGACTGGTACGTCCACATGACAATCGCCTTGACTTTCTCTCATGTGCTTCTCAGAGACGACCGCTTCCGGCGTATCGATCCCGACCGTGATGGACAATGCTTGGAGCCAGGGCCTCCTGAAGAATTTTGAGATTGGTTTCGCATTCGCACCGCCAGACTCGCCGTCAGATACCAATGGCGAGATGACGTTGGGAGGCGTTGATTCGAGCAAGTTCATCGGAGATATTACATGGACGTACGTATGTCCCATAGCATAGACATCGCGCTCACGGACGCCTGCCCTCGTACAGGCCATTCACGACCACATATCCCGCTCTGGATTATGTCGGCATCAACCAGAGCATCACGTTCGGACCTGACCACACGCCCATCCTCTCGAACACCGCAGGCATCGTCGACACCGGAACGACGTTGTTCCTCATCGCTTCAGGTAGGTCTTTTTCTGGCTGCCTGCAGATCGTTTCTGACGTTTTACAGACGCGTTCGCTGTATATCAGAACATAACGGGAGCCGTCCTCGATGAGACGACAGGGCTCTACACCGTGAACTCTACGGACAGCCTGCAAAGCCTGTTCATCCACACCGGCGGTGTATGTCGCCTGCATGCAATCCATTCTAGCGCTAGCTCACTCTGAGAATGCAGGGTACATTCGAGTTCACCAAGGACGCGCAGCTCTGGCCTCGCTCGGTACGTCGCTACTGCTGACGATGTGCCACGCGGTGTCTGATGCACGTCCGACAGCTCAATACGTATATTGGAGGTCAGAACGACACCGACTATCTCGTAGTCGGAAACTTGGGGACGCCGTCTGGGGAAGGCCTGGATTTCGTGAGCGGGTTCGTATGAGTCCTGGAACGTTTCTACTTTGCGTACGACAAGGGAAAATCGCGCGTCGGTTTCGCCGAGACTCCATTCACGTTCGCTACTAGTAATTAGTCCCTTCGTGAGGACGCTATGTTTTTGTGTCGCTGTTTGTTCTGGAACATGAAGCATGATTTGGCTTTGTGGCGCGGTGACGGCCGACCGAAGAGAGGCACGCGGTGGCAGGCGCTGCGGATGTACTTTACTCACGACCGTTGCGCGACCGCCAAACGCGCAGAACCTGACCGCCGTCTAGCTGGGAAGCTCCTTTACTGCTTGGCAGCCACATCGACGTTGTCCACGCTGCCTTCGTAACGAGAGCGGCATGGCTGACGATATACAAGCGCTGAAACAATCGTTGGATTCCTGGGTGCGAGGCGCGTCCACCTGCTCGTTGGGTTTCATCGGGTAAGATCGACGTCTGATAATTCACTATCTGTGCTCAACAGGCCATGCAATTAGATCAGGCGTGTTTGCTTTACAGCGCCCCAATCACGTTGAACACCTTACTCGCGATCTGCAACACGTTGACAGCTTAGTCGACTCTCTCCAATCCGGAATGCACAGTGCCCACACCCTCCGTGCAGGAATGCGCAGACAGCTTAATGCCTGCGCTCCTATCAACAAACTCCCGGTGGAGATTCTGCGCATGATATACACAATGTGCACCTTTGGAGCGCCACCGCTCGGTGAACCGCAGGGCCACGTCCACGGCGCGCGACACGTCTGCTTCATCATCTCCCACACCTGCTCACATTGGCGTGCGGTATCCCTGGATTTTCCTACCATGTGGAGTCGTATACGACTCGCTGGTCTGTCGCACGAGTTCCAGGAAGCCATACTGGAGAGAACAAAGAACTTTCCTCTGGAAGTCTGGCTCGACGTCCACCGACCGCTATCTGACTCGCTCTCCAAAATCAACATGAACATCCTCTGTCGCGCCAAGATGCTCGAAATGCATGTCCACGCCTCGGTTGATGTGACACTGTGCAACTTTCTGACCACAGCCCCGCCCAACTTATTCCCTGCTTTGGAGGCTTTCTCATTGCAGTTCTCCCAGCAACCATCGCATCTTGCCCATGTGAACCTCGTATTGCAGCGCCCACTCTTCGCTGGATGCACTCCCAGATTGCGACACCTTCGTCTCGACGGTGTTCGTATGCCATGGGCCAGGGGTTTCTACTCAAACCTCACAACCCTACGGCTTGTGTCCTGCGAAGCGGGCAGTCGAGTCACCATGGACCACGACGTTTGCTCCATCCTGCAAGACAGCCCTTACCTCGAGAATCTGGAGATTTCCCTGTATCGCTCCCAGTTGCCAGAAACCGATCCCCTTCCGCCCCATGGTGGCGCCCGTGTATCGCTGCCCGCATTGCGCATGCTGAAGCTCTTTTGTGGACTAGGCTACGTCAGGCACCTGCTCGCCTCTATCGACGCACCCAACCTGGACACGATGGACGTCCGCATCTGCGACCTGTACCCGGACCACTTCCACGCAGCGCTCTCCGAGGGCGGCCTGCTCCCTCGCACCATCGCCAGCACGCTCGCCAAACTGCGCATCGAGGTCAACGCGCATGAACTCGAGATCCGGCTCGCAGGAACGACCGCGGCGGGACGCGCCGCGTACATGCTCACGTGGTGCTTCGTGTACCACGCTGCGCTCGGCGAGGTCTGCGGGCGCTGTGTGCGCTGCACGCGCCCGTGCGCGAGCTCGAGGTCGTCTCGGACGCGCACGCGCACGACGCGCCGCCCGCGCTCTGGACGGAGCACCCCGCCGCGTTCGCCGCGTGCCTCCGCGCGCCCGCGCTCGAGGGCCTCATGCTTGTCGGCGACATCACCGCGGTGCTCCTCCCGCAGATGCTGCACGACTACGCGCTCGTCACGGACGCCGCGGGCTGGCCGCGCCTCGCGCGCCTCGGCGTGCGCGCGCAGCTCGACGGCGACGCGATCCCCACCCTCGCGATGTGGTGTGCGCGGCGCCCCGCACTGCGGTCGCTCGACCTCTCCGGGTCTGTCCTGCACGTCCCGTCGGCTGCGAGTATACCCGGCGTGGTCAACTTGTTCCATGGGAAGGGCTTTAGCGTGTTATGGTCGGACTGCCAGTTCCATGACGACAGTGCACAACACACATTCAGGCATCCGGAGGTTCTCTGGCCGCATCTGTTTAGCTCGACTGGTCCGCGCCGGCGGTCGCCACTGCAATATATGCTCTCTGTTGAATGACAATAGCTCGTACATACCCTCTGTACCCCCGCACTTGGTCGCTGCTGACAGTGTATATTGTACATCTTGACAAAACTCGCCGTTATGAGAAAACTTCGTCCAACCACGCCTCGTAGTCATACGCTGGCTCCCCGTCATTCTGTGCCGGTGGCATGGCCTGCCGGAGATAGTCGATGCTGCTTTGTGGGAGTTGCGCCAGGCGGAGATCCAGCTCGGTGACGAAGGGCTGACACGCATCGTCACTAGGACTTCAACACGAGGAACGGGAATGATCACGCACCTTATCCTGCGCAATCCCACGGAAGGAATCACGTAGCTGCGCCGGAGACGTCTGATCTTCGGTGATTTCAACCTGCAAGGACTCAGTACAAACAGATTGAATCGCATTGGTTTATACGAACCAGAAGGTTGATGAATGCCTCGTATGTGACAGCGCCGTAATCTTGCACAAGTTGGTCATATATCAGGTACATGTCTTCCTCCTGAAGTGGTAAACATATTAGAGCTATGATCGCTGGTAGCAAGGCGCGACGCACTGGGTATATGATGCCTAGACTAGCTAGGGCAGCAGTCATCTCGGCCAGCTCGAGCGTGTTCGACTCGTCTCTGTCGAAGTAACGGAAAGTGCTCTCAAATTGTTCGAGTTGCGCTGGGGTGAGGTTGGTCATATTTCGCGATACGATCTGTAGGACGGTTAAGAGGTAAGGAACGGTGTATATACAGACACTAACCTGGTTGTCGATGAATGCGAGTTTCTTCGAGATGGCCTGCACAAGCAACTCATGCTCGAATTGCAGATCAGCAAAGGTGAAGACGGTATAATCGTTTTCATCAACGTTTGCAGCTTGGCAGTCCTCTTCAGCCCCAGCGAGTTCGGCCAGCTTGTCAGATAACACTGGCAGCCGGGTTTGCAGTTGGCGCACTTGTTCCTGTTGGTCCTGCGATAGCAAAGGCACGTCAGGGAGGAACCAGTTCCACGAAGTGTTCTTCATACCTCGAGAGGGCCCTCTATGGAGGCCAGCTCCGATGAGATCTCAGATATCCGCTTTTCAAAGTCGTTTGCCAGGTTAGCGAAGTGCTTCCGGAGGGTCTCTTTTATTCTAGAGAACATAAGTTGGAGCATAAAGCACACACGCATGGCGTACGTACTCTCGGATTTGCGCATTGATGGCTCGTGACCGCTTCGCCTCGGACGACAATAATGCCTTCCAGGCCGCGTCCAGGTCCTATACTCTCATCGTACCTGCGTTTCATACAGACACACAACGCGCTTACCGCCAATGAAAGGCCTGGTGGAGGAACATATTCTCGCAAGCCATACGTTCGTAACTTGGTCTGGACATTGCTGAACAGCGTTGAAACGTCTTGCTTCTCCGTGACCCATTGTCGCTTGGTTGTTTGCTTGTACTTCTGGAAGTTGCCGGCATGCTCCTTGGCATCGACGTACGTACCAGTGAACTTGATGGCAGCCCACAAGGCCTGGATCTCCAGTACTGATGCAAGCAGCTGGACATCCAGACATGTCAGTCTAAATCGTGCGACGACCCAGCGTCGTACCCACCGCTCGTACGCGACGCTCATAGTCGTTCTTACTGATCCATACGGATTGCATGAGCTCAGCAAACTTCTCGACGCGGCGAGAAACTGTCTCTGCTTGGTCTGTATTACCATGTCAGTATCGAGGCGCGTCGAAACCACTCAGACTAACACACCCATCGTAGAGAACGCATGGAAGTAACTTGCGACGTATGTCATCACGGAACGCTCGTCGGGGCGAGAAACATCGCAGAGATCCGCGACTTCCAGGAGTTGCTATAATGGCGTCAGCAGCATCGACGTAAAAGTAGTTGCAAACTCACTGGAATGCCGAGATGTTGCTCCGCAATATCAAAGGCAAGCTGTGTATTTCTATGCCGATCTGACTAGAGCGCCCTGTGAGTGAGAAAGACATGTATATGGGTCCAAGTATACCTTGTCGAGCTTGTCATAGTCCAACAGGTCTGGCCGATGACAGTGAATGAGAGCACAGCTAATGGCTCATCTATGAGTGCAGTCCATGGGGATGTGGAAAAGAGACATACAGTGCAAGTCCGTCTCCCCAGCTAACAGTGAAGTCCTGTACGTTGACCTCTTTGTATGGTGCGGTCTTCCGTTGACACCAGAGTAGCAAGCCCTCTTTGGCTGACAACCCTTCTTCACTTTCGGGTGTCAATGAGATCTGGCTCTCAGGTATAAGACATAAGTGAACCTACTTGATGTCCGCGATTGTGAAACGAAGAATCAGGGTCCATATCATGCCGAGTATGAGTTTGAGGTTGCCGTCGATGATATCTAGACACCACCATAAACAAACACAAGCCTTTACGGGCAATCATGAGACCCACCTTCGGGTCCAATGTTCGTTAACTTCACGCCTCTAGACGTGATAAACTCCAGTGCTTTGTTCACGTTCTCGGCCTTCTGCACGCGCATACGGGGATTCCTGTTGTATCTCCCAAGAGACGTATCGCCTAGAGCAATCAGCTCTCCACACCCGGCTTTATGTGAGAACACGACCAACCCATTATCTCCTACATTGACTGGTCAGCATCACTGAGCAGGCTGGCGGACGCGCTGCTCACCATGAGCTGAATCAGTCGAACGCCGTCCGAAAGATCCTTAACAAGGGATGTCATGGGTGGGTATCCTGCGGATTCTAGCTTCGTGTTCAACCTGACCAGACGTCAGCAACGCGATCATCGCGAGCAAGATACGACGTACCACTTGCAGAATGTCCTTTCCTGCACACTCCGCGAACGAGCCTCCAGAGAATCCATCATCGTAACAGAGCGTCACAAATTATATCCCCGTCGTTCCAAGTCGTTTCCTGGTATCGTAGAGAGAGTATATTCCGAGACCTCCAAGGTCAAAGAGCGTGTCTAAGTGGGAGCAGGACGAGAGAGCGAGATGCCGTAGACGCCCAGACGCGTAGAGCCAATTTCCGGCGCGCGCGTCTGCCGCTGCCTCAAACCATCCTTCATCCAAACCACCACGACCTTCTCCCCACGGCTGCTTACGACCACTCAAAATGACGACACAGTTCGATAATATCTATCACGGACTGTCTCCCGAGGTCGGCAGTAAGTCTTCCTTCTAGCCGCCGGTCAAGTTATGAATTGACATGCTCTGATAGAGCTGCGTATTGCGGCAAGCGGCATGGCCTGGAGGGGTGAAGAGAGCCAGCAGACCATAGCTATTCCTGCAGAAGAGATGAAATGGGCTCAATGGGTCCGTGTCGCACGGAATTACCAGCTCAGAATAGGTCTCGGCAATAAGGATAAGAAGAACGCAGACAGAAAGAGAGAGACCTTCGACGGCTTTGCACGGGACGATCATGATAAACTTGCTCAGCTGATGAAGCAACACTTCAGCATTGTTTTGGAGACGAAAGAGGTCTCGGTGAAGGGTTGGAACTGGGGTATGACCGACTTCCAGGGTGAGTAATATTGGCTGTGGCCGGTTGGAGTGATTTCACACGCGTCCCCTAGGCCAAGACCTCGTATTTCTCGTGTCAAACAAAACCGCATTCGAACTACCTCTCAATAAGGTCGCAAACTCCAACATTGCGGGCAGAACAGAGGTCTCTCTTGAGTACCCAGTAGCTGCTCAAGTGGACAAGAAGGCGGCTCGCCACGGACCAGACGAACTAACCGAGATTCGCTTCTACGTACCTGGAACACACACGAAGGAGGCTCGAGGCTCTGATGCAGGTTCACAAAAGTCTGACGACGACGAAGAGGAGATCAGCGCGGCGCAAGCTTTCCACGACACCATCAAAGAGAAGGCGGAGATTGGCCAGGTCACCGGCGATATTATCCTCAGTTTCGAAGAGGTCCTTGTCCTCACTCCTCGTGGAAGATACGATGTCGACATGTTCCGCGACTTTCTCCGGTTGCGCGGAAAGACGTACGACTACAAGATCCTCTATACCACCATTGCTAAACTATTCCTTCTCCCGAAGGATGATCTACATGTCCTTTTCATTGTGAGTACAACTTCAGTCATATGGCATAGTTCACTGATCGAACTCGACGTCAGCTTGGCCTGAGCACTCCGATTCGTCAAGGTCAAACGCGCTATCAGTACTTGGTCATGCAATTCAGCAGAGACGAAGAGAGTACCGCTGAGCTGAACATGTCGGAGGAGGAAATTGCAAAATACGACCGCCTGAAGAAGTCGTATGACGAGCCTACATTCGAAGTCGTCTCCAGCATATTCCGTGCATTGTCAGGCAGGAAGATCATTGGAACAAGTCAATTCCACAGGTACGCAGTTACGCCCGTTGCATCAGCACATCGCAGCTTATAGGACATGCAGCCGAGATGGTCACTCTGCCGTCAAAGCCAACCTGAAGGCAGTCCAAGGCGACCTTTTCATGCTGGAAAAATACATCTTCTTCGTGTCGAAGACCCCTACTCTCATCGAGATATCGGATATCCACCAGGCCGTCTTCTCGCGTCTCGGCTCTGGGATGGGCGCTACTGCTGCTCGTACCTTTGACTTGAAGATTGTCACGAAGAGTGGTCCGGAGTACACTTTCACCTCAATTAACAAGGAGGAGCACGAGGTGACGGAGGCTTACCTCAAGGAGAAGAAGGTCAAGATCAAGAGCGAGATGATGGAGGGTGAGCTCATCATGACCGCCGACGATGACGACGAGGAGATGCAGAGCGTGGTCAGCGACGGCGAAGAGGCGCCGCGGCCCCGGACCGGTGGCTTCGACGACGATGAGGACAGTGAGGAAGGTGAGTAACGCTTCACATATGACAGACAGCTGGCATTCTCAACGTATATTCCGTAGACGAGGACTTCCACGCGTCCGACTCCGACTCCGGATCGCCGACCGATAGCTCGTCGGACGAGGAGGGCGGCGAGACTGCCTCCGACGCAAGCGGCGATCGCGAGTTCCTGGGTAAAGGCAAGGGCAAGGGTAAAGCACCAGCAAAGAAGGCGCCAGCAAAGAAGTCCAAGGCGAAGGCAGAGGAGAGCGACGCCGAGGAGGACAAACCGAAGAAGGCCGCTCCACGACCCAAGCCCAAGCCCAAGAAGAAGGGCTCTGACGACGAGGCAATGGACGTAGACGAGGAGAAGCCCAAGCCAAAACCCAAGCCCAAGCCGAAGGCAACAGAGCCGGAGGAAGGGCCGGCAAAGAAGAAGTTGAAGAAATCCACAGATTAGACTTCGCATTTTTTCTGGACTTCACTCCCTACTGCCTCCAGCCATCTACTCTGTTTGTCTCGTGCTACTTTGTATCAATATATATTTCGATCCTCGTCTGTGAGGTGCTACAGATGTCAATTCCATGTTCTACTTTACAAGCTCTCGAATACAGTTCGATGATGTTAGGATGTCTACAGGAAAGAACGTGTGGATAGTCAAGACGAAGTGTTCAAAGATACTACCAGAGAACCAAAAAGCGATTAGGTGATCAACAAAAGAACGAAGAGCTAGGTTGAATGTCTGTCTATGAACTTTTAGCCAGGAGCGAGCCTGGCATGAAGACCGGTGCCACTGCCGGGGGCGGCTCCGTGGATGCGCTTTGTGCGCCACTGAAGTTGACAAGAGGTTGCGCAGGGCGTTTGCGGGTCCCAGAGCGCGACAAGGACGCGCCTGCGTTAGCAGTTGTGGACAAAACGTTGCGATCTTGGTACAAGATGTAGGACTTCGAGAGAAGACGTCAGCAGCGGCTCGGGAACATCTGGACGACCAGACTCACGCGGGCGATGAGGATCTTCTCTACCCAATTCTCGCCTTCCTTTTGGTCGCACGAGAAAACGTGCACATAGTCCGACGTACTTTCGAAGAACGAGATGTTGTCCGTCGATTTGACAGCAAACACGTATGCCTTGGGCGCCTTACTGATGCGGGTGACGATGTAGGCGTCGAAGTTGTTGAGTGAACAGAGCTGAACCTGGTCCTTTCCCTGTAACACGGATCGTCAGACCACAGAAACACAAAGCGCGCGGGGACTCCACGTACTGTGTCTCGCTTAGAGAGCCAGAGGCTGTGCTCCCTGAGTTCGAGCCACCGCTTCTGCCACTTCCGCGCTTGTACTCCCATTGCACGAAGCCTCCACAGACCGGGGAGCTTGATGGGATGGCCTTCACTACGCGTCAGCAAAGCGGCGTACATAGGCAATGTGCAACTTACAGCTCGACTAAGCTTCGGGGCCAGCAGAGTCTTCTTCGCCATCAGGACGTTGACAGTCTTGTTCGACACCCACGAGTTGGTGACGTCAGACAAGACCTCGAAGCTGCGTATAGGCCGCTCTGCACGGGCGAATGCGTGGTGAGCAAAGAAGACGCGACTACGACCAGAGCCTACGTACCCATGCCAAAGTCCTGACTGACCTCCCACATCATCCACCCGTTCGCCGCGCCATCATCGAGCGCCGCCTGGTTCTGTAGGATCTCGAGGACGTCTCGCGCCGTGGAGGTCGCGGTAATCTCGACCTGGCAGAAGCGCTGCAGGGTGCCCACGAACACACGCTGCTGCCACGCCGGCATCTTTGCGACGGGCGCGGGCATCGGCGGCACGGGGGGCCGCGCATCGTGCTCGAGCGAGGGCCGCGCAGACCGCTCGAGGCTCGGCCGGCGCGAGTGCGAGCGGCTCGACTTCGCCCTCTCGAGCCCGCCTGCCGCATGTGGCGGCAGGGCCGGGGCAGGCTGGGAATCGGGCGGCTGCGCGCGCCGCGTGGCGCCCGTGTTGCTACGGCCCAGCTGCGCCCCTGCAAATGGAACGGGTGGAAGCTCAGACTCGCCGCCGGTCGTGCGTGGCCGGTGGAAGGAGCGCATGGAGCGCAGACGGAGCGCGGTGTCGCCATCCTGCATCGATGGTCTCGGGATCGCGTGCTGATCGTGCTGGCTGGGAATGCGGCTGGAGGCCTGCTTGGGGACTGAGGCTGGGGCGCATCCTGCGACGAAGCCCGTGCAGACACAGGTGGCGCCTGAGGCAGAGGCGGCGCAGCCTGTACGTTCAGCAGCTTCCTGGTGAGCTCGCCCATCGCGAACGGGCTGCCGCCCATTTGACTGGGCAAGGTCTTAGTGCGCGGGCGTCCAATGGGTTTGGGCGGTTCCTGTGGGGCAGGGGCCGCACGGGATGCAGAAGGGGGTCGCGATGCGGACCGCTCGGGCGTGACTCGCTGGGTGGGGATAGGCGGAAGCTCTGTGGTTGGGGGCTCAGAAGGTCCGGGCGGCGGAGGCTCCGGGCCCTCCGCTTCTGAACTGCCTCGTCCCGCACCTGTCTGCGAATTGTCCGCTGAGCCCTGAGAGCAGTCGGAATCTGCTGAGCGAGGGGGACATCGTCATCCTCGCTGGAAGAGCTGGATCGTCCTCTGCGGCGAGACGACTTCTGCCGCGTAGCAGCGTCCTCGTCATCCGAGCTGTCTTCGTCGCTGGAAGTCTCCTCGCTGGTGTAGTCAGGAGCTGAGGTGCGCGGCTGGGGTCGTCGGTAGCGGTCGTCATCCCCGTCTCGGTCGCGCCGCCCACCTCCCGAGCCTCCGCCAAACCCCATCCCCCCTGTGCGACCACTGCCAGTCCCCGAGGGTGCCCCGAAGTGTCGTCCAGTGCTTCCACCCTGCGCGCTGCTTTCACCACGCTGAGTCTGGCTCCTGCCGCTGCGAGAGCCTTCTTCTCCTGCGTCGACGTGTTCGGGCGCAGAGGTATATCGGCTAGAGCCCGTGTCTGATAAAGCAAAGAAGCTCGAGCCAGACAGTCGCGCCCTGATGTCTGCGCCGGAGCTCTCGCTCAGCTCGGGATCCTCGACACATGGCAAATGTGTGACGGGTGGTGCAGGCTCCTCCAGACGTGGCAACCTCGCCGTGGGAGACGGGGATCTCGACACGGGCGCCGTCAGGAACTCATCTTCGCTCGAGTCGCTGTGATTGGACAAGAACTCTGCATCGTCATACACACTCGACACCGTGGATGACGGGCGCAGGGCATCAGCGTGCGTCGTGGATGAGAGAGGGAGAGTCTCCATGCGTGGAAGTCTCGGTGCTGCGCCATCCTGGCCAGGCGGAGAAGGGAGATGTGATGGGGGCTGCTCCCGCAGGTTGTGGGCACGGACGGTCTGGACCGAGCTGCCGGGCTCGAAATCGCAGGATGAACCTTCATCGAGTGTGAGCGCAGACACGGCATCTTGCGGGGGAGAAGGCGAGAAATGTGACATCGCTCGGGAGTAGTCATACTCAAGCGTGGCTGTCAGGTCGTCATAGAATGTATTCCGGGACTGCTGCGAGAAGACGGAGAACGCGGGGGCCTGCGCAGTGAGATTTGGCGTGGGCGGGAACGAGGGTTCGGGAGAACTGCAGCTATCTTCGAGGGTTCGCGATGCATGGGTATCGAAGGTTCCGAAGGGTATATGCGCTGGCGGGTATGCATCAAATGTAGATTGAGTTATTGCACTCGTGGGGGTCTGAACAGCACCTTCATGCACATACTCTGTAGACCTATCGGGCTCAAGAGAGGAAGCATACTCGCTGTGGTCATCGAGCTCATTCTCCTGAGAGTCATCGAAGAAGCTGTAACACTCTGGCTCTTCGACGGACGCGGCATGATCTGCAGCAGAGCTACAACGCGACGATGAGCCCGGTGCTTGGCCGGGAGTAGCACATCTCTCTGGATCAGTCGGAGACGACTCGATCATAGACCATGGCTCAGCAGGCAGCTTTGCCCCTACGCGTCCGCGCTTCACCTGCATGGTCCGTAAGCTTATCATCTGCCATGACAGCGGGGCGTTAAAAGAACTGACCTTTGGAACAACGATGTTCATCTCGGCTAGTGTGTGGAGAGAAGGCAGGGAAGGGCGAGGAGAGAACGCCGGGCGAGTGTAAGCCGGTCGTAGTTGAGCATTGCCAGAAGACCTGGGTCGCGGTTGAACTGTAGCAGCTCTCCGAGAAGGTACAGGAGTAGGGGGAGGTGGGGCTGGTGGATACGCCCAAGGTGGCAGAGGGCTACCGTCCGAGTCCTCGAGCTCAGCAGCACTCTGTGCGAGCGGGGACCGTGGCGTCACTCTTGGAGATCTCGGAGAAGACACAGCAGCCATGTCGATAGAGATGTTAGGCTGCACTAGGGATGGGCGTCGCGGAGGAGGCGCGGGCTCGCTAAAGACTACAGTAGAAGGCCCTGGAGAGAGACTCGCAAAAGGATCATCGTCTAGAAGGTCTGAGGGTGGAGAGTTTCTCGGGGTATTGTCACAGGATGAGCGAGAGGGATCGCGGATTGGAATCGCAGGCGGTAATACATATTGCGAGGTAGTCGCGGCAGCGGACTGAGAACGCGCTCTTTGGCTGGCGTACGGTGGGGAATCGCCTTCCCCCGAAGAGTGAGACGGATGAAAAAACGGGGGAATCAGAATGGCTTGCAATGAGCGACGCTTCTTGACCATGTTAGGCTGGCTACGGTCTGGGGGAGCAGACGATAGGGTGGGACAGTCGAGGGCTGTCTGCGGGATTTTGGGCGAGGCAGGGGAAAGGACAGGCGATGGAGGGAGTGGAAGGTCACTGGTCCAGATGGCGGAATAAATCTGACATAACGAAAGGTAAGACGCGGGTACACGCAAAGCAAAAAGGACAGAAGAGCGGTGTAGCTTCGACAACCACGCGCAGTGATGCACGCGTAGTTAGAGCGAAGCGCGAAATAGGGTTGGCTCCGGTCTTCGATTCCTCTGTCCTCCACGAGGATCAGGCGCAGTAGTTCATTCTGCGCAGGGCAGAAGAAAGATGGGGATTGTGGGGGATGGTTCTGAAGGAAACGAGAGGATAGACGGTGCTCACAGAAGGACCCTTTCCTATTGTCTCTCCAAGGCGGACGCTAACGCTACAGGAGACGAGACAACCGTCCTCGAGATGCGCATGCACAGCGACACGACTCAAGTCGTGTGATAGGACGCTGCAGGCGAGGGGACGGTCGAGGGACGCGTGGGGAGCGCGGGTTGGATGCGCGGACGGCTTGGGCGTCCAAGATGGTGGTTGGGGGAAGAGAAGGAGGGCATCCGTGTCTTGCGGGGGCATCTGCGGAGGGAACGTCAGAGTCACGCCGGGAGTGGGTATTACGAATATTTCGTGGGACCTGGACTCGCTCGTTCGGAGGGTGTTGTTCAGTCCAGCGTGCTCGGACAGCACTTGGCGCCTAAGCCCCAGCCAGGTCCTGGAGACAGACGCCCAAACGCCGCCGGCAACATATTCCCGATTCAGAGGTTATCTCACCTTTTCACAAAATAATTACGGGGGCCCTTGAGCAAGCGTTTGCCTCCGTGTCCCCGGTGCCGCACCTTATATCGCACCCTACACTCGCATGAAACACTTGATTGCCGTAGCGAAAGGCTCGCTTTGCGACCATCACTGGCCGCAGTCGCTCTGCCATCGTGCCGTTGAGAGCACGGATTTCTCGTCGCAAAAATAACCAGGAAATCAGCGAGGAGATCGCACAACAGATCTCTCAACGACCGCGAGCGGTGGGAAGAGGCACAACCCTAAAATTCATCCTCTAGGAAAATCGTCGGGGTGATGAGCTCTTCCTATGGGATGCACCTCGGGAAGCTCCCTGCCCGGGATCCAGACCGTCCACGCCGCGGTCCAATCGACTTTACCCTTGTTCTAACCTTCTCGGACCCTCGTCCGCCTCCCACTTCGCGACCTCCAGAATCTTTCAGCCAAAGGCTCTCCCGACGTCACTCTTCATGGTGAACACGCTCGGCAGCAGCGGCACGACAGCGGCCGTTATACAAGTCAGGTGTGTCCTGCGTCGTCGCGCTGTGTATTCCCGCCGTAATATCGCGGTTGCAGGGTCGTAGCACATCGTCAATATCTGACATGAGCTTGGCATTTATGCCGGTTTTTCTTGGAAGGGCCGGGGAATGGTGCGGACGCGCTCAAAAGGGTCAGATGCGTTGCGCCAATGAGAACACCGTGCACCTTGTGGATTATTACGTTGGTGGGTATGGCGGCTTGGTTATGCATGACGCTTGTCTTCACCCAGCGCGCCCAATATCTGCACTGTCCGACAAATCGTCTGGTCCTGATGCTCCTACCTATCAGGTCCTGGAGGCCCTCTTTCTTCCGTCTAGCGAGGTGTTGGGCTGCATGCTGTCCGAAAGCCAGTACGTATCCTGGCTCGCTATGCTACACATGTCTGACAATCATATCATGGACTCGTAGGGCCTTGGCTGCTGAGAGGTCTCAAATGGCAACCGTGGCGCTTCGGCCGACTCGTTGTCGCGGTGCCTGACAATGTGTTGTGGCGAACAAGCTACGCCTGCGCAGCGTTTTGCCCTCTAGAAGAGAGCGGGCCTCGATACCACTTGGATTACGTGCCTCTTGCCGTCATCGTGGAGAGCTTGACCGCCTATATGAGTGATCCTGGAGGATACTTGAATCAGCCACGTTATTCCAGGTCCCGTGCTTCACGCGTCCTCTGCAACTCACTTGACTCAAAGTCTGTCTACTAGTGTCACGAGGAGGATTACTCGGCGTTCTTCAGTCTAGCATTCGTGTAAGCCTATCACGACGTCCTCGCCAGGGATTCGGACGCGTCATTGGCGATGACAAGACACCGAACGGCACGTGGTCGTCTAGACGACATCTTCCAACCCTCGAGGATCTATGTCAAGGGATTGTTCATTCTCCACAGACTTTATACGCGTGAAGCAGAAGTGCAGAACTCTGTCCTTGGGCAGCGCTGCCCATGACCGTGGCAACTCGTTTGTCCTCGGCTGCATTCGCCGTCGCTTTCGCCGTGGTCGTCATCGTGCTTGTCACGTGAAGGACCGTGCCGCGACGCGACGCGCTTCGGCGGAGCCGTGAACGCTGATTGGTAAGCGTCATGCCTGCGAGCCCGCTCCCGCGTTCTTACCAACTCCTGCGCAGGACTGAATGCCTCTTGTGCTAGCGTATGCTCACGGCGCCGGCTGCGCTGCACGCATGTGAACGGTCACGTGCGAAGGCCAAGTGTTGTACCCGCAACAGCTGCTGCAGCGTATTCCAGCGTCCTACTTGCCTCCTAACGCGCGTTGGTTCGTCAGCCAGCTGCGGTACCGCACCAAGCGACCGCATTCATTTTGATCGGGCCTCCAGGTCACGGGGGCTATGACATTGTACCAGCAGGTTACACGGTGTATGGCACGCGCACGTCTCTCAGGGAGGATTCCCGCGCGTCATCGTCACTGGACCGACGGAAAGCATTTATACCTCTCCCAGCCAGCTTGTGGATTCCACAGAGCTCTCCACCTTCTCAACACAACTGCCATGGACGCCAGCACCGAACAACTCAACGTCCGCTTCCCCAAGCCTGCTTCCCCTCCAGCCTCCATCGTGTCGAACCCCGTTCGCCACGCTGGCTGGACGAACGAGTCCACCAGAGCAGTGCTTGAATGCCTCAAGGACAATCACAAGCGATTCCACATATTCTTCAACGAGAAGGGCTTCCACAAGTGCGTTAGGCTCTGTGTGTCGCGTTCGAGTACTGAAAGACCACGATTCTTAGCCACTCTTCTCACCACCTCCTGGCCATCTATGCCATGGGTGCAAGCCCGGAGGTCGTGCGAGCGGCGTATGGAACCCACACCGTGTATCAACGCCCCGCGTTCCCACCGCCGGAGAACGCTGAAGCGAAGGAGACTCAGGTCATTACAGAGTCCAACTGGAAAGACTTCCTAGGAGATGAACGGTACGTCTCGAATCTCCTTGCAGGATTGTAGGCTTACAAATAACGGAATGGTCCAGGTACTACCAGGCATACGTCGCCTTTTTCTCCGGGCTGCTTCTCTCAGGCAAAGAGAATGCTCTTCGAAGCATCATGGATGACTACATCTTCTCCGTGGACGCGAACCTCGTGCCCGGAAAAGCCGGCGTGAAGCCGTTCATGCTCAGCCGACTCCTCGCTGGATTCTTGCACCCGTTGATCCATCTCGGGTACGGCGCAGAATTCAGTCTTCCCGGACTGGCTGCAGAAGGTCAGTGGACATCGGAACATGCATGTCGAGCCATCTGACAAGCCCTTGCAGGCCTTGCTCAAGCTGCCGTACATCGTGTCGAAGCCGAGATCGCGTTCGCGCCAAAGTTCTTCGGCGTTTCCGATCGGACGCTACCGCAGCCGGACTCGTCTCCAAGCTCGGCTCTCTGTCTCTGTTCGGTACGGCCAACACGGCGTCGGAGAGCCGCCTGTGGACGTCCACGCGCTGTCTATTCTCGCGAAAGTGTCCAAGGATCCGACTTTCGCCCCGGAGAACATGGGCTTGCCTCTTCCGCCGGACCAGGGCCGTAGGAGCATCGACGTCGCCGTTGGCCACGCCAACGGGAAACTCTTGGAGTATGCCGAGGAGTGGGCGAACACCGTCCGCGCAGATCCGAGTGTCTTGGCGAGGAAGCTCGAAGAGGTCATCTGGATGAACTCCGTCGTGTACGGCGTCGCCGGCTGGGGCGGCAGAGCGCAGGGCGGAGACAAACGAGGCCATTTCAACGCCGACTTCTTCTAGTAAGTGCCGCAACCAAGCCTAAGAGCACGTCGCTGACCAGATCATAGCATGCACGGCGTGACTTCAGCGCTGATGATGGTCCCGTTGGTGAACACCGCGAGCCCGGACGGCGCGGCGCTCCTCCTGCGCACCTACTTCCTCTTCTCGCTCGCGCTGTACGTCGTGCGCGGGCGGCCCGCGCTCCCGATCTCCGACTTCTACGACACGACCTCGCTCTACCCGACGCCGCCCGGCGCCCAGAGCGCCGCGGCGCAGGGCACGCTCGCGCCGAGCGGCACGCCGAACCCGTGGCTGCCCGTCGTGCAGACGACGCTCGTGCACCCGAACGAGCACCTCTGCAAGGCGCAGCGCGCGCTCCTGCACTTTGCGCAGTGCTTCGGCATCGCGGAGCCCGGCGCGTTCGCGGGGTGCGGCCTGGACGGCGCGGACCGCCTCGACGGGACGCTGTTCGTGCGGGCTGCGGTGCTGACGGCGGACAGGCTCGGCTGGATGCGTGAGGGCGAGACGCAGAGGGAGTGGGATTTTGCTGGGTTCTTCAAGAACTGAAAGTGTGACTTCGTAACTTCGCAGCGGCGTTTCGGAAGTGATTGATTCTGCCCATCTTTCTCCTGTCATACCTCGATACATCGTGCAGAGGTTCCCCAAGCTACATAACATTCGTATGCCGGTCGGTTCTTATTCAGGCGGTTGGGAAGGACCGATAGCAGTGCAGCTTTGCAGAGTCGTCATTGTAATGGCTCGATTCTCTTCCAACCTGGCATCAGCAAAATAGTGGTAGAAATGTACCTCGATATACTCTGGTATCATAGCTGGATCACGGGATAATGCATGGATTGCGGGGACCACAAAGATATCGCGAATTATTTGTCCTACCCTATTCTTATTGCTCGGCGCGCGGGAAACCGCACCAACCGCGAGACGCCGATTATACCTGACACCCGGGCTATTTTACCGCAGCTTACCGCAAGCTGGAAAATATATCGTGGTTTACTGCGGCATTTTCCAGGCAGAGATTATCAGAATCCCCTGCTATTCCCATGGGTTTCCCAGCCTCGCACTCGGTATACATACTGCATGCTAGTTCATATGATATTTTATTGGTGTATCTACTCCTCAAGCTGTCAATGGCACCTTCGCCATGAGCACGAGCATCTCCAAGCCGATGTTCGCTGCGGCGATTTGTGTGATCTCATCTAGCAGGTGGTGCTGTCAGCCCAAGGCTCGTGATAGACCAAGCGCATACAACCCACCTTGGGTGTCGTAGCCCGGCGTAACCTCGACGATGTCCGCGAAGACGATCTTCAGGTCGGCCAGGCCAGGCCCTCCTTGTATGCGTAGTAGAAGTAGCTTCCGTGCGAGACGGGCACCTCCTCGCCCGGCAGCCACGGGCTGTCGGGGTCGTTCCAGTCGGTGGGCTTCTACGTGTCTAATTGCACGGTGTGAGCACCACTGCATGGGAAGGGCACATGCAACACGTACCGAGGTGGCTGTCAAAGTGGATGACGCTGCGAGTGCCACGTTAGATGTACTGAGGCGCATATAACCACCGGGCGAAGTGGCGACACACCTCACAGGACCGTACACCTGCGCGACGCCGCGGAGCAGCGGGAGCGTGATTGTGTGGTCGCCGCCCTGCAGCACACGAGATGAGCAGCCGACGTGTGGATGTGAGACACGGGGGACACACCAGCGTGAGCACGCGCAGGTGGAACTTGCCGTCCTTCGCAATGCTCTTCTTGCCTGCGGCTGCTTGCGCCGCGCCGCGGAGGGAAGAACGCGCGAGGAGCGCACTGTTTGCAATCTCGAGCTGGCGCAGCGCGACCTTGTTGTCGACGAAGACCATCGCTGCGAGCGCGGTGAGTAATTGGGAGGTTGTGGGTGTAGGAGCACGCACGGACGTCGCCGCAGTCGACCACGTCTAGATGGTCGCTCACGCGCAGCTTCATGGGCAGGTTGATCCGGTCGACGCTGAGCCGCCGCGAGCCCTGGCGAACGCTGTTCAGGCCGAAGCACGCTCTGCAATTATAAGTCGTGAGGAAGAGGTATGGGCCGTGTGTGCTCACCCAGGGCGGTAGCTCGTAGCAGTATCAAACGGTGCACCTGGAGTACATCTCAGTGCTATGTACCAATGCAGAGGTGCGAGACTCACCAAGTACCGCACCGGTTGTGCACGCGCATCGTCTTGCACAGGTGGTCCCTCGTCTGCGATGTCGATGTCCTTCGTCTCGGCGGTCAATTCAGGGCGTGAGACTTCTGTGCTGATGTCTTGTGTACAGTGGGTTCAGAATTATCCAGCTGTATCTTGCCCGACAGCGGGGCCTTGGGCGCCGGTGCAGACTCCTATACAGGGAGGGAGGGATGAAAAAGACATAGTGATGGTCGAAGCAGAAGGAATGAAAGCGCGGAGTGTACGCGCAAGCAGCTTAAGTGACGCCCGGGAAGCTTTACAAGCCCCGCGTCATGGAGAGCAGCAACACATGCGCGGTTTCAACACGGGGCTCAGACTCAGTACCATGTCCCCATATAGTCGTCATGGAAAAGTCCCACTTAGGTCGGCCATTGGTCTTTCTATGCTAGCAAACTGTCAGCTGCTAGGTTCTGGTCCCGATGATTGTCTTGCGGCATCTTGCTCACACCCATGATATTCTGCAATTTAGTGAGGTATATATTATGCATCCGCAAGAGGTCCGAGAATATCTCGAAGCTTGCGAGGGAGAGCGAGACGCTGCGGTATCTACTGATCTCGCGCGGTATCTATTGCCGAACCGCGAGACGGGCGCTTTTCTCACCTTGTCCGCGAGCTACCGCGGCACATTTCTCTGACTATTTTGCTGAGGCTGACACGTACCCTTGATGCTAGCAGGTTCGTCTCTCATCAGCATACATCGTGGTCACAGGACCCTCGAAATGATGATACTGTCTGTTCCACGACGGTTCCGGACAGTATTATTGTGGGAACGAGGGGTAGCGCTACGAGTCAGTGCTGAATGGCTTCTGGTGACTCCGTCATCCGTGGCGCTCGCCGTCGGTTCCTCCCGTATAAATCATGTGCCTTTTCTTCAGTCTCGTCTGTTGCTTCAGACCATCCACAGGCAGGTAAGCGTTTTGCTTCGTTTGGATTTCCTCGAGCTGACATGTGACTCGAAGATACTGCTTCATGCACTTCACAGAACTACTGGCGCGGCTCGAGGGGTGTGGCGTGGAACTCACATGCGACGGTGAATGGGCGACAAAAGCACGACACCTCCCAGACGAGCTTGAGTTCGAGATACTGGACCACCTCACATCGGACAGACGCACTCTCAAGACCTGCGCTCGCGTGTGTCGCAGATGGCGCGCATACAGTAGCCCAGTCCTTTACGAAAGACTCTCCTGGCCGCCTTGCCCGTACGCCTGGAAAGACGCTTTCTCGCCACATATCCCCAACACCAGGCGTTGCCGTTGCTACCACGTGATGCCAGTTCATAGGCTCTACGAGGATCTCTCGCGGTCGTCGTACATGTGCAGGGCGGTCCAGGAGCTTCGCATCACCGGTCACTGCGGCTCATTCAACAATGTACGCGCGATAGTCAAACTCTTGCCGTATCTATCCTCTCTCGAGCTGTACGATATCGGCGGTACCGTCGTTGACGATCCAGTACTTGAGCCAGCGAAACAAAGCGTTGAAGCGCTCCGTTTAGTCGGGGAGCATTCCAGTTCGGAAGTCGCACTCAACGCCCTATGCCTCTTCGCTGGTGTCAGCCGGCTCCTCCTTGATAGTTTCGACCTGGTGTTTGATCCCGACCCCCTGAATGGGCGTCATATCAAACAATCACCACGTCGCGTACGCGCACTCGTTGTCGAATTTGACGAAGACGGTTTTGGATCATGGGAGTTGGAAGAGGAACGCAATGCACGTGAACGGCCACTCTACTCGTACCTTGATCCGCTCGCTCTACACGAACTGACGCTGTGCAACCCATTTGGGCCACGCATGGCGCGGATCGCAGGGTCGTGGCCCAATCTGTTCTCCTTCGCATACCTGTTGGGCGAAGATAGACCAAGTCTCGCTCCACAAGCCGTGCACACACTGCGGAGCCTCACGCTAGGCATCCGCATGACGATACTCAGCGACTTCGAATCTGGCCGCAGCATCGAAGAATGGGTTGCCGACGGCTGGGCGCGGATGCTCCGTGATCTGGCATATATTCCAGTTGGGAACATCGACGAGGTCGCCGTAATTTTTTTGCCTGCGACTGGCGACTCGACAGAACACGACCCTGCGAACGCATTCGATGCGGCCCTGCGACACAGGGATTGGGGCTCTCTGGAGCGGATCCTGGCGCAGAAGTTCCCGCGATTGAAGAGTTTTCGCATGCAAACGGGATCCCGCGGAGTCGGCTGGCCGCCTGATAGGCATTTCCTCGAGCGTTGCAGCCAGGTCTTGGGGAACGTCGCTGAAACTATGTTGTCGTCGAGGCTCTCCCCAATCCTCGAGATTGGGACAATTTCTGACCGGTATTATAGCGCATGGAGATTTTCACACATGTAATAGTAGTGACATACCTCACGAGATTACGTACACAGGCAAGGCTCTATAGAGGGTGTACTGGTGGTATCGAGAGGGACTCAGTGACTACCATATACTTGTAGGTCCCTCTCATCAGCGTTACCGTCCTCATCCTTCGCCCGCCCTGAAGCACGCGCGCTCTGCACCATTGAGTCTATCACAGGACAGAGGTGATGTCTTCTTGTTCCTGTCCCACGTCTAAATCGGGCTTGCGCTCGCAGAGGCTAGATGTATGCCCGCCCACTGTCTCGAGATCCAGTGAGCCACAGGCATCGCTGAGCTGCTCTGCATCGTCCTCTCTGCCGTCCTCACCGTCCTCGTATTCCCGCTGCGGACCCGACGAGCCGCCTTCCTCCTCGAAACCCTTCGCATCCGGGTCGTCCGCCGACACGGGGGACTTCTGACTCGTTCCGAACGTGTATTTGTGTCCGCCGGCGTGCATCTCCTCGAACGCATACATGTACCTCTCTGTATGCGCGCTCCTCTGCATGGCCTCCTCTCCGTGCATGTATGTGACGCAGCATACGCGGCCGCCATCATGGTCGAGAAGCAGCGCTGGATCGTGGCAGTCGAGGCAAAACGAGATAACGCCCCATTTGATGGCACTGACGACCGGAAGCCCGTACAGGGTCTCGTTGGTCTTGAACGCTTCGAAGGCGATCCACGTGCTGTACTTCCTGGAGTCGTCGACGCATCTGACATTTGCGAGGGTGTACGGTACGTCGGGGAGTAGAACGCCGTGTACCCAGGCGACCTCGAGGTCAATCGATGCCGAAGGGTTGCTGAAACGGACTATGATGGGCGACCCCTCGCGCCCAGGATGGTTCGCGCTCTCCAATGTGACACAGAGCGGCCCAACAGTAGTCACAATGTGGCCGTAGCCTCCCAGGTTGTTCGAAGGCATTTGTCCAGGGTCATCGCAGTCGACCAATTGATCTGCGAGGAACGTGAGCATCTCGTAGTCATGGGAAAATGTGTGCTTCCGTGTGTGGCGGCGCACGAACGCATCAATAGACATAAATGGGTCGAAGCGGCCGGTCGGTTGCATTCCTGAGGACGATGGAGGTTAGAGCATCCGGGAGGAAATGTTTCAGAAGCTCTGTCCATGCTTGCTCTGGTGTCACTTCTGGGCGATACACCGGAAGGGATTTGCAAAGTTTGTGGGTGCAATACCCCACTACCATGGCACATCGCGTGCGGGAACGACATCCGCCCCAATGTAGGAGTGCTTGGCTCTAACGCTCCAACTGAGATCGCGAGAGCTGTGAAGGCGACAGTGTGGAGGATGTTTTTCAAGTTTTGCAGTCACGGTTCTAGACGCGAGAGCGGCTCCACGGAGAACCAGGAATGTGCGTCTGCAGGGCTGAAAAAATCTCAAGTCAGATGCGGAGACCCGAAAAATCCATCAGACTCACGTCTTGTATTGTTAAACTGGCCGCCGTTTGTATACATGACCGGCGCCGAGCGCAGCTATTAACGCGGCGTTGGTAAGAAGTTCATCAACGAAACTGATTATATTTATGGCGAACATACCTTCATGTTCATATTGTCGTGGACGACATATCCTACGGGTGGCCTACCAGGCCAGCCCGAGGTAATTCGAGCGGAGACAGGAGCGTAGAGCGGGTATAGCGAGTGGCGGGATGTCTTAATCCGTTGCTTAGAAACCAGCCTAGGGGAAACCCAGTCCGGTGCTCGACCCCGCAAAACGCTCATGGGGTGGGTCGCTCCGCTGATAGAAGTGTGCCCAGTGCTCGGTGTCCGAACGAAAATCGGCATTCCACCAAAGTTGTGCCATAATGTCACGGTCCCCGCCCTCCGCTGCTTGTCGGTCCTCCCATCGTCTCCCGTAGGGAAATAGCGCGGACGTATCCTAGGATGGCTATGAGTGACCATATAGCGCCATTAGTACCCTGTCAAGACGTTATTATCAATGAGTAGCAGAGAATAGACATCTGCTGCAACGTACCTGGTAGTATAGCGCAGCCAAGAATGCTTGAAACACGAGCGCCACAATCCGAACAGCGAAGCTGCGATACAGTGCAGTGCGTTTGAGCACGGGAGCCGGGTACTCCAATGCAATGATGGTGAGCGCCAGGACCAGGGATAGAGCTTGGAGCACGGGGGCCTTGACAACGACGCGGATGAATCCATAGACATTGTCGGCTGGCCTAGAGAAAGAGAGTCAGCTGACGGAACGCGCGCATCGCATGCCAGACATACTGGAGACCGCCAGGTGCTCGCAAGGTACCACCAACGAAATCCCAGAAGAACTTTCGGTACAGGAAACCCCAGAACGCTGCCCATGCAGTATCTGTAGTACACCAGAACTACTGAGTCATGATTGAGCCTCTCGAAGAGACACGTACGGGACTTACATGCCGAAGCTGTGAGCGAAACGTAGCGAGACCAGTCGTGCCAGACGAGGTTGCCCATGACCGACGATGTCAGGAATGGAGGATGTTGGTTCTAGGGAGATCCACGAGGGTGCATCAAACCTCCAATGAACGACCCTGGGGTGCCCGTTGCACTCACGTTGCCTGCATGACCCGAGCGCCAGGAGTAGCATACCGATATAGCATGCTCAGCTTGGAAGATGTAATAGAACGCGCAGTTGTGATAGTACGCGCAGTTGTAAGGCCTGAAAAGCCCGCGGCCGTGCACAGCCTGTCATGGTGCGCAGTGCGACTAAAATGGCGAGGAAGCTCGTGAGCGGACTCGTCTGCGTGCGAGACAAAGACAACTACGGCGTAGAGTCTACGCGTCCTCCAGGAAGTCGACCTGGGATTGCCTGCTGGCCCCTCCCGGACGGGCGTGTGCTGTAAGTAGGCCTGGACCGACGCATCACGCATCAACGTCAACCCTGAGGATAAGTTAAAGCTTAGAGAGAGTGCCGACCGCGCCGTTCCATGAAATGCAGATGAGTGCTGCATCGGTGAGCTAGGGGGCCATGGCTGTAGCTTGGTCACGAACTTGACGACGCCTGCTAGAGCATGCACAACCCCTTGGTGATCGTCCGCTTTGCGCTGTTCTGTGAGTCGCTCGTGACCGGCGCTTACGACCTGGCCTTGGCGCTCGCCGCTGACGCTTTCGGGCAGCCATCTTGGTTTGCTTGAACATCCTCGCCCTCGGCTTCGCGGGATGGCAACTCGCAGCTACCAGAAATGCTGGCTTACATGGTAGACCACTTCTGTTTAACTTATGACGACAAGAGATTCTTACCTCTATCTAGTCTCTGGATCGCCGATCTTCGCGATTTTCAACGCTTGCGTAGTCCTGCTGTTTATTGCTCTGTGAGCTCCGACTAGCAGTTCATCCACCCGAGAACCTCTCCGCTTACTATGCAGGTGACAGGGCTAGTGCTGAGCTCGTGTCTCCAAATGCCAAGTCAGGGCAGATCAACTTCGAGTGCGGGTGGACCTGCCTGATGAGTGCATTGCAGCTCTGTTAGTTTCTCCCTTCATATTGCTCAGCCACGCACTGACATTGAGGTACAGCTTGCGCCATAGACGTGATTGTCAACGGTCCTCCGGTATACTGCCGTGCAGAAGGTCAGTACAGGAAGCCTTCGCCGCTAGGCAAACCGTAGACTTATTCACATGTCGTCAGAATACAAAGCGATTTGCGCCTCGTCAACCGTTCTTTCCGCCATCACCTGGACGTCCTCTATCTTGAGTAATTTATCTCATTTGGCGACCCTCTACCTCTACTGATCCGCTTTACAGTGTCCATCTACTTCCTTACACTTTTCTACCTTGCGCTTGCGCATTCCTCCGTCTATGGCGCGATATGGCACACTACGATATACCACGCACCTTGGTTTATTGACCCAGTTGTTAGGATGACAGCTGCAAATAGACTGCCCAAGATGTCCTACGAGCCAGAGCTAGGAGGCGTTCTCCGCGGCCAAGCCTTGGAAAGCACTGTAGTCCAGCAGTCACCAACCGAAGTGCCAACTACACCACCTCCTGCGCCTTCTTCTCAAGATCCACGGCTCCCGCGATCTTCCTTGGCCTCTTCTCGGCCACGCTCTGCGCGCTCTAGGGTGCAAAGTGTCGAGAACGCGCGTCCTCGGTCCGAGCCCACTCCAGCACGGAGCGTCGAAAGTCTGCGCAACCGCTCAGCACCCTCCCCAGCACGGAGCGTCGAGAGCTTGCGTCCGGTATGGGCAAAACGCATGCCTGCGCGCCGCGCCGTCGACGTCCGTTCCCACAACGGCCTGTCGAGGAGTCGTACTGGAGTGGACCAACCGCGCCGCCCTCACCTGTGCTCGGGGCAGGTCCTTCGTCCAGCCTTCCCGACCTATCACAGTTCGTTCTGGTCAATGAACACTTGCCAGACCCCTTAGCCATACAGGAAGACACGTTCGACCGTTCCCGTGCGTCCTACGACGAATTTCCGGATGCGGTCCCGGATGAGGACAAGCCGATTGAGCAGCCTGGCACGTCTGCATGGGTACAGGCGCGCCGCTGAGGCGGTTCCTATGCATCGCTCTGCAGCGTTCCTCAACACAGTTTGACGAAGCCTCGCTACCAGCTATATTGTATCGGTATGGCTCTTGTGATACGTTCGTTGTATGGATCATTTCTACACCAATAATTGCAGCCTTGAGAAAGTTGGCAAGCTACAGTCACTCACATGTCCTGACCTAGCTCTTGGTTCATGCCGTGATATGTATCATACATGAAGAGCATCGCATCGATCGGCAAAGCTCACATCATTGGCTGCAAGGGGACTCGTCCTGACGGCATCCGCATGGTGCGTCCGAATTGGCATACTTCAGGGCAGGAGGTCATTGATTGTTGCATATGTCTGTCTAGACTGTCGAGCGTCATAAACGCGCGGAAAGGTGATTTCATTGCGGAGGTGTCAAGTGTGGGGCGACGGAATACTCTGTCCAAGGACCTTTCTAATTTTCTGGCCATTCTCCGACACGCATCCCCTCTTTGTCTGGCTTGCGTGTGTTCGGCCATACTTGACATAAGACTGGCTAGAAGGCGCAAAGGCGATCATTGTTTACGGAGTCCACAGGGCTCGCCGCTGTCTCGAGGTCATCCCGGAGCTCGGACGATGCACGGCGCATGTAAGCTCTTGGCATAGGGCGCTAATGTGAACCCGCCACCGGGCGTACCCCGAGGGCTACGTTCACGCCATTCCTCTTGGTATTGCACTCGTCGGGATTGCACCACATTGAGGGGCGAGTCTGCGCGGGCGGGCGGCTGTGCAGTGTCCGAGCTCGTTTACACATTGATCCGTGCCACGTCACCTTGTCGCCACCCGCCTCGATGCCGCCCGACAGGAGCTCAAGGTGGGTTCTTACCTGATCAAACTCTCAGATCTCATGCATCATGCCTCACAGGGGTCTCATTGCGCGCATGCATCAGAGGCAGCCTGAACTTCACGCCTTCTGCGAAACCTGGCACTGCATGGAGCCCAGTGTAACCGTGGAAAATAACCCTTACTTGGTTCTAGCTTACTGAAGGTTGCTGATACAGCGAGAAAAGCTACCGCAATAAGCAGCCGCCTCTCGGGCGGACCAGGCGGTGACAAAACTGCCGGGATGACGTCCGAACGGTCGCACGCAGCATCGTGCCGCCGCGCCGCGCACGCCTTCGCATCGCAGCCGGCGTGCTCTCTTATTCAAAGCTGCACGCCACGTCCTACGCTTACGGAGGCGAGGCGGCGATCCCTGATGCAAGAGATTGGTGCAATGCTCACGAAACAGGTCGCCTCCCGCCGTGAGGGTTCTACCGCCCGACGGATCCCGCCGACCCACATTTGTCCTGCCGTCTCCGGCGCTCTCCTGTGTATCATGACTACTCGACGTGAGTACAAGCTGGCGCCTCCCGATGCACGCTTCTCGCGTTGCAGAGCGTGTTAGCGGACGGCGGGCGTCGCCGTCGTCTTGGCACAAGTATGTCTTTCTCGTGCCCCTGGTATATAAAAGGGTGGGGTGTAGACGATGGACTAAAGCGTAGAACCTGTCGAAACGCTAACTGATTCGTTGATCCTCCGACTTGCACGACATGCCTAACGTTTCCAGGATTGAAAAGGTCTCCAACAAGACTTTCGACTACATCATCATTGGTATGTTTTGTGGATCCCTAAACACGTAGCAATCTGACATGTTTTCCTCGTAGGTGGAGGGGTGAGATACCTAGTCTTGAACTCTCACAACCTAGCTCAATGGGTAACCGCTGTTAGGGCTGTGGTTTAACGCTCGCCGCCCGCCTGTCCGAAGATCCCAGCAGGACGGTTCTCGTCCTAGAATCCGGAGGAGCTAATCTCAACGACGCCGAATTATGTAGGTGCCATACCATCTCTCTGGTGCCTTCGCCGCTCAGCTAGTTGTTCAGTACGCTCTGCCTCATACGGCGCTCTTCATGGAAAGCCGCAGTACGACTGGGGCCACAAGACGGTAGGAAGTCTATATCACTTCCAAATGCATTGTCTCTGATCTCGCCGTCGTTATTGCAGTCGCCGCAGAAGCACCTCGACGGTCGTTCTGTGGTCTGGGCTCGAGGAAAAGGTTTGGGCGGTTCAACCGGCATTAACTTCCTGTGCTACTCCAAGCCGCCTGCGCGCGACATCGATGGTGCGTACCGTCGAATTGACTATCACAGAAAATCGACTTATATCCGCTACAGACTGGGAAAAGCTAGGTAACTCGGGTGGAACTGGGAGCTTCACCAGAAACTGCTGAAGCGGGTCGAAAGGTGGGCCCAGTGCGCTTCTCCAACATCGTGACCTGGCTCAAGCTCTCCGTGTACGCTAGATGGCAGGCTCCGCCCGAAGATGTGCAGAAGAAAATGAGACTGGATCCCGCGACCTTCAAGTTCGGGACCGACGGTATACCTGCCTCTGATTACATGTTCGTAAAAGATACAAACGTCTTTCGGCAGGACCATTGGGCATTGGCTTCCCTGCTCTGCTCCAAGATGGAGAGATCGAGTGCGTGGAGGCCTTAGAAAAGGCAGGAATTCCGCCAGCACCACAGCCTGTGAGTGATCTACTGCAGGAACGGCTCGAAGGTACTGACATTAGCACGGCTAGCACGACGGAAATGTGAGGAATATCTCTTCGTCTGGTATTTTCGACTGACGGACGGCCTCCAGCCGAGTGGATGGTTCTGGGTTCCGAACACTTACGACACGGAAACGCAAACCAGATCCTACTCAACGACGGCCTTCTACCTCCCAAACAAGGATCGGAAGAACCTGTTCGTCCTAGCCGACGCGCACGTCCACCGGGTGCTGACCGAGGCCGGTTCCAACGGCAATTTCAATGCCGTCGGTGTCGAGTTTGGCCATGGTGGCAGCACGCACCGCGCACACGCCGCAAGAGAGGTTATCGTCAGCGCTGGGTAGGCGTGGTCCGCGGCTCGTCGTATCGAACACTAACCTATGATTGTGCATGTCAGTGCTCTCAAGTCTCCGCAGATCCTTGAGCTTTCCGGCATTGGTAGGAGAGACATACTGGAGAAGATCGGGGTCCCGGTCAAAGTGGACCTACCCGGAGTCGGTGAAAATGTCCAGGAACATGTTGCGTCCAGCATCTCCTGGGGTACGTGCTTATTGTCAAATTTGGTGCCGATTCTGACTATCGCGCCCCGCAGAACTGCGGGACGATTGTCCTTGGCAAACACCAGACTTGCTGCGCGATCCTGAGACGTTTGCGAAGCACGTAGAGCTCTTGTGCGTGGATATTCTGCTCCCTGTGCTTCTGATCTCGCTGAACTATCTCCAGGAAAGAAGGGAAAGGGTTGTTCACACTGGGCATCATCCTAATGGCGTTCTTCCCGCTGGAAATGGTTTCAGACAAGGCCGACGAGATCTACAAGCGGGCTAAGGAGGAACTCGCGCGAATCGACCGCAGCACCGTACCCGCTGGCTTCCTCGAGCAGGTGGAAATCCAGCTCGCGCGTCTCAATCCAAAGACCAGCAGCCCAACATGCGAATTCGTGCTCGTTCCTGGCTTTTGGTCGGGACCTAGTGAGTACATCCTGCATGTGACCTGCACTTCAACTCATCCTGGTCCAGATCCCCCTGTCCCGGAAAGCGATACATCACGCCGATGGCTATACTCAACTGTTCCTTCTCGCGCGGGACGATTGTACGCTGTCCTTGACCAGTCCAACTTTTGATACTGATGCCATTACACGCAGCATGCCAAGTCAAGCGATCCCGAAGAGGACCCAGAGTTCGATCCGCGTTACTTCGAGCGCAACGTCGGTAAGCTACGTCGTAGTGCGTCGCGCCGGGTCATTGCCTGAAATCTCGGTTGCCAGACGTGGAGATGTTCATGGAGACGATCAAGTGGATGCGAAATTTGGCCAAGATCAGTCCCATCAAGGACATGATAGGTTCGAAGGGGTCTACGTTTCTGTGGAGCAATAGGCTAACAGCGGTGCAGCGAGAGAGATCAATCCTGGTCCCGAGGTGCAGACGGACGAAGAATTGCTCGGTGAGCATAGAACTTCTGCGCCTCAACACCCAGCTAACCACCCGGCAGAATGGGCGAAGGCCTGGCTCTTCACTCCTCATCGTAGGTACTATTGCTTTACTTCATGACCAAGGTGTTGAATATCGGATAGACACCGCATGCTCTCTTTCGATGCTGCCCCGTGAGAAGAACGGTGTTGTCGACTCGCAGCTGAAAGTCTACGGCACAAACAACCTCCGGGTCGTCGACATATCCGTGATGCCATTGCATATCTCGAGCCATACCCAATGTAAGCCCCAGTAAAAGTCGTGCGTTTTGCTGTCAACTCATCTCGCTCCTAGCCACTGCATACTTCATCGCGGAGAAAGGTTGGTCTGGAATATACCCAATCTTGTCGATGTCCCTGACTTTTACTTTTTCAGCTGCAGACATTATCAAGGGTTCTGCTCAGGCTTAAAAGCTATGCGATGGCACGAATAGGATTTCCACGGAGGAACCCATTGCGATGCGGCTCCTCGTCACTGCAGGACTCACTGGTAGAATCCTTCATCTTGGTTCAGCTAGGTACAGGTCACGCGTCTGTGTCTCTGGTATTCCAGCAATCACCAACTTGTATGTCGCGGCCTTCGCTACGTTCAGTCAGAGTCCTTAGAGTCCTCCGACTTTCAAACCGCTGATTGTCATACGGCGAACGTAATACGTTAGCGCCCGAAGTTTCTATTTACGGCTTTCACGCTCGCCCCGCCCTTGCGCCTTACTCTCCACGTTCGCTCTTCATAGGTTCAGCGACTATTTCTCCAAGAGCAATGGCGCGCGTGTAGCCTGCGATGGCTATCAGAGACCATATGGCTCCATCTGTGCCCTGGAATATAGTGGACTCTCAGGTACGGCGTGGGTTGTGTACGTGGCAAAACGTAATGCCCACCTGATAGTACAACGCAGCAAGGAAAGCTTGTAATAACAGAGCGACTATCCTAGCTGTGAGGCTGCGGTACACCGCTGTTTGCTTGAGTGGGGTAAATGGATATTCCAAAGCAACTAAAGCGCATCCCAGAACCATGGATAGAACTTGTACGACGGGGACCTGGACGATGATGTGAACAAACAAATCTAGATCTTTAGCAGGCCTGGCGATCCGATGCAAGGTTAGCAGCGTAATTTGTACGTGGAGAGCGAAACATACTGAAGCCCTCCGGGATCTCGTAGAACGCCGCCCACAAAACCCAGAAGAATTTGCGGAACAGCAGGCCCCAGAAGGCAGCCCAGATAGTGCCTGTAATGCGGCGTCGGTGATGCTGGCATTTCAAGAGGAAACGAATAGAAAGATGATGCTGACATGTGCTGGCGATGATTGAGACATGACGAGCCCAGTGGTGCCAAACGATGTTGCCCATACTCGCGTTCAATGTGAGTGCTGCGGTGCGATCTTTCTCGTCTGACTACACTTTATACCTCCAACACAAGATCTCTCAGGCCAATGGAACACCGCGCTTGAACCTCCGGCGGGCTATATTTCTGTCATTCTGGACAAGCTTGCATCGCACCGATTATATTTCAGGGACCGAAGCACCGACTACGACGCACAGGCCGCCCGAAAATGTGTGACTCGTGCGTTGTAATTCCCCAATTAGCATGTCCTGATGAAGAGCACAGCGTATTTGTTGGACTCGGGTGTAAATGCAACATTCGCGGCGACATGCTACCAGACACCTGCCATCCTAACTCGCGACGGCCTCTGCGAGATGGCTCTGCCGACCGGCATTTCCAATGGCGGTATATGGAATTGCCGCAACATCTGTATCAGTGCCCATTCTCGTAAAGGTGGCGCCTTTTGGCGGCCTGCCCCACTGTCGGCTTTGCACGAAGTATGGACCGTGGTTGCCGCACTCCATATTGCAAGAGCAATGCTCACACATAATTGTAACATAAGCTGCAGCTGAAAGCCTCTTCACGCCCCGACGACGACCGCTCAAGTATGCAGAGCCCTGTGATAGTCCTTCGCTCTGTGCTGTTCTGTAAGCCGTACCCGACCTCGAGGCCTTTATGGCGCTGACTCTCCATCTGCTGGGTTTAGCCCTCCTTGTTTACTTCAACATACTGGCCTTCGGATTTGCCGTATGGGAGCTCTTGGCTATGCGGAAAGCTGGGGTGCTTGGTAAGTCGTTCTTCACATCACATAGTTGCTCAACCGAACGTTCGATAATGGCAGCCTATGGACCTCCCATCTTCGCCATGTCCAATTCGTGTGCACTCATTTTCTTCATCTTCATGTGAGTCAAAGTTGAAAGACGATTGTTCGCGAAGGGCAGAATATTCACCTCGACTACTAGTGCCAGTGCCGAGCCTGTCTTGACACACTGCCGGTCTGCACAAGTCAATTTTGAATGCGGGTGGGCTGCCGCAATGAGTGTACTGCAGACAGGTTCGAGTCGGATCGTTCAGAAGTGGGCTACGCTGACATTAAACCAGCTTGCGCATTCGATATCGCCGTTAAAGGGCCTCCAGTGCACTGTCATCTACCAGGTAACCAAGAGCATACCCTATTTGCAACCTCGTAGCTTACTCACTAAGCAGGTCATGAGACAATATGCGCCGCTTCAACCGCTCTATGTGTTATCACTTGGACGTCCTCAGTGTTGAGTAAGTCTAGACCATAGCTGGACAGGCGATGGTTGACATATCCTGCAGCGTCGACCTACTTTCTCACCATCCTGTACCTCGCCATCTCGCACGCCTCGGCTACGCAGCTGTGTGGCGGACGACGGTGTACAAGACGCCCTGGTTCGTCGACCCCGCGGTCGAGGCACAATCGCAACGCAGCCTGTGCTTCCATTGTGCTGCAAGTGAGCTCAATGGATACTCCGAAACACCTGCTGCGAGCGAGCGCGAGGTGAACGAGATGTCAGCTGCACCGCCCGTCACCACGCCTGCGCAGAAGTACCGTCCGCGTCCTCTCGCTATGGTATACCCCTCTCTAGGCAGCGGCGGTCCATATGCCGAGCAACGCCCCCGGCATCGCGGGGCAGTGCCGAGAGTCTGCGCCCCGCGTGGGCCAGGCAAGCGAGCGCGCGACGTGGCGTCGACCACCCATTTCCTCCGAGTCCCGGCGCAGAACTGTTCTGGAGCAGCATGACCACGGTGCTGCCATCGACGCCACCCGTCACTTCACCAGTGCCAGCATCGGCAGACGTCGCTGCCAGCTCAAATGCACCGCCCAGAGAGATTGCCGAGGTACCCGTGGATGGAGACAAGCCAATCACGCAACCTGCGATGGTGGGAAAGGTGTAGACTCATCTGTGATGTACAGATGTCGAGGCTAGAGAGTTTGTTGTTCGGTGCGACTATGAGCCCCGTGCTGACGTTTTCGGCTTTGCAAATTCGAACTGTGCTATAGCTAAGTGTACGGCACGATAGTTAAATAGACATATCATTATGGAAGCCAAAGCAACCTCGACTGAAATCGGAAAGGCGTGTGTGGCGACAGGTACTGGTGGCCAGTCACAAGGAACCCCTTGTCAAGTTACATGGCCGGTAACCAACTGTATTCCTGTTGAAGAGCGGGCGTGAGACCGACGCGCGACATGCGCGGGCGGGCGGGCGCGCGCCTGTCAGACCCCCTGACACCGCGGACCCGGAGGACTCTGCGCCGTGCGCGCAGGTCGCCCCGCACCTCCTGCTCGGTAGACACGTTCTACCGCGCCACTCTTACGTGAGCTCGCTGCTCTAGACAGCGAGCGAATATTCTAGGTATTATACGTCATTTTCTGTAGCTTTCCCCGACGTGTATGTAGCTAGAGTATAAATACAGTCTCGAGGACGTCGCCCTCGTCGTCCTCGTCCGTTCACTCGTCTTCACCTGCGCGAATAAGTCTATTCACTTTTTTATTCTACTACAAGTAAGTCTATATAATTTTAACAGGTTATGAGCCCCGAATGTGGGCTCGCCTTCTGGCTCTGCACTGACCTCGCCACCCAGGCCTAGACTACCCTCATGACCGCCAGCGCGAACAGCGGCTCCGACTCCTCGTCCATCTCAGCGTCGGTCCGGATCGAACCCCTCCAGGGAAGCGAGAATATCGCGCCCTGGAAGGTGAAGATCATGGATATCCTCACGAGCTTGGGGCTCGAGGATACCATCACTTCGGATCTGCCCCAGGCACCCGAAGATGCGGACAAGGCGACGCTGATTCAGCACGAGAAGGCTAAGGCTGAATTCAAGCGCCGTAGCCTTCAGGCGCTGAGCCACATTCGCCTTCGCGTGTCGGACGCCGTACTGGTGTACATCAGCGCGGCCACCACCGCCAAGGAGGCCTGGGACACCCTGATGCAGACGTTCCAGCCCAGCGGCATGTACTCGTACATCTTAGCGTACCGTAAATTCTACCAGACGCGTTGTCCCGACGGAGGGGACATCCCCGAGCACCTAGGGCAGATGCGCAGACTGCAGGATGAGATCCACACGATCGCAGGCACGGCTCGCATCAGCGATAGGGAATTTGCGTTCGCGTTGCTGATCTCGCTGCCCGATTCGTGGGATCAATTCATTCAGGCTATTGATGCCACCGCAGATAATCTCACGAGCGCCCAGGTGATCACGTGGATCCTCCAAGAGGACAAGCGCCGGAAAGAACGCGAGGGCGCGAAAGGTGACAGTGCATTGCTAGCTAAGTCCAAAAAGAAGGCTCGGCCTCGCTGCCACAATTGTGGCAAGCAGGGGCACCTCAAAAAGGACTGTTGGGCATCAGGGGGAGGCGCGGCAGACAAGCCGAAGGCCAATGACGCTGTGGACGGCGAATTTGGCTTCATCGCCGCCGAGGGCCAGAACTCGGCAGATCCCGAGCCCGATATCGAAAAAGCGCTAAGCACGTTGGATGAGTCGCGGCTGTGGTATGCCGACAGCGGTGCGACCACCCACGTCGCAAACGCCCGAGAGCTGTTTCACAAGTATCAGCCGATGGCAGGGGGCGCGTCGATCAGTGGGCTCGGGGGTGTATCCCGCATCGCAGGGCGTGGGAGCGTGAAGCTCAAGTGCAAGGTCGGAAATCGCATTCGCGAGATCTGGCTGCACAATGTAGCGCACGTCCCCGGCGCGCCTCATAATCTATTGTCACTCATGCGCGCCGACGACGCACACTGTCGGTACGTAGGCGGGAAGGGCACTCTGACCGTGTACGGCCCGGACGGCAAAGTTCTGATGGTTGGACGCAAGCTTGAGGGACCGGGACAGCTGTACCGGTTGTCCGTAGCGGCGGAACCGGCGGATCAGGCGAACGTAGCCATCCTGGGCAAGCGTACCTGGGAGGAGATGCACCGGATTCTCGGACACACCCACGTGGCCTCAATCAAGAGACTCTGCCTCGGCTTAGCCGAAGGAGTTGATGTCGACATGACGTCAGACGATCAATTCCAGTGCGAGTCCTGCGTGCGCGCGAAGCAACACGTCTGTCACGGATGTGACGGTGCAGCCCTATTTTTCGCCGATTTATGGCTATTTTCCTCGATTAATCCAACGGGCGAGCAGCCCTCGCGCCGTCTGGAGTCCTAGCCGCCCACGCTCAGCGCCTGGCCACGCAGCGCCAGCGCCCTGATGGCGCATCACCCCTAGACGCCAGCGCATCCTGCTGCGCGCTCAGACACTGCCCGGATCACCGGTCTGCCTTGCAACCGGTTCCCCGGATCGCCGAGGAGGCACTGTCATCCCTGATGACTCCCCTCGCCGAGACACGCCGAGCTGATCAGCCTGATGACACAGCCTCGGCCCGACGCAGCCTCGAGACACTGCCAGCTGACACAGCCTCGTGACATAGCCCCCGCACAGCCTCGCCGCGCAGCCCGCGTCACAGCCTCGCTGGCTATGCCAAGCACTGCCCATCAGCTTAGGTAATCGTACAGCCTGCCCTAGAGTACTGTAGTATATAAGGGTAGCTCCCCTCGCTCCTGTCCGTCATCTCGACCTCTTGGTCAATACGGACAGGTAAGCCTCAGTTTGTATAGTAGCATAGCATACTAATGTATCTTGGTCAATACGGACAGCTGCATAAGTTGTGCGTCGCTGCGTGACTCGCTCCGCCGCGCCTCGTCGTCGACCTCCCCACTTGCCCTCCCTCGTGAAGCGTTGAGCCCTAGCTCCGCGACAACGTCCAGCCGTTCCCAGACCAAGCTACTCGTACCCCGGACAAGCTCAAAGTAGGGGAAATCGTGGCTAGCGACACTTGGGGGCCTGCCCAGGTGAGATCTGTCCACGGTTTCTACTACTACATGTCAATGACTGACCTGAAGTCTCGGTTCTCGGGCGTCTATTTCAGCGCGCAGAAATCAGGGCTCGCGAAGATGGCGCTGACCGAGTTCAGGGGGCTGATCCGGAGGATGAGCAGGACTGGGAGCTCCATTATGTGCTTGAGGATTGATAATGGTACTGAATTTATTAATAACGAATTTCTACAGTACTGTAAATCCCAAGGCATAGTGGTAGAAACAACGGCACCTTATTCACCTGCCCAAAATGGTGTTGCTGAGCGCCTCAATCGTACCCTCCTCGAGAGCGCGCGCGCAATGTTACTCGCGGCAGAACTGCCATGGAAATTCTGGCCGGAAGCCGTAAGTTACGCGTGTCTGATCAAAAACTGCCTCCCGCACGCCGCCCTCAAGGGGATGACGCCATATCAGGCGCTTACAGGCGAAAAGCCGGACCTGTCGCTGCTACGCGAATTCGGGTCGAAGTGCTGGGTTCTGGACCAGAGCGGTAACCCTGGGAAACTCGATGCCAAATCGAGACCGTGCATTTTCTTAGGGTTCGCGACCGATTCAAAGGCGTTTCGGTGTTGGGACATAGGTAAAAATACATTTGTAAAGTCCCGGAACGTCGTCTTCGCTGCACGGAAACGTGAGCAAGAGGTCCTGCTACCTCCCCCCAGAAGCGCGCCTGAGGGGGAGAGTGCAGACACGAGCAGTTGCGCTCCTGAAGGGCAAGGAGCAGCGGCTCAGGCCCCGGCCGATCTGAGCGATCCGAGCGCCCAGAGATCGTCGACGGCCGAGGGTTCAGGGGGAGTGCCTGATGGCAAGCCGGCTCAGCCAAAGGCACCCACCGGTGTGCGGCCTCCCACACGCGAGGCAAGCGCACGTTTGCGTTCGAAACCTCCCGTAGGTTACTTACGAATGCACAACCCGCAGGCCCGAGGGCCGCGGCAATCCAAGTGCACCGAGGGGGATGCACCGACAGACGCCGCAGCTGAGCCTGATGCGAGCTCAGATAGCGATGACGTCGTCGAGTACGCATACCTCGGGGCTGATCTGGCCGATGACGATCCCCGATCGTATCGTGATGCGCTCAAGCGCCCAGACGCCGCGCGATGGCAAGAGGCCATGCAGCGCGAATACGACCAGTTGACCAAGCTGGGGTGCTGGGACTTGGTGGACCTACCAGCCGGGCGTAAGGCCATAGGCTGCAAGTGGGTCTATCGCATTAAACGCGATTTTTCGGGCGCGATCGTCAAATACAAGGCCAGGCTTGTGGCGCAAGGGTTCTCGCAGGTACCGGGCGTCGACTACGACGAAACTTACGCATCGGTGATGCGGCCCGAGTCGCTACACATCCTCGCGGCCATTGCCGTCATCCTCAATCTCGAGTGGGACATTGCGGACGCCGTTGGGGCATACCTCAATAGTCAATTAAAGCTCACTATTTACATGAGGCAGCCCGAAGGCTTCGACGACGGCTCTGGACGCGTCTGCAAGCTCAATCTTGCGCTGTACGGCCTGAAGCAGTCCGGACGCGAGTGGAACCTCCTTTTGGATGAGTTTCTGCGCGGAATCGGTTTTCGGGCGTCTAGCGTAGATCCCTGTGTATACCTCCGGATCGACGAGGGATCCCCGACCTTTCTGGCTGTCCATGTCGACGATTTCTCCCTGTTTGCCAAAACGAGAGAAATCATGGACAAACTCAAGGGGGAACTCAGTACGAGGTTCGAGATGACCGACCTCGGACCGGTCCGGCAAATTCTCAGCTATGAGGTCATACGCGAACGCGACCATAGGACACTGATGCTCAGGCAAGCCGCCTACATCAGGAAAGTCCTAGATCGGTTCAATATGGCCGATAGCAACCCTGTGTCCGTGCCTATGGACCCTAACACGCGGCTGCAAAAGACTCCCGACGCGCCGCCGCCCGACTTTCCATATCGGGAAGCCGTCGGCTCGCTCATGTACGCCGCTGTGGGCACACGGCCGGATATCTCATACGCGGTGCAAACGCTCAGCCAGTTCTGTGAGCGACCCTCCACCGCACACTGGACTGCGCTAAAACGTGTATTGAGGTATCTAAAGGGCACAGCGGAATGGGGGATTATCTACAAAGCCCCCGAAGCCCAGACTACACCCATCGAAGTAGTCGGGTACTCAGACGCCGACTGGGGAGCCAATCCGGATGACCGGAAGTCCATATCCGGATATGTCTTCCTGCTCGGCGGCGCCCCCGTCTGTTGGGCTTCGCGCAAGCAGAAATCGGTGGCGCTGTCGAGCATGGAGGCCGAGTACATGGCCGGCTCCACTGCTGCCTCACAAGCACTCTGGTGTCGGATGCTACTCGAGGAGCTCGGATTCGCGCAGCCGAACCCGACGCTACTCTATATGGACAACCAGTCGGCGCTGGCGCTCGCTCGAAACACCGGTACCCAGGGCCGCGCGAAGCACATCGACATCCGCTATCACTTCCTCCGAGATAAGATAAGCTCGAAGGAAATTAGCGTCGCGCACTGCCCTGGGGAGGACAACCCCGCTGACATTTTTACCAAGCCATTGGCGCGTCAGAAGTTCGAACACTTCCGTGCGATGCTTGGCATGTCGGCGTCGAGGGGGAGTGTTGAAGAGCGGGCGTGAGACCGACACACGACATGCGCGGGCGGGCGGGCGCGCGCCTGTCAGACCCCCTGACACCGCGGACCCGGAGGACTCTGCGCCGTGCGCGCAGGTCGCCCCGCACCTCCTGCTCGGTAGACACGTTCTACCGCGCCACTCTTACGTGAGCTCGCTGCTCTAGACAGCGAGCGAATATTCTAGGTATTATACGTCATTTTTTGTAGCTTTCCCCGACGTGTATGTAGCTAGAGTATAAATACAGTCTCGAGGACGTCGCCCTCGTCGTCCTCGTCCGTTCACTTGTCTTCACCTGCGCGAATAAGTCTATTCACTTTTTTATTCTACTACAAGTAAGTCTATATAATTTTAACAATTCCCGGCTGCACGCTCTTAGGCATCCTCGCCGCGCAGGGCGTGTGAACCGTGATAATCGACCGAGGGCCCACTCCCTTTCTCCAGAGGTTGCCCAAAGTAACTTGAGAGCCTAACTTTCCGTAACTTTCCCGCGCGTCCTACCAGGCGCTTAAAGTAACTAACTTGGGACAAACTAACTTAATATTACTTGAACCCCAATCCCACTTGCGGGATACCACTCTGCCTGATATTCTGCCTCTATAAGGTCGTTCATGCCTCTATTGGTCCTTGTAGATGTTATATAATGAAGATCTTCTTGTGAACGCTGCTCCTTGTCACCTCTCGCACCTCAGTTCTGCCACGGTGGTCCTGGTGCTGCTAGCGCCAAGATTCTGGCGATCCCTGCAGCAGTCTGCCACTTTGTCTCAGCATGCCCGCAGGCCTACGGAGATGTGAAAAATCTAGCCCTTGCCCTTCTCGACAGAGCGTTCGCGCAAGGCACGCATCATCTGAGCGGGACGTGAGCGCCATCATGGGACCCCTAGCACTGCGGACCCGGTGTACTCTGTACCGAGAAAGCTGCCAGCCTTCGTTCTCATCGTTCATCGAATTGCTAATAACATGTAGGGCTTCTTGCTCAATGAGTTTACTATGAAACTTGAATGAACCTGTCTCACTTGTATCAACTTGTGCTAACTTGCATTCGGTTTTGCTAACTTGTGCTCACCCACACCCACTTACAACACTTGTGCTTACTTGGCTAGCCTAGAGCCATATCTCTGACTTTATCCAGCTTGAGTACACTCAATACAGATTGTATCAACTGACGCTTGGCGGCTGGTGTGAGTATTGACCGCAGCGCCGCAGTGAGAAGTCGGTCTGGAGTGCCAGGGGTCACACACTGCCGCCAGCGGCTATGCAGCAGCGATGTCCATGTTAAGCACCGCTGACACGTCTGCACCAAGCTATCCATTCCTGACACTAGACAGCATCCGTGTGAAGTATAGATGATCGCGTGTCATGCCAGACCGCAAGTTGTGAGGTGCAAGACGTGTGCCGTGAGCGACAAGTGTCTGAGTCCCCAAAATGGTAATTGCCATCACCCGCGGCTCAGCCCAGTTCGCGGGGGTCAACGCTGGGCTCATACATCTCGGGCTTTGGAACGTTATAGACAACTTCTGTGGCCCATACAAAGTAACTTTGTTGACATTTTTATGCTTTAATTTACTGGACGTCACAGAAAGTAACTTTGGTGAGAAAAAGTTAGCAAAAGTTAGCCGCTCAAGTAACTTTTGATACCATCCTTTCTCCATAGCATCCTCTGCATCTGAAACACCCTCCTACCGGTTGCGACGCTCGAGCAAGAGCTGCTTCAATTCGTCAATCTGTTCCTCAAGCCTACGAACCTTCTCCTCCATACGCTGCTCCACACGCCTCTCCGCCTCGTCGACCTGTACCTTCAGGTTCCGCGTCTCCGTAAGGATAATGGACTCCGTGGACTGCCCACGTGTCAGTTTACATTCCACCGAGGGTAGACGCGCACTCACATCGGTGGTGTCGGGAAACACGCTCACGAGGCTCTCGAAGGGCACGACGCTGATGCGCAGGCCCTTGCTTGCGTCCTCCGGCGACGGTTCGGGGTCGCGGATCGCCGGCGTGTCGAAGAAGCCCTGGTCGTACTCCGAGATCCACGCGCGCACCCAGGTGTTCTTGCGCGGGTCGAGCCGCGCCTCGTACAGCGCGATGACGACGAGCGGGACGAAGAAGACGCCGAGCATCACGGTGCGATTTATCTGCGAAAGTGCATGCGTAAGCGTCGCTGTGCAAGGCAGGCGCAGGGCAGCAGGCTCGCCTGTGCGTAGCGTTCCTTGGATACGAAGTACTGCCATGGCGCGACGAAAAACACCTCGATCAGGTTGAACGGCGCGGGATACGTGTACTCATCGGGAGCGCGGATGGACTCGACGGTCTTGTTCGCGAAGTAGGCGAGGTATTCTGCACCAGCATCGCCAGCAACCTGTCCCTGGGTAAGGCTGCGTACGTGGCAGACTGGGGCATGTGAGACGTACCTCGTCATACGCGGTCGAGAAGAGCGAGATCAGTATGTTGAGAAGGATCAGGACGGTCGCCACGTTCCACCTGCAGCAGTTCAAGTTAGCATAGCATTGACCCTCGCTCTTCGAAAAACTTACAGGTAATAGAGAAATAGCCCCGGGGCCCATCTAGCGGTATGAAATTAGTCGACAGCATCTCGAGATAGCAGACCTGATGTACCCTTTCCATCTGTCATAATTTGGTGCCCTGAATAGAGGGATCAGGGAGCCGAATGCCGTTGAGCCTATAGGAGTACGTACGCCAGTAAAGCTTCGATGAGAGATTTTACGACCTGTCGCCAGTCAGAGAGTGCTCGGACAGGAAATTACGTAGCACGCTCACTTCTTCTGACTGCTCGCGACGCCCATCCGCCGCATCAAGCGCGAAAAGACCCTGGGTGAAGCCCACGCCGAGCAGTGCCAGAAGCTACGCATTTGGTTAGATGAGGCCTTATATCAAGCACCGGGCGAACGTACCCCGAAGAAGATTCCAGACTCTTGCAGCATCCGCGCGACACATATCTGCATGGTGCCAATGTACCTGCACAGCCATGTCAGTATCTCGACGTCAGTTGAGACCGAGACACGTACTCGTATCCGTCGAACACAGGTATCAATCCTGCGTGCAAGCGTCAGCCCGTGTTCAGAAAGCGGCGAAAGACTGGCGGCGCTTACGCATCCTGAGCCAAGTTTCAGCGACGCTTGCCTTATGTGCACTCGCATTGCTGAAGACTCACCAAATCAGAGGCGCCACGAAACTCAGGATCTGGAAGCTGCTCGTCTTGAAAGTGCGTGCATCGTCGCCACGCGTGCTCGAGGAGCCGGCGATGCGGAGTGTAAAAGCGGCGACCATGAGTGCGTCCGTCGCAAACGAGACGAAGTTCCAAAAACCTAGTGCGCGCCACGAGACGAATCGAAGTAGCTTATAGATCTGCAGGGCAGCCAGAGTAAGTAGTGAAACGGCAGCAGGCGGTCTGTCTCACCTTCTGGATATCTGCGCAGGGCTGATCAGCGGCTGAGAGGAGCAGATGACGAGCTGGATAGCCTACCTTCGAGCGCGAACGCCAGGGCCATGACGTACATAACCAATTCCCAGCCATCGAGCTTTGCTTTCGATGGACGAAGCGTTTCAAGGGGTTCACGGACTGAACGACGGTCAGTAAGATGAGCAGGTAAAGCAAACGAGTTCCTACCTGCACGCGAATATACGAAGAGGAATATCACCCATATCATGATCCTTATGATATTCTGATACCTGGTTCCACGGTCAGATGGGCCATGAAGCATGAAGTTCGAGCCTTGGTATTACCTCGGCACTGATATCCGCGTAGGGTCCATATGCGCCCAGATACTGCGTCCCAGGGTCTCATCAGGATATACGACGACTACGATTTGATTGTTAATTAATGCCGGTGACACTCCGATGCAGAGACCTACATTCAATATCTTTATCCGTCTCATTGTGCTTCTGGATCAGTCGACCCTTCCACAACTCATTTACAACTGAGCTTACACGTCAGTATGCCCAGAGTAAAATAGAAGGAATATAGACGCACCATCTTGTACTTCGCGACAAGACAGGAAATTAGTGCTTCCTCGGAGATTCAGTAACAGGTAGATGAGAGGCCAGTAATGTCCTTACCAATGCAAATCGGTCGCCATCTCGAGGGCGTTAGCTTTGTCGGTCTTGTCCCCACCCTCGATGGCTCGATGCTTGACGTGGATGAACCGTGTCGTCAACACTGCAGGGATTCTCTCCCGCGGCATGACATGAACGACCTCTTTGGCGATCGTTTCACATGCGATTGCTTCGAAAAGATAAGCATTCCTATGCCGTCATCAAACATCAATATTACCTCGGCAGTAATTCTCATTATAGTCGGACGGGTTCTTTTCGGCATCCGTCATGAATTTCTTGTGTGCCCGCAAGAGACAGTATGGCAGCTAACGGAGATATGAGAAAAATTGGTTGTGAGCTGGGTAGGAACACTCACAGCTTCGACAAGGTCTCCCGCGGCAGCGATGTACGCTTTGACGACTTGAGGTGTGATGAGCCTGCTCAAGGGTCCAGTAATGACGTCTGTCGGGACCTCCACAGGCACAAGTTCATAAGTGAGAGCCCGCAATCGCTTCACGAGACCTGCAGACTGATCAGCGTATGTGGCTGAGGCAACGGTGACAGACGTACGAGATAATGTATCCGGCGTCGGCTCGACGGACACGACCGAGGATATGGACGCCTGGTCCTCGGTGTCCAGCTCGTTTGTTGGCTGAACCATGATAGCACACTCGGGGCACAGATAAGACAAGGTTGTTGAGAATGCGGTTGCGTCTGGGCCGACGTCCTCCCTCCCAGCGGGGAGCCACTCGGTGACTTCATCCCAGGCACCGAGGAGTCAAGCGCCCGGTTCCACCCAAGCTGTCTGCCGCAACGTAGACATACATAGGGCAGTATTCTGGCAAGTATCCCGTAAAATCTTGGTCAAAAGGCCTATCTGAAGCTAACCGATGGTGGTTGGACGAGTCTGGCCTGCTCGCAATGCAACCGTGAGAAACTATGCGTTATGTAATCCTTGCTCTGTCGGGAAGCCCTAACCCTAAGTGCACACTTTGTGGCGTCTGATCCGAACGGACATGCCTGGTTTCACTTTCACTCCGCGACGACGACTTTACCGTGCGGACTTTCCAGCGTTTGCTCGTGCTAGCTGTTCAGCCTGCGGTACTTTCGCGCTCTCTAGCATGGCAGTCGTATGTATCGTCGTCTGGCCGGTCTGCAGCTCGTTACGTGTCTCGCGGTGCTCCAGCTCGGTCGACAGGCTGCCCCGTCGCTCGCGTGTGTCCGGGTGCCGACGGCGTGCTCTGGGCCCCTAAGTTCTGCACTGCTATCCAATTCTCTTATCTGCACCGTCCCTTGCCCTATCTCTGCGTTTCCACCCATCACTAACCCGCGTTGCGTCGTCTCAAACTCCCTTCCGTCTACGGATATACAAATTGTCGGTCAGCACCCAGTCAAGCGAGGTTTCATTGGCAGGAGGAATGATCTTCGTATCTTTACTGGTGCGTCATATATTTTTTTCCGTCTTTGGTGGCTCATAGCAGACACGATACATGCACACAGTCCAGCTTGCCGCAATAAGCGGCAGGTCCAGCATTGCATCTCCCTCATAGCTCAAGCACTGGTCAGTGACGTGTCTCTCTATTAGAGTGGTGATTGAATGTATTTGGCCGTCTAGGCGACGTCAGTTACCCCGAGATAAGGCTATCATTGCTCGATGATAAGGGCTCCAGCGGTCGGCTGCGACTTGCACGATAAGGCCTCTGTCTATCCGTCATTATCCCGTGCTAGTCCGAGCATGGGGCTCCGAAGACTCTCTCTCTCCGCACGTCCACACACCTGACCAGGGGCCCGCGAACGCGATCAATCATCTCGCTCTTGCGCTCCCTTGTGCATCGCTACTCTTCAGGCACCACGTGCTCTCGGCAGCCGTCGCTGACTGAGTGGATCATATACTCCGTCTCGATGGTTCATAAGCAGACGCCGCCGTCGTGTCGCGACTGGCCCTGCAGCCAATGGCTTCGCGCGATAGTGGGAATGCTGACCGAAGCCATCACTCAGCTCGGCTCGAGAAGCTGGCTGGGCCGTTGAGGGGCTCATCGCGTGAGAAGCGAAGCCTTGCTCAATTGCCTCAGTAGGATCTTGGACACTGGAACCTCGTCTCTTGCTCGAGATACATATACGACTTGCTTCTGAGGATGGAGACGTCGTCATCGTCCGCTCTCGTCCCCGACACACCTCCAGCGAAAGCAACAGTCGAATTACAGCCATGATTGACTCACTGACGCTCCTCCCTCACAAGTTCTACAAGTACGTATATGTTCCTAATATTCATGGTAACCATTGATGTCTCGTCTACAGGGATCCGGATTTCGAGACCATGCAGATTCATGCTGGTCAACAAATCGACTATACCACGAACGCTCGCGCTCCCCCAATCTACGCGTCGACGAGTTTCGTCTTCAATGACTCGGCAGTAAGCCATCTCGAGTTCTCCGCATTATGACCATGCAGGGCTCACAGTCGTCATCAGCATGCCGCAGACGTCTTCGGGTCGAAGTACGCTATTCCTTCGCGCGCACCCTGAATGCTTAACTTACACAAATCTGCAGGAAGACCGGTTACATCTACTCTCGCATGGGAAACCCGACAGTCGTAGGTCTCACATCGCCGTTGAGCATAAGCAAGCGCTGATGACGCATGGGTCGACAGGAAGTCTTTGAGCAACGTATGGCGGCGCTCGAGCATGGTCAGATGGCTGTCGCTACCGCCAGTGGCCATGCGGCACAATTCATGGCGATCACCACCATTGCTGGTGCCGGTGACAACATCGTCTCGAGTTCGTACCTCTATGGCGGAGTGCGTATTAACAATCATTGCATGAAATGGCGATCCTGACGTCCCTTCTTCCCTACCCTGCAGACCTACAACCAGTTCAAGGGTCAGTTATCCCATGACGTTCATGCCAAGATTCTTGGACCCTGACCGTGCGCGCACACAGTCTACCTGAAGAAGTACAACATTGGCGTCAAGTTCGTGCAGAGTTTCGATCCCCAGGACTTTGCAAAGGCCATCGACGAGAACACGAAGGCGATCTACTGCGAGACTATTGGCAACCCGAACTACATCGTCCCGGACTTTGCTGGCCTGTCCAAGGTGTGTCGCACCCGGCCATCGCTACCCGGCGTCGCTGACTGAGCCTCCAGGTCGCGCATGATCATGGCATCCCGTTGATCGTCGACAACACTTTCGGCATGGGCGGTGAGCATTCGAATTGGACTCTCGAAATGGCGCTGTGGCTCACACGACATAAGGCTACGTCGCACGACCAATTGACCTCGGCGCTGATATCGTCGGTACGTGTTGTTCTTACTGCCGGATTGGGATCGAAGCTGAGCTGCGTATGAATAGTGCACAGCGCCACGAAGTGGATTGGTGGCCACGGCACGACCATTGGCGGTATCGTCATCGACTCGGGTTAGCTTCTCCTTCCGTCTCTACGCTGCAAAACAGCGCCGCTTAACGTTCCTTGCAGGCAACTTCGACTGGGCGCGCTCCGGCAAGTTCCCGTCGTTCACGGAGCCCGCGGAGGGGTACCACGGCATGCGCTTCGTCGAGACATACGGCCGCGTCGCGTTCGGCATCAAGGTGCGGCTCGACGGGATGCGCGACCTCGGCGCGGCGATGAACCCGTTCGGCGCGTTCCTGCTGCTGCAAGGCCTCGAGACGCTCTCGCTGCGCGCCGAGCGCCACTGCGAGAACACGCTCGCCGTCGCCAAGTTCCTCGAGGCGCACCCCAAGGTCGCCTGGGTGAGCTACCCCGGGCTCCCGAGCCACCCGAGCCACGAGCTCGCGAAGCGCCAGCTCCGCCAGGGCATGTTCGGCGGCGTGCTCAGCTTCGGCATCAAGGGCGGCCTCGAGGACCCCAAGCTCGGCTCCCGTGTCGTCGACGCGCTCCGCCTCGCGAGCAACCTCGCGAACGTCGGGACGCGAAGACCCTCGTCATCCACCCCTGGACAACCACCCACCAGCAGCTCACCGACGAGGAGAAGCTCTCTGCTGGTGTCACACCCGATCTCGTCCGGGTATGTGCCTCGCTGCATCTTCATGCAATATTTACTTACTCCTGCCTTGCAGCTTTCTGTCGGTATCGAGAGCCTCAGCGATATCATTGCTGACTTCACCGAGGCACTCAAGCTCGCTCCTTGAGCACCCCATGGACTCACCAATCTGTACTCTAGACGGGACATTCTCTGAGCGGTTCTGGGCTACTCTGCACATGTGTCGGTTTTTCTCTTTCTTGCTATCTTTTGCTGGATGCTTCTTGTACATCATCTCACATCCTGAAATACATCGCTCTGGGTCATACAAGACACTTCCACGACGTTGTGAGCGCCTTCAAGTTGCCCCATCCTCAGTTACTTGTAACTGGCGAAGGGAAGGGAGTTTCCCTCTAAGTCGTTCTGGCCAGAAAATATGACGAAATCTGCAGTGCTAGGTGAATGAAAGCCATCATTCAGCCTAGCTTCGCCGTAGTGTCGGAATGTCCATGCCATGGACTTCAAGGCGGCTTGGGGAGAAGAAGGACCCCGGAGGAAGGATGTCTGGGGTCTTCGTTCGTGTTGGAGCAGCCCCGCGCTTACTGCTTAGTCAGCAAATGAGCGCGTCCGTCTTTCGCGTCCGACACGACCTGACTCTTGCCTCCACGCCCTTGTCCTCCTCGTCCAACGCTCTTTCTCTCTCTCTTGGGTCCCATACTATCATTTCTGGATAATTTACTCTCTAATTATATTCCTGCGCCGGACCACATATACACACGCGTAGCATGCCAGCCGCCATACAAGCAGAGTCGAGTTCCGCTATTGACGGTGAAAGCGAGGACGATTTCGACTGGGAGGAAGTCGAGGTACCGCTACAACAGGAGGATATATCCCACTTCCCGAGCTCTGCCGCGTCAGGGTCATCTACACCTGCACCGAACATCGAGATCACCATTCGAGCGAAGCCCAAGCAGGATGATACTGCAAAGTGCGCAGCTCTGTTGGTTCTGTCTGTTGCTTCGCTCATTTCGTTTCAGGAAGAGGGCCGCAGAGATACAGGCGGCACGTATTGCACGTTTGACGTGCCACAAAGCCCACACGTTGCTCTTGCTTGCCAATGCACGAACCAGAAACAAATGGATCAATGACGATTTATTGCGCGTATGATAACCATTTACACCTTGCCTTGGGTACTCATGGCGTGTATAGGCTCGGCTCATGTCCTTGACTCCATTCACCTCCAGAATGCCTTCGCTCAAATTACCAAGTCTCGCTATCCCGACGCTTCGGTACGCGGTCACATGTTCCAATCTGCCATTGAGCGTCTCGTCTCTTGGTGGATCACCGAATTTAGAGTGTTACCGACCGGCCATATCCGCAGCAGGACATTCGAAGAGGTTCAGGAAGAACTCGCACGGAAAGAGGCTGCAAGGAAGGTCGACAGGAAGGGCAAGGGGAGGGCTCGCGATGTCGAAGAAGACGAAGAGGAGAAGGGAGAGGTCATCCGGAGCGAGAAGAGTTTGATGAAGCATGCTCTCAGCCGCAAGGGTTCTCGCGATACCAGTGCCCAACTGTTTACAGCGTTATGCAGAGCTCTTGGCATCCCCGCACGTCTAGTCGTGAGTCTCCAGAGCGTGCCATGGCAAGCGAAGGTTGGCCAACGAAAGACTTCGCCGAAGAAGCCAACGAAGAAGAAAGACCTCAAGGGCAAGCAGAAGGCCACAGAAGACGACAACGATGATGATGATGATGAGGATATGGAAGAGGTCGATATTTTGCCGCGGACAAGAAGTTTCCGGGTGATGGACATCGAGTCGATGGAAGCAGCACGCCTGCGAGCTCTGACAAAGGCAAGCAGAAGGCCGCTCCGGTCATCAACTTGCGCAAGAGCAGAGGCCGTAAGCTAGGCACCGCATCACCGAAGCCACCAAAGAAGCGTATGTAGCACACTTCTCGTCCGACGCTTGTTTTCTTATCTCGTCCGTAGGAGACCGTACGCCTGACCCAACTAGATCTGCACCGGTGTTTTGGACTGAGGTGTTCTCTCGTGCCGACGCGAAATGGCTCCCCGTGGACCCAATACGCGGATTCGTCAACAAGCGGAGCATATTCGATCCCTCTATTCCCCTCAACAACCTAGCAGGCACCAGGATAGAAAATCGCATGGTCTACGTGGTGGCCTTCGAGGAAGATGGGTACGCCAGGGATGTGACACCACGCTATGCGAAGGAGTTTGGTGCGAAGGTCGCGAAGATACAGCACGGTGGCAAGGGGAAGAAGGATTGGTGGGAGAGCGTCATGCGCCTCGTTACGCGGCCATTTAGGCTGGTAAGTGTATACGCTGGATCTGCTATATTCGGGCACATACCGTCTCTCCTTAGAACCGAGACGACTCGAAGACGAGGAGCTGCAAACGAACCAATTAACCGAGAAGATGCCCGAGACGATGGCCGGCTTCAAGAACCATCCACTGTATGTGCTCGAGCGGCACCTCCGGCGAGACGAAGTCGTGCATCCACTTGTCGAGCTCGGCAAATTCCGCGGCGAGCCCGTCTACCCCCGTGCGAATGTGCTTGCGCTCAAGACGGCAGAGAATTGGATGCGCCAGGGACGCAGGGTGCGCGCGGGCTGCCAGCCGATGAAGTGGGTGAAGCAGAACGCGGTCACTGTGAATCGGCGCCGCGCGCTCGGATGGCGCTAGCCGAGCGCGACCACCTGCCCGTCGCCGGCCAGAGCGAGGGTTTCTCGAACGAGCAGGACGGCATGCAGGGCTTGTACGCAGAAAGCCAGACAGAGCTCTATGTCCCGGACCCTGTGGTCGATGTAAGTCGGCTTCGAGAACGCAGGAATGGCTGCTGACCGCTATCTGCAGGGCAAAGTGCCGAAGAACGATTTTGGGAACATTGATCTCTACGTGCCGACCATGCTTCCGGCGGGCGCTGCGTACATTCCTCGTACGTGACATTGTGGATTGACGAGACTTCATTGACCAATATTCGATTTGCAGTCAAAGGCGCAGCCAAGATAGCTCGACAACTAGGGTTTGACTATGCTGAGGCTGTAGTAAGTACACTTTGCTCGCCTTCTCGCCCTTCTTACTGACATTTGGCAGACAGGCTTCGAGTTCAAGAAACGCCGGGCTTACCCGCTCATCACTGGTATTGTGGTAGCCGCCGAAAATGAGCAAGCTGTCCTGGAGGTGGGTACCCTCCTATCGCCCAATTTATGCGTGGAATTGTAATGCCTCTCAATTAGGCGTATTGGGAAGCAGAGCAAGAGGCAGAGCAAAAACGACGTATCAAGGAACGCGAACAGGTGATTAGACGCTGGCAGCGCCTTATCCGGGGCTTGCGCATCCGGCAACGCCTACAAGAGGAATACGGTGGCACAGGCGAGTTACAACAGGGGGCGGGTAGACCTGCGCCTGAAGATGAGGTCAGGGCTATCGATGCACCGCTAAGTCATTTCCGCTCACACCTTACCAGATATCCCAAGAGGCAGGCGGGTTCCTGACGACTGCGGACGATGTCGTCAAACCGTATATGCTGCCGCGCAACCTCCATGAGGTGCTCCCTGAGTCTTCTGCCGCGCCAGATAAGCCTGAGAATATCGTTGCCAAACCATTGAATGTGCCCAATGGAATTGACCCAGCACCTCTCCAGCCGTCATCGGGGATGATCTTCGAGGCATTTGACATAGGGGAGGAGGAGGAACAGTTCGACGAAGTGCCACTGCACGAGGCACGCACGCCGACCGGAGGCGCCATCAAGAGCATGGCCGAACTCGCGCTCGCGCACGCCCAGCGACACGAGGCCGCGTCAGATCCGCCCGTCGAAGAGGTGCTGCCGGAGTCTCCAGCGCCTACCGCAGCTCCGAGGACGAGTGGCCGGTCGAGTCGTAGTCGAACAAGCACCCCAGCGAAGACGAAGGGCTCTACGAACGGGAAGAGCAGCGCCGCGAAGTCATCGGCCCAGAAGCAGACACCGCGGCGGGGGCGCAAGCGTGCGCGGAGTAGCGATGAGCGCGCAGAATCCGATGAAGACGAACCCGTGGCGACATCATCTGCGAACCGGTTACGTACCACGACTACGGTGGCACCGGTGAAATCAGACCGCGTGCTCCGTTCACGCAAGGGCAAGACAGAAGCGCAGAAGGAGGCGGAGCGCGAGGAAGAAGAGGCTTTCCGGAGGGCCGTGGGGGAATGATACCACCAATGGAACTTTATTCTACACCTGGTATGATGGGCATATACTCCCAGGTTTTCTGATATTGACCGTTGAGATCTCCTAGCAGACTGTCGTCTTCGATTGTGCCTGTAACGCATGTATTGCACATAGTATTCCCATGGACCCTTTCCGACAGTTCGTATCATGGCTTTGACCGGTCCTGACCCTTGGGACTGGTCTCGCCTCCTCATAGAAGTGGGCCTCTGTCGTCTGCAGCGAGTTGCATTTTCCAATGCTGACAAATGTAGTGGGAATCTCCCAGTTGGTTATTGATATTCAGCTACAACCGGAAATCATTAACATTCGTCATCCAAGTTGTTTTTGCCAAGATTATGTCCAGTACGTGTTTTGGGTTGCTATCTCTGTGGTGAATTCCCGGTCTACCATTCCAGAATGCCTCCGTTAGGCATTTCCTGTCCGCATCGGTCTCGGCGGCACTAGGGAAACCCTGGAAAAAATAGAAAGCTGCCTCACCTTGTCACTAGGTTCCTACACGCACAGGCACCATTGTGTCGATCATTGAGGTGAGTCGCATAAAACTACTCAAAGCGACGACTGCTGATCTCTCAGCAGGATAACATCGCCGAAGACTCAGCTATTGGCATGCCGTTGACTCGCAGTCGATCCACTGAGGTTGGTGACAACGATCCGCGAGCACCCCCTTTTCATCGTACTATCCCCTTACCTCAGCACAATCCACTCAAGCCAAGTAAAATACCACCAGTATCCACCGTATCTACCTCTTGCCAAATCGAGCGGTTCGACTCTGGGTATGCTACAGCAGATTCGATCGATTCGCCTGCTTCCCCAAGTGCTCCTAGGTCTGACGGCGGATACGACCTTAAAGCCGGTCATGCATATGAGCCCAAGCCTCCTCTCCCTACTTTCCATACCGACGACCTCTTGTCCTTTCAAAGACCTCCCACTCGATCCCCCTCCCCTTACCTGATCGATTTCGACGGCCCCGTTGACTTCCGTACCGTGGACAGCTCGGACGCGTGCGGCTTGGACGTGGATAGCCTTAATGCAGAGCACCCGGAAGACGACAGCTTGGACCATGACAGTGCTACTGACGCTTTGTCACTTCCTCCTCTGCCCGACTTTTCATCAAACCGGCAGGACCATAGAGTAGGGACGCATCGCCAATACCTATTCAGCCAGTTATCCTCGAGCAGCAATCCCTTCTCTGTGCTTCGTATCCCGCAAGATCAAGTCCCTCAGCCTCAAGGGTCGTTTACTAGCCGACAATTTGGAGACCATCAACCTGGAGGTACAGCGGCCATGGCCAGCCTTCTACCTGAACCGCTCTTCGCCAAGCAAAGGAATTCTATAGAACCAAAGCTTCACCATCATGAAGACCTAGCACATGTCGGGAACAGGCCTCTGCCCACGCCACCCATTGAAGGCTATGGTCAACCAACTCACTCCGTTACATCTGTCGAGATGGATTCCAGTACGCAGCGTCGGACGCCACCTGCGGCGCAGACAAACCTGGTGACCTACTCAGGCGCCGGTGTGTCTCCTCTCCCTACTCCTCCGTCGTCTCCCAATGCTCTGGAGGTCGACGATGAGAATGTTCGTGCACCCGCTGCTAGTGCATGCCTCGAGACATTCCACAGCGCCCATTGCACTGGCTCTCCGTCCAGCATTCGCGCTACCACCGCAGTACACACCCCTCCACAACACCTGCGCGCCGAGGCCCCCGTTCTTCGCCAATCTCCGTTTACGTATCCCTGGATTAGCGTCTCGAACGCCTCTCCACCCCCGGTATACGACTCTCCAGAACCTCGCCTTTCGGCGGCAGACGTGACGCAGTCTTCAGATTTCTGTCCTCCTCTCCGCCCGCCGACGTCTCTCGGTCTGTGGAAGCATTTGAGCCCGTTGGTCAGAGACACCACGATGCAGGGCCGCCATGAGCGCACAGCACCTCAACCTATACCTCCAGCGCTGCGTACAATTTTTGGCCTCGACTGCACGGAGACTGCCGTCCGTTCTCCGGGCATGTTGCGGAGACAGGACTCTCAGCCTTGTCACGGCGCCAGATCATTGGAGGGTGTATGGAAGTTAGCTCGTATCATGACGAACTCCCCATCTACCCCAGTAGACGCGTTCAAACAATTCCCGAATGGGGAGATGTTCTCCGTTACCCACGACAGGAGAGACACGGCCTGTCCACTCCAGAAGTGCTTCAGGGGCACGGGAGCGATCCGGAACGAACTGGCCGACATACAATGTCACGATCTTAGCGTACACGGACTTCTCGAGAAGCTCAACTGGGTGCTCGGGACTGAGTATCCACTCGACGATTCGCTTTATTCACTGCTGGAGTCTTATGTAAATGACGCCACCTGCGACTTCGGATGGGCATACGGGCACGTTCGGCGGGGCTGGTTCTGCGACATCAACCGTCTAAAGGACCGCTTGGAGAGAAGCCGTTCGAAAGACGAGACGATGCGCACCGAGGCCATAGACTACCGACGAAATCTCATCATCAAGCCCCGCACACCGCCCCGTCGTGTATGGGACCTCTACAGCAACCGCGTTCTTCCGTTCTGGGTGCTGCTCACTACAGATATTCCGAAAAATCTTTGGGCAGTCTCGCACAGCTGGATGAACGAGAAGCAGATCAGGTACAGCCGCACACGCATCAATGGGTCGGAATGGGCAGTGCCTGTCCCCAACGACGCGGAGCTGGACCACGTCCGCATCGAGCTGCTCAACCTGGGTGCAGAATACGTCTGGCTCGATGTGCTCTGCTTGAGGCAGCAAGTAGACGAAATTCGGAGCTACGAGCTAGGCTGGACTAAGGACAAGCGGGAAGCTGTCGAGGCGGTTCGACAGAGGGAGTGGAAACTTGACGTCCCGACCATAGGCTATGTTTTCCGGTGTAAGCCGTCACAAGTCGTTATCACCTATTTCAGCGGTCTCGGCAGGCCGTTCAAACTCACGTCTCAAACGTTCGAGGATTCTCGAAGCTGGTTCAACCGAGTTTGGACAGTACAGGAGACTACACACAACTGGCTTCTCGGAGGCTTGATACCTGACAAGGTCATTCATGACGACAAAGACGCTGAGCTACCCTCACGGTTCCACGAACGGATCTGCGATCTCACGATGACTCTCTCACAGGATGAGCCAGATCTCTTTGCATTGGTGAAGGCGCTGCGAAACCGCCAGGGCACCCACCATGTCGATCGCGTCAGCGCCTTGGGTCTTCTCTTGAACTGCGGTGCCCTCCCCATTTACGACACGAAGATGCGATGCGAGGACGCCTGGAGTCTGCTCTTGCAGCAAATGACACCACGACATCGCACCGATCTTCTGATCTCCTGTCCAGTAGCCGGCAACGCTCCAGGGTGCAAGTGGCGTCCTTCCTGGTTGCAGATGCAACAGGAGCATATCATCCCTGGGGAGACGAGGGCTATCAACTGTTCCGAGGGCGAGCTGCTCAAGCTCCCGACGCGGGATCACGAGGCCCTCCGCGCTGGCATTGTGTACTGGAACTACGCGTATGTGATTGAGGAGTGCCAGTTCGTCATGGGAAAATCCGGCATGCGAATGCACGTGCTCCTCGGCTCACCTACACATGCCGACTTCAGGACGGCACCGTTCCTTGTCGAGACCTCAAACGTACCGCTCGATCCAAGCATTTGCTATGCCGCGGTCGGCATAGCTGACTTGGAATATTGGGTTCTGGGGACGATTTTGGATAGCCATGAAGGCATGGAGTATGTCAAATTCGAGAAGATCACCACTTTTCGCATGCCGGATGCGAGGGAGAGGGAAAGGCTTTGGCATCTCAATCCTGGGTATTCTGATACGCCTATCTTTTACCTCTGAAGACGCGCAAACAGTGAGTGATATAACAGCTTTTCAGATGTCTAAACACGGATACTTACTCGTGGATGGTGCAGTCTCTTGTTGTGAATGAAGGTACGAGATACACCAGCACCATCAATTGGGGAGTGCAAGTGTACTTCGCCAGAGCATCGGCGACCAGCATGTCTTCACATTATTGTATTTAGGGCAGGGACTGAAAGAAATGCACATGCACATGTATCCCAACGTTGGATGCACGGACATGGTTACGTGTTGCTTCATGGTGAGTGCTTCACAGCAGAGATACACTTTGGCTGAGGACGAGGCTGAGTGCAGGCACGCTGCACATTTTCATTCGTTTGTTCACTAGAACTGGCAAAGTATATGAAGAACATTGTGTCCCATGTGGTGGGGAGCTGGTTAATTGGAAGTGGACTACATACGATATCTCTACATTGGAGAACCCGGGGTTGAGGTGCCAAAGCCTCTCTCGCTCCCAGGAATATGTGATGCGGAACACAGGAACCTTTTCGAACGTCAACTCCGAGTGCCCAGGACCCAGTACTCGAGTTCTGCGATGCCAACTGCGCTGTCTTTAATGAAAGGATGGTAGGGGCCTGTGAGCAGGTGCATGCGGAAGCTCTCCGTCACGGAGTGCATGCACCGTAGGACGCAGATCCCTTTCTCTTGGTATTGTGTGCAACCCTCCGAGTCTGTAACACATGTAGTGCACCATGCCAGGCAGGAACAACTAGTTGATGAGCAAGCAATCTGGGTGAGCATACAATACCGAGCAGCATGAGCAGGAGAACAAATACGGTCTTCGAACTCGATGTCAAGCTATACCAAGCATGTATTGCCACCCAGCCGTCTGCCATCACCTACAATTAATGCAGTGTTATAGAAGAGCATGAGACTTTGGGTTTAACGTCGTATTTGTGGGGCCTGGGAGGCAACGTATGGCATCAAATAGTGACTTGTCAATGTAGGACAGAACATTTGGCGAGGGGTGAATGCGCTTCAGTTGCCATGGACGCGAAGATGCTTACGAACGATCATAATCTAGGCGCACAGATAAGATAAAGCTACGGCAACTGCCGATAGCACTTTTGATCTCGTCTCGAATTATTGCGCTTGCCACATTTCTCCCTCACGCCGCGCCCTTCAGCACGCATAGCCAGTCCCGCAGACGAGCTGCCTAAAATGTGGTCGACAGCACGCGAGATCGCAGATGGGGACCTTGTGATCATCTGGCTCGTACGTCCTTCCGCGTTTCTCGCCCCCAATCCGCAACACTCAAGCCGCCCCGGGGTGTCCGTGCCCCCGTTCGCGCAGACGAGAGACCTCGTGCAGCCGCTGGTCATCTCCGCGGGCAAGGAGCTCAACAGCCGCTTCGGCGTGTACCGGCACGCGGACCTCATCGGCGTGCCGTACGGCTCGAAGGTCGGCTCGCGCAACGGCAAGGGCTTCATCCACGTCCTGCGCCCCACGCCCGAGCTCTGGACGCTCGCGCTCCCGCACCGCACGCAGATCCTCTACCTCGCCGACATCGCCTTCGTCACGTCCTGGCTCGACATCAAGCCCGGGAGCAGGGTCATCGAAGCAGGTGAGCCTCACCCGCGCGCCCCCGTACCCTGCCGCCTGTGCGCCTGCCCGCGCCGCCGCGTTGAAGGCGCGCAGGACCCGTGGCGGGGCATGCTGCACGGCCGCGCGCATGCCTGCGTTTGCGGTGCCCCGTCCACCGCCTAGGCGGCCGGTTCGGACACGCGCCTTGCGACGGCCCGTCCTCCATTCTGCGGTCTGACACCTCTCTGCAGGTGCATGCGCAGTCCTCTTTGTGCGTCCGCGGCCATGGCTGACGTTTCCGCAGGCACGGGCAGCGGGTCGTTTTCGCACTCCACGGCACGCACGATTGGGCCGACGGGGCACCTGTGGTCATATGAGTTCCATGAGGCGCGGGCAAACAAGGCGAGGTGCGTCGAACGCCTTTTAGATCTCGTCTTTACGCGGCGCAGGCCCGTGCAAACGATCCCTGCGGAGTTTTCTGTTATCTGGGTGCCGAGTTGAGTGACGCCACGGCGTGCAGGCCAGGCCTTCACGTCACGGAATTCGACCGCGTACTTCCATAGAACGTTCCCGTGGCACGGCTTTTGTCTTCCTGTTACCGCTTACTTGCCTCTCCTTCAATCCTGGGAGCGTCGCAGCCCGACTGATGCGCTTTCTCGCTTTCAGGGAAGAGTTTACGCGACACGGCATGGACAGTATCGTCACGCTGACCCACCGCAACGTGTGCAAGGACGGGTTTACCGTCGAAGACACCGTGGACGCAGGTGAGCCTTGCCGTGCGGCCTAATCAAGCCTTTAACCGCGGACTGAATGGCCCCTAGTCTTCCTGGACCTCCCCGCGCCCTGGGAAGCCGTCCAGCACGCCAAAAAGGCGCTGCGGGTGAGTAGTACCACGCCCTGCCGACGCCGTCGGACCGCGACAGCACGCGCTGACACTGCCCCGCCCCCTACAGAAGGACCGCACGACGCGGATCTGCTGCTTCAGCCCGTGCATGGAGCAGGTGATGCGCACCGTGAGCGCGCTGAACGAGGCAGGCTTCACCGAGATCACGATGTACGAGACGCTCCTGCGGCCGCAGCAGGTCGACGTGGTGCCCGCGCCGCCGCCCGTCGGCCGCGTCGCAGCACAGCTCAAGCGCGCCGAGGCGCGCCGCGAGGAGAAGCGCCTCCGACAGATTGCGCAGGCGCAGCAGCAGCGTGGCGCCAAGCGCAAGCGCGAGGACGGCGGCGAGGGTGCAGAGGGTGCAGAGGGCACAGAGGGCGAGGGCGCGCAGGACGCGAAGCGTGCGCGCACGGAGGAGGCGGATGACAGCGCCGCGACGGACACACCGCTCGCGGGCACGCCTGTGCCTGTGCCGGCGCAGGAAGCGCAGGAGGAGGCGGATGCACGGACGATCAGCGTGTCGAAGGCGTTTCCCGAGGTCCGCGGGCACACGAGCTACCTGACGTTCGCGGTGCTGCTACCGGCGGCGGCGGCGGCGGCGGCGCAGGGAGAGGAACAGGGCACGGTGCCGCCGTCGGCGGCGGAGCACGCGTGATGCATGCAGGGCGCGTGCGCTTGGCTATCACGGCAATGTACTTCTCTAATTACGCTGTCACGAGGACCGGGAACCTGCTCGAGAGCTCATCATTCTGCAGCTCTTTCGCCGCACGGCGGCGGGGGCGTCGAGGCGCGCGCCATCGGCTAGGTTCACGTAATGGGGCGTGTGCTGTGGGAGTCCCGAGTGCATTGTGTGTAGTTTAAACGTGTGCGGGTGTGGAGATGAACAGGGGCGGACGCGGTTGACGTTGCTTGTTCCTCGAAGGGACGCGCCGGCTGGGTGGGACGATGAGATTCGGTTGGTGGGATGGATCTGGAGGGTAACAGCTGGCGTTGATGCATTGCAGATCGCGCAGGGGATACGTAAGGCTGGCATGTGGCCTGGCGCGGGCTGAAACGCGGCAAGGCGAGCGCGTCCGTGTTTTGGGCCGTCGCTCTGGGCGGGCACTGGGCGGGAGTCATGGACTGCGACGACCCTTGGGGAGCAACTGCGCTGCCAACGAAGCTCTCGCCGACAGATCCTCGCCGGATAACGAAGCTGCCTGCTCTTCGGGCAATCCATGCGCCCTCCCCCATCCGTTTCACCCTCGCTCATAAGACGCGCTCTCCGCCAGCGAGGCCTCGCTTCCCCTCCGCTCCTCCGACCATGGACCACTGCCCGAGCGTGTCCTTCAGTGCGTCCCGCCCCTCCCGTCCACCCACCGCCCCCCTCACTCACACAGCCCCGCCCTCCCAGTCGGCATCGTCGACTTTACCGAGGATGTGAGACCACACAGACACACCGTCCCGCCCACGTCCTGCTGAGCACACGAGACAGGCAAAGTGGCTTTACTGCTCCGCCTCCGTCCACGACCTCCTAGGTGCGCACCCTCTCCTCTCCTCCGCTGCCCGCGCCCACGCCGCGCGCAAACCAGGGTTCGAACCGCGCGAGCTCATCGGCCGCCCGTCCCTCGAGCTCGTCCACCCCGACGAGTTCGCCCAGGTCCGCGGCATCCACTACTCGACCATCACCCAGGACCAGGCCGCCGTCCTCGCCTATCTCCGCATGCGGCACAAGGATCCCTGCAAGGGTTACGTCTTGTGTGCCATTGTGAGTCCCCGCAGCCCTCTGCGATCCACGTCCCTGCCCTTGACGCGCGCCGCGCCCGTCCCCAGTCCCGCACCGTCTGCCAGAACGTCCTCGTCGGCAGCGTCTCCTATGCGACCCCCGGCCCCAAGGCCATGCACAACGCCTCCACCGCCCAGGAGGTCACCATCATCACCCCGACCGCCAAAGACTTTGAGTTCCGCGTGCGTGCCACATCGTTCCGTTTCCCGTCATCGCCCGCTCACAACGGATGGCCCTGCGCAGCGATGGAACGACCCAAGTCCGATGCCGCCGTGCCCTGTGCCGCCACACATGATGCCGAACCGGCCAGGCTCGCCGCCGACCGCGACCAACAACACGTACCCAGAGCACTTTGACCCGCTGCCAGAGCAGTCCGTGCGCACGGCGCTGATCCTGAACCGCTTCACGGTGCACTGCACGGTGCAGTACTGCTCGAACGACAGCATCCTGCGCACGACGGACGTGCTCGGGCGCCCGTTCTGGGACTTTGTGTCCAAGCGCGACGAGGAGCTCGTCCGCTCCTGGATCGACGTCATCAAGGGCTGGGGCGTCAACGAGCGCGGCCAGCCCAGCGACGGCGGCTTTGGCTACGGCAAGTTCACCCTCCTCGTCCGCGGCGCGACTCCAGGTGCGTCCCGCTCATGCGCGCCGTGACCCCGTCGTGGCCAACTCACGTCCCTTTCCCTCCCCCAGCGAGCGCCCAGGCGGTACAGGCCCGGCTCCGCGGCACCACCGCGCCCGCGCGCAACGCAACCACGCACGCCCGAGCGACAGCACAAACGCGGCCCCCAGTCGCGCGACGGCGCGCGGCGCCGACTTCCTGCGCGAGCTCACGCGCGAGCGGCCGCCGCCGCCGCCGCCGCCGCCTCGGAGAAGCACCCGGCGCAGCACCACAGCCGGCACGAGCACCGGCCGGAGCGGCGGACGAGCGGGAGCGCGCGGCGGCGGCACCGTCGCTGCGCCGCGAGCAGGCGGACGAGCTGCTCGTCGACGCGATCTTCAGCGCGCACAGCGACGGGCTCATGGTCATCCTCCGGCGTTCCTCCGCGCCGCCGCCACCCCCGCCGCGCCCACCGCGCCCGCGCCCGGCCACCACACGGCGTCCTCCGCTTCTGCGTCGCCGCCCTCGGCACACGCGTCGCCCGCCGGGAGCGCCTCCCCGCCGCATGCCCATGCCCCCGCGGGCGGCGGCGGCGGCGGCGGCGCGCTGAGCGCGAGCAGCTCGGGCGCGTCGTTGAGCGCGTTCGCGCTGCCGCCGCTCCTCGAGCGCACCGCGAACAGCTCGTCGGGCAGCAGCAGCGGGAGCAGCGGGTTCAGCGCTGCGAGCGGGTATGGGCGCCGCGGCGCGCAGTGGGGGCGATGACCCCCCGGATGTGCCTTGCTTAGCTTGAGTCTTTGTTGTCCTTGTGTTGTCTTGCTTCCTCCGGTAGTCGCTCGCACTGTGTTTTCCTGCCCGTATGCATATACCCAATGGCCCACTCGTTCTCGTCGTCTGTCGTCCTCGCTGTTTTTCGCTCCGTGTTCGTTTTGTCCCAAAGGCTATCCGCGACAAAGTAACCTTACTCCCTGACATCGACATACTCCGTATACTACCTCGCGCGCATTCTGACTCACAAAAACGAAAGTGCCGTTGCACTACAGCGGCCTCACGAGCGGTAACACATGGTTGTCAGTTTGCGGAATGGAGGGACGGGTGCAGTGCTAAGCGGAGAACGAGGCTGTCCGACCTCCAAGGCTCCATTCCCCAAGCCCAAAGCCAAGGCTCACTGTGACGCCCGAATTCAGCTCGGGAGATAACATAGACGTGTCTAGGAGAGCAGACAAGCAATACAATTTCGGGAGTATGCTGCACGGGTTACATTACAAGATGGCGGTGGCAGTGGCCTTTGCACGAGAATGCATCGATAACGTATGCAGCGAGAACCTTGAGAACACGCCGTCCGAGAAACCAGTCGTGTCGAGAACAGAGCACAGGAGGATCAGCGCAGCAGCAGGAAGCCAATCTATCAGACGCGAGAACATGGCGAGGTGGAAAAGGGGCGGTGGGAGTTCTAGTCATCAATAAGGGTTCGGAGGTCATCTTCAGGGGAGGTAGACGAGGGGACAGACCGTTTAGGCTGTCAGCCAACCTGCAGAAAGCCAGTAGTGTGGTGGCCTAGATCGTCAACTACACAAAGCGAAAAACAAAAGTGTTCGGTCAACGACCGCATATGACTTTTGCCGCGAGAAGCGGCTTCACCGGTTGGGAGGCCCATTGCGCCAGCACTTCGGCGAGGCGAGCGTCGAACGCCGCCTTGCAGAGCGGGCACCTGATGTCGGGCGTGAATTCTCCGAACGTCACCTCGAGTGAGATGGCCGTCAGCTCTACGGGTTCAAGGTGGGGGGCTCACACCCGTCAGACGTGTATACGTACACTGGTGGTCTACGCACGTGGCCTCATCTGCCAGATGAGGTAAGCAGAAACCAGCTCCCACGCGCGGCCCAGCGCCGTCGCGCTGCAGGTTGGCGTCGGGAGGTGCGGGAGCGGCGGCGCGCGCAGGACTGTCTTCAGCGCGGCCTGCCGCGTCTCCTGGAGGGCGAACAGCTTGCTGAGGTACACCGGCCCGATTCTCTCGGCGGTCTCCAGCGGGATGTCCGTCGCCTTGCACCCGAGCAGGTGTGTCGACGTGCGCGCGGCGAGCGGGTGCAGGTCGTGCTGCGCTGCGAGGGCATAGAATTCGAGCGGGGCAGTGTGCACCCGGGAGGAGAGGATCTGGAAGAGGGCTGTCGAAGGCGCAACGTGCGTGTGGGCGGATATACCGTACCTCTGAAGTGCATTTACTGCAGCGAACAGGTCAGCGTTGGCTGGTTCGAGCTGCGTGCAGCAGAGGCCGTAGATCGCATGCAGGATGATGTTGAGCACAGAGGCCCCCTCGGGCACAGCGACGACGTGGCGATCCGCCTTTGCGCGCGAAGCAGCGAGCTGCGCACGGTTGACCAGGTTGCCAAAGCTGTTCGAAGACGCTGCGAGAACTACCTCAGAGTGCAGGCAGAATAACACGTGATCAGACGAGACGAAGACAAGGTCCTCCACCACGCCAGCAGGGCCGAAGGAGTTACCGACGTGGAACGTGCTCGACATGGGGATCTGTCTGGCTTGATCAGAGTGGGGCACCGAGTAGAGTACTAGTGCCCTGCTACCAGTAACAGGCTCGGCTGGACGAGTGTACTGCGCGTCGACGCTCTGTTGCTCGCTGGGGGTGGACATAGTGGGTGTTGAGTGGAAGCGATTCCTCGATCGCATCCGCGGCTCTGCCTTATATACACATACCCGATCTGATTTTGCAATGCGAATAGAAAACACGATGACGTCCTTTATGACGCGCGCTCTGGTTATCCCCAACCATCCTAGTGTCAGTCTAGAGGTGTCTAGTCCGCCGCACTGCGTCCATCCTTCCCTGGCGGCTTGAACTCCAAATTCACAGCAATCAGCGGCCAGACTGCGACACCATACAGACTGAGGAACCATTGTGAACAAGGAGGGGGTGCAATGCAAACCTTCCTCGAAACCCGGATGGCGACCAAGTCGTATCTGCTGCCACACGTTCCGCATAGCTTCGGACCCTCGAATGTCTGCCCAGTGGTCTAGGAAGAATTGGACTTGTACCTGCAGGGGCAGTGAGTGGAACAGTAGCATGCACCTCCAGGAGCTCCAGCAGACCTTGCGGACATCCTCGAATGCAGCAGAAAAGTCTGAAAATACTTCATATGCAACGTTATCGACGGTCAGCGACTTGACGATGTGCTGGAATGCCCGTTTCTTCAGCTCTTGGAGGTCGAGCCCTAAGGCACTCGCAGTCAGCGATAGAAGCTAGCGCAGTGAAGGGAACAGAACGCCTACTATCAGCGAGTCGATACACGGCCTTTGCGGAGCATGGCCGCGGCCGTCCGGGGTTGTTCTTCTCCCATTCGGCGATCCATTCTTTGCGGGAAGTGGGATGGGCCGGCAGCTCTGCGTCGAGTGAAACAGATGACTTGACAGTGTGCCCGAGCTGGAAGCTAGCTTGAGCTTCTGGCGCCGTCACAGCTGGAGTAGACGCCCCAACCGGGCGTGGCTGTTTGAAAGCTGCAGTCGGCACCGGACTATGGTGAGTAGTCTTCGTGAAAGAAGATGCAAGCGGTGCAAAAACGATGGTATCGGTGTAGAGCTATCAAGTGATGAGCTAAGGCTAGAGTGTCTCGCTGGTTGGGCACTCACGTAGTAGAGTACAGCCCTGTAGGTGCTGTACGCAACATCTCTCACCACAACACGGACTTTGTGAGGACCTGGCGCGGATCCCACCAAGTTCTCGCTGCCCGACGCTGCAGGTACAAACGGGCGAGGGGACCCGGAGCGAGAAGTGACGTGTGACGGCGCACGAGACACATCTTTGCGTTCGGCAACTTCATCGGAAGTGCGGTGAGTATCGGTATGCTGACCCTCGCTGATGCTTTCCCATCCTCTGGAATCTCGTTGGACTTCGCCCTTTTGGGATTCCAACTGTGGAAGGTGTATGTCCATGTCAGTGTCCGTAGCGATGTCATCATGATCGTCTTCATCATCCGAGTCCTGGAAGCGGTGAGAAAAGCCATCGTCTTGATCGTCATCGGCCTCGACCATCTTCTCAGATTCAGAATCTACAGACATCGCGGTGTCCGTCGATGGTGCCTCCAGTCGCATCCCTTCTGAGAATCCAGACTCAAACACTGTCAATCCAAGAGTTGAGCTTCGATGCACTGCGGTGGTCGTGTTGTACGTACTAGTGTTGAAATAGTCGACTCGCCGCAGCAACCGCCTCGCGGCGTAAATCGTTCGGAGCCCTCTACCTCGTCTCTTTGGCAGCACAAACTCCACGTCAGAATATGCTGGACTATGAATGTATGAGTTACAACACTCGGTGTCATGTAACCCGCACATACTCGTCAAGGAGGCTACCCATCGCGTCCAGGAGATCTTTCGGCACAAGCTGTCTGGGAATCGTAGGCGGAGGCACCGGGGGAACTGGCGAAGACGTGATTGTGCAAATAATAAGCATGGCGTCAGCCTGCCGGACTGTACTTGCTTGATAATATATGGCGTCTCTACGAGCAAACTGAGCCCTGAAGGATATGTCAAGGCAACATCACCCGTCTGACGATGAAAGGGACGCTACCATCCCCAGTTCACAGTCTACGCTAGTCAGGACAGAGATAGACATATTATGCAGCTTAACGTGCCTTCCATGAAAATGAGTGGTCGTTCGCCTCTTTGGAGTTGAAGAGGATTGTCTTCGACAAACTACCGCAAGGATCAGCCAAGTGTCAATCCGCATATAAGGGGCTCCATACTTGCGTAGCTCGAAGCCAAACTTGTAGACACCTTCACGAACCCACCTGACGGTGTTGAGTCCTCATGCAGCACATGGGTTTCGTCTGACGCGCGTACTTACTTGCCGTTCACTGCATTCTCTTTCTCTTCAGCTGTAGGCTACACGAACATCAGCACATCCAGCGAACGCCCTGGTACGTAATACGCACCTCGCAGGCAAGGTAGAGGCTCACGAAGCCCTGTCCTTCGGCATTGACAATACCTGAGTTGGGATAGAAGAGGATCTACGAGCGCTTTGCATTGAGATGTTTCATTACGCGCGACTTTCGCGTACTTGCCAGCGACCACCAGCGAACTTGGCCGACTTAGTGACCTTGGACTTCATCTCTCCTTTGCTGTCAGTAACGTCAGCACCCACCCTCGCGTGCAGCCCCGCCCGACTAGGCGGAGACACAACCCGCGGCGGCAGGCACTTACCTATTCTCGAACAACTCGTGCAGACCTCGTAGAGTCCACTCAAAGCGCACCGACGTGCTCTCCATAAACTCGTTTGAATCCATCGCAGTAGGTATACACGGCCTCGATACAGCAGCGATCGGCAACACGGCGGTGGTGGTGGTAAGGATCGAAAGTATCCGACAAGCGCTAATGACCCCACTACACATCCCTGTCGCGTGACGTCCGCGTGGGAGCTAGGCGCCCAACATCTTCCGGAAGTCATCTTGACCTTTGCCTGCGGTGCCGGAGGGCTTTGCAGTCCCGCCAGTCGCGCTTGAGGAGGCGTTGCTTGTAGTTGCTGATGCCGCAGAGACCGTTACATGCGCATTCTTCTTGCTTCCGAGTCCAGCTCGTGGCCGGGAAATCGCTGAACGTGGAATGAACAGTCCGCTCCCCGCCGTCGCAGGTGGTCCGACAGGACGGTTGCTGCTGATGCTCTCGAGGCTCTCCTCCGATAGCTGTAGTGTGTTCCGTCGAAGATGATCGGTTCAGGATGCAACAACAGCTTTCCCGCCTCCTGCAATGGGCTCGTAATCTGATAATTGATAAAATTCTTCCAATAACTTACCGCCGGAGTCTCGCATTCGGCGACAGCTTCATGTTTATTGGCAAATACCTCGACGCGCCGGACTTTGACAATTTTCTCCAAAGCTTGCTGTAGAAGCCCTTCCTGCGTCCCAGAGGGCAATCCACGTATTCGCACCGAACGGTTGCGCACCTCTGCTGAAGGCCGTTTCCCTGGAGCACTAATATCCAAGTACGTTAGTCACATCAAGCATATATATGCATGCTACGTACAGGGTCTTGCTGTTCTTCACGCGAGGGTCCGCAAGGGTCACAGCAATTCGACGTTTCTTCAGTTCGTGGTTATTCGCTGCAAGTGCAGCGAGGGCGTCTTTCTGTGATAGACAGAAGTCAAGTTCAAGTGCGCTAGTTGAATAGGAAACCTGTAACAGACCTCATGCTCGAATTCTACGAAGGCAAAGCCTTTTGGATGCCCCTTGTCATCCACACCCATGCGGATGTCCTTTATGGCGCCGTACTGGTTCAAAGAAAAGGTTCGTCACATGATACTGCATGGCGCGAGGATGTGCATACCGTGCTGAACAACTTCTCCAAATCATCCTTCTTCACAGACTTCGCCAGACCCGCCACATACAACTCGCGGTCGTTAGCGTCGGCGTCGGTGCGCTCTTTCCTCCTCTCCGGGTTTGATATATACACTTGCAGAGTGCGACCCGGCTCGAGCTCACGCCCATGGAGCTCAAGGGCAGCTTCGGCTGCATTCTGGACAAGGCAGGTATCAGATGCTGCGAAGGTGATCCTGGATAGGTAGGACGTACTGGTGAGGTATATTGCACATAGCAGAATCTGCGCGTGCTCTTGAACTTCTTGCTTGGCCATCGAACGTCAAATAGCACGCCATACTACATCAAGAGTGAGCTCGTGCACCTCGGGTGCAAACAGCTGACGCCTCCTCACCTTGCCAAATAGCTCCCGGATAGACTTATCGTCCGCGCTCTCAGAGAAGTTGGTGACGTATAGTGTCGACTTCCAGGCTAGGTGAACTGCAATCTCCTCGCCATGGATGCGCTTCTTGTCCTTTGTCAGTGCGGCAGGAACACTATCCTATAATTCCTATGAGAGTCTATGTCGGCTCGCATTGGGTGTAACTCCTACTCTTTCCATAAATTCAACGGTGGCAACCAGGCTGTTGGGCATCGAGGTGATCTTAATTTCGCGAACCGAGCCACACTGGGAGGTTATATATGAGGCTGGATAGCGAGTAGCGACTAGGAACTAACTTACATCCTTGAAGAGCGCGCGGAGGTCCTCTTCGGTAGTCTCGCTTGGCAATTCTGCAACGAAGACTGTGCAGTTCTCGCGGTCCCTGACAGCAAAGGACAACGATAAGCGCTGCAGTGAAATGCGTGAAAATGCATATACGCACCTTTTGAGGAGTGCAGGACTCGCCTCTATACTATCGTAAGCCGAAGACAGCGGGTTTACAAATAATGGAACTTACCCGCATGCTGCCTCTTGCTCTCCTCTGGCACGAGCTCGTCTTCCGCCTTACGCTTGCTTCCGCGCTCTTGCTGAGCGCGTCGACATCCATAGGAACTTCCGCTGCCGGCTGACTATCCGACGAGACATTCGGCACCGGCGCTTCTGCCACTGGAACGGTTGCGGCTTGCTGCTCCGCAGTAACCTGCATGGCCTCGTACGCGGCCTTCTCTGCCTCCTTGGCACGCTTCGCAGCGACCTTTTCGCGCGCACGCTCCACACGATCGAGACAGTCCTCGAGCTCCTCCACCGATCCATGGACATGCTCGAACTGTATCCACGCATCCCAGATGGCTTCGGGCCAGTCAAGATTCTTGTTCGCGACATCGCGGAAGACTTTGCGGGCATCAGCATAGAGTCGTTGTTTGCTAAATGAAGAATTAGCTAGACGCTTTCTCCTCGCGATAGGCATACTTACATCAAGACGTCGGTATGTGATAGCCATGCAAGATAGCTAGTCTTGTAGAACTTTGTCGCATCTTCCCACATGACGATGGCGTGCTCCATCATGTTAGCTACGTCTGTACACTGAGCCATCACTCAGACACCTGCACAACGGGTATGGAGCGTCGACCCACCACTGCGGAGAAGTATTTCTCCAGTCGTAGCTGCGGATCTCCGCTTTTGCTCGCTGGCAGGCGACATCAGCACTGGTCGAAACTAAGTGCTGTTGGGCTGACCTTTGCGAACCTTCCCAATTCCTTCTAACAAAGTTGCCAGGACGGCTTCAATGCCGTCTTCAACACCTGCCGCGCATGGTCATTCGCAGTCGATGCATACGAGGGCAAAATCAACATACCTGCTTCCTGATCTGCAGCCTGACGTCTCTCGTAGCTTGCCTTCGCCTGCACAACGGGTACGAGTTGATCGACATCAGAAGCGAGAAGATTGATCGCCGTTGCATTGCTGTAAACAGCTGTCCCGCTCCATTATCTTTCTACTGGTGTATCTAGTGAAGAAGTACTTACAGTCGATGGCGTCACCGCGGCCAGTGCGTTCCTGTTCAGACAATGAGCAAAATCCTTTGACACTTAGTGGATGACGAACCAGGAAACGTATGCATCGTGCGTATATTTCCCCACAAGTGGGATACTACGCATAGCACGCATAAAAACTGCATGCTGCGCTTCTTCATCCTGGTCGTGCTGACGCTGGAGAAGCCGTCAATGAGACGCACGGAGAGTAAAGGAGAAGCTCTTACCAGAACATCCACGTAGCCTAGCCAGAAGGTGCGCAGGGCAGACTCAGCGTTCGTGTCGCCACTGAACCTCCGTCTGTCAGCTTCCGTGATCGCTCGTTCGTAGAGGGTTTTGAGAACGAATAGGTCGGGCTTCTTGCTACCCCTCTCTGATGCGATGTAGTATGCATAGCCTTCCAAAGAGTAACCAGACTGATTCTGATACCGGTGTTAGAACTACACGTATATGATCCATTCCAGAGACATACCAGTGAACGCTCCATCTGTTCTCGGCGCTGGTATGCCTTTATGGCCTGGGAGCGCCCTTTCGACGCTTTCACTAAGAGTGACTCGTATTCATCTGGAGACTTGTGGTTTGTGGTGAATGACGAATATGCTTGGAAGGTATCGTCGTTGTCTGTGATATGTGTGAGAAGTGCTTCACCGAAGCGAGGTCATACTACGCACTAGAGTGTGGCTGCTTCAAGCGTTCAAGTAAAACAGCCTCCACGCGTGCAGATATCTCAGGCCTTAGTATTATTAAGGACGGTTGTTCATCGGGCTCACATACAAACACTCACTTCTTGTCAGCAGGAGCCTCGCCAGGTATTCCAGCATGAAGTCCCTCATGGGTCCCAGAGCTTATGACTCTGCATGACGCAGCTTGAGTACGCCGACTATGTCAGGATATGAATGATTGACGCACCTCCTCCAGGTGAGCTGCCCCCTTTGCCACTACCCTCTCGAGCTCATTCAACGTCCAGTCCGCGGTGAACATGTCTTCGAAATCGTCCGGACGCGTCCCTTGCTCTTTGAAATATTCGTACCGCTCCAGCAAAAGTTCGACATGCTTCTGCAAGATAGGAATGGCTTAGGTACGCGTGTCAGCTGCCCACACGACCGCGCATAGGGCGTGATACATACATAGATAATCGCCTTCTGCTCGTTCGAACAGGCGAGCACGCCGGTGATACCCTCTGCGGTGTTCAAGTCGCTGCTTGAGACCTTGATCTCGAGTAGAGGCAACCAGACGTAGTCCCCTGCTGCCCAGTAGTGCGTGACCATGTCTAGAGCGACTTCGAGCTGGTCTTCCATGCCGATCTCTCGAGCGAGACGGACATGTTGGGCATGCAGAGCCACATCGTATGGATTATCGGTCAGAAGTGTGAGGGTGTTGGCGAGTGCCTCAAGAGCGTCGGCTTCGTCCATGGCTCGGAGGGTCGAGTGTGGTGTGCAGGCAACTTGCGGATGGGGCGCAAGCGCCTATGGCACGCCGACGGGTTTCTCGTTTAGGAAAGTGTCGGGTATTGACTCAGTATGTGAATCGGACGTGCTATGAAGATGTTTGCGACGAACCTTGGCTGCAAAGCATGGCTGTTCGTGCACGAGGCCCCATTTTGTATCCTTGTTTCCAGCAGCCCCGAGCTTCAGCTTCATCCATGGGCGTCTCTCACCAACCTCTGCAGCTGGCGCGCGGCCGGTTTCATTCTGCTGGGTCGCTTTGCCTTCCGCGCTCACTAGGTCTCTGTTACGGAAGCGTTCTCACACTCCAACCCTCCACATCCGAAGATGGTCTTGACCAACGGTCCGCAGTGCAAGCTTAGCCAGCCAGGATATCCATTCGGCTCACCCTGGCGGACGCGCAAGACCCGCATCCGACTTCCCGACTGCTAGAGCCACCGGGGGCTGTGTCCCCGCAACGGTTCTTGTGAGTCTCCGGAGCGTCGACAACCAGAGTTTCCGCCGCCTCACATTTGGGCTGTCTATTCTCAAATTGTACGGTAGAGCCCCGTCCTTCGCCTGACTCGCGCGATGACGCCGACTCGCTGGTGAGACCGTAGCCGGCAGTAGCACTCAGGGGCTACTATAAGAGTACGTGAAGGGCGGGCCGTGCTTCACCTTTCCCCTCATGCGTCAACGATGTCCTTCTTTCTGCGGCGGCCGCGACGAGACGACGCCGCGCCGTCGCGTCCTTGGGTAGACACCGTCAAGTCGAAGCTTTTCAATCACGATCGGTATGTTCTCCTGCACTCGTCCGTCTGCATCGCCCTCATCTGCGACAGTAAACGAGACCGCAAGACATGTTACGATATTTGCAAGTGTACCCAACCGCGAAGGAGCGCACGCTCACGACCCGTCAGACTACTCCCTATTCTTTTGCCGTCCTATGGCTCGACGTCGAGGGTCTAGCAGGGACCTGCTGCAAGTGCACCCTATCATGACTCTTCCCCTGAGCTGGTATCCCACGTCTTCGTACTCGCTGCCGAAGAAGACGTTATGATCCCCATGGTGGTATCGCACGTCTGCAGAGCTTGGCGTTTCCTCGCTCTGCGCACACCTCGCTGTGGAGACGCGTCAGTCTCGACACTCGCCTCAGAATGTGGACGGAGCGCATCTACCGCTCGCGGGCGTGCACGCTCGATGTCGAAATCCTTCCGCAGATGTCGATCGTTGGCACGCGTCCTCGGCGGCAATACCTCGACGCGCGAATGGTCCAGCTTTATATGCACATGGTATCCCCCTATCTCGCAAGATGGCGGTCGCTCACGATAGAGTTCCAACATTACGCCCCATATCTATGGAGCGCTGCGCTGCTGAGCTGCTCTGGCGATGCATCCGGTCTACAGGCACCTCGCATAGAGCATATCTCCTTACAATATCGTAGCAATGACGATACGAAGGAGTACGTTCTATTCAATGGGCACGCTCCCGCCTCCGCTCTGCCGTGCTTGACGGCATCCGCCTTGCTTGGCTTCCCTCGTTATTTGCGAATCTGACTTCCCTGGACTACACACACCATGGTTTCACTCGCGGTCACGACGCTGAAGCTGAGCTCTTTCAAATGCTCTGTGTCTCACACCGCCTTCAGGAAGTGCGTCTAGCCTTCCCTACACACTCCTTCAAGACTATCGATACCCGCAGCTTCCCGCTGCCCCCAAGCGCATCCGTATACCTTGACAACATGCGTACGCTGACACTTGAAGTCAGCAGTACCGACATCCCCTCTGCGCTTCTCGCGCTCCTCGCGCGCCTCCACCTGCGCAATCTGCGCACGCTGCACCTCACGTCGCAGTTTACAACCACGGACCCGCTAAGCCCGGGATACATGCCTTCGTTCCTGCGCCTGCGCAAGTTCCTGAAGGCGTTGAACCGCCTGTCTCGGCTCAAGTACCTGCAGCTCCACCCCGCATGGTGCGACCCGGCGTTCGTCATCGGCCTCCTAAACTTCCACGTCCCGCGGCTTGGACACCTCGTCCTGTGCTCGCCGCGCGTCGACGATGGCTTGCTCTCCGCAATCGGCAACGTGTGTCGCCAGCGGTATCGTGTCGTGAACCACGACGACGGCCGTTCGCCGTATGTCGTCTTCCAGGCGCTGGCCGTCCTCGAGGTCGTTGGGTCGCACCGTCTCACCGAGGACGGCGTCCTCGAGGTCGTGCGCCGGATGCTCGGAGGGGGCGTCATCTGGGTGAGAGAGCTGTGGCTGAAGGAGTGCAGGCTATTACCGGCGGCGTCATCAGGCGCGCCGAACGGATGGGAGTCCGGGTGCGCGTTTGGCAAGACGGAGAGGAGGTGAAGGACAGATACGCCATGGACACGAAAAGACGGAGATCACGACGATGATCACGCATGGACACGTTCACACACGACTACTGTAGCTCTCACGACATAGGACTTTATGATGTATGTTACGCCGTATAAGTTTTATTGGTCACATAACTGTATGTTAACACGTTGTATGAATACATTGCAACACTTGCTATGACACCCAGCCTGCAAACTTCTCATGTGGTCGAAGGGTTAACGCATATTGCGCCGCCATCGACAACAATCTCTTGGCCATTGGTGTAATTTCCGCCGGAGATACGAGGAAGATTACTGCTCCGGCCATCTCTTGTGCACTGTCACCAGGCTATCAGCGGGTAGATGAATGAGAAGTTCAGGAGGCACAAACCTTCCTGGTCTCTCCGCCGGCACAGGCTGCAGACCAAGTGCGACTCGGTCGACTTCCTCTTTTGCGATGCGATCCTTAGTCATCCCCGACTCATACACCCCGGAGCTATGCCGCACACGCGCACAGGGATCCGTTTCACTGCGAACTCTGTGGCCATCATCTTCGTGAGATGTGAAGCTGCAGCCTTGGAGCTGTTGTAGCAGAACTGTATGGCAGTGTCAGCTGCGAAGGGTGAACATAGAGCTATGGACTTGCATGATTCTGAGCAAGCTTCATAATCCGCTGATGCTCGATATATTGACCACACACGACGTGTAGTTTGCCTGGTCCTCGCTGCCCTTCGCGAGCAGCCCGAGGAAAGCCATTGTCACGAAGAATATCGAAGAGGTGTTGATGGTGTAGAGCTCGGCCCATTGTTCGAAGGACTCGTTCTTGAACATGGCCTGACCAAGAGCCTCCACGGATTCGTGCTCGGGTGCAGACGTGTCGTTGAAGAAGCGGGAGACAGGTCCAACCTGACCAGCGCTGTTGCACGCGAATCAGTGCTATAATTGACTGATACAAGAGATGCTGACACACTTGTTGACCAGGATGTGCAGTTTGCCGTCTCTGGCCTGAATCTCGTTCTTTGCTGCAGCGATGCTCTCGCGGTCCGTAGCATCCATGACCAACCTACGAAACAACGTAAGCAGTCTTGGGGCATAGTTATATGCGTACGTACGGTATCACCTCTCCACTTCCTTCAGTTCTATCGAATGCCGCTGCGGCCTTTTCAAGGACCCCTTGCGGCGTCCGGTGATGTACACTGTCATGCTACTCAGTCTGGATGGTACCTCTGCACAAAGGCGAGACTGACGAACCTTTCGCTCCATTGGTGGCAAGGCCCTGCGCTATCATCCACCCGATGCCAGTGCCTCCCCCAGTGACGAGGGCAATGCGTCCCTTGACACTGTACATGTTCTCGAGGCGTAGCGATGCGGCCATTGCGAGTGGGTTGGTCGGCTGGTGGTTCGATGGCAAGGCTGGTCGTGAATATGGTGGTCCCAGGACTGTCTTACCCTCAAGGGTGAGGATGTAGGGAAAACATTATCGGCCGGACCGCGCGTGACACCCTGCGTGTACAATCTACGGGTCATTACATCAGGTGCGCAGGGTGAAGCAGGGCTGGACCCCGACCTTGAGAAAGCGAATGATAGCGGCCTATTCATCGCGTAACATGCTTGCCTTCGCCAGACCATGCAACAGAGCTGGAAGTAGGAATGCCAGGAGCGGAAGGAGGAAGGACAGAACGACGATACGCGCTGCTCTCTCGAACTCCTCGTCGGACGTCGGACCGGAATAGCCGCACACGGACACTTGCCTCGACCTTCGTACAAACGCACATTCTTACAAGGCACACGAAAGCACGACCACCTAGGAGACCACATAGGAGACAGATACAGCACCACCAAATCCTATGTACAGATCTCACGCCCAACGCTCCAGAATCGTCTGAACGACCTCAAAGGTGTCCCCCCTCGTTCCCCACGTCTCGCCAGGCGCACTCCCCACGACTTCGAAGCAAATGCCTCACCGATGCTCAGCATAGTCTGCTTGACCTCCGTGGCATTGTACGGCTGCCCAGACGCTTCGTGTTGACAAGCGTCGACACGAAAGCCTTCCAGCGCGCGCCGTAGTACTCGCCCACGAGCCCGGCCCACTGCTTCGATGCGTAGTCGTTGATCTCGCCAGTCGGGCCCCACAGCGTGAGCTGATTCCGCGCCTGGTACTCCAGATATGCCGCATAGGAGGCGTTTCCGTGCGCCCACTGCTTCGCGTCCGCGATCCATGAGCTGAGCAAGTAGTTCTCGTTCGTGTACAGCAGCGTGTCCAGGTCGTCAACGAGTCTGAGCAGCGGGGCGCCTGCGCTGGCGACGTCGCAGGACGTTGAGGCGGACGCATTCCAGACGGTGATGAGGTTGCTGTAGGCGTCGATAAACCGGTTCACCAACAGCTGGCGGGACAGCTCGAGTGTGTCGAAGGCGAACTCCGGGGCCTTCTTGAGAGCGGGATGTGAATGAGAAGCCTCGACAAACAACTGAGGGCGGGCAGGATCGTCATATTGGTGTTGTACGGAATTTTCGTCGGATGGTGGCCTACGAAAGCACGTGAGCATCATGAGCGTGTAATGACAAGGTGCTTCTACTCACCAGTCAGGTTCACCAGGCCTGTGATCGCGGGTGCCAGTTCGAGAATGCTCTTGATCGTGGCCTGCGAGTCAGGGTCCTGATTGTTGTACACCGTAGTGCTGAGAATCTTCCACGCCTGCTGTAGCTGGGGCGGCAGGCTTTTGACTTGATAGCGGCGTGCAGCCCACTTCGTGACCCAGCTGGAGACGTCCAGCGCCTTCTCCGACCACGCCTGGTCGAGAAGGACGTCGTATACAATTTCGTTGCCAGGCTCCTGCCTTCCATCGTAAGCCCCACGCCAACCATCGAGCTCCCGTTCGCGTGCAGCGCCGTAATCGGCCCCTCGGTGATTGCGGCGAGGTTCCCTCCATGCCCATGTTTCCTCCGTAGTCGTGCAGCTCGCACCAGACCCACTGCTTGCCGAAGTAGGAGTTCGTGCGGTTCCACTGGGGCTGCGCCTCACTGTACAGGTCGAGGATGAGCATGCTGTCGTTTCCCGGGACGCCGCCGAGGTACGCCTCGATGCGGTCATTCGTCCAGAAGGCCTGGCTAGAGAAGAACAGCCAGCCTTGCAGAACCCATATCGCCTCAGGGTCCGCATCACGCAAGCTAGCAATGGTACCGGCGGAGACGGACGCGAGGTACGAGGTGTTCCCGCTGAAGGGGTTGTTCTCGTTGTACTGATCGAGCGTGTAGAAGTGGGTAATGTTGCCATACGCCTGTTGCTGCTTCGCAATGAAGGACTTCTGCATCTGCGGATACAGCGGGTCAAAGGGCTCGAGGAAGGAGTCGTTCGTGAGAGCTGTGGGAAATCCTGACCAGGCACTGCCGTTGACGATGGAAGCGTTCGGATAGTGTGAAGCGAGGGCGCGAGGAACGAAGCCGGTAAAGGCGGGCAAGATGGGAGTCATCCGAGCTCGACCATTCTCTGCAGGATCTGCTTTTGTAGCGCAAGCTGGTCACTGATCCATTGCATGGGCAACAGACCACCCCAAGACGACTGCATGTTGCCGAAGCGGTTCCAAGGCAAGAACGCGGGTCCGGCCAGGAAGTCCAGAATCTCAAGATCAGAGAGACCGAACTCTTGGAAAACCTCCACCGCAATGGCCTCGTACCCATTCCAAGCAAGGGGAAGGTTGACGCCACGCAGCGCAAGCCAGTCAAGGAGCAGTGACCATTTATCGAAGTTCCAGAAAGCGGTTGTATAGCCGAACGTGACGGTGTTGAAATGGTACCTGTAAGGTACTATAGCGCTCCCCGTAACGGGCTTCCGACTTTCGGAAGTGGGCTCGAAAGCTCGTGCAGTCGAGAGCCTGTCCAGAAGATGTCCACGCCGCCAAACTCCGTGAGGTACCTGTGAGCTGTTGATGAGCGAAGCTGTTTATAGAGTACATTGGATACATACGTATACAGACCGCGTGCACAGGCGCTAGTGGTAGTGCAGGAGACCGTAATCCCCCTGCCTCGCCTTCAGTATCCCTGAGGACGAATGAGTCACCCTCCCCGTCTATAGGCACGAAGGTGAATCGACCCGTGTGTTGCGGTATCCGCCGTTCAATGATGCCATGGATACCACTGACGTTCGCAGCCGCGAGGACAGCGGAGAGCCCACCAAGAGCAGCGAGCAACTTCGGAAGCCGAGCCATGTAGGAGGCCGCGAAGTCAGGCGAGCGAACCGGATTCACCGACTGACGGTATTTGTATGCTTCCCGACGTCCGTCTTCATCAGCATCTTCAACGTGCAACGCCCGAGGACCTGATTGCGCAGGTCTTCGCCGCGTTGATGGGATAAACTATATCATAATGGACGACCACGTGTGTCGATGTACCAGTGGCCACGTTGACTCGTGCTAGCGGATGCAACTTATGCGTGCCAGCATAGCGTAGCCGATGTGAGGCATATAGACCAGAGTATCACTGATGCAGGTTGGCAAGCTGGAAGTCCAGCTCCATAGCCCGATGCGCCATGCCGCTTAGAGCTAGCCAGTTCAGTCTCGTCCCAGCCTAGCATGTTTGCGTAGTTAGTCCTAGCTTACCGCTGCGCGACGCAGAGGTTCGATGCGATTTCCTAGGTCGAGACACGTGCGTGAGTATTCTGTGCCATGAAAATTTGAAGGAAATTCACTAGATCGCGGCGTGAGAACCGGATGCGAAACATTGGAGTACTGCCCGGCGGCGGGCGGGAGAGCATCTCAAGGACTGTCGGGCGCGCAGATTGTTGGAGAACAAAACCACAGCGATCTCTGGTATCCGTAGATAGAATGGCTGCGCGCTGGACAGCTCTGGCCAGCGGCGAAGTCGAGCAAGCACTGCGAAGATGGTGGTAGCGGATCAAGCGAGAGCGGATCAAACCAGTCCAAGTCAACTGCATCGATATCGAAGTTTGAGGTGAGGTTGCGACAGAGTTTGCAGACCCACATGCTATCACGATGGACCAGGAGCCTGAGTTGCACAATGTGCGTCGACATGTCGCCAAGCGTATAGACTTCTCATTGGCCCTTGACTAAACATAATTTATGGTTACAGAGGTTGAACCTTCTTGGCGCAAGAACATATACACAAAATGAGATCGCTCGAGAAAAACCTAGGAAAGGACGCTTAGCCGTCCTCTTCGCCATTGTCTTCACTTTCTTCATCAAAGTACTCGACCTGTTCATCGACGTCGGAAGCAGGATTCACAGCATCTCCGCCAGGGTGCGCATTTCATTTACAAGAGCTTCCTCGTCGTTCTCCTCCACCTCCTCACCCTCGTCTTCTTCCTCTTCCTCTTCATCCTCGTCCTCGTCCTCCTCTGAGGTGAACCATAACATCTCCTCTCCCTCGCCCCGCGCCGACATGTCCTGAGCGATAGCCTCCAGCTCCTGGTTCCGCATGCGCTCGCTGACATGCCATCGCTTGACCAGCCGTCCGTGCCGTCTGCGAAACTCGACGAAATGTGCCAGAGTGGTACTAGAGATTCCAGAGACACGTAGGGTCTGAAGCTCCGGCAGGAGGATATGTTGCACAGCACTGGCCGCTGTAGACGATGTGCCTTCCCTCTGCTTGCCCTTCCTATCCTCGACATCGACATGAAAAAGCTCTTGAAAGAAACCCTCCGGCAGCCTGTTGCAGATAAGCTCGACGTCGGTAAGATGCGTGGAGAGCTCAAGGAGACGCCGGAAGCCCTCTGTGCTGCATTCAAGGGCATGGATAGCGAGCGACTGCAGGTTCGGAATAGCGGGCCGTCACCATCTTCTTCCTGCTCGCGTTTTCGCTTGTCGCAGACTGGACTGGGGGTGCGATGAGATATGCAAGGAAGCCGTCGAAGTCGGTTTCGGGTTCCTGGGCGGGTAGCTCGAGCCGCAGCCGTTTGACGTTCGGGATATGAAGGCGACGGAGGATCTCACACAGGTACGGCGGGTCCATGTCCGTCAACGACAGCTCCCTGAGGCCCGGCAGGGGGATGACGGCCTCGGGCCATGCGTCCCCGATCGCCTTTGGTCCGGAATAGTGCAACGACAGCTTCTCGAGATTCGGACTCGTCGCGAGCATGTTCGCCCACACATGATACGGGATGCGGACGTCTTCAGAGTGCAAGGCGAAGTCGATCGTGGTGAGATCCTCGAGGAATGGTGACTGCAGCCAAGGCACGTTGACGCCTACCAGCGACAGGTGCTTGAGCGAAGGAAGGGACCTCCCGAAGATGACTACTGGGGCGGTCCAATCTGCGTGAAGAGCCGCTCGGCGCTGTCCCAGTCCTCGATGTGCCACAGCTGGAGGTACTCGAGGTTCCGTGCTGGTCCGCACGATGACAGGACCTTGCGCGCCCAGAGCTTGCATGATCTGTGGCGCACTTTGAGCGTGAGCGACTTCCAGCGGTCGACTTGGGGCATGAGAATGTCAAAAATGGGCCCAAATTCGGGCTCGAAAAGGTTGTAGCCTTCTTCGTACTCGTCCTCTGCGCACGTGTCCATGAATATGTCAAGGAGCAGTCGGCCATTGCGCGACAGGTAGACAAACGCGCGCGTCATGTGGCACTTGAGCCGGAAGGTCAACGTAGTCCACAATGACGGGGTGCTCAGCGCAACACCACGCCAATGGCGACAGACGTGCGAGACAAGAACTTCGAAGGCAGGCACATTGAGGGGGTGAGGTCGGGGTACGGTTTGTCCAACGTTCCGAGGATGAAGACGCGGGAGAGAAGCTCAACTGGCAGAGTATAGATGGGGGGGAGAGCTATCGGAGACCTGGTAGGGATCGTGCCTAACGAGACCTGAGGAAACCGTTTATCAGCTTTCAAGTTCCATTTCAGGGGCTCGAGGCACAGAGACCGCGCAAGAGGGTTATGTGCGAATTGCCGTCGCCTTGCTGGGGCGCCAACGTGGGGTTACGAGCTGTGAGCATGCTGCTTGGCTCGTACACAGTCAAAGAGGTGTCCGAGAAAGAGTTCAACCATCTACAGCACAAGGTCCGAGTCGTAGGGCAGCCTCCGGAAGGCCGCACCGTCCGACGTTTCGCAAAACCCTGATGCGCAGCCGCTGACTTCGACGCCGGAACCGTGGCGCATGGCATGCGGCCGCCCGAGTCCATGGCAACCTGGATGTCGCTGACAAATGAGGAGCTGCTCACCTGCAACGGATCGTGATACATGTCTGCGCATGCGATGAGGTACGCCTCCCCACGTAGGTCCTGAGTACGCAGCATGCAGTGAGTAAGAGTGTCCGAACTTCGGGGCTAGGCTTCCGAGTCGCAGAGATCTCGAAGGGAAAGATGCGCACTCACCGTGATCCTGACTGTCCAGATCCGCAGGGACGATGGGTGTCGGCCTCACTCGTTATTGGCCTCGGTTGGTTCTGGGTTGCGAAAGGTCCAGCGGCGACACGGACAGCGCAGCTGGGGCTTTTGCCAGGCGGTCCTGGTTGCCAGCATGCATATGTATATACTCTGGGTGAGTTTCGCTGCCTGCCGCCAGGGCGGAAGCGACCACCTGGGGTGTCAATCGGCAGGGTCGGCAAACAGCGAGCTTACTGCATCACAAACAATGTACGCTCCAATCAGAACTGCTTCAAACGCTCCTTACCTATGTCTTACCACCCTTAGTAACACTCGGTACTAGGCGTGAGTACTTTTGTTCCGACCTTGACGGGCATGTCGAATTGCTCCCACCTCCGGTCCTCCATGATATCCCGGCGGCAGCGCTACCATCACCCGCGGAGGCCAACAACAGCACTTTGCGAGCCTCGAGACCAAGCCGTCCCGAGCGAAGTAACATGCATCATATTGCTGGTACGCGATGTTCAGGGTTTCCTGCGGCTTGACGCAAGCGTGGGAGGTTGGATTGCTCCGGGCGTCCTCATTGCTTCGCATGCAGGGCGTGCTGAATCTGAGACATTGCCCATACCACAGGTGACCCCTGGAAGCTCACCCTACATTCAATGCATGATCGCGCGGTACGCCCATTCCACGCCTTGCAGTGACCGGCCCAGCAGGCGAGCGGCTGCGGTTGCGGCGAGCTCGCTCGTGACAAGGAATTCGCCAGGGCGAGCGTTGCCCAGGGTCTCGTGTGGCCATCGGTGCATAGCAGCTATGCCGTATCAAGTCACGTCAAGACCTCCGGCGGGAGTCGGATTGCCACGGAGTACAAGGCAGCCCGCGCTGCTTCCTCACTCGGTCACCGAGCGCGCTGCACTGCAATGTCGACAGACATTTCCCGGACGATATCAAACTGGGCGGTCATCAATGGTTCGCACGACTGTCTTTATTACGCACAACTCTTGATGACAGGTCCGGGCCCATGCTGGCATCGTGCTATCGCGGCATGTCTATACTACGTCGACCGGTGGAAGTGCAGCGCGTGAGCGGGCTTCAAAGTCTGTGAGCCGCCTCTTTTCCTCCTCCAACATCGCGTTCTTGGCTGCCATGCTCCTCGGTGCTAGCCTTCTGCGCTCCGTCGTTGGCGTGAAGCGCAGCCTGTCGACGCCCAACGCCTTCAGCGTCTTGCGCTCGACCAGGCTGAACTCGGCTGGGTCCTCGCGGTCGAAGTTGAACGGCGCCTTCAGCGCAACCGGCGGGTTGATGATGATCCTGGCGTCCCGCAGGTAGTTCTTCGACGCGGAGTGCAGCATCAGGGGGTGCATGAGCACGACGTCTCCGATCTCCCCGGTCATCTCGCAAAACGTCGAGCACTCCGCGGCCGCCTTGCGGTGCACCCACCCCTCCAGGTCGTCCGTAGGGTCTTCGTACGTCGCGGTTGCGGGCACGAGCCTCCCAGGCGCAGGAACGACGCCCTCGGGGTGTGCCGCCAGATATTTTGCGACCATGCCTATGCCTTCTGGAGCGATGTACGTCCCACCGCCGCGGGGACGGATGGCGGAGAAGAGCGGGATGACGAGCAGAGCCTGCTCCGGGGAATCCAGATAGTGCACGAAGAAGTCGCCGTCAACGTGCCAGTTATCAAGCTCGCGAGGATGCACGTCCTTGGTCGCGGCTGCAAGTGCGGGCGTAGAGGTTGACAATGAAGCTGTCTCCCCACGTAGAGCTGTCCTCGTCGATGCGTCCTACCCCCAGAAGGTCTTGCATCGCGTCCCACACCTGCATGGCGACGTATAAATTGTCATCTGGTCGTACTTGTGTATCGTGCAATACATCAGCCCACCTTGGGAGAAAAGGTTGAAACCTTCTCTCGTTTATGCCATGGCATGTGAATGCGTTCCTGCTTCCAAGTGGACTTGTCGTTGGGATTCATCCCGAGGCGTACCCATACGTTCTTCGACCATGCCTCAGCTTTCTGTTTGCTGAATGCCTCCTTGACGACGACGTAGCCGTTGTCCAAGAAGAAGCGTGCTTGCTCCTCTACAGAGCAGCATGACCAGTCAGCTCGCGGTGGCGCAACTCCCAGCGGCCTACAGAGTGCATGGGTCTACTCGCCTGTGAGCACTTTGAAGCTGCGCATGGTAGTGAGGACCCTGTGTATGGTGACGGCAGCTGTCAGGCCTTGGATGAGTAAACGTGATACCTTGTGCACAAGCACGGGATCTCAGGATTATCTTCGGGGTCCAAATGACCATGCTGTCTTCCTTAGCAAGCATTCGTTCCTCCACGACGGCAAAGGATGTTCGGATAGATCCGTTTACGGCAAGTTTCCAGGTAATGTGATGAACATGCGTGAGAGAATATAGATAACAGAGTAAGTGCTTGTACACTGGAAAGCAATGCGAGGGCCCATAGACTGATGCTAGTCCTACAAGATACATGCACATGTTTTTATACATCATATGGTAACCTGTCAGAAGGCGAGTTAGCGTTGCATGAGCAAACCGGGATGAGGGTGTCGCACCGGATAGGAGTTCCACTTTTTGACTATATCCTTGATGCGCATTGATGCGAGCTCGAGGCATTCTGGGCATTGTGCGTACAACAAGGCTCCCTCCAGCGTACGCTTCAATAGCGCTGCCGTCATGTCTGAGCATATGCATGAGCAGGCACCGACGAACAGGCACATCACGCAACCGTGCTCACCTGGAGTCGCCTGCGATGCAAGAGACGTGATGACCGACGCCCATGCCCTTGCAAAGCCTTCCTGATCCACTGTACTGCATGCAAGAGTGGGTGGGTGCATCGGTTTGGAGCCTAGTAGCAGGTGCCGGAGGTAGTTCATCCTTTTGGAGCGAAGGCTTTGCAGACGCAGGATATACTTACAACCGATACGCCGCGCGGTTTTCGCATCGAGGCAAAAAGGGTTGTTACTCAGAAGATATGGCGACGCATGGACTGCCAGCGCCTCCAAGTCGTTCTCCGCCGCAATAGCCATCACCTCTAGGGGGTCGAAAGGCAGATGATTGAGCAGCGTCTCCATTAGAGGCGTTCTAGGTGCAACAACTTCTTGAACGTCGAGCCCGTAGAGAGCCAGTGCGTGGATGGATGCAGCGAGGTCGTGCAAGTGCAACGGGAATGTATTGAGAACAAACCAAGTGTCATATATGACGCACAGGACGACAGTGAGGACCACCGCGGGGCTCATGTTCACATGAAGGACGCTGAGGGACCCATTCAGCAGCCCGCCGAAGCCGTTCGATGATGTATTGAGTAGACGATGGCGATGGACATGGAACGCCACGCAATCGCTGGATATGAGGACTGTATCAGGCGGAGAGGCGTCATGCGTGGCGGAGAGGTGGAAGACGGGTGATTGTGGAAGGAATCCCCGCCCTTCTTCGGCCGCCGTTCCGGCTGAGGACTCCCTTGTTAAGGATTTGCCCGTAGACCCCAGGGAGAGTTGGGAGATTTCCGGAGGGGACTGCAAGGCCGAGATGGTAGCGGTGTTAGTCCATAGGGTGTCAGCGCCGCGAGTTGCGACATACCCAAGAACTGGCAGGGCTCAGGTTGTAATCTTGCGAGGCGTACACTGGGGCAGACTGCAGCTCGTGCAGGATATATCTGAGATCCATGGCAAGGCCAAGTACTGTGATCAGCAGAGAACGGTAGCTGAGGACGGTGGTTGGCACTGACGGGCGACCATGATGGGGTATCATATAGGAGCGGTCGTGGAACGAGGCACGTGGCGGAGAGACGCCACGGCGTGAACGTCCCTAGCCTGGGCCACACCAGGCAGGAGCGTAGCTTTAGCAGTCCAGCAAACTCTCACCCTAGTCACCTGGGAGTTCCGTTTTCCTGTCTCATTCCGCAGCAATAATCAAGGTCGAAATCTGCCACCCGGCTCTGGACCACCCCATGATTTTTATTTACCGCGATAGAGATAAGGCTCCGCGGCAAGACGGGCTCCACGAACACGATAGCATCGAACACAAACACGCGCATCGTGATTTCTTCGCGCAGTCACAGCGGGAGAAGGTCAAGAATCGTGCAACGAATCTTTCCATTCAGCCCAGGTGCTCCATCGCGCGGGTCAGCAGCTGAGCCGCGAAATATTTGCGACGCTGCATCGATCGCCGCTCGAGGCTGTCCTCACGACGCTGGGCGTGGTCATCGTGGTGCATGCTGTGAGAGGAGTGGTCAGTCTCCAGCCTAACTCATACCGGCGCACACCCCTGAGTTGCGTCGCAAACTGCTCACTGACTACGCACCTCCGCTTCATGTTGATCCAGGATGAGCCCCGCTGCTCCACATATCCCCTGCCGCGTGCCCCAACCTCTGACCTGACCGAACGCTCTTGCCTTCACATCATACTTCGCGTGACTCATCGTCCTCGATTTGTCCGCGGTCTGCCGAACTGTCTGTGTCTACGGGAGTCGCCGCGCTTGCGCACAACAGCGCCGCTGCGCGCAGGGCGGGGAGTCGTCGCAGGTAGGCATCTTTCTCCGCTGGAGTGCGGAGCAAAAGCCACTCCGCCTGTTCAGGAACGGTGAGTGTGAGGGGTTTGTCGTCTACAGTATGCTCGGCAGGTACGGAGAGGATTTCTGCACTGTCGAGGACATGCACCAAGCGGTTGTTGAGGAGCTGCTGGAAACTCAGCAAGCCGGAGTCGAGGGCCCAGGTAAGCTGAGTACGACGCAACACTCCGCACAAGACTTTCTTCATCCCATCCTTGTTGCTTTCTCGAGCGCATATATTCACTTCTTCCAGGCGTGACACTGCGGCGTGGTCCGTAAAGTATATGGCATCGAGAGGGGTAATTCCGATGGTCTGCATGCCTGGAAATGACCCGTCGAGCATTATTTCCTGCACATATGCTGACGAAGGCTCCTTGGATGTATTTGAACCTGTCGCTGCACGGCGGACGTATATGTCTGCTACGGCATCGTCGTTGTATAGCCTGTCATGTCTAGAAAAGCCGATGGATGCTCGATCTACTCAAAAAAGAAAAAAAAAAAAAGAAAACAAAATTAGCTTTGGTTCTTTGACGAATCTGGCGGGAAGTGCTACCAAAGTGTGTGCCGTCTTGGACAATCAGCTCGAGAGTGAGTTGCTCCCAAGTTTGAGGAACAAGGGAAACCATGCCCTCAAGCACTGTTTTCCACACCGTGTCGTCGAGATCCAGCCGGACAGCAGCCCTAAGGATATCCGACACGAGTACCGCTTGAGCGGCGAGTGTCATGCCCTCGGTGGCCACAATGCAACAGTACCAAAGCGGCCTTTGGATCACGGTCTGTTGCTGCCTCCAGGTGGGCGGGAGATACGGTGTCGGGTCTACAAAACTGAGCTTGGAACAGGCGCATTTCCTTAATGTGTAGAAGTTGTCGATGAGCTTGACAAGTTCCGCGCAGCTCGCGAACCGCACTCTGTCCAAGTACAGCGCGGTAAATCGCAGGAAGGATGATGGTACCACGGGTATGGACGCAAAAGGGTTCGACAGCGCAAGCGTCGGCGCACCGTCGCCAAATTCATTTGGTCCGTGTGCGAAGACCCAGATTGTGTGTGGCAATCGGGCCATGAGCCAGTGGACGTCGTATGCCCAGGGCTTCGCGAGAGGAGTGGTGTACCATACGTGTATTGATTTGATGGCTATCGCCAAACCGGACGTCGCAAGTGCAGGGCTGCGAACCATGTCCTGCAAGAAGCGTGCATCATCGAGACTGTGCAGAGCAATCGCACGGAAGAGGAGTGGGAGGATCGCGGTGGACCAATACTTGTTCACTAGACTCGGCGCGGTGAGGGCGTGCTTTGCGGTGCGTCTAGCAGATGCTGCGTATTCGTCCTCTGTCCTCAGGTCGATGCACGACATGATCGCGTGCAGAATCTCCTCGGGGAGGTCCCAGCCTCGAGTGCTGGTATGCGGTGCAGGTGAAGTGGATGTCGAAGGGTCCATGTTATGATGTGTGAGCAACGATAGGTGGATAGTAGGTTCGCGGTGATAGAGACGGAGGCGGGATGCGTGAGCCACCTGGTGCAACGGAAGAATAGCAATTAGGGAAGCGCGAGGGCTGCAGCGCTGCTGGCGCGGACGGACCCGTTCGTGAGTACCATGTGGAGGCTACCCGGGCCTGCAATTCAGGTCTATCGTCATTCCTCTACCGCCATACTCGTACTCAAATCACCAATCGGCCAAAAAGGACGGTATACCGCAGGGGCACATAGAACATGTGCTTCATAAGTCGCTGGTGCGGGAGCATGTATCGTACACGCACAGGCGAGCTAGTATACCACTAGCACGCGGGCGTTGTGGGACCACAGCTAAACTTCGAACTGAACTCAAATATCTGCCGGCCCATGATCTTGTTGAGAGATACAAAGCAAAGTTCCGCCGCAAGACGGGCTCAGTCACGCTAACATGGTCCGCAACCAAGCGCATTGGAACTGTCGATGCGCAGTCGCAGCAGGAGAAGGTCAGGAATCGTATGATGATCTGTACATTCAGTCCAACTGCTCCATCGCGCGGGCAAGCAGCTGAGCCATGAGGTGTTCGCGCCGCAGTTGCGTCCAACGCCGCTGAGGCTGGGTGTTTTCATCATGGTGCACACTTTAAGAGAACTGGTCAGCGCCTTGGCGGCAACCCGAGAACAGCCCTGAGACTCACAAGCTGCTCACAGTGTTGTGAATCGATTCGACCATGGTAGTGATGCCATTCACAATGTTGCTGAGATTGTTGACGTTGTTGGACACCTTTTCGATTCTCTGGCTCGTCGTCCGTGCCTGCTTGATGTCCGAGTTGGACACTGCATGGGCGAGGGCAGCCATAGCCATTGCCCCGCTGACGTCCTCTGATGCGGCCGCGAAATACGAGCGTCACGGCTGAGGTGGGAGGGTGCCGACAGCGCAGGCAAAGCAGTTGCCGCGAGAAGAGCGATCACAGTCGAGAAACGCATGATGCAGCAAAGATGAGGTGGCGGGCTACGATCGTGAGGTGCGATGACAGAGGCGGAGGACGAATGGGATGACAAGGCTAGTCAGTACACGTGTCGAGGGAAAGGGGCTATCATGACGCACCAACCAGTGCCAGGGAGCTGCTCGTTATGCCGAAGGAACCTGCCTTGAGGTGAATGAGAGCAGACTGAGGTGAGCGATATAAATGTTCCAAGCTTGCCTGGCGCTAACCCGTATAGCATCATATGCATTCCTCAAAATGCGATGGCTCGGGAAGCCAAGCAGCTGAAACGATGCTAGGGAGACGTTCACTAGGAACCCGCATCAAAGCTGGAGTTAGGAACATGTTCCCATCCTGCGCCACAACGCGGCGCGCCCTGCCATAGGCCAAGTGAACTGCTATGCGGTTTCTTCTCCGCATGAGAAGGGAGTATACCGAATCATATCAGTGCAGCACTTGTCTGCTTACGAGACCTCTGGCATATGTACTCTTGCTGCAGCTGTGGCCCGAGGCGACACGGAATACACCATGCTCGACATCGACTGCCGAACGACTTGTCCTGATCGTATCAGCGGTTACTGTCGGACGAGTTTCTTGGGCATTGCGCTACTCACCTGAAACGGAGCAACGCAACACAGGTTGAGTATAGCATCTTGCGGCGTCGGGTTATGCTATGCGCAATTTACATTGATCACACGCTGCGACGTTTCCGGCCCCTGTAGTATCACGAACAGAGTCGGCGAGCGTTGAGTAAGTTACGGGCATCCGAAGCCGGATCGTAGTAATCTTGCATGGAAAACTGTGGATACTTCCGACATTTAGGCAGTCTATGATACAAACGTCTCCAGCGACTGCTTTTCAGTCTTGAGACACGACGCACCAAGTTAGGTTGCACATACCTACTGGTACACACAGAAACACAGAATCAACTTGCAGCCTTCACGGCAGACTCGTCAAACGGATCGCCCCATTCTGCATGCAACATCAGCTGTGTTGGCATAGTCCAATCGGAGGGAGGACGCACCTGCACGAATCCTATCGACGAGCTGCTGATCGACGAGCTCCTCGCGCTGATTCCGGCTCGTAGGGTAGTCTCTTGCCTCTGGCTGCCAGCCGCCACTTCCTCCAGTGCGTCTTGCTGGTCCCTCTTCGCGTCTGCGGGCCTTTGCATTGGCTGAGGCGGCGCTGCCCATGGGCAGGCGACGCTTCCCGCCACTAAAGTAGGCTTCGGCGCGCGCACTGGACAGTTCTGAGAACTGCGACTCTTCTTGTGTAGGGCTGCCCGACGACGAGCGCGAGATAGGGGAACTTGGTTCAGGGGAGTCCATGGTCGACGCGGCTGTTGTAGAGAAAGGCTTGAGCGCATCGGTGCATGCAATGCGGGGGATGGTTCCCACGGGGAGGCCATGTGCGCCTTCGCTTACCCGCGGTGCCGCCTCTCCACGCGTCACCCATTTCCACGCCAATCAACTCCATATTTCTTCTGCTCTGCACAGTCCTCTGCTTGCCTCTGCACCCTCACCTCGTCTGACGTGCATCTAGTCCACCAGACATGTCTGCTGTGCCCCAGCTGGCGAAGCGCTCGCTGCGAATTGTCGCTCTCCCGCTCGTGACCGCCTCGCGAACGCCAGAGTCCAGTACTTCTGGTCACCTCACGTATTACCACTTTGCTACTCCACCGCGGCGGCAAGATGGGAAGCAGAGTTGGGCAGATTGGGCGACGCATAAGGCCTCGGATATCTGGGCTGGCTTTGGCAAGGCTCCAGAGGGACACTGGAAGGTATGTCCCCATCCCTTCACATTGTCGACTGTCTGCGCGGTCGCGTGAACACTTAGGTAAAGAATGGCTAACGGACGCGCAGAGAAGAACGTTTCAATACGGAGAGCGTTTGGTCGATCGGATAGACTTTGAGGAACTGGCACTCAAGTCGCTGGATCCATCCCTTGGGCCGAAGCTGTCGCGGTTTGGACACGCAGAAACAGAAGTCAAACCAGACTCTACGGTAAGCCTTGACCGCCGTCGTGCTCCCTTCCAAACCAAACTGTTAACATAGCTACTCTTCGTCACTTGAATTTGCCTCGCGATATGCCGTGTTTAGATTCCTCTCATCTATCCGAGTTCCGTATGCTCGTCTCCTCTGTCCCACCTTCGGTCTCTTGTGGAGAAGCGTGGCCCGCGGCATAGAAAAGGTTTCTACACTTGGATGCTAGTGTCACCGTTGACGGCGCCGTTCATGCTGATCCGTGAGTCTCTGTCCTCTGCCTATTATACTGCTCTCACCCCGCCTGAGCAGCGGTAATCCCCAACCTCCCGTTCTTCTTCTGCGTGTGGAGATCATGGTCTCACTATAAAGGTATGTTGGATCCCGTTGAGCAGCAAATACTCGAAGCTCAAGATCCATAGCGTATAAGGCATCCTCGTACCTAGAACGCCTGCTTGACACCGGTGCGATCGTCCTGGAACCGAGTAGTGAATTGGACAAGATCTACGCAAAGTATTCTCGGGCATCTGCATCAGAGTCTCCTACGCCGGACACAGCTAAAGAATTAAGTAAGCAAGACATAGACTTCGATATGTTCTCAACATCGTCCAGTCAAGAAAGCGACGACCGGGCACATAGACACATGCTGCTGACACGAGAAGCCGTCCCTGAGCTCATGGCCGCCCTGGAACTCAAACCTGATTCGACTTTTGCCACGGACATGTACCGCGCACTGGAACAGGCGAACCTGCGCCTGAAGAAGTCAGAGCCAGATATGACGAAGGGCTGAGAGCTGAATAAGGCGTAACGGACGTGTAATGCAAAGGACTACTAGTTTGTAAACTTATACCTCACGTAGAAAGTCCAGTAGTGCTCGCGTCAGAATAAGACCATGACATACGAACGCGGAGAGTTGCCTCATTGGCGAGGGTGCCGGGCGCCGGGCGCTGCGGCCGAATTGCCGGGACCGCTGAGGTCTGCTCGCAATGTTCGAACCCTATCATCACCGACAGCATGAGACCGCTGCCTACGACTTCTTCTCCTGACCATATTCTTGGTATGTTCGTCTGCTGAACGCCTGAGCGACACGCTGAGATATATCTCGTCCCGCAGAGCCACCATGTCAGGCTTGGCGGGCTTGCTAGCGATGGCAGCCGTGCTCGGTCTGGGGTCGTTTGCCATCGGTATGCTACCATTGGCCTTTTCCTTCTCTCGTACGTGAACACTGCAAGCACGCAACCGGAAAGATGTAGCTCATCTGCGACTGCAGGTGTCGCCATAGCGCGTCTTTCGAGTGTGGGGACAGGCCTACTGCTAGGGACAGCGCTGGGGGTTATCATTCCAGAGTACGTCCACGTAGCCTGTCCACTCAGTACCGTTGACTGAAGCATTGATACTTAGAGGTGTTGAGACGATCTCACTCTCTAACACCTCCGCCATTTTTCCCACCACTACAATTGCACTATCGCTCGTGGGCGGCTTCACAGCAATGCTCCTCGTCGAACGTCTCATCCACAAGCTCGCGCCCGGTGCACACGACCATACGCCCCTACCCTCGTCAGAGACCAATGAGAACGCAGCCCGCTCGTTTAATCATGTCGAATTTGATGTCGAGCTTGGGGAGCTCGAGCGCGAGGAAGGCGTCGGAAGGGCCGCCACGGATGGAGTCCTCGACAAAGCGAAAGCCTGGCCACTCACATTAGGGCTTATGGTACACGCCTTGGCAGATGGATTTGCCCTGGGCGCGTCTGCGACGTCGCCGGTAGACAGCAGCCTGTCCATCACTGTGTTCCTGGCACTCCTTGTACACAAGGGTACGCGGACGATACTATTTATGCGCTGCACCGCGCTGACCACTTCTCGATATAGCTCCCGCAGTGCTCGCTCTCACTACATCGCTCATGACGACATCGCTCTCTCGGTCTGAATGCCGCAGGCACGTCGCCATCTTCAGCGCGTCCACACCAGTCGGGGCGCTCCTCGTGTACGCGCTGTTATCTTTTGTCCGCGTGAACAGCGAGAGTCCGTGGACCGGGATATGCATGCTGGTCTCGGTAAGCGCTGCCGAATGTGGACATGTTTACTACGTGACATTGACGTGGCACCTTCAGGGCGGCACATTCCTGTATGTCGCAACCGTGCTCCAGCCCGGCAAGGCTGCATCTGAGGAAATAGATGAGAAGATTCGGACAGCTCTTGTTATTGCTGGTACTTTTGTCCCAGTATTAATTGGTGCCGTCGTTGGACACGACCACTGACCAGGTATCCGGGGCCATGTCGTCCACATCCCCTGTACTGTATCTGATACGTGCATATGCAGCTCGGACGCGTCCAATGCGAGAGCTATGTTCGTCTGTATTGCAATTGCCCTTTGACTCGAAATATAGGCACCGGTTACGCACCAGGGCCGGTGTGTTTGACCTCGGCAGGTCCATTGTGGCTTTCCCACGCCCTGCTGTAAGGCTCGATCTTGTCTAGAATGGCCTTGGCCTGACACACCGCCCGCAGCTTGTCGACCTCAAGCCACGAGATGCTGCGTCCCTCCGACGTGCTCCTGCATACACAGCGCATGCTGGTTGCCGAAGTGACTTTTTTGATACTTTCCTGAACATCCGCGAGTCAAGGTTCGAAGACACACACGATACCTCCACACGGCCTCGAAGCAGGAGAGAGCGTCGAGCAGGGCGACAATACGTCCGAGAATTCAGTGAGCTGTTTCTTGGAGGGTCGCACTCGTATGACCTCATATCTCTACTGAGTTTTGCTCGGCGATGCCCCTGCATAGCAACCCAAAGTCTAGTTCACGGCGTAGTCCCAGTCCCGCCATCTTCCCACAAGAACTCACCGAGAAAATCATTGACGAACTCAAGATGGACCGAGCTACCCTAAAGTCCTGCGCCCTTACTGCTCGGTCATGGCTGCCCGAGCTCGATACCACCTCCATCGCTCCGCCACTCTATATCACCAGAATTGCAGGATCCATGCATCGCAGGTCGAAAAAGTCTCCAAACTTCTCTCCTTATCGACCATGTCTGCATGCACCCAGGACCTGCTTCTCGAAGGCAAGACAGACTACGGCCTCCTACGTCCCAGGCAGAAAGCTCCATCGATAGCGCGGACCTGTTCTGGCGGGCCATCGCACGGTTCACGCACGTCCAGACACTTCGGACAACCCGCCTATTCTGGGTCTCGCATGTCCTCGAAAACAAGAACCGCCTTTGCAATGCGTTTCCGTCCGTCACCAACCTAGATGTGTACATGTCCGACTTTGCAGACGCGCAAGAGTTCTTATCCTTCCTGACTGCCTTCCCACTCCTCACGCACCTCAAGATCGAGCGTGTCTTCTGGGCGAAGAGTGCAGAGGAGTGGTACGCGACCTCCGACTCCGACCCGTCCTCGTACCGCCGGCTGCCACCGGACAAGACCCCTGGGGCCGCACTCCGTCACCTGCAGGTGCAGCACTGTGACGTGCTCATCATGGAGGATATCGCCCGGCACCTCGTCGCGCTCCCCGGGGCACAGCTGGAGACGCTCCACCTCAGTCCACCTGACGGCGACGACTTCGGCGCACTCACGCTGTACCTCGACGCCATTGGCACAAACCTGAAGCACCTCACGCTCTCCCTTGAGTTCTCTGTCAAGGAAGCAACGCTCCGGCGAGGTACGTCTGTGCTGTCTAGAGTGGTCGAGGCGTGCAAATCCCTGACCGCGCACGCAGCGATGGCAGGCCTGGAGGCTAGTACCCGCGTCGAGTCCCTGACCTTTCTGGCGAGCTACGAGCTAGGGCGCAAGTTCATCAAGGCAGCGACGGTATTCTGGCCATGCATCAAGGCGGTCCTGTCAGAGCTCCGCACCGAGTACATCCACTCTATACGCTTTGAGTGCCATCCTGAAGACCTAGAGCACGCCATCGCCCAAGAGATCGACGAGATGCTCGGTCAGTCGGCCTTCCGCGCGCTCAACGCCGTGACGTTTGCGTTCACAGGAGCCAACGGTTACGACCCCGGGGATTGGTGGAGATGGCCAGGGCGATTTTCCCGAATAGTTTTGCGCTTGGGTATCTTACTGTCTTAACGTCTGAAAGCTGAGCACTCCACCACAATACACCTTGTCACTTTCACACCATAGCAGGTCGGATGAACTCTAATCACGATGACAGGGCAAATATACAGCAAGTGAAAGGCTTTTTGTGTCGCACGGGCGTCGGGACGTAATAGTGAAGACGACTGAAACAAGTTGAGTGGGAAATACGTCACTTTACCTTGTCTCGTCCAGATGTCGGGATATGCCTGTTCGCTCACATCTCATATGTGAGCATATCTATAAGGCGGGGCGGAGCACGGGCTCTACGCCCTCAGTGCACAGATAGGATAACGAATATAACAAGGAACCGCTATATTGTGTGTCGCTCCTGTGTGACTATTCAACAATGAGAACTAATGTTCGGTCATGGTGAGGCGTAGGCTACATCGCGCGAGACGCCTCGGATAGTCTCACCCAGCTTGGTCTACGCCTTCTTCTTTGCAGTCGCGGTACTTGGTCTGGGTGCAGATCTTGTCAGCACCGTTGGATCAAATCTCCACCGTAAGTGTCACACTACGTCTAAATTTCGATTGGGCCAACGAGATCAATCCTGACCATCGACCTAACCTGGTAGGAGGTCGTGGTGCTACGAATCGGAGATGAAGGTCATCGAAGAAGCGCTCTCGTAGATGGCGTTCGTTTTCTATATTTTAACCCCCTGATCACTGTCCACACCTTCTCACCAGTCACTTCACGGTCGCGACATTCCAACTCCTGTAGCATCTTATCACTCATACCTCTCGCGCCGAAGGCTTCGGCAGGCCCGTAGTAGGGCTCGAGCCGATCGCTGACCTGCCGTGGTTTGGGTTACAGCGGCAGGGTTCCTAGACGAAGAAATTGAGGACTGGCAGACTGATATCAGACACTCCTATGGCTATCCTGGGGGTCGAGTAGCAGAAGTGGGATACCCTACTGAATTCCCTCTGCGTGCTTTTAAGCTCTGCTACCATGCAGCCCATTTTCAGGCCAGGTCCGGCTTCTCAAGCCTGTCGTACTCCTCGTCAAGTAGTTTCACAGAAGAATAACCTTCCTTCAACAGCGGAACAGGCGCAGAAACTTCGGCGTGCTCTTCATGGTTCTGACAACTTGGTTTCATACTGATCGGGCGGATGTGAGTGCCCCCAGGATAGAGAAGTTGCGTGCGGCGACCCGAGAGGATCACAACAACGGTCGAGTAAATGGCCTAGGAATCACTGTTCAATAGGTGGGATGCTAGGCATTCGGGGCGACTTACTATTAGCTGGATGAGGAAACTCTCAATGAACTGCATGACAGGGTTAGAGCCGAGCAGTGCGCGGGTGCTCTCTTTTCCCAATAGGACAGCCATGGCGACCAAGACAAAAATCTCGCAGTATGTCCCTCAGCCAAGCGTAAGTGAACATTTAGGTACCAGACTCACCCATAGTATTATATATACTACACCAGGTTCTGTGATCAATGCGACCACGATCATGGTTCGTGACCAAGAGCCGCTGTGCCGAATACTCCATCCAATTGAGAAGCTGTGCTGTCTAACACCGGGAGTATCATATGGTGGATCGTTGATCAAATGTAGACGATGTCAGACGTATGCAGACTCACCTCAAGGTCCAGATCATGAGGCAAGTAGCCCAGAGGTTGTTGATACATGGCATAGCTAGGCCAACCAGCAGGAGAGGTGGGTATCTCAGCACGCCGAAGGTAAAAAGAACTTCGTATCATTAACGTCAGAGCTGGAGTGCACGACAGATAGTACCTTTGAGAACGCACCTACGCTAGACGCTAATCGGGAGATGTCCGAGTCAATGACCTATACTAAGGAATAATCTTGCCTGTGAACTCACCAATACTGAGGCCCAGGAGGGCAGAAGAGATAATGCGCACAGCACGGTTGCAAGGCCCAAGGCGCCAGGCCCTTCCAAATAGAATTGCGTTCATAAGAAGAATCTATTACGGCGCGTGAGAAGGCAGATTCAAGTTATCAACAGGCCGATGCTTACGCTCAGCGCGAGGAGCAGGTTACGGACACCGAAAAGTATGGCGCTCGACTTGTGATCGGCCTCTTCATCGAACTGCGGAGAACACTGGCCAGTGTACTGCTGCTTGTCGGCCAAGAACCAGAGGCACGCTTCCAACCGCCCTCTTGCTAACTGCCAGTATCTGTGACTCAGATACAGACCCCGGAAGGATACGGACAGGTGCGCTACAGCGAACGAGTAGGTAATGCTGCAGGCTGTCATGATCCACTTTCCAGGCGAGCCTTCTTGCCTGTTCTTTCGACCCCGGCTGTAAACAATTTGTTCATGCTTCGTCAGAATGATAACGCAGGCGCGCCTTTGTCCGTGAACTGACAGGAACGCAAACACAGCGTGAAGCATCGCCACGTTGAGGACACCTGGAGGATACCATTCGTCTAAGTGAGCTGGAAAGGGAGTAGATGGAGGGAGTGACGTACCGAACAAGAAGCATTCTATGAAGGCATAAGGTAATAACGTGTAATCTGGCGTCGACCGATCCGCCGTTTGCACGAGTAGACAAGATCCAGCACTTCATACGATGATGGATCAGGTTGATTCATAGTGTTGGCGTAATTGGTGCGGCTTCACGGGTCGGTATGTTTTCAAGAGAGAAGAGTAGACCAGGTCGCTTCGCTGTGAGCCCGACTAGATTGACTTGCGGGAAGAGTGCTTACCCTCGCCTGTTCACAAGGCCTATATGTAGCCGCAGAGCCGACCTTTGCACGGGAGACCACCTCTGCCATGCCAACGAGAGGTCGTACCAGCGAAGGGATATCAGCCACAGAAGATGGCGGATATGGCAGATGGCAGATGAAATCACATCCACTTCGGGTGTGCCTTGCATCCGCTCTAGTCAGCAGCATGATACCAATGATGTTCTCACTGCCACGGCACGCAACCACCACCACACGCACGTCGGTCATTCCCTGGTGGAGCGGCGGGCGAACATCTTCGGTTTCTCAGCAGACTGAGAAGTGGGCGCGCCCATAACGAAACATCTCCCACAAACGCAAGAAGAGTGCATTGCGCGCGTATCCAAGTCGGAGCCAGCTCCTCCGAGTACTAAACATTGTGAGAGTGCCGAGAAGGCTGGTAGTCATCGTAGTAGCGCTGGTCTGAGTCCGCGGCACTTGAATCGTGAGCTGCGAGGGGCGCAAGGTCTAGCGGCCGGGTATCAACGAGCTTGCGGAAGCCGTCCTGGCGAGCTTCCTGTGCGCCCGCTGCAAACAACAGTACCGCGGCATGATAAATTCCCTGGAGAGGGGGTTTATTAGCGTCTTGATCAGCAGCGACGATGCACGGTAGCGTACGATGAGTTGGATAAGATACGTCCAAAGTGTGTACTCATCAACGCTGACGAATTGGGAGAAGGGGACCGTGAGCTGGACTTTCCTCCTAGTGGCAAGAACAACGATTTGTGCTACCAGCACCACAGTCTGTGCCCATAACGTGGGTCAAAATGAACGAAGGTGGTTGTGCGATGCTTACCCATAGCAGGAAGTACACTATCCCAGCCTCGAGGGTGAGTTTGAGCACAAAAGCAGCCCTCGCTATCGCAGTGCCTGAGGAGTCAGTCTTGAGTTCTCGTCGGCGTTGCCTAGGCCAAGGTTCAATTTCCGCCACAATTCGGAGAGTGTTCTATACCTATACTGACCACAATTTCAGCGAAGTGAGGGCAGTCGTCCAGGTGACATGTAGACATGTCAGACCGACAGGAAGTGCAGCTACATGGCCTGCACAGACATTGACCAACCCCAAAAGCCCAGAAAAACTGCGAAAATCCGTTACCTTGCGACATTATAGGCAAGAATGCTTAGGATACTCACCGAGGCTTGTGAGACCTATCAAGACAGATGGAATGCGGACGGCGAGTTTTGGCCAAAGCTTCCACGCTTCGCAAAACATCCATACATTGCTCAAGGCCATCTGAAAAGTATATCCGACATGAGCGGTCCACATAAGGGATGGATTTGGTTGGATAAACCCACGTTGATGATGAGAAACAGGAAGTGAGCAAGGATCAATGACTCAGATACTCCATATTGGTGCGTCCAGAGAGCGGATATGGAACATTGGTGTGCGGTGTCCTTGTTCCTGTCGAGATCATTCAAGCATGACCCGATCGCCCACTGAGTATCATACGCGGAGAACTCCCACATATATACCATACTAAGCAGTGCCGCGAAGTGCGCCAGTGCAAGCAGGTACATCACAGTGAGAGCAGACATCTTCCATGGCCTGTAGAATACATTCACGAGTAAGCTGGGTGGATCTACGTTCATCATGTACGAGGTATGGCAACGAAGGTACTTACGAGTGCCGAGTCTTAATAATCACTTGGAGAACCAGGAGAGTATGTAGCCCTAATGATTAGTCAGACCCTGTCACTACTCCTCGGTTATCTACGATCGTCTTACCGAACAACGCGGCCTCCGCAATAGCGTACGGCAAGCTCTCTGCAACATCCCTGCTATTTCTGTCAAGGATGACTGCTGCATATGAGAGGTCAGATATTACGGAGCTATTGAGAGACACCGTGTGGTTCATAGGTCGCCGAGTATAGAACAGCTATCGGAAACGAGGGCGATTAGCTGGCAGAATCCGAGGAGGAAATATCTAGGCTCAGCTCACTAACACGCAGGAATCTTTATACCGCCGAGCGTGTGCGTATGATTCGAATATGGAGCTGCTATAGAGCATCATGGCAGTCATGCTTGTCTTCTAACTTTGGATCCCTTTCATCATCGGATCTGGAACGACAGATGCACAGGGTATCCAGCGGGTGCATCACAATCCAGGACGTGGTCACTGATATTGACACAAAAGCAGCAACCGCAGCTATGATAAGTTACACGAAGTTGATTCTATGAACATGAGACCCACCTCAGCATGCCTCCGATGCACAGCTCCCGGTATCTTTTCGCAGAGATGGAGATGCCTACCACTACTTCGGCATCCTTGAGTGTGGGGCGGTTTGACGCTGTATGATCGCAAGGGAGAGCAGCCGGAGGTCTATACAGCGGTGATGTGACCCAATGAACCATCATAGACGCAATCATTGAAAGACCCGCAGGTGCCGCCTACGACCTGCGAGCGCGAAGAACCGTTTCGGGCGACCGACGTCGCGGCGCTTGTTGGCGGGAGACAGCGGCGCTTGTGTGACGCCGCTAGGAACTGGCGCACACGGAACGACTCAGACGATAGACAGAAATTACACTGCTATTGTCGGAAAGAATCGCTGCTTCTCTGAGCGTACATGAGAGGTATTTATACTATCTACAGACCGGAGCGTAGCAAACAGAGCGAGTACGAAGGTAGAGATCCTGGAGGATATCATGCGCGAACGAAAGGATAAGATCAAAAGGAACGATAAGGCACCTGCCGTTACAGCTTGTACGTATACGCCGACTCCGCGTTGTTCGCTCTTCCGCTCATCCTCAGGCAGTCGGCGAATGCACGCTCCGAAGCCAATATGACACATAGAATGTGTGACTATGGCAGATTACTCTAGGATCGCGCTGAGCGCATTGAGAGGTACGGTATGTCACCCACTTCGGAAGACGTCTCACGCGTCATTGCAGAAATGGCGGCTACGGGTGGAGGCTGGCGAGAGCCTGTCAGCCTGACTTGCGTCGAGCTCTAAATTTGCTCGTAACTGTTTATCTATCTTCCAACACACCTCAAGTCTTCGGCGCACGATGGACGGACACAGGCCGCAAGCAGACCAGCCCTTCTCCCACCACATTTTCGAGGACGACCCTGGGTCCAAGAAAGCGATTCGGGAATACGCCAAAGCTGTGTTCATTACGACCTTCCTTATTATCATTACGATATGGGGAGTCTTGGGACTCTACTGGGGTAAGCACCACGTGCGGGGTACCCAGAATCCCATTGCTGACCACGACTCGGACCGTTCTCGCAGGCGCAGACTGGCGGTATATGGATGGCATTCACAATCTGAATGGTTGGATCGTGGTAAGCACGTATCCACGTTGTTTCGCATTAGCAGCTTAGCTGGGACAGAACTTCGATCAAGGCCTCATCGGGGCGACCGTGACGCAAGCGTACCTCAACAGCACGGGGTTTAAAGAGCAGGTCAACTGGTACACTGTTTCCGCGTCTATGTTTCCGAACGGCGAAAGCGACCTGGCGAAAGCAATAGTCAATCACGATTGTTGGGCGATTGTCGCAAGTCAGTTTGCCACTGGCCTCATTATATTCGAGCTCCATTGACGCTCGAGTTTCGCAGTTCATGCTGGCGCCACAAACAGCTTGAATGGGGCCGTCGCTGCGCGGAGCAGCGCCGGCTACAGCAACCAAGCGGTCACTGCTTACGCCTCGCAGGCCAGGAACGAAGTTGGCTAGTAGGTCTTCGAAGACACACCATCAATGGACGTTTCTAACCTTGTCTGCCTAGCGCATTCTTCCTTAAGGATCAAGTACGTATCTACGGTTGAGGGTGCGGCCGCTCTGACGCGGCTATAGATCCAGCAGCCCATGCAGCAGGCAATCTCCGCATTCCCGATGATCCAGGCAGAACAGTTGGGCCCTGACATCATCGACGACCTGCTCGTCGCTGCGCCATCGTTGGTCTTCCAGCCGCTCAACTACACGTTGAATAACGTGAGGCCGTTCGACATTCAAGTGTAAGTTTACACCCGCCTTCCTTGCCAGACTTCTCACACGTGCTGGATAGGGCTGTCGCCGCCGATTACATTGGGCTCATCTACCTCTTGATTCTCGCGGTACGCCTTAATTTTGACTTCTAATCCGCGCAACCTGATGAGCTTCAATCGTAGTTCATCGCGGTAGTTAGTAATAAATACATACTATCATAGAGCTTGTCTGAATCCTGGATATTCGTAGCTCGGGAGCTACACTGCAAGACAAGCTACTGGGTTGGAGCGACGTCTTACTCTTGGACGTCTTATCGCTCTTCGTTTTGCCGTCCCAATTATCGTATACTTTGTAAGTGAGACTTTGGATTATTCTCATCAACGCTAATACTTGACGTAGTGGTTGTCGCGTAAGCCCAGAAACAACCTGTAATGGCATTCACGAGCACTAAAAAGTACACGCAGTGGCCTACGCGCTCTTAAGCTTGTACTTCCATGTCCCATTCGACCGCGAGTACGTATCTAGCCTTGTGGACGCGCTAGCATGACCTGACCATAGCCCAGGTTCGGCCATGCGGGCTTCGTCGTCTATTGGATGGTCTCGTGGATGGCCAGTAAGTGGGTCTGCATTCAATGAATCAGACTTGCTGATTGTTGTATTCGCAGTGGTCGCACTGTACGTTGTAAAGATTGATGGGCACTCTCCCTGAATTGCAGCTGATTGTATCTCTACACTCAGAGGTCTCGCGATGGAGGCCGTCATCACGATCCTCACACCCAAGTTCATACCTTACTTCCTTGTATTGTGGATCATCTGTGAGTTTTCCGTTTGCTGCTGCGATACGCTCATTCAAAGACCTCCCCAGTCAATGTCGCGCCCGTCTTCTTCCAAATCGAGGTGCTGCCGACCATCTTCCGCTATGGCTACGCCACTGTGTTCTACAACGTCTCGCAGACCGTGCGGACGACACTTTTCCGCGAGAAGAACCAGGTCGGGCTCAACTTCGGCGTGCTGTTTGCGTGGATCGGCGTGTCCGTCGTCACGCTTCCGCTCTTCCAGATCTATGCGCGCAAGAAGCAGGTGCGAGAGTGGGAGGCGGAGCAGATACAGAAGAAGAGGGATGTGGAAGAGGCTCACTCCGAAACTTCGAGCGATACACGGGCTCCATGATCCCTCATGTCGTTCGGCTTATTTCACCAATCCAATTATCTGCGTGTAATTGTGGAAGTTCACAGTCTCGAGGTGGGCGACCCTCCAGTCCAATACATTACCGTTCTTATCACCACTGTACAGCGGTTCAAGGTACACGGGGTCTCGCTGATGGCAAAGCGCCAGCATAAAGACGAAGAGTTTCTTGGCAAGTTCTAGTTTCCACGTTAACTACCATCTCTTGCCACCATGTCGTCTCACAATGCTCTCAAGGATTGTTCATTGTATGCGCAGAGCCCAAGTTCGACGTACATAACACCGCTCACGGACCGGAATCCGTAGTCAGCTCGAGGCTGACATCTGGCAGACACAAGTTCGGAGACGGGCTGACAACCAAGCATCGGATATCCGTTGCAGTCGAGGCTTCCGCGATCCTCCGCCCTCTCAGCTTCTCCCCATCACTACACTGACCTAGGATGTCCGAGACACCTCCCAACGTACGGCTCGGGCCTGGTACCAGCATGTCTTCGGGGTCCTCTGGCAGGACCTCAATGACGAGCGGGAAGGAGAGCATCGGGAAAGAGAGCGTCGACAGCACGTCGAGCACGTCGTCGAATCCGCTCGTAGGACGCTCGCGGGACGAGATACTCGAGGATGCGGAGCGCTTCGCCAGGGAGAACGGGCTCGAGGAGTACGTCGAGGTCATCAAGCGTGGCGCCCTCGTCGCGCAGAATCCGACCGAGCTCGACCGCATCCCGGGGCTCACTGAGAGGAGCGTGCCGCGCTGCAGCACGAGATTGACAAGCCGTGGTCGCAGCCGTTCATGCTGTACTACCTGGTTGTCATGTGCTCACTCGCTGCTTGTGTCCAAGGGGTGCGTCGATTCCGCATATATGCGTGCATACAGGTCCTAATGTCATCATCAGATGGACGAGTCCGTCATCAACGGAGCCAACCTATTCTTCCCTACTCAGTTCGGCATCGACCCCACGGCTATGGGCAACAGCGGCTCGAACCGCAACCAATGGCTTCTCGGTCTCGTAAATTCTGCTCCCTACGTGAGTCTCACTATCCACTCTGTCGACGACAGTCCAACTGATATGTGCCAGTTATGCTGTGCTGTCGCCGGCTGTTGGCTGTCAGCTCCTCTGAACCATCGCTTCGGACGACGCGGGACGATCTTCATCGGTGCCTGCATATGTCTCGTAACATGCGTTTGGCAGGCCGTCTCCGATTCCTGGCAGCTTCTCTTCGCCGCGCGGTTTGTCCTTGGCTTTGGTATCGGCCCTAACTCTGCCACTGTGCCCGTCTTCGCGGGTGAATGCGCGCCTACAGCTATCCGTGGAGCCCTCGTCGGGATGTGGTGAGTCGCAGTGAATCGGCACTCCGTAATATTCTGACGAGGATGCAATAGGCAGGTCTTCACCGCCTTCGGCATCATGCTCGGTTACGTGTCGGACCTAGCATTCCAGAAAGTGCCGAATAAGCCGCATATTCGTGGTCTCAACTGGAGGCTTATGCTTGGCAGCGTGAGTCGCATCTGTTAATGACGGCCCTATTCTCACATTGCCGCGTAGGCTGGGATCCCGGCACTCATCCTCTTAGTCCAAATATGGTTTTGTCCCGAGTCGCCGCGGTGGCTCGTCTCGAAAGGGCGCAACGCCGACGCATGGCGCTCCCTGCTGCAACTGCGTCACTCACAGATCCAGGCTGCGCGAGATCTCTATTGTAAGTCCACGTCCTATTGGTCATTTACGCAGTTTCAGCTAACCTTATTTCAGATATCCAAGTGCTCCACAAAGCTCAAGCCAAACAGAAGCTGAAAAGAAACCCACTCGCCGAGCTATTCGGAGTTCGACGCAATAGACGAGCCGCGGTCGCCTCCCTGATTCTTATGTCAGCGAGCTTTTCCGTATCATTTGACACGCAGCACTGATGGCAGACTCAGGTTCATGCAACAGTTCTGCGGCATCAACGCGATCGCTTATTACTCCTCGAACGTGTTTACCCAGTCTGGTTTCAACGACACGCAGGCTCTATTGGCGTCATGGGGCTTTGGGCTGACCAACTGGCTGTTTGCATTCCCGGCCCTGTGGACCATCGACAGATTCGGCCGTCGTAACCTAGTGCTCACCTCGTACCCGTTGATGGCTGTGTTCCTCCTCATGACGGGACTGGCCTTCCTCATACCGGGGCGCGAGGCTCGAGTCGGTGTCATCGCCGCGGGCATCTACCTGTTCACCATCTCGTACTCCCTCGGTGCTGGCCCCGTGCCATTCGCGGTACGTCGGCAGCGTATGCGCTATTGACATTAAAGCCCTTCTAACGCCTCACAGTACTCGGCAGAGGCCTACCCGATGGCGGTCCGAGACTTTGGCATGTCGCTGTCGACAGCATGGCTGTGGTTATTGTGCGCACACCTCTCTCGTATTCCGTAGCCAGCTAAGGCAGCCCTGGGCAGCAACTTTGTTGTAGCCATCACCTTTCCTCCTCTTATCGGTGCGTTCACGTCCACAGGCGCCTTCGCGTGGTACGCGGGCTGGAACTGTATCGGGTTCGTGCTGGCGTTTTTCTTCGTGCCTGAGACAAAAGGCCGATCACTGGAGGATTTGGACAATGGTGAGTGCCTGGCCGTCCATGATGGTCTCCCCGATGCTCACCCTGCACGACTGGTAGTATTTTCCCAGCCGGGTCGTGAATACGCGCGAGACAGGCTCAGGGTGTGGAAGAGGTTCGGGCACGGGATGGAAAATGTGTTGCACCGACGCCACCGCGGCGAGAGCCCAGTCCGCGAGGAAGATTCGCGGGCTGGGGTGGCCGTGTAGGGGACGAACTGTCAAGAAGTGCCCAGTGCCTGCGATAATTTTGTACACGGACTTGTGTCTTTTATTCGTCCGGCTGTTGCGAGGCGGATCGGCACGTTGGCTGCGTGTGGAGCCCGACGTTCGTGGATGAGGCAAGCGTCAACCTTGTTCTCTGAAGACGCCCGGGTCCCATCAGTTTGATGAGCGCGAGGGTCCAAACCAACAAAGGATCTTTTTCGTCCCCGAAGTCCTCTTCTCCCACCCACCACCACCACCTCAATCTCCCGGAGGGTTCCAGTCTGCTCCTCGTCGAGCAAGCCATTCTTTACTTCGGTATCTTTCTTTAATCGTCCTCCGAACAGTCTTTACAACCTACCATTCGGTCATGAAGCTCACCGTCGTCGGAGCCGTCGCGCTCCCCCTTGTCGCGGCCTCGTATCATGGCGCGGACAGGGTCGCCCACGTCGCACGCCAGGCTCCCCCGCTGTCTCCTCGTCTGCCGATGTCACTTCTGCTGCGTCTGCCAGTTCCGCTGCCTCCGTGGCGTCGTCCGTGCAGCCCTCTGCCACTTCGGGTGCTACCTCGGCTGCAGCCTCCGTTCCCGGCGTCACGATCAGCTCAATCGCCAGCGGTGTGTCGTCTGCAGCAACGAGCTCTGCGACCTTCAGCTCGCTCCCGTCGGTCTCGTGGTCGCTTCCGTCCATCAACCCGACTGCGCTTCCGCTCTCAGACATGGGCCCTGGCACCATTACTACCCAGCCCCAGCTTGGTCCGACCACGACGTTCGCTGCTGGCACTAAGCCTACGAACATCCCGAACGCGCCGCCGATGCCAAATTGTGAGTCAAATTTTCCATGCGCATGACCTTGTATTGAGGCGCTTTGGGCAGGGGCGCTTCTCTCGCCGGCTAACTACCCGCCTCTGGACAAGCCCCCTCCGACCGACTCGCCCGAGGTCCAGCAGTGGATTCAGGACGTCAAGAACTCGGTATTGAGATCCCGGACCTCGAGCCCACTCAGCCTGGCGGTTGTGCCGCTAACCCGGCCTTCGCAGCTGACAAGAGCCGCTGCTGGTGGACCTGCGGTGGTTGCGTCGACGACGCCGACATCAGCGACTGCCCCGACAAGTTCACCTGGGGCTTGACGTACGACGATGGTCCTGCGCTCTACACGCCCAACCTTCTCCAATACCTTGACCAGAACAACTTGAAGTCGACCTTCTTCGCTGTTGGTTCTCGCGTTATTTCCTACCCGGCTCTCCTCCAAGAGGAGTACATGGCTGGTCACCAGATTGCTGTGCACACCTGGTCGCACCCTGCCATGACCACGGTCTCTACCGAAGGTATCATCGCCGAGCTCGGCTGGTCGAAGAAGGTCATCAAGGACGTCCTTGGTGTCACTCCCTTGTACTGGCGCCCTCCCTATGGTGACATTGATAACCGTGTTCGCGCTATCGGAAAGGCGATGGGCCTGGAACCCATCATGTGGACTCGTCTCGACACGACTGCTACGTTCGACACGAATGGTATGTGTCTCGATCACCGCCCACTTTCATGCGCTCATGAAAATCTGTGGTTGTAGATTACAACATCGCCGGTGGCACTGTTAGCGTCACCCAGGTCCTTCAGAACTGGGAGAACATTATGAACAACGTCTCCTCCCTCGACCACGGTTTCATTGTGCTCGAGCACGACCTGTTCGCCCAGACCGTCGACCTTGCGACGGGTTACATTCTTCCCGCCGCCCAGGCGTTCTCGCCCAAGCTCGACATCAAGCCCGTCATCTCTTGCCTGAACAAGCCCATGCAGGATGCCTATCTCGAGACCAACGACAACGCGACCAACCCGCTGCCGACCGCCTCCAGTATGTCTTCGAGTATGTCGTTGTTGAGCTGCGCTGACATGGACTCCTGCAGACATCAGCCCGACCTTCACTTCAGGTGCTCCAGGCTCGGCACAAGCCAGCGGCAACACCAGCGGTGGTGCGGCTAAGAACGCTGCCGCTCCTGTCGCCGGTGTCAGCTCTACGCTTCTCACCGTCAGCTTCTCCGCCGCTGCGCTCATCGCAGGCGCGATCGCGTTCTTCTAATTGGCTCTGTAACACAAACTCTATCTCACTCGGACTCTTGTTTCATCTTTCTCTACTCCACGTACTCTTGTCATAGTGTATCTCATGTTGTTTAGTTTGTGCAGTCACCGACATACCCGCAATTTTCTTGTAGATCCCGTTTGCGCATGCAGTGACTCAATCAAACCCCGCTGTGCGGTCATATGGACAGGCACATATCTCAGTTATCGTTCCCACCAGTTGTGCACGCTTTCTGATGATGAGTGGGAGAGCTGTCGTGTGGTAACCACCCCGGCCCCTCCATGTGAATCGTCAGGCCTGTTGACCTTAGAGCTGTCTCCACTTTTCTCGGACTGAGGTGAAGTAGATAGCTAGCGTTGTGCTGTAATTGACTATGAGGTTCCAGGACGATGATGATGGCTCTGGAAGATGTGCTAGGCCTGAGGCGAGCAATCCTCGGAACTCGTCGGCGTGCGGAGCGCGGAATGGGGGGTGGTGCTCTTGGGCGCTTGATGAGCACGCTGGCCCGGCCACCCCTTGCAGCACCGCCTACAGTAACAGGGATGCAGACAGCTGTGAAGCAGCGTATCGATGCCCGGAATATCAGCATACGAATAGTGGTCTAAATGTGAGCTCCCAGTTCCCGTCAAGGAGTGAGGAACTCCGTAGACGTAGCTAACATGAATAGCTTTCAGTAATTCACATATGTAACGGCTTGACCGTTACCCCTAGTACGAGGCTAGGGTCACCACGCTCGCGCGTGCCTGCGCTCGGCGCGGCGCGCGAGCGGTTCACCTCGGAGGGCTCCGCCCATGGTCATTTTAGCACACACCACGGTCATTGTAGCACTCACCACGGTCATTGTAGCACTCACGGTCTCTCGTAGTACGTCATGGGCACTCTAGCACGCCTTCGGGCCTCGATCCGGACCTTAGTTACATTCCCATTGGCTCCCGTACTCGTTCTCGCTACGCCTCTCGATTTTGCTTCCGCTTTCTTAGTCACCTTCCTAATTAGGTAGCTCCGGTTCCTGATTTCCCTCTCGTCGTCGTCTCACTTATACCCGCAACCCGCCATCCTGTATCCTCGCGAATCCAACCCCCGTGTCGGGTCCCCTTGCTCCTACTCTCTCGTCGTGCCCGTTCCCTCCCTCGACGTCCGACCCGTCTTCGGAAGGCGCTTAGGCGTGCCCTTCACAGTTTGGATTCGCCCCCCCCTCTCGGACCTCGACTTCTTCGCTCGGCAGCCGCCCGGTTTCGTCCGGAAACACGCTGCGCCCTTCGTTTCACCTTTTTCTCGCATTTCGAGCCCTCCCGGGCTAATTCTACTGACATTCTCTCATGGCTACAGGCTTCACCGACCCTTGGACCGACCAGGACGTCGTGTTGGACGCGAATATCGCGCCCGACACGCAGCCGGTCGATCCCGGCTACGAAGCACTCCCACCTGGCGTCCCACCACCCTTTGCCACACCTGAGGCAGAGCGGCAGGCCCTTTGGGCTGCGGTGCACGACGTCGGGCTCCGGGTCTCTTCGTTCCAAGCGTCCCAGGACCGGCTCTCGACCTCGCTTCAAGAGCTCACCGACTACCTCCGTAGTCAGGCCCAGGCTGCGCAAACAGCTGTCCCGCAGCAGGCGGCGCAGGTGCCCCCGTGGTACCGGCGCCTACCCTCCCCGAGCCTCGAGGGGTTCCGCGATTCAAGGAACCTGTCCAGTTCGACGGTAGCGCCGTGAACGTCGAGTCGTTTATCGACGACATCTCGAACGCAGTACACCTGCAGAGAGCGACGCTCGTGAGCGACTACGATAAGTCGTTATACCTGGCGGGTTACCTGAAGTCCGGATCGCCCAAGTCCTGGTTTTATGGTCTTCGCGACTATAATCCGGGCGTGCTCAACGACTTCGCAGCGTTGCTCGCTGACTTCAGGCGTCACTTCGGCGACTCGAATGTCACGGCGACGTCTATGCGCAAGCTCGAGAACCTGCGTCAGACGGGCTCCTGCCACGCGTACGTCTCTCGCTCACGCGAGCTGCACAAGGACCTCAGCCTGCCGGACAACATCAAGATCGCGATGTTCCGCAAGGGACTAAAGGCGGAGGTTAAAGACCTCCTCCTAGGTAAGACTCTTCCCACCTCCTTCGACGCGTACGCGCGTTTGTGCACGGAGATCGACGACCAGCTGCACGAGCGTGAGCTCGAGCGCAAGGCTGAGTCGAAGACTTCGTCTTCTTCGGGTCGTCGAGACCCACCTCCACGTCCTCGTGCTGGTGGCCTTCCCGCCGCTGCTGTACCTGCCGCTGCCCCCGCGTCGACGTCGCAGGTTGTGCCCATGGAGATCGACGCTGTCAAGCGTGGACCTCTTAGCGCAGCCGAAAAAGAGCGACGTCGCAAGGAGGGTCTGTGTTTCTATTGCGGGCAGGGCAAGCACATGGTAGAGGACTGCCCTAACATGGCTCCCGCTGCGAAGGCCGCCTACAAGGCCAAGCAGAAGGCTGCTCCTTCGGGAAAAGCCTAACCGGTAGCCCATCCCAGGTCCCTGGGCTTCCGGTTAACGACGGGACCCGTTCTTCACCTCCTGCCGTGAAGCCCACGCACGTCCGTTCTACGGATGGGCGTTATATACCCGTCTCTTCTTCTATTCCTTCACCCGCCTATGTTTTCGCTTCCAATACCCTTCTTAATTCTCCTGACCACTTCTTTATTAATGTTACATTGCACTTCCCTAACCGAAAGCCCGTGCGCACCTTCGCGCTCGTCGATTCGGGCGCCTCGGGGTCTTGTATCTCTGAGGCGTTCGCTCGACGCCACTCGCTTCCCCGCCGTCTTAAGGACGTGCCTACTCCCGTCACCGCTGTCGACGATCGTCCGATCGCTTCAGGCCTGGTGACGCACGACGTCGTCACTCAACTGACCGTTGACCGGCACTCCGAGATCATCAGTCTCGGAGTCGTCGCTGTATCTTACCCCGTCATTCTAGGTCTCGATTGGTTGCAGCGGCACAACCCAGACATCAACTGGGAGACGACCGACCTCTCCCTGTCATGCTGCAACCTGACTCGTTCCTCCCGCGTCACCGTTACGGGCAAAGGCTTCGGTCTTCCACGCCCTCTCGCCTCGCTCAACTCCGTCTCGCACGTCGGTCTAGGCTTCGGTCTTAACGGCAACACCCTCGCGTCTCGCTACGCTACGCCACATTCACCTCCGCCACACGAGCGCTTGGCCAGCGCCTCGACTCCCTCTTCCTCTGTCTCACTCTTGTCCTCGCTTCTCGCCCGAGCCGGCTTCGGTCGCTTCGTGGCGCAGGAAAATCCCTCGCACTCGTCCTCAGCCGACGCGCCAGACATCGCCGTCGTGAATCCGCGTCGCTTCCTGAAGTATTCCAAGTCTTCTCCTATCGCGCTAATTCGTTTCCATGCTGTAGGTTCCGCGTCTTACAAGCTCGCGTCGATGTCAGCTTCCACGCTGGCATTTGACTTGGATCTTGATCCCGAGCCCTCGACGTCGCCGGACGACGTTGAGGCAGACGTTCTCGCGCACCTCCCGCCCAAGTACCACCCTTGGGCTTCGGTGTTCTCACCCGTTGATGTCGATCAACTGCCGCCGCACAGGCCGTACGACATCAGCATCGAGCTCGAAGATGGTAAGTCCCCTCCCTTCGGTTCAATGTACCGGTTGTCTCCTGAAGAGCGTACCGCTCTGACGGAGTACATCGAGACGAACCTGAAGAAGGGCTTCATTCGCCGTTCTACTTCGCCCGCCGCTTCGCCCATTCTCTTCGTACGGAAGAAGACCGGAGGCTTGCGCCTCTGCGTTGACTACCGTGGCTTGAACGCCATCACGAAGAAGAACCGTTATCCGCTTCCGCTCATCGACGATCTCCTCGATCGCGTACAAGGGTGTTCACATTTTTCTGTTATTGACCTTAAGAACGCTTTTAACCTTGTACGCGTCAAGGAAGGAGACGAGTGGAAGACGGCTTTTCGCACGCCACTGGGCCTCTACGAGTACCTCGTCATGCCCTTCGGCCTCACGAATGCGCCTGCTACTTTTCAGGCTTTCATCCAGGACACGCTCCGAGACTTTCTCGACGTGTTCTGTGTCGTCTACCTCGACGACATTCTTATTTTTTCGCGTTCTCAGGCCGAGCACGATCAGCACGTCATGAAAGTGCTCGACCGTCTCAAGGGGGCTCGCCTTTACGCTAACGCGGAGAAGTGCGAGTTTGACCGCTCCGAGGTCACTTACTTGGGTTATCTTCTGGGTGCTGACGGCATCCGGATGGACCCCAAGAAGCTCGAGACCGTCGCTTCGTGGCCTGAGCCTACGTCCGTCAAGGACATTCAGTCTTTCCTTGGCTTCACCAATTTTTATCGCCGTTTCTGTCGCGGAGCGAAGGCTCAACGCTTCACAAGGGAGGACAGATGGGGAGGTCGACGACGAGGCGCGGCGGAGCGAGTCACGCAGCGACGAACACACTTGTTCAGCTGTCCGTATTGACCAAGTTAACATTAGCAGACTATTCTACTATACAAGCGAGGGCTTACCTGTCCGTATTGACCAAGAGGTCGAGATGACGGACAGGAGCGAGAGGTGCTACCTATATATACTACAGGAGTTCAGGGCAGGCTGTACGATTATCTAAGCTGATGGGCAGTGCTTAGCATAGCCAGCGAGGCTGCGACGCAGGCTGCGCGGCGAGGCTGTGCGGGGGCTATGTCACGAGGCTGTGTCAGCTGGCAGTGTTTCGAGGCTGCGTCGGGCCGAGGCTGTGTCATCAGGCTGATCAGCTCGGCGTGTCTCGGCGAGGGGAGTCATCAGGGATGACAGTGCCTCCTCGGCGATCCGGGGAACCGGTTGCAGGGCAGACCGGTGATCCGGGCAGTGTCTGAGCGCGCAGCGGGATGCGCTGGCGTCTGGGGGTGATGCGCCATCAGGGCGCTGGCGCTGAATGGCCAGGCGCTGAGTGTGGGCGGCTAGGACTCCAGACGGCGCGAGGGCTGCTCGCCCGTTGGATTAATCGAGGAAAATGGCCAAAAATCGGCGAAAAATAGGGCGACACCGTCACATCCGTGACAGTTTCGTCGACGGTTATGCTAAGATCGTGCTTCCGCTTAACGCGCTCACGCGCAAGGACACGCCTTTCGCTTTCTCGGATGCTTGCCGCGACGCGTTTAACACGTTGAAGCGTGCACTCCTCTCATACCCCGTTCTTCGTCACTTCGACCCTTCGCGACCTTGTACGCTTTCTACTGACGCTTCGGACTTTGCCATCTCGGGTGTGCTTCAGCAACCCGATGATGCCGGCCTCTTGCACCCCGTCGGTTACTACTCGCGCAAGCTTACGCCCGCTGAGATTAACTACGAGGTGTACGACAAGGAGCTCCTCGCCGTCGTCGAATCTTTTCGCGACATGCGTGCGTGGCTGCACGGTTCGTCGCCCCCAGTTTCGGTCATCTCTGACCATAAGAACCTCGAGTATTTTATGACGTCGCGGGTTCTTAACCGCCGTCAAGCTCGTTGGTCTATGTTTTTGTCTGAATTCAATTTTCGTCTCGTTTGGGGCCCTGGCCTCAAGAACGTCGCTGATCCACCTTCTCGACGGCCGGACTTCGCGCCTAGAAAGGGGGATGACGTCCTGGAGACTCAATGCCAGACCCTTTTGACCGCTGAACACACTCAATTTCTTTTTCCTTCTGTAGATTCCTCGCCTCCAGCCGCCGCCGCTAGACCGCTAGCCGTCTCCGCACTCACCACGATCGCCATTGACAACTCCGTCCTTCTTGAACGCTTTAAACAGGCGTTTCGAGATGACGTCGAGTGGCGCGAAGCCCTGGCCCATGGCAACCCTGACTTCGCCGTCCAAGACGGCATGGTCTTCCACAAGGGACGCCTGTTTGTGCCAGCTTCGATGCGTACAGACATCTTGCACTCGCGGCATGATGCTCTCGTCGCAGGTCACCCTGGTCGCACACGCACTCTTGCGTTCGTCCAGCGAGACTACTCATGGCCTGGCATCCAGACATTCGTACGCCGCTACGTACAAGCTTGCGACGTCTGCGCGCGTATCAAGACACCACGCCACAAGCCCTACGGCCTCCTCCAACCGCTCGAGCTGCCTACGCGTCCGTGGAAGTCGATCACGATGGACTTCATCGTGAAGCTTCCCGTCTCGCATGGCTATGACTCCATCTGGGTCATATGCGATCGTATGACTCGCGCCGCGCACTTTGTGCCGTGCAAAGAGTCTATGACTGCTGCCGAGCTGGCGTGGCTTTTCCTGGACCGCATTTTCCGTTACCACGGCCTGCCCGAGTCGATTATATCAGACCGCGGCTCGCTTTTCGTCTCGCATTTCTGGAAAGAACTCACCGCTTTATTACAGGTTGATCACCGCACCTCGACTGCGTACCATCCGCAGACTGACGGTCTCACTGAGCGCACCAACCAGACGCTCGAGACCTACCTGCGCGCGTACTGCTCGTACCAGCAGGACGACTGGGTCGACTACCTTCCCGTCGCCGAGTTCGCGTTCAACAATGCGGAGAACGCTTCCACGAAGCAGACCCCCTTCTTCGCCAACTTCGCCTACCACCCCACCTTTGAGCCGCAGATCACGGAACGCTCAACCGTCCCTGCCGCGCACGACCTCGCCCGACGCCTCGAGCACATCCACGCCGAACTACGCGCCGAGTTGCTGCATGCGCAACGCGTTCAGTCCGAGCATTACAACCGCCGTGTTCAGGACGCGCCTGAGTACAAGCCTGACCAACTCGTCTGGCTGCTACGTCGGAATATCAAGACCACTCGTCCATCCGACAAGCTCGACCATCGTCGCCTTGGTCCATTCCCCATCGCCCACAAGATCTCACCCGTCGTATACCAACTTCGTCTCCCTGCCTACCTTTCTCGTCTTCACCCCGTTTTTCATGTTTCTCTTCTCGAACCCTACCACGATCCGTCCGAATTTCACCCTCATGCCTCCCCAGAACCCTTCGAACTTCACCCTGATTCAATTCCTTCGCATTCCACCTCGTCTATCGACTCCATCCTCGACTGCCGCAAAATTGGTCACCGTTACGAGTATTTCGTCGCCTGGAAGTCACTTCCACCCGAGGAAAACTCCTGGGTGCCGCTCTCCGACATCCCCACCTCCTCAAACGAGCTCATTGAGCGATTCCACCGCCGTCACCCTCGTGCGCCCCGTCCTCACCAGCTCGTCCTCGAGCAAACATTCCCCGCTCCCGTCGATGTAGATACTGACGTACCTTTTGCCCCTTCTGATCCACAGGTCTCGCCCGCCTCATCCGCGCCCTCGTCGCCCGCCGCTCCGTTGCCCGCTCCGCTGCCCACTCCTCCGCGTCCTGCCGTTCCTCCCGCTGCTGCCCGCCCGCGTTCGCCGCCGACCGTACGCGAGAACCTCCGCTCGTCGTACGTCGCGCCTACGCAGACCACGACTCGCTCTGGTAGTGTTGCCGGGTTCAGGTTCTGAACCTCGGTTCGAACCTCGAACCCGCGGACCGGACCGTCGGTTCGGGTTCAGGTCCAGTGCGGTTCGCGCTCGGCGACCTGTGGCTCGGTTCGGGGTTCTGGCCTCCGCAGAACCGCAGTGAACTGGCGCAGACCGGTTCGAACCGCCGAACCGCGTTGTCACAGAAGTATTAGTGAAAGGTGAAATATGTCAGAATTTGCCCCATACCTAGATAAGATAGACGTTTTCGCGTGATTTTGTGCTGGGGGTGTGTGAAAGAAGCCAATTCTGGCTGCGAATCGACACGCGAAGCGCGTTCTTGGACACCTGCCAAAGTAGGATGACATTAGGCGCTGGCGTTCGACCGCGCGTCGCCTGCTTGAACTTCACCCGTTCTTGGGCCCCCCACAGGCAAAGGTAACGTTGAACATCGATTGAAATATATTTCTGACATGAATCAACCATAGATATATGCACAGGGCCCTGCATTAGTCGTAGGGCCCAGTCTGAGGCTCATGGAGCAAGCCGAGGCCCATGGCAAGTGGCGTTCCGAGCCTCAAACTTGTCATCGTCGCGGTCCTGTCATGGAGCGATGTGTGAAGGCTGTCATAGACATTCTGTGGCGGCCTTCACGCACCGCTCCACGGTCCCGGCTCTCGCGGACCGCACCCTCGACGCATATATAAGGTGCGTGCTGTCCCCTCACTACTTTGCGAAACCCCTCGTCTCTACATCCACCTCTCTCTGCGACCCCTCATAGAACCTATTTTCTTGACAACGTGATGCCCCCGCCCACCGACCACGGCTGTGCACTCGACGCTGATGGCAATCTCAAGGATGCTGCCGACATCGAATGGCAGCACTCTGCCAGCGAAGACGAGCAGATCACATCGTTGTCCACGGCACGTCCAGGTGTGTTTATTAATGCACCATTATTCCCACCTCTAATGTGTCATTTTTAGGGCCCGTATTGCCCGTTACCTCGCGTCCTAAAGGCAGCCCTGCAGCCTTGGTTGCAGGTGCACGCCGAGGAGGCAGGGATCGGCGCAAGACCTGGAAGGCTGCGGGAGACGATCCATCGCATCATCCGCCTCAATGCAGAGCTCGGCCAGCCATGGATTCGCATGGATGCGCAAGGCTTTGAGCAGCCGTCTCGCAACAGAGCGTGCATCACACGACATCTATGAAGAGCTCGACCGGTACCTCCGTGGCCCGCTTGTACTTGACTGCAAGGACCCAATTGCCTGGTGGGGGGTACGCTGTCTTGACTTTCCGTGTTCTCAACGTATGAACTGATATTACCTTTATAGCATCATGCCTCTGAGTACCCAATCCTCTCGCGGATGGCAAGGGACTACCTTGCCATTCAGGGATCTGCGGTCGCTTCGGAGCGAGCGTTCTCGAGTGGTAAGATTACAGGTACTGCGCGCCGCAATCGTCTCAAGCCTGAGACGTTTGAGGCGCTGCAGCTACTCAAAGACGGGTACCGTACAGGCTTAGTAGACGTTTCGGTGCAGGCGCAGCAGGCTGCGCACCTTGTACTCGATTCTGAAGACGAGCTTTAGTGTCTTACATTGTATTTCTTTACTCTTAATGTTTATTTTACTTGAATACGGACCTCAGAACACTGTCGAGTGCAATGGCAGAGGCATGGCGAGCAGCGCGAGTACAGCCTGCGGTCAAGAGTCCACTGGGTCCCGGCAGTATCTGGGGTCCTGCCACGCTGGTACTGGCGCTGTGCCTTTCGTGCTCACTCTGCCCCACCGTTCGAGCTGTCCTCGCAATCTCAGGGCGTCGCACAAAGGTATGTAGCATATATAACACAATATTTACACTAATAGATGTGGTTCTAGGTTCGAACCTGCTCGTGAACCCGAACCGGACCCTTGAACGTGTTCGGCAAGGGTCCAGTTCAGGTTCAGGTTCGGGTTCGGGCCTTATACACAGGTTCAGGTTCAGGTTCAGCCTTCGGGTTCAATGAACCGAACTAAACCGAACCCCGGCAACACTACGCTCTGGTCGCATTTCGCGTCCTGCCGTTAGGCTCGACCCGGACATCCCTTCACGACAGCGTCGCTCCGCTCGCGCTAGAAAGGGGGATGATGTAACGGCTTGACCGTTACCCCTAGTACGAGGCTAGGGTCACCACGCTCGCGCGTGCCTGCGCTCGGCGCGGCGCGCGAGCGGTTCACCTCGGAGGGCTCCGCCCATGGTCATTTTAGCACACACCACGGTCATTGTAGCACTCACCACGGTCATTGTAGCACTCACGGTCTCTCGTAGTACGTCATGGGCACTCTAGCACGCCTTCGGGCCTCGATCCGGACCTTAGTTACATTCCCATTGGCTCCCGTACTCGTTCTCGCTACGCCTCTCGATTTTGCTTCCGCTTTCTTAGTCACCTTCCTAATTAGGTAGCTCCGGTTCCTGATTTCCCTCTCGTCGTCGTCTCACTTATACCCGCAACCCGCCATCCTGTATCCTCGCGAATCCAACCCCCGTGTCGGGTCCCCTTGCTCCTACTCTCTCGTCGTGCCCGTTCCCTCCCTCGACGTCCGACCCGTCTTCGGAAGGCGCTTAGGCGTGCCCTTCACAACATAGCGTCAAGGACCTCACGTCCGTTATCCGTGAACAGCCGTCACCGCCCGTTGGTACGACTGCCCAAAAGTCATCTCGTTTGAGGTGCGTAGCGCTGTACGTCTCGTGAAGGATGCACCTCGCTGACCGAGCAAAGCCCCACCCGAGGTCCGACGGCGTAGTGCCCAGTGTGCTGCCAGGAGGACGCGTAGGGGACGGCTGCAGATCGCGAGATTATCCGTGCTCGCGATCCACACACGCCGGGCGGCTCATTGGTGACGTTGGCCCCCGGCGGCGGCGTGCGACGGCTTCGCGAGCATCCGATATTGCCACAGGCGGCCCCGGGCCTGCCTGCGCCCACGGTGGCCGCCGTGATGACATTGCTGAGCGATTGAACAGCATGTCTTGCTCTTCGAACCTTTTACAGGGAGAGGTCATCTGCCTTGCAGACGTGGGACGTATATATATTCCCTGGTTGAGACCCGTGGATAGCCGCACCGTCCCCAAGCTCTTCGACACTCCTATCGTTCTGCTACACTCCTCATCTTCAACGACATGACCGTCCAAAGCATCACCACCCTCGGCGGAACTGCTTCTCACGTCAAGGTCGGCAAAGTTGGCGTAAGTTGTCGTTCAGCTACGTAACACCATAGCGCAATGACTGACGCTGTTTCTAGCATGGCTTACTGCTTATGACGTTCGTGTATTTGCAGCCGAGATTACTAGAGATGGACTTGCTGACCTCGTTTGTACAGATGGACCACCAACCCGGTACCTGATGAAGTTGCGTTTGAGGCTATCAAGGCGGGTATCGAGTGCATGCCTCCTGGAGTTAAAATGCTGTTGAACAGCTGTACGTCTCCTTGAGCGCGACGAGTCCTGGTTTCGAGACTGACTACCGTGCCTGTCCGCTAGCCGAATTTTACTCACCTACATTCGGACCCGCCAACCTCGAACTGCTCTCCCGCTTCTTCGAAAAGTATCCCGAGTACGCTGAGCGGACGTTCCTCTCGGTGAAGGGCGGCACAAAGCTCGGAGATCCTACCCCAGACTCCTCGTAAGTAGTTCGTCGCAAGCCCCGCTTCCTGCGTTTCACCGTTCCGCTGTGCAGTCCAGAGAACCTCCGGCGGAGCGTCAACGCAATCAACGCCGCGCTGCGCGGCAAGAAGCGGATGGACCTCTTCGAGTGTGCACGCGTCGACCCGAACTACAGCGTCGAGCACACGATCGGCGTGCTCGCGGGCTTCGTCAAGGAGGGCCTCTTTGACCACATCGGCATGTCTGAATGCCGCGCCGAGTCGCTCCGCCGCGGACACGCTGTGCATCCCATCGCGGCGGTGGAGATCGAGGTCAACGCGTGGTCGATGGAGCCCGAGACGAAGAACGTGCTTCGGACAGCCGAGGAGCTCGGCGTCGCAGTCGTCGCCTACGCGTATGCCGCCAGCTTTTTTGTCATTGGCAGCTCAGAGTGTTGACCATGAGGACAGTCCGCTGGGGCGTGGGTTCCTGACTGGAGAGTTCAAGAAGCCTGAAGACATACCTGGTGCGTCCCGCCATGTTTGAGGGTTAGCGGACGCTGATGTCGCATATTTTCCAGAGGGTGACTTCCGCCGGAGCCTCTGCCGCTTCAACAACCCCGAGTACTTCCAACACAACCTCACGTTGGTCGACAAGATCAAGGAGATTGCGGCGAAGAAGGGCGTTACGCCCGCGCGGCTGTGCATCGCCTTTGTCGCGTCGCTCGGCGACAAGGTCATCCCGATCGCTGGGTCTTCGTGAGTGCCCTTCTCTGACCGATGCCTCTGCCGAAATCTGACATGCTGTAACTTCTGTCTGCAGGAACGCAAAGCGTGTCATCGAGAATGCGCATTCCGCAGACACGGAGCTCACGAAGGAGGAGAAGGACGCGATATGGGAGATTATAAACACTTACGAGGTCAAGGGCGACAGGTACTTCGGAGTGGGTCCCGAGGCCGTGCATCTCTGGGGATGAGTACCCCCACGCAGATCCTGTAGTGACATTACACTCACAAATGGAAGATGAGCGTATATTCAATATCGTGACAACAATGAATGTGAACAACTTGTGCAATCTTGGCGGGCGGGCAAATGAGTAATAAGTAGAAAGTATCTTAGTCTCAGAACCCGAAACCGGCCATTGCACTATACGCGGTAGCCATTCTAGCGTACCACCGCGAGACTGTCTATGGCGGGATGTAGCAATATCGGAGACAATCTCGAGTTTCTGGTATCTTCTGATACGCCGTTGACAGGAACGTCATGGGCGAACTCAGAAGAAGCGGAGACCCGTTGTTGAAGCGAGAACATGGATCGGGACCAGGACAACGGAAGCACTAGGACTATCCTATAAACGCGGAAGTCAACAGTGTCTGTCTGGTGTGCGTAGGATGATGTTTCCTTCCTCATCGAAAGGTGCGGAAGCGCATTGGGTACTTGGAATGGTGCCCATACTACTTGCAAGGCCAGGTCTACAGAGAGCAGCGACGACGAGTGTCGGATGAGATGGGAAAGGATGGGAGTCGATAACAAGATGTGCACGTGGGAGAGGCGAGGCTCCAGGCGTGAATACCCCCACACTGCCACGGTGCGGGATGATAATGGGAGCGCTGCTCGCAGTTCTTCCAATCACATTTTGGCCGAGAAGTGCTTCAGACTAGACCCTCGTACGTTGCGACGTCGTGAGATGGTTCTGAATCCAGTATGGAGACCTCGGCGCTCAGGCGTGTCTGTCGTAGCGATTGCTCAGAAACGAGTCAGATGGACATACTCATTGAGTCACGTATGTCACTTCGTACTAAGGATCATGCTGTCTTGCAATTTTTGCGGCGTACTCCCCAGCCTTGCGCCCGAATACTGCACCAGCGGTCAGCCCACTACCGCCTGGGTAGTTCGAGTAGTATAGCCCGCCCACGAGCTCTCCCGTGCAGAACAAGCCTGTGATCGGCGCGCCCGTAGATTTAGAGAGGACACCGGCGGTCTCGGGATCGACTGCCAAGCCACCGAAGGTGAACGTGATGCCGCAGGCGACCTTTACGGCCAGGAAGGGCCCTTGCTCAACAGGCAACGCCCAGTTCGACTTCGGGAGCTCCAGCGCGCGATCCTCGCTCTGGGTAGAGAGACCGTCCTTAATCGCGGGGTCCCAACGCAACGAGGGGTTCTTCGCCTGGAAATGCCGTACAGCGTCGTTGTACTCCGTGATAGTCGCGATGAACTGGTGCTTGTCTTCCAGGCTGTCTCCAGTCAGCTTCTCCGCAAGCTCCTCGATGGTGTTGGCCCAGATCTTGCGGACAACGTCGTCTGCGTATTCTTCCTTGCGAAGCCAGTTGACCACGAGGGAGTCGTAGACCTGGAAGGCGTAGCCTCCGGGTTGCATGAGAATCGCGCGCCCGAACTTGGCATACGTATAGTTTCGGAAGTCCTCGCCTTCGTCGACGAAACGTTGGCCTTGCGCGTTGAGCATGAGGCCAAGTGGATACCCCGACTTCGTGAACTGGTTGCTCAGGACGCGGTCGCCCGTGTCAGCTGGTGCATCAGCGTCCCAGCAAGTCGAATGGCAGCCTGCAAAGTCTCCCTTAAGCGCAGCGCCGACCCTAGTAGCAAGAGCGAGACCGTCGCCGGTGTTGTACGGGGTGCCGCGGACCTACGACTTTGATCAGCTATCACTGAAACTCGGAGGAGGCTGAACCTCGCCTTGGCATGAATCCATTGTTCGCCGAGGTACTGGGTCCGCAAGTCCTTGCTAGCCTCATATCCTCCAGAGGCGAGAACCACTGCCTGTGTGGACAGTTTAACTAGCTCCCTGCCCTTCCTCACGACGATGCCAGTGATGCGCGCGTCCTCTACAATCAACTCAACAGCGGGAGTATCAAACCAGGTCTGCACGCCGGCTTCCTGCAACGCTTTTCGGTGGGCCGCGATGAGGCCCTTACCGCCGTCCTGGGTGCTGAGTGCCATTCCGCCCCAGAAGACCTGGCGTCCATCGACGAGGTACGCCTGGCGGTTGAATGCCAGTGTGAACGGCACGTGAACACGATCCGCTAGCCACTGTACAGCAGCGCGGGAGTTGTTGACGACGGTCTTTACGAGTGCAGGGTCGGATCTCCCATTCCCCAGACGCATGATGTCGTTCGTAAACTGCTCGTGTGTGTAGGGTTTGACCTCGATGAGTGACGCTTGCTCGGGTTTGACGTTGCTAACGATGGGGAGGAGGTCCTCCAGCCCATTGTGCACCGTGCGGTGAGCACCTGCGGTGAAGTATCCGTTTCCTCCTGCCCACTCTTCAGGGCACTTGTCGATGATCAAGACCCGCTTGAGCCCTGCGTCTGCGGCCGAGAGCGCGGCACAGCTGCCTGCGTGCCCTGACCCGACGACGATACAATCGAATGTTGTGCTGTTGACCATTGCCCTGCAACACCACCGCGAGGTTAGCGACGCACTCTCATTGGAAGAAAGTGCCTACCTCGTACTTCCGAGGCAATGTAATTAGTGGATGGAAGACGCAAGCTCCCGCGAGCACATATGAGCGTGAGGATGCAATCACTCAGAGTCATCAATCCATCACGCGCACGGTCCGCCTTTGCCGAGTCATGCGGGCCTTTCCGTGGTGTTATCCATGTGGCGTGCTGGAAGCCACTTTCAGCTGATACTTATCAAAGCAGGCGCATCTCCGCTGCTTCATGTTTCGAGATAATTGAGCGAGAAATGTCGCTATATAAGGCGATGGCTGCGAGAAACCAAAGCCCCGGTATCACGAATTCCATGCCTCCAATGTACTGCAGGCTCAAAAGAGACTTATCGACTGACGCGTATTGCCGCTACTATCCACCAACAGTGCGTCCTATAAATCAATGAGTCAGCCGAGCGTTGTTGACGGTTACGCGCAACAGAGTGCTCACGGAGCAGGAGCTACCCAGCCCCGCGTTTCCAATCCAACCAGGTTCCCAGTATACCACACCCAAACCGTGCCCTCCCGGTAGGCCGCTCAATACGCTCTCAATATCCTTCACCCACGTCTGCTGCCCTGCTGTGGATTTGGGTATGCTGGACTCTGAGAGCGCAACCGACGACGGACATGAGACGGGCCAGTCCGTCTCGGCGACGAGTATATCCTGCGGCATCATGTCAGGGGAGAGCTGCGGAGTGTAGTTTAATTAGGCGCAAACCTTGTTGAACTTCGAGATGACGCCATTCATACTTGACTGCAGCGCACTGAGGGTGGCCCCGGTGCCGTAGAAGGGATAGAACGAGAAGCCCATAATGTCCACGTCCGAAGACGAGAGCGCGCCGGCCACGAATATACCACCCCAGAAGTAGTTGACGCTTCCCGAGTCCCAACCGTTCGCGATATGCACGACAATCTTCGTCGAGGGCGAGCCGGTGCGCACCGCAGAGGCAGCCGAATGCAGGAGTTCAGATGCAGGATGGAACCCAGCCTTGCTGATTTGTCCCGTAGGCCACAGAAGACCGTCGTTGATCTCGTTGCCGATCTGAATGTAGTCGATAGGCGTCCCTTGATTCTTGAACGCATTGACAAGATTCAGAGTATACCTGAAGGCTGACGTTGCACCTGTTCGTTACAAGCTTTACAAGGGATACTCACGTATAAATTTGGGTGTTGAGTCCGTTCAAATCCGTCGGCCACCCAGAAGGGATAGCTTGGTGACCTGGATCAGCCCCTGGGAACGGACGAACTTATTAGTGGGCGCGTACGCGTACAACGCGAAAACGGTGCCTACAAGTGTCGCTGTAATGCAAGTCGATCAGAATCTTCATTCCCGCTGCCTTGGCTCGTTTGGCGAGGGCGAGGGCGTAGTTCTGCGTGTAGGTCCCAGCAGTCCAAACGCGGATGCGAGCAAGCTCGAAGCCATGGCTTGAAAGGATCTGTTCGAAGGGCTTTACAACACCATTGTCTTTGTAGGTGATACCTTGGGATTCAAGAAGGGAGAGGGATGAAAAATCTGCACCGTTCAGAGGCAGAGAAAAAATCTGCAAAATGGGGAGCCAGAGGAAAATTAGGAGGGTGCTGAACCGCATCGTAGCGTTCAAGTGGATGCAACTGTGCCCATCATACAGGCTCCCTTAGGTCTCATATACGTGCCTCCATAGACGAAAGAACCGCGTTTCGGCGAAACTTAGCTTACTCCACCTTCGCGTGAAGGCCATAGCTGTCATGAGAACAACAATGCATCATTGGCGGAAGGTTCATGGACCCTGCGATCCGCTGTCGATCCGCTTACTGTATGGTCAGCAGGCTGGACACACACATAAGGAAGTACGGCTTGCCTGCTCACACATGCAATGGAGTGATTTTGCCCGTGGTCTTGCGCTGACGTGACCGCACCGCTATCAGGTGACAGAGATCATCCGCTTCGATTGAACTGTGAGTTATTATGAGTTCCAACAGGATGCGAATGCACAGTCAATTGGGTGACAGTCGAATGCTACTAGGATCAGTGCCATTACAAGACCGCATGCGTACAGCTTCGTGACGTTGTAGCGAGAAAATATACTCTTACTGCCATCCTCCGTCCGCGTTGCGCACCAATATTCGAGCGTTATTGACGAAAGCACGAATGAGTTCGTCGAAAGCGCTCCGCTCCATCTCCGACACGTTCGGGTCGCCACGTTTTGCTGCAGTTGCTAGCAGATAATCAGGTCTTGCAAACTCGAGTTCGAGCTCGTGCAGAATCTCCGGCTGTACACAAATGATTGCAGAAGGATGTCTGGTGGCAGGACTGAGCACTTACCTTGCTGTTCGGCCCTGCAGTAGACGTAACCTGGGTAAGGTCAATAATGAACTCTTCGTGAGTGTAGCTCATGCGGTCTTTTCTGCGTGTATGTGTTGGAGAACCGAGTGGCGGGGGAACTATCGGAAAGTAAGTCTAGGCCCAATAGGTAGAGCAGTCACTTCGGACGCACCAGGAATTTCCATGTTCACGCTTATACGCCAATCAGCGTGACGCTTCGGACTGTATATGTCCAAGCTTCCTAGTCGTATTTTGCGCATGCATGCCACAACTTCCCCCGTCTTCTCATTGCGGGTAACACGAATTTTCTCTCGGTCTTGAGGATTCTCGCTTGGGAAGAAGTTGTCTACAAGGCGGAGGTGCGTGTACTCTAGCGGGGAAGAGGGGTAGCCTGGTTGTGACGACTTGAGCTTCAGATCATTCAAGAGCTGGTTAAAGTGCCTATGCTGTGCCTGTGAACCCATGACATTGAGCAAGGAGACAAAATGAGCATTGACATGGCTCGTACAGGAGACATATTTGATTCGAAGCGTGAATCAAGGGACTCTGGGGCAAGAACTACTTCGCTGTGAAGAGAATACATGCCAGATGTGGGCGAGGACGTACTAGTCTCGACGAGGACAGGCAAGCTCAGCCTTTGTCCGACATCTTGTCTCTCAGCACCCCAACTTTCGCCTCAACTTCAACTACGCCCCCACGGTCTGGCCTGGTCATAATCATATGGTGCAGAAAGTCGGCTACCTCTCGGATGAATTCGTCCAAAGGTTCCACGCCGAGTATAGAGAGCGAGAGCGGGGGCATGTCGTTGTGCAGCCCATTTCCGTTTGACTCTGCTGGTGGCGTGCCATGGCGAGCGCGTTTCGGAGGACGCTGACCGTCCTGGTCCGTATGAGAGGAGAGAGACTTGATGTCCATGCAGCAGTCCACAGGTATCCAGAGGAATCAAAGTGTTACAGGGCAGAGTGCGGTGTAGTAGAAGGACAGGATGAGGCTCGGACTTGTCCAACAGGTCCGTGAGCCGGTTCGGCGCCTACTGAGCTCATCTCGTCTTGCCGCCGCGGCGCGAGCTTGGTCTCTCACCTCGACCATGTTCCGGATATCTCGTCTCTCGACGACCGTGCTCGCGAATGCGTCGAAGTGCCGTGGGCTGGCCACTGCGGCGGCTCAGCTTCCGTCGCAGTCGCATGGGCACTTGCCGACTTCGCAGTCTCCCATTACCCCGAAGCTGCAGTTCTTCAACTCCGTTATGGAAGACGGAAAGCAGATTCCCACCTACCGTGTCCTCGACGGCACGGGCAAGGTGATTGAGGGTGCACAGCTGCCAGAGGTGCGCCCCGTACTATGGTTTAGTTGCATACTTCGTCTGACATAGGATAGATCAACGAAGAATTGGCTCGCAGAATGTGAGAGCAATGCCGACTTAGCCATTGCCTTCATTCACACATAGTAGATACCAGAACATGGTCAAACTGCCAATAATTGACACTCTGCTGTATAATGTGCAACGGCAGGGCAAGATCTCGTTCTACGTGAGTTTCGCCACCTGAGTTCGGGTCATACAAGTGCTGATTACCCTACCGCAGATGACAGCTGTGAGCAAAACCAAAGACTATATCCTGCATTCGCGTTTTTTGACACTATTAAACAGCACGGTGAAGAGGCCACCATTACAGGCTCAGCAGCTGCACTTGCGGAAGACGACGAGTGAGTTGCCTTCCCATGGCTCGGATCATAGTCAGCTGACCACTCGCTAGGATCTTGGGTGGGCAGTCGTGCCTCATGTCCATGCGTACCTTGCTCATCACGTCTTATAGGCCAATATCGTGAGATGGGTGCACTGCTTTGGCGCGGCTTCTCCTACGACGAAGTTATGGCCCAGTGCTTCGGCAACTGTGAAGACACTAGCACGAAGGGAAAACAGATGCCTGTGGTATTTCTCCAGCTTTTTTGTCATAATAACAAGTGTCTCAGGCATTCGTTCAGCATTTTGGTTCGCGCAAGTACCACTATCACACCATCTCTTCGCCACTGGCGACCCAGATACCCCAGGCAGCGGGTGTAGCATTTGCGCTGAAGCGCGACCCTGCTCGTCGTGGTCGCAACTGCGCCGTGGTATACTTTGGAGAAGGTGCAGCGTCCGAGGGTGATTTCCATGCCGGCATGCTTCTCGGTGGGTGACACATGACAATGCGTATCATTATATTGTTGACCCTGTCCACAGCCTCAACCATCCCTACACCAACACTATTCATTGCTCGCAACAACGGGTTCGCCATCTCGACACCCGCTTCCGAGCAATATCACGGTGATGGAATAGCCGCTCGCGGCCCAGGCTACGGCGTGCAGACTATTCGTGTCGATGGTAATGATGTCCTCGCTGTCCTCGCTGCCGTCAGGGAAGCTAGAAGGCTCTGCCTTGAGGAAGGACGCGGCGTTCTTGTCGAGGCGATGACCTACCGGTGAGGCGTCTAATCATTGTCATCCGCTCAATCGTTATTAACGACATAACTGCAGTGTCGGTCATCACTCCACTTCGGACGATTCTTTTGCATACCGTCCGAGACAGGAAGTCGAAGATAGGAAGCGTATCGATAACCCCATTGCGCGTTTCCGCCTTTTCCTGGAATCTCAGGGCTGGTGGAATGCCGAGCAGGAAGAATCATATAAGGCCGAGGTCAAGAAGGAGGTTATGCAGGCATTCAAGCGTGCCGAGAACCTTCCCCGTCTCGAGTTGACGGAGATGTTCAACGATGTATATGGCGGAGAGGAGCCCTGGAACATCGTAAGCCTCGCATTGTGTCGTCGCCGTGTTTGTCTTACGAATCCGTTTTCACAGAAGGAACAGAGGGAAGAACTGAAGGCCCTGCTCAAGAAGTACGGCACCACCTGGGAGCCGTGGAAGGCCGAGCTTAAGAAATACCGTGGTGAAGGTAAAGAGTTGTTGGATGGTTGAAGCAGTCTACCTCAGGTATTCTAGCTCGCTGTACAGTAGTGTTCACCCTAGTTCCACTGCCGAGCAAGTACTGTACATTTTGGCCTGTCAAGTCGGCATGACAGCCATGCTATATACTTTGTATCAATACGACCATCGTATCCCAGTCGTTATCCTTCGTTACACGCCGTGTACATCGCCGTCTGCAACGCTGTCATGGTCCCGTCTAGCCAGAAATCAAGGTCTTCAGGCAATTAGACTTTGCAGAACGGAGAACGCATGAACAGATGAGGTTCGAACACATACCGCCGGGCGGCAAATTTGGCTCTTGTCCTCGATCTCCACGAAATCAAACCTGTCGAGTTCCTTAGCAACGTATGCAGACCGACACTTGGATTGGGACCCACTGACGTTATGTACGGTCTATCTTTTTTTTCTTCGAACGGGCTAGATAGCTGCTGATTACGAGCTGATTTTACATAGACTAGACTGGCATGGCCACGCGCTATCGTCTGTCGTCTTGGGCACCCTGTGTTGCATTCGTTTCCCAGGGACCTCCTGTCGCACTTAGCGGGCTTTGCCTAACCACCGTTCTGATTGGTGTGCAGCGCAGAAACGACTGCATGATTTTCGCTCTTCGGCGGTGTTCGCGAACATGACACGCATGCGGCCCTAGCAACCGGCCCTTCGTATACCGCCAACCAAACTGAGAAGCTCCTGATGGACTTTGCCTGCCCAGCGAATGGAGTCGGGCTTTCGGGCCAGTGTGAAAAGTCAGTTCAGGTCAGCTCGTGCTAAGGGGGCCTGGGCCCCGGTGCTGCCCCTCTTGGTACGTCCGTGCGACGACGAGCAACATACTTATCTCCATGGCACGCTGAGCATCCGCCTCGATCTGGTTCCCCGTTCTTGCTGCCTCGCTGCGTGGTCAAGGTCGCCGCACGCCTCGGCGCACTCCCCCACGGCTCCGCCATGACCTTCGTTCATCTTGCACTGGCCTGCACGTTGCTGGCATACGGACCGCAGGTCGTCCACTCCTTCAATACCGTCTCCTTCTCTGCTGTTGAGCAGTGTGGTAATTTCGCTGTGAAATTTTCTGGCGGCAAGCTTCCCGCCTCCCTTCCTCTCATATTAACTGTCGTTCCCTTCAATCTTACACCGGTGTCCATCCCGATCTCGACGTACACCTGGGACGCGTCCAGGCTCACCGGTGCTCTAGTCACCTTCCTTCCATTCCCTGTCGACACCAAGTTTGTCGCGTCGCTCGACGATGCTAACGGCGTCGGTACCGGAAATGTCTCGGACGTGTTGACGATCGGCCCGTCGAACAACTCGACATGTCTGTCCATGGACTACCAAACAGTGGAGGAACGATATCGCGTCTCGGTACCGCTCACCCAGTGCCAGGACTTCGATGTGACGTACGATCCGTCCGTTGTGGACTCGGCGCCCGCAGTACGCGCCTTCGTACCGACAGGTCCCTCTCTCTTCTCAACCAGGATGTCACGGCGAGCTCAGCGGGGACGGCGCGGTATAGCATGGCCGCGGCCCAAGGCGAGCATGTCGTACTTGCATTCAGCGACGACACCGGTTTCCGACAATCCTCCGACCTGCTCACCGTCGAGGGCAACTCGACAAGCTCCTCGGGCTGCCTGCCCAATTCGCAGTCAGGCGCGATGAGCACCCATCACACGTCGGGTAGCAGCGGTTCCACGCACGCAGGGTTGTCAAGGTGAGTCTTTTTCCGTGCCTTGTTCCGTGCGCGGACTGATCCTCGGTAGAGGCGCTATCATCGCACTGTCCGTTGTCTGCAGCGTGGTCGTCGTCGGTGTCGCGGCTGGCATGGCATTTTGGTTCTGGAATGAGCGCAGACGCTCAAGAGGCAAGGGTAGGAGGGATGCAGAGAACAGACCGTCAGGAGGGTACCGCGGACCTGACATGAAGATCTCTGTATTCACTAACGCACGAGGGGGTCTCTCGCGTCCGTTCGTCTCCCAAAAGCCACTCCCGAATACGCCCACCATCGCGTCCTGGGGTATGGGCGAGCATGATGGTTATGTGGACGTCAACGTGAAGAATCCTCCCTATACTAAAGCCGTCCTTGAGCTCGCGAGCCCTGTCTCGCCAGACTCGGACGCCACCCCGACCTCGTCGACAACAGTGAGCCGCAAGCGGCCTCCTTCTATTCCCATCCCCATGTACACACCAAAAACGTTCGTGAACCCCTTGGAGGAAACACCACGAGATAGGACCTCGGCCAGCGAGCGCTGTCGAGGAACGCTCTCGTTGACATCGGACGAGATAGAAAACATCCTCGATATGGCGACCATCTATACCGCGCCCACGACGCCAGGCACACTACAGTCGAGCATCCTGCAGGGTGTTCCACCCAGTCCTATGCCGTCCTTCATGGTCACTCAAGAGCAGGATAGCAGCCGGGGCGCAACACAGGCAAACTCGCAATCAAGGCCTGGCCTTTCGCTCGCACCGCCGTCACTTGGGACACATACACCCAACCTGCTGACTCCTATGACGGCTAGTACGTCGCGCGGTCCGCCGCAGGCGCAGCTGCCGTCGTCGCCGACACCCACGACGCCTGGATTCCGACCCTCGACGGAGACCTTCAGCCCACAGCCGTCGAGCATGGGAGATTGGGACTTCGTCACCGCCAGAAGCTCGTAGTAATTCATCTCTGTGCCTCTTTCATGCGTCTCCGCATAACAATGGACATTGCATTTCGCCGTTCACCGACATGCAGATTGCATACATCTCCTATTTCGCGCACCTCTGTTTGAATTTCGTGTTGACATGACTATCAGCTGTCCTGTTGTATTTTAGCATCATTTCGTCCCGTTGTGTATGTTACACATGTTCTTTTCTTGCTGTTTCCTCTCCACGCGCCGCATGCAGCCAGAAAGTTGACGATAGCCCGATAGATTGGTCCACTAGTATACAGGATCGGATGATAAAGGTTCGAAAATGACAAGGAACGCACGATAGCAACAGTGGAAGCGATGCGTCTAGGCAAATAGAGTCCTGCCTCAGCGCCACAGACGCAGGCTACATGAGTCGAGTTAGGGTGAACAGCCGACGGACAAAGACATCAGCGAACACACCAGAATTTTGGAAGGTAGGCTTAACGGTCTGAGATTGGCAATGTTCATTAGCAGCACCGTAGGATGGAAATGGGACTTCAGGGATGTCCTAGTCGTCATCCTTGGGCAGTTTTGCAGCCTCTTCCCGAGCTTTTCGCCTACTTCCCATCAACAGCTCGACATAGTCTGCCCCGCCAAGAACATGTCCTTCGGCGCCCTCTCTCCTTTTTGCGGTGGCCTTAGCCTTTGCCTTCAGACCAGCCTTCTTCTTCTGCTCGGAGGGAGCAGGCTGCGAGACGACTGGCTTCGAATCCCGCTGCCCAGAGCTCGTGGCTGGCTTCTTGACCTAGCATAGGTTGCTTGCGTGAGTCTGCAGTCTCCCCTCTTTGCGGACATAAACCCACTTTCTTCAGAAACTTCGCGCTACGGCCCATAATGACAGAAGGAGATGTGAGGTCGTCCTCCCGCTTTGACGGCGGGCGCGATTGTACAGGGCGCCGATCACAGAAGATCGGCATCAATCGGGCCGCTCACCAGAATGGAAAGTGTGGATTTCCCACGTCCATGCCGAGGGAATGCGGTCACACCGAACTTCAAGCAAGCCTCCGATCCTGCGCACTGCCCGCTCTCGAGAAGCTGCTGCCTCTACCGCCAGGCATGACCAACATTTGCAGACGCAGTCAAGCGAGTCAAAGTCGTGAGCGCTGAGCTAACTGGACCTCCGATGCGCGGTCCGATTTGCGAAGCGTCGAGGGTATGACAGCCTGTATCGCGGCTCGCGACTGGCTGCACTCCAGGTATCTTCGCGGACGCATCCAAATCCAAGCCCTTCGGTCGCCTATCCACCACGAAGTTACGGAATCTGTGCCGCTGAAGCGCCGCAGGTGATCTGTGCACGCTACTCCGCAAACAAAAGAACTCCGCATAACAAGCCATCTAGGCTCAGACCTAAGGCCATGGACAGCAACTCATACGCTCTGGTTGCCTCACTGGCTTGGATTGTATCGTCTACATACTACACTTGTGGCTGGAGTCTAGCGAACAGGCACGGAAGGTATGCGGCGTCTTCATTGAATTCTCATCACCGAAGCCGTGCTTGTGCTGATGCGCCCAGTATGTCAACATCCGCGGTCGGAGCTCCTCTCGATCCACAGGGGCAACACCTGGAATTCTAGGCAATTCCCGTGCTGCGAGCATGCCGCCTGATGCGAGTTATATAGCTAGGCCTAGCCATTCTCGTACCTCGCTACCCCGTCATGTCGTCGTCGCCTTCAACGCCTCCGGCGCAGGCTCTCCCTAAGTTCGATGATACCTTCGGCGCGGCCCTCGTAGGAGGCTTCATTGCCGCTATGTGAGTGCTATAATGTGATCACTGGCTGGTTACTGAAAGATCGCTAGTCTATTCGGCGTCCTATGTGTTCAGAGCTACATGTTCTTTCAGAAGTCGCGTGCAGAGAACATGCTAGTCAAAGTCTCAGTAAGACAGGTCGCAGCATTTTGCGCCCAGATCCCACTGACGCTTCGTGCAGATTGCGCTCCTTCTGTGATTATATGTATCTTTGATATGTCCGCCTCGGCGCTGATTCCTGGGATGGGACAGGGCTTTCAACATCGTACATACCATCTGCATAATCCATAGCCTCTACTGGTAAGCAAGCCTCTGTCCCTTTGATGCACACGTGGCGATGACTATTTCACAGGTTCGTGGTGACCAATTTCATGAACCCTACTGTCCTGCTAGAAAGTGTGCCATGGTATGTACGCTCAATGTGCTCAGATGCTTGAATCTTAGACCTCTCGCTCGTAGGAGCCTACCAGTAAGCCTCCCGCCTAGCTTGGAGTTACAGCCGCTCTGTGCTGATCATCATGGGTACTTCGCACGTAGACGACGGTTTTATTCACTGTGAGCAACTCGATCGTTCTCTACTCTGTAAACTACTCACCCTCTATCCTAGGGCTTGATTGACATTACCGTGCAAGGGTAGGTCACGTTCTCCGTGCCAATTATAATCGGCTAATTCCGTCAGGTGGTTTACCTATCGTGTATGGCGGCGTGAGTGCATGTCCAGTCTACCTCCTGAGGACCTGCTCATGTGTTGCGTAAAGTGAGCGAGCACAACTGGCTCCTGACATCGTTGCTGGTACGGTTAATTCGTGTTCAGATGTTGGTATGGATCCATTTCTTATCTAATTTATATAGGCTATCCTGACTCTCGTGGTATTCGGTGAGTGAATGCATGTGAAGCTCGCTCCAGAGCTAGTCAGCCTGACCATAGAACCATAGGAAACTGTATGGGTAAGGTCATTCTATCTCGGTACTGGCTGAGCCTTTTGCTGAACGGAGACACCCACAGCTTTAGCCGGACGGCTGTACGTTATTTACACGCCCTTTTCGGAGAACTGTGACTTATATTCGCGATCACAGATATGAAGTGCCGAATTTCCTGCGTACGCGACGGTCAATGTAAGGGCGATCCGTCGATGTGTGATGCTCTGGTTAACGGTCCTTCGTCTCTGTCAGTCATTGGTCTATCTCGGGCTCGGAGTGACTATCGCCACCGACTTCTGCATTGCTGTGTCCCTGTGCTATTTGCTTCGGAAGCTGCGCGGCAGAGCGCTGAGCCGGTGTGTTGCTCAACTTGACACCTGCTTCCCTACCGTTTACCCGTTGTGAACGCACAGGACTCACTCTATGGTCAACAACCTCATGGTGTATGTGATCAATACTGGTTTATTGACGAGGTGAGTGTCTAATGCGCGATCCTAATGTGTTAGTGAACTCAGGATAAACCCCGACATAGCTTCGTCTGTATTGCTACGCTCGTTACGGTACGTCGCGTAGAACGGGGCTTATAGCATAACTTGCCTAACGCGTTCGTGAATCAGCGGATCACCATGCCAAACAACTTCGTCTTCGTAGCTTGTACGTACCATCTTTTAGGCCTGTTTACTGGAAGGCAAACTGAAATCGCGTAGTATTCTATTCTCTCGGTAGCCGTATGTGCCACCACCCACGCTGTTCTCACATTTCACTCACCCTGCGGTCCCCTCTAGTATATTCCAACGCTCTGCTCGGCTCTCTTAACGCGCGAGATTGGTTCCGCGGCGGCTCCGCCAAAGGACAGATATCCATACCACTAAGCACCATCGCTTCCAGCAATGACCAGAGCAACACTCGGTCAATAGCATTTGCACCAACCAGAGAATTCCTGGCGGTATGTGCCGTCACAGTCACATGATCGTGCGCCCGTACCTGACTCCGTGCAAAGCAGCAGGACGGCAGGGTGCTGGATATGGAAAGCGGTCGAATAGAAGTCGAGGTCAAGAGCGACGTTGTCAAAGCGGCGCTATGACATGCATGTTTGGGGTTATCTTGCTTGGACGTCGTGCACTTTTGTGGCACCGAGTCGTTTCGCAAAACACAGATCTATCCACACTCGTTTATGTATATTCCGAAACGAAGGACATTGTACATATCTATCGTCCGCCACATATATTCGGTGCATAAATTGTTACGGAAGGCTGCCCCTCGTCGTCGCGATTACCCACGTGTGGCAAAGTCACGTTCTGCCTCTGCATGTGACTCACGCGGTGAAGTATCACACGGCTACAAGTCTCACCACACCTCACGCCCAGCTACGAGCATAACAGGATACTAATACAATGCTAGACATCTGCCTTGTCGGCTTTGGGGGTGAGTGCGCTGTCCTATGGGTTTCTGTATCTGTAAAGGACCTCGCATTGCTCTCGAATAGCTATCGGGGCGCTGTATGCCTTTGCCCTCGAGCGGTCCCCAGAGGTTCGTTTGACCGTGGTGTGCAGGTTCGTAAACTGTTGTTCAGCCCGCTTTTGGTCTGATCCGTTATTCACAGGTCCAATTATGACACCGTACGGAGTGAGGAGTCCTCTTATAATCTTGTTCAATCTACAGTCTAATGTGTGTCTCAGAGAACGGGCTGATTATCGAGTCAGATAAGCTCGGCACACACCCGCCATGGAACCCATACAGAGGTATCTGCACCTTGCAACTTGCTGCGGTTGCGTCTCTAACCCAGTAGAATGACAGTGGTGCGCTCTGTCGAGGAAGCCGCCGATCGTCCCTACAGCTTTATCATCTGCGCTACCAAATGCCTACCGGACGTCAGACCGACATCTGCCATTCTGGGGCCCTTACTCAAAGCTTTGCCCTTGTCTCCAGACACTGCCATCGTTCTTCTTCAGAACGGCGTCGGGATCGAAGAGGACGTGCAGAATGCCATTGCAAATGTCGGGGCCACAAACCCGGTCTTGTCCGGATGTGCTTGGGTGGATGCGACAACCGTTGACGAAGGCAGGCGCGTCGTGCAACATGGCAACGAGAGATTGGTCCTAGGATACCACCGACCAGCTTGTGGCCATGCGCCAACAGACAGCCGAGGCCCGGATGCATTGAACAAGTTATGCGAGCTTCTGCGAGCTGCCGGTGCATCTGCGGAGGCCGCTGACGACGTTGATGCTGCCCGGTGGCGCAAGGTCTTATGGTGAGCCTGTTCTCAAGGCGACCTTACTTGACGTCCCGCTTATCTTCCGGGTGCCAGGAATGCTTCGTTTTCCACGATCTGCACGCTCACGCGTGCAAGAGTCGGCGATGTTCTTGCCCTACCAGAGGGCCGCGAAGAGCTCAAGGCTATAATGTTAGAAGTTTTGGCTGTCGCCCACGAGGTCGTCTCGAAGGAAGGTTCCGCCATCCTCCCGACTCAGTAGCAGACGCAATCATCGAGAACGAGAACCCTCTTTCGGTGTTCAAGCCGTCTATGTTGGTCGATCTGGAAGCGGGCAGACCTATGGAGGTTGAAGCTATTGTGGGTGGGATAGTCAGCAAGGCCCGGGCTCATGGCAAGAGCACCCCTCGCCTAGAGATGATCTATGCTGCACTGAAGGTCATCCAGCGGGGTTAATCAGTGCCAGAAAGCCAATCTAATCTGAGCTTGCCCTCGATCACTGATGTAGAACCTTATCTTATCTTTCACCCGTTCCCAAATTTTGCCTCGACCGCATTTCGGAGGCGCCCAGGCTTTGAGCCGCAACATCCTCCTCCTCATCTGGTTTACTGGCTGGTTCTCGCATCATGGCTCCCTCAGAGGTATTTCACGACCCGCTCACCATTAACTTGGAGCAACAAACACGCGTTCTACTCGAGACAACGCCTGCAGACTCGGCCCTTCACAATACTCTGCTAACAGCATCCTCTCGTCCCGAACTTCTGCACCGGCTGTCTCGCGCACTCTTGCTTCCTTGGTTGACCTCCGCTGTTGCCACCGCCTTTCGACCGATACTACTTGACCTCTGTGCGAGGTGGTTAGAGGATGACGAAGACGAGGAGGACAAGCTGGAGGCGCTGTGTCTATTGCTTGCGGTACATCCGGAACTATTCCCGTGCGTGGTCTGCGCTACACCGATGGAGTAACGTACCTAATCCTTTGACCGTCCTAGAATATTATCTGCTTTTCTTCGCCGCCCAAGGCTGTCCTCAGGACCTCTGGCATTCGTCGAGAAAGCAGAGTCTTTGAGTGTGCTGAATGCAACCTCCTTGCACCGTACACTCCTTGCGTACTACCGCATACTGCAAGCAAATCGCGAGCTGCCACGCGTTCTACGATGGCCCTTGTCTGCACTTTCTAGATTGGTGTGGGGTGGCTATCCCGACATGGGGGTACGCTTCCTTGCTGTTCGATGCTACGCGCTGCAAGCCCGTATGATCGAGGCCGAGCGCGTCAAGCTGGAAAAGGCTGTCATCGCAGAGCAGCCAGAGAAAGAGGATTGTCCGGTCTTGTACTACGTTTTACCGGATGGTACGAGACGCGCAATCGACGGCTGGATACTCCCCGTCGTCGAAAGAACGAGAATCGTAGAAGCTCGTAATGCGCTCCTGACCCCGCAAAATTACTATACTCAGCATAGCAACTCAACCGAGCCTATTCATCCCGCAGAGTTGAGGTATGTGTCAGAAGCGTCACTTTGAGGCTTATGCTGATTATGTCTTTTTTCGTAGTCCTCTAATCGCGAATGTCCACGGAGTCCTGCTTCTCCGGACGTCGCCCACAGCAACGTTAGATTCCCCTCTGGTCTCTACTTCAACTACGACGCGCGCATTGCGTTCACTCGCTCTTCACTTGTCGCTCTCCACCCCAACACTCCTCACCTCCCCGCCTTCGTCCGGGAAGAGTCTCATCCTATCACACCTTGCCGCCTCCGTTCATCCCGCCACTCGAAACCAAATTGTCAGCATACACCTTGCGGACACCTCGCTTGACCCGCGCTCTCTGCTGGGATCTTACGTCTCGTCGCCAACCCGGCCAGGCACTTTCGACTGGAAAGAGGGAGTGCTTGTCCGAGCTATGCGCGAGGGCCGCTGGGTAGTGTTCGAGGATATAGACCGTGGTAGCACCGAGGTCTTGGGCCTCATACGCCCTCTCCTCGAGTCACTCAGCGTTGGGAAGTGGGTGGGAGCACGGGCTGTGATGGAAGTTCCTGGCCGAGGCCGCGTAGAAGCTGCGGAGAGCTTTGCCGTCTTTGCGACTCGTTCTCTTCTGCCTTCGCGGACAGGGCAGTACCCCTCTCCGACCTTCTTTGGTTCGCATCTCTTCCATGAAGTTATTGTCGACCCTCCTACCCACGAAGATCTCCGCTTGATTGTGAATACTCGTTTCCCTCGCCTGGCGGGCCCTGTCGCAGAAAACCTCATCAGGCTCTGGGAGGCGGTCCGCGATCTGGGCTCTATCGCGTCGACGAGAGACGTCGGCATGCGCGAGCTTGAAAGGCTGTGCCTACGTGTGGAGCGAGTACTACCTTCATCCTTTACCTCCATGGAAGTCGAAGCCACGACCCATGAGCCGCCTTCGTTGGCTGCCATCTTTCCGAATGCTGTCATTCGAGAGGATATGTTTGCGGAGTGCCGGGACGTATTCTTCGGAGTTGGTGCAACGACTGCCGCCGCTCGTCATCATCTGGACCTCGTGGCATCAATCATCGCTGAACATCTCGGACTGTCTTCCGACCAGAAGGACTGGGTGTTGCGCGGACGCATACCGGAGCTCAGTATCGACAAGGACGTCAACGGCTCTGTCACCAGCGTACGGGTAGGACACACTAGACTCCTGCCAGCATCGACCCTCGAGAAGTCGCTACCGGTCACCCGTCCGTTCGCCATGCACAAGCCTGCAATCTCCCTTCTGTCCCGTATCGCGACTGCCATCTCACTGAATGAACCCGTTCTTCTCACCGGCGAAACTGGCACAGGGAAGACCAGTGTCGTGACTCATCTTGCCTCGCTGCTGCGAAAACCTCTTATCTCCCTTAACCTGTCCAATCAGACGGAGTCGTCCGATATTGTCGGTGGCTTCAAGCCTGTGGACGCGCGGATACCTGCCTCTGAGCTCCAGACTCGATTTTTGGATCTGTTCGGTGGGACATTCAGTCGCAAGAGGAACGCTGCTTTCGAGGAATCAGTTCGGAAAGCTGTGCACGAAGGAAAGTGGAAACGCGCAGTGGCGCTCTGGAAGGAGTCAATTCGTCTCGCCAGAGACCGAATCCAGGCGAAAGCGTCTGCGGAAGGGTAAGTGCGACAGACTTACGCAATTTTATGGGACTGACCGGCTATTGACCGGCTATTTAGGCAGGATGATGCGCCGCGGAAGCGGAGGAAGACAGACGGGACTGGGCTGAACGTGCCAGAAGCAAGCTGGATTGAGTTTGAACGCGACGTCCACACTTTCGAGATTCAACATGTCCAGGGCAATGGCAAATTTGCATACGGATTCGTTGAAGGGCCGCTGGTTAAAGCTTTACGCGCCGGTCACTGGTTAGTGTATACTGATCATTCAATGGTGGTAGACTGACTCCCGAGAGCAGGATTCTTCTCGACGAGGTCAATTTGGCAAGTGCGGAGACGTTGGAATGTGTGTCTAGCCTGTTGCACGGGCCCACAGCGTCGATCACGCTCACCGAGCAGGGATCTCTGGAGCCCATCCCTCGTCATCCTGACTTCCGACTGTTCGCCTGCATGAACCCTGCTACAGACGTCGGCAAGAAAGACCTTCCTCCGAATATTCGCTCCCGCTTCATCGAGTTCGACGTTCCTCCGCCGGACGCAGACAAGGAGACCCTGCTCAGCATTGTGGCGCAGTACATTGGGCCATATGCTGTCGGCGATCGCGGAGCCATCATGGACGTAGCCGAGTTCTACACTGCCGTTCGGACGTTGGCTGAGAGACGCGAGATTGCTGACGGGTCGAATCATCGGCCGCATTTCAGCATGCGAACTCTCGCTCGTGCGCTGACGTTCGCCGCCGACCTCGCGGCATCTTACTCCCTTCGTCGAGCGCTATGGGAGGGCTGTCTCATGGCCTTCACAATGATACTCGATAAGCAGGGCGCTGCAGTCGTGACCGCTCTCGCGCAGAAGCACATCCTCTCCGGGGTGAAAAATCCTCGCTCGCTCCTTTCGATGGTACCCGGCGTCCCGCATGGACGCTCAGCCGATGAGGTTGTCAAGTTTGGGCCCTTCTACCTCGACCGTGGTCCTTTGCCGGAGGATCCAGTAGAAGAGTTCATCATGACACCCTCAGTCGAGGCCAAGCTGATCGACCTGGCGCGAATTATCATGACGAAAAGGTTCCCGGTTCTCATTGAGGGTCCCACGTCGTCAGGTAAGACCAGTTCGATCGAGTATCTCGCTCGGAGAACTGGTCACCGTTTCGTTCGTATCAACAATCACGAGCACACCGACATCCAGGAGTACCTTGGCACATATGTCTCTGACCCGGCGACCGGCAAGCTCGTCTTTCAGGACGGTCTGCTCGTGCGCGCGCTCCGGAACGGCGACTGGATTGTGCTCGACGAACTGAACCTTGCCCCGACGGACGTCTTGGAAGCGCTCAACCGACTGCTGGACGACAATCGCGAATTGGTCATACCTGAGACTCAGGAAGTTGTTCGTCCTCACCCTCACTTCATGCTCTTCGCTACCCAGAACCCGCCAGGATTGTATGCTGGACGCAAAGTGCTCTCGCGAGCGTTTCGCAATCGGTTCCTCGAGGTGCACTTTGAGGACGTCCCGCAAGCGGAGCTCGAGACCATCCTCTGCCAGCGCTGCCGCATAGCCCCGTCTTACGCTGCCCGTATCGTTGCCGTCTTCCAGGAGCTGCAGAGGCGCCGGCAATCCAGTCGTATCTTCGAAAGCAAGCATGGTTTCGCGACACTTCGAGACCTGTTCCGATGGGCTGGACGCGACGCGATCAGCTATCAAGAGCTCGCCGACAATGGGTATATGCTACTCGCAGAGCGTGCTCGGCGCGAGGATGACAAGCTTGTCGTGAAGGAGGTCCTAGAGTCCGTCATGAAGGTCGCCATTGACCCTGCACGGCTTTACACTCTCCACGGTGCTGTGGATATGTCAACCTACCTAGGCTGCCCAGTACCGAAGGACTCACAGCTCGTTTGGACCTCGGCTATGCAACGGCTGTTCACATTGGTTACCCGCGCCCTTCGCTTCAACGAACCGGTCCTTCTTGTTGGAGAGACAGGCTGCGGGAAGACGTCAGTCTGTCAGCTCTTTGCAGAGATTACTGGTAGGAAGCTTTACACCGTCAACTGTCACCAAAACACGGAAACCGCAGATCTCATCGGTGGCCTACGTCCGTTGCGTAATAGGGCGGCTTTGGAAGCAGAGGTTTTGCGAGACGCGAAGTCGTCGTTAGCGGCCTTGGGGTGTCCTCTTGCTGAGACAGCGGGCCTGCCCGACGCTACTGCCGCCGTAGACAAACTCCTCCGCGACACGCAAGTCAGCGTCCAAGATCGCCAATCGCTGATGCAAGTCAGAGCATCGCTGAGCCGTTTGTCGACGATGTTCGAATGGCATGACGGTCCGCTCGTGGAGGCCATGCGTACCGGTGGCGTCTTCCTTATGGACGAGATTTCTCTTGCCGACGACTCCGTTCTCGAACGGCTAAACAGCGTTCTTGAGACTGGCCGAACAATCGTCCTTGCTGAAAAGGGCGGGGCCCAAGATCTTCCTGCTGTAGTCGCCCACGACTCCTTCAAGCTTGTCGCTACCATGAATCCTGGAGGCGATTATGGAAAGAAGGAGCTCTCCCCAGCTCTGCGCAATCGCTTCACCGAGATTTGGGTCCCAGCTGTGGAGTCGCGAGAAGACCTCGAGCTTATCGTTCGCAGCATGTGGCGTCATGAAGCTCTGAAAGACTACACTACCACCCTTCTGGATTTCACCGATTGGCTGTCGGCCCGGCTCGGAGACAGGAGCGTAACGACGTTGCGAGACATTCTGGTGAGCCGTCTTTGCACACTCGGCTTCCAACATATCATTAATGTTCATTCGTCAGGCGTGGGTGCGATTCTCGAACGCGGTGTATAATCCCGCCCAGCCCTCCGCTCTACCAGGAAATGCAGTTTTCGTAAGTGCTTCTTCCTTTATTGTGCGACGCTGCACTGACCCGCAAATGTCAGCATCATGCCGCGTACATGACGTTCCTGGATGGACTGGCTTCTCTGCCGCAATTATCGTCATACTCACCGACTGCCCTGGAGAAGCTCAGGCTAGAAGCTGCCGCAAAACTCCACGAACTTGCTCCCCTACCTTCCGACTACTCCAACGAGATCGTTGAGCCCGATACCTCGCATGTACGACTTGGCTCTTTTACCATCCCCAAAGGGCCGAAAGAAGTCAACCCCGACCAGTTCAGTTTCCAGGCTCCTACCACTCGCGACAACGTCAACCGTGTCGTCAGGGCCTGCCAGCTGAATAAGCCGATTCTGCTCGAAGGAAGCCCAGGTGTCGGGAAGACAAGTCTCGTCGCAGCTCTGGCGAATGTCTGTGGATATCATCTGTGCCGCATCAATCTTTCCGATCAAACAGATCTCATTGACCTCTTCGGCTCTGACCTTCCAGTCGAGGGAGGGAGCCCTGGTCAATTCGCTTGGAAGGATGCGGAGTTCCTCCGTGCGTTGCAGGAAGGTCACTGGGTCCTACTCGACGAGATGAACCTTGCCCCACAGGCGGTACTCGAAGGCCTTAACGCTGTCCTGGACCATCGAGGAACCGTCTACATCCCCGAGCTCGGGAGAAGCTTTGAACGCCACCCCTCCTTCAGGATATTTGCCGCGCAAAATCCACTTTACCAGGGCGGGGGTCGCAAAGGCTTGCCCAAGTCTTTCCTGAACAGATTCACTAAAGTGTACGTGCAGGAATTGACGGGTGATGACGTCCGACTCGTCTGTCGCAACCTTTTCCCCGCTATCCCAGAGGCTTGGATGCATGGCATGATCGCATACATCTCTCGATTGCAGGAGGAGGTCACAGTAAAACGATCATTCGGCCGAGAGGGTGCGCCATGGGAATTCAACCTTCGGGACGTCATTCGCTGGGCATCTCAGGTACAGCAATCGGATGGGGAACTCGTACACCCCGTTCAGTTCGTCAACACGCTATTCTTGCAACGCTTCCGCGTAGACAATGATCGACGGGTCGCCCTACAGCTATTCCACAGTATATTCGTCGATCTTGATGCCAACCTGACCGAACCACCTTCGCTTTTGGTTTCTCCTACCTTCGTCAAGACCGGGCGCTTCATTATACAGAGATCGGGCATCCTTCTCGACAGGCCTTCGGGAGTCATCTTGCAAGTCCAACAGCCGGCTCTCGAGTCTCTCGGTGCATGCCTCGCAAACGGCTGGCTTAGTATCCTGACTGGGCCTCGCAGTAGCGGCAAGACTTGCCTCGTACGCGTGGTGGCGAACCTCACTGGCAACAAGCTGCAAGAGATCTCTATCAACAACGCGACAGACGCCTCGGACATACTGGGCAGCTTTGAAGAAGTTGACTATAGGGTTCGTCTTCAGAAGCTTTTGCATAGTGCGTTACGTTGCCTCGAGGATATCATTGCGACGTCCGACGGATCGGCATTTCTACTTGATCATCAGTTGCATGACTCGGTGAACACGCTATCTTCTTCACTTCAGCAAGTTTTCCAGGCGGCGAACGTACTATCCGCTGTCTCTGAACTACGCGGAGCATTGTCTGCGGCCGCAGATGTCGACTTACCTGGCAGGAATACACTCTTGAAGATCCTTGAGGCCATCATGTCTCTTCAAGACGGTCCGGGTCGCTTCGAATGGGTTGACGGGCCTCTGGTACAAGCCCTGAAGGATGGCTCCTGGGTCTTACTCGACGGCGCAAATCTATGCAGCCCGTCGGTTCTCGATCGACTTAACTCACTGTGCGAGAATAACGGCCGCCTTACGCTGAATGAGAGAGGTGCGGTCAACGGGGAAGTGGAGACTATCACGCCTCATCCAAACTTCCGGCTATTCATGTGCGTGGACAGCCAATTTGGAGAACTATCGAGAGCTATGCGCAATCGCGGGGTCGAGATTAGCTTGCTGCCATCGGACAGTGACGAAGATCGGACACGTCTCCTTGATTACTGGTCATTGCCAACGGCCTATGCGGGAAGTCCAGCGACAGTCGCAACGTTACCATTTGAATTCGAGGCTGTCCGTCGCGGTTTGTTCGCTCAATCGGTCCAACATCCTAGCCGCGAGGCCGTGCCACCCGGGTCGACAATCGAGCTGGATTCAGCTTCCTTTGCGATGCTTGCTTTGGTTCCATCACTACGTTCCCCAATCGACTCAGAAACGTACCATCGGCACTTGCGTACTTCACCATGCATTCCGCCATCCCAGCGTACCTTACCGCGACGACGAGGCTTCTTCGCGAGGCAGTCTCTAATCGCCCCGAGCTTCGCCTCATCTTTTCAATGGTCGAGAGTTTGTCGAAAAGCCATCTTCTCTCGCTCGTCGTTCGCGGGCGTGAGTCCACTAGCCGCATGCTCAAGGTTCCTCTGGAAGTGATTCTCGCACAAGTATGTAGACCTCACAGACATCGATACGGCACTGACTTCGTTCACAGCCTCTGGATCCTCTGTCTTCCGTTGATCTACAAGACGGCTCCGCTCAGACTGTGCTGAGTCTCCTCAGACTCTTTGTGTCTTTACACTTCCGCAGTCCTGGCCTGCAATCAAGACGACTTCTCCCGGCTACCGCAGACAAGTCTCAGCCAATAGCCCAGGTACGAATCAGCGAGGAGGCCCTCGCATTGCGGGGGGCGATATTGGAGGCTGCACAAACGACGATAGACACAGCGGACCTCTGCAATGCCCAGATGCAGGTGCGTAAACTCGTGATACTATACCAGACATGATTCTCACCGGATTGTAGATTACTGCAGCCTTGTTCGACAGGCTCCTCGGCTTTACAAGCTACTTGGAGAACGCAATCTCTCAGGATGTCTTCGATTATTCCGCTCTCCATGTGGTTGTCAAGTGGTTTTCGCAGAGCATCGACGGACCCGACGACGTCTTCAACACGATTCGTGTCCATGTCAAGACCTTATCCGACAGTCTTGCATTGAGCTCTGGTTCCGGAATGACAGAACTCTGGTCAGGATTATCCCATCGCGTCGGCGGTGCCGTCGAGATGGAAAAAGTGCGCACGCTTGATCTTGCTGCGGAAAGTCTTCCCACGGGATGAAGAGTGCGTTTTCATCTCGTCGTACACATTAAGCTCTGCTCATCACTCTTCAAGACTTGCGGCAGGACATATTTCAATTGATAGCACTGCTAACTCTTCAGGTATCACGAACCGAAGGAGACAAGGCGGCACTGGAGGAATTGGTCAAGAAGATGGAACAAGTAAGCGTGCAGTCTGCAAGTCGACGACATTGATACTGAGCAATGCACAGCGATTGTCAGGTATTTGGTCAGCAGAGCCAAAGGAATCTACGGCAGTCATCGATCCGTCCTACCTAACGCTGCAGTTATCGCTCCTTTCGTCGGTCAAGTCTGTGTCACCCATGATCTTCGTAGCTGTAGGTTGCGACCGCCGTGATATCATCCGTCATCCACTAAGTACTACACATCCAGGACTTTTCGGAGCAAGTTCGCTTGTTGTTGCGTCTTGCCTGCAACGATCCCAATGTTCCACTATCTTCCCTAGCCCATCTGCAACACAGTCTCTGGGCACATGAAGCAGGGTCCCGTGCGTTTGGTCTTCTTTATTGCGGTCGCATCTGATGATTGACTCCCTTTTGTCTCCACTTTTACCGCTATAGTCTCTCTCGCGCATCTTGCTGACATGCAACGCAATTGGCTAGCTAACGTGTGGCTTACCTCTACCTGTGCTAATGTAGGTTACACGCTCCGCCCTATTGCGCTATCTCACTGACTGTTCATCTCCAGGTCCAGGGACCCTCTCTACTCCTGACCCCTGCCGTCTTACAGAGTACTATTCTGCAATGGTCGGTGCCTCATCAATGTCGACCCAGCTCTTGTTGATGTCTCTCGTAGCGAACGATCTGAGCAGACCTTGGAGAAACTTGACGCCTATCAAGACAGTCTCCGTCGGCAATATCTGCTCGTCATCGCGAATGCACAGTCACCCGACTCCCGCGCCACACAATTGTTCAAGTCGCTTACCCTGTCCATTCTCATGGTCGGTGTCTTTAGTTCCTATATGAGCAACACACTCAAGGTCCATTTCCTAGGTGTGCAGCTGTTTCCGGGATGCGTATAACTCGGAGGACTTCGCGGTCGCGATGACTATGGCTACCAACATGTCGAACGATAGCGTTCTCACGCTTCTCCCTTCCTTCGTGGACTTGTTGGAGCGCAGCAAGCATGCCGGTTTACGGTCTGCTGTCATCGATCATCTGCGTCCAAGCCTCTTGAGAGTGAAGCGTGTTGAACAGAAGGGAGGACTCAGTATTCTCCTTGGCGAGTGCTGGCTTGCTTTCGCGCGCTTCCTTCTCGACTTGTTCGTCCCCGACACTCCCATCGATCCGGCTAGTCTGAAGCATTGCTCCGACGAATACTGGGCAAGAGAAAGGCTCGTCATTGAAACCCAGCTAGACCTACACAGGGCATTCTCCCGGCGCACGCACGGCAACGAAACCAACGGAACCATTCGGTACCTTGAGTCCCTGCTCTCTACCCTCTGTTCAGTAGACCGCGGTTCACCGTCCTCGCGATCCGGCAGAGACATCAGTCGCCTTCACATGTTCTGGTCCGAAGTGCACCAATTCCTGGCACAGGTTCTCTCCCCTCAAAAGATCGAGTCATATGTAGCGATCGCTGCGTCTGGTAATCCAATAGCCCCGGTGCGCGAACAAGTACTTCAACAGTCTCTTGCGACATTCTGTCGGAGACTGGGCTCGGTCTATCCAGACTTTGCGGACGTGAATGGCCCTTTGCAACACGCGCTGCTAGCGACGCGATTCGGTTTGCGCCTCTTGACTCACGCTTCCCGCGGGGCTGACGTGAGTCCCGGAGGTTCCCTCCATACGTCTTTATTAGCCTTCCCATCGGTTCAAGGCGCTGAGCTGCTGCGCACCCGTCCCTCAGCATCACTTGCGTCCAACCTCACGTTCTCCGCCGTCCTCGCACAACTTTCTGCCGTATCGTATGAAGTTCAGCTCAGCGGCGATGTCAATCCGCATATTGCGATCATCGAGCAAGCCTACGAGCAAGCATTGGGACTCTGGCTCATTGACCAAGCTAGGACCGAAGAAGAGGAGCGGCAGGCGCAATCCCTCTACCGCCGGAAGGACGATGGGAACCTCAATGAAGCTGAGGAAGAGGAAGAGGAGTTCCTGTCCATCTTCCCGGAGTACGAGGACATCTTGGACAGCGATAGTACCGATGCTCAGCAGAAGACATCGAGGAGCAAGACTCTCATTGACTCCTCAACTGCATCTCGACTGTTCACCATTCACCAAGAACTGTTCCTAACGCCAGGTTCACAGCTCACTGCTGCGGCCACCCGCTTCCTGGAAGAGCGTCGGACGCTCGTCACCGCACTAGTCGAAACGGAAGCCCATCGTGGAACGCTGACCTCGATGTAGCCAGTCTTCCATTCCAAGCGCGACTCCTCCACGATCATTCATCAGCTCTTAGTCGTACCCCTTACATCTCAGGCCGCCCGTACGACTTCTACTTCGACGCGAACGTACCAGAAGTGCGCAAGGCTATCGAAGTGTTACGATCCCTGATGCAACGTCTGGAGGCTGTCATTCGTGAATGGCCAGAGCAGATGGTCCTCCAGCACTTGAGGAATCGTTGCGAGGTCGTCATGAACTTCAGTCTGCACAGTCCCTTGGCGAAGATTCTCTCGGCGCTGGAGCACCTGTTGGCGAACATCGATGACTGGGAAATGTATGCCAACCGTGACAACAGTCTCAAGACGCACCAGCAGGCTATCATTTCCCTTGTAGTTGACTGGCGTCGCCTGGAGCTCTCGTGTTGGCAGGGCTTGCTCGACAGCCAAGCACGTGCGTTCGAGGCAGGCACATCTGATTGGTGGTTCCGTCTCTACGATGCATCCATACGAGGTGTGCTCAAGCTTACCGAAGATATCGGCCCTGAGGTAGAGGGTGGACGTGCAGTGACAGAATTCCTCGACAACCTTGTGCCGCTCCTGGACGAATTCCTCACCTCAAGCCCACTCGGACAGTTTGCACCTCGCTTGCGCCTAGTCGACTCGATGCATATCTACGCGGATAAGCTGGCCACGCACTTTGGCGGTATCCGCGGTGCTTCTCTTCGCCGCGTGCACAAAATACTATGCAACACCGCGAAATATTATGCCCAATTCGAGCCCAGCGTCGTAAAGAGCTTCTCTGAGCAGAGGAAGGTACTCGAAAAGGACATACGGGACTTTATCAAGCTAGCCTCTTGGAAAGACGTCAACATCCATGCTCTGAAGCAAAGCGCGCAAAAGACGCATCGCCAGCTGTACAAAGTCATTCGGAAATTCCGCGATCTGCTTCGGCAACCTGTATCGCCTCTGTTACAGCCCATTTCTTCTCACGTTTCCGAATCACCTTTTGACGAACGACAGGCGATGTCGCCGGTACTCATGCCCCTTCTGTTGCCCGCGTTCCCACAGGCGGTCGAGACCACACAGCCAGCACATCTCCAGAATATTGAAAGGACCTTCAAGAACTTCGAAATTCTCATCCGCGATCGTTTATTCTCGTTCATGCGGGCACATAGCGCAGACGCCACCGACGATCTCGCCGGAGATATTATCTCTGTCTCAAAGTCGTTGGCGAGCGAGACCATTCCCAACAATGTCAGCGCAGAACGGCGAACGAAGCTGGCCAAGAACCTGTTGACGCGAAAGCGCAAGGCATGGAGTGACCTCCTGAAGGAGCTGAAGCGAGGAGGCTTTTCTGCAAATATCAAGCCTGAGATCTTGCAGCAGAACCAGAGCAAGCGCCATCTCCGCGAACAATCTATCCTGACGCCTCCTTCATGCAATTTCACTACCGTGATGAAAGCCGAGGAGTACTTGCACCGCGTCGCTGGCCTCTTGCCCCAGCTCAGGCAGGCATTATCTGATCACCATACCGACCTTTCCACGCGTGAATTGCAGCGGGCTCTGATGCAGATCGAGCATTGCTTCTATGTGTCTTTGCAGGCCCGATCCTCGTGAGTCCTCGTTCTGAGTGAAGGGTTATTTTTGCATTCTCATATTGTGCCTAGCTTGATCGACGTTCTTGGAGCCGTTGAGGCTCTCGACGGTATACATCAACGCTTGACAGCTGTTCAAGGTTGCCCAGAGATTCGTTTCGCAGGACCGGAGGCTCTCAGCTCTGTCTTGGCTACGAAGGATACTGTGCATAAGGCCGTGGGCGCTCTCAACGAACTCTCGGAGCAACTCCAAGATGTGCAAGCCTATGTCCCCGACGCGTGCATACCTGACTCACTCCTCAGCGAGCTCACTGCCTTCCGGGCCGATTTGCAACTCCTATCGAAAGCCCTGGACGAGCTTGCAGCGAAGTCGAAGCTTTCAAGCTATTCGCTGATACTGCGCAGTACGTTTTATCTCGTCCCGATCGTCATTTTTGTCTAACATGTCTATGCAGACGAGGCAGATTGTCTAATATCTGCCGTCGAACGCATCTCGGAGCTCAAGGCGTGCCTCCGACGGTGGTCTAGAGACGCAACACCCACGATATCTCGGTTCACTAAGCCGGTGCTTACATGGCTAGAGGGGAAGACTCTGCAGCTCCCCGAGGACACTCAGAACGAGGGCGCTGCGCTACCCTGTGAGGTCATCGACACCATGCTGCTCGCAGTACAATCTGTCCTTGCGATCCGTAACAGTATGGAGCAGGAACAGGACGAAGAGCGAGACAACTACATCCGCGATGACAGTCGCCTGGCATGTAAGCTATCGGAGAAGCTCGGTGTCGGCCTTGTCGTCAGAGACCTCGGCCTTCTCCTGCAGTACTTGCCTCGAATCGGTCCAGATCAAGTGCAGATCATCCTTGCTCGCGTGCTCCCGTTCTTGCATCAATACCTCGCCCTCGTCGACGCTCAGGTCCGCCACCACGCGAACTGGTCGAAGGCGCTGTTCAAGCTCAACTTCACGCTGTGCTCTATCGTGAGCACTCTAGCCAAGGACGGCTTCTGCCAGCCGAGGGACACCGATGGCACGGAAGAGAATGGTGAAGGACAGCAGACCATGGACGGGACCGGACTCGGTGAGGGACAGGCAGCGAGAATGTCAGCAAGGATATCCAGGAAGAGAGTCAGGTGGAAGGATTGCAGAACGAGGAGGGCCAGACGGACGAGAAGGTGGAGCGTGCGGAAGAAGGGAACGCAATCGAGATGAGCGAAGACTTCGGTGGGGAGATGCAAGACGTGCCTGAAGCGGAAGATGAGGGTGAAGATGGCGAGGAAGATGGCAGCGAGGAAGACCCGGACGAGCAAGTTGGCGACCTCGACCCCATGGATGAGAATGCTGTCGACGAAAAGCTCTGGGGTGACGAGCAAGGACCTGAAGAGAAGAGGACTCGAGCAAGACAAACCAGGACCACTCGAAGCAGCAGTCGGGCGAGTCGGAGACAGTCGCGAAGGAGGGAGAGCAGGGCAAGTCGGAAAAGAAGAAGCCAGAGGAGAAGGAACAGGAAGGTGCGGCAGAGGAGAAGGAAGAGCAGACGATGGGAGAGGAGGGAGAGGCGGAGCTACCGGACGAAGAACCTGCAGGTGCGGAGGGTGCACCCATGGACGAACATATCCAAGAAGCAGAGACCCTCGATCTCCCGGAGGACATGGAGATGGATCAGGACGCTCAAGAGCAAGATGCTTCTGGTGATATGGAAGACGACCTCATGGACGAAGACGTCGAAGAGCAGGACGCGGAAGATGGTCGAGAGGATCCCGCGAGTCGAGATGATGAGATGGGCGAAGATGAGCAGGTCAACCAACCGCAGGCCATGCAGGAAGATTCTAGTCGTCAGGAAGACACCGCGGAAGACGTCGAGAACGACGCAGTCGCTCAGGCAGACACCCACGCGGGCGATGGCAAGGGCTCTGGTGAGGATGCTCAGCCCACGGAGGCTTCGGGCGGAGAGCCGGAGAACGAGGCGACCACAGAGGACAGCTCGAAAGGCCAACAAGGCCCTTCTGCGGGAGCGTCAGAAGAACAAGCACAAGGTACTGATGATGCCGAGAAGTGAGTGTAGTGTTTTAAGCGCCGCGAGTGGTAATACTAACCCCACGCTGCAGAGCCGAAGAGGAGCAGGCAGAGGGTCCAGCCGAGGAGACAGCCCGGAAGGAGGACTCCACGAGTGCGACTCCGCAGAACGCTACCGGAGATGACGTCTCAGGCTCTCGTTCGATTCCACAGGGCGAGGCTCAGCAGCAACAACTGTCTTCGAATCCTTTGCGAAGCCTCGGCGACGCTTTGCGCGAGATCTCCCAGCGCTTCAACGAAATCCTGGAAAGCAACCCGGAGACTGCGGATTACAAGCCCGGAGCGGACGAGGCCAAGCCTGCGCAGGTGGAGTACGTGCAGAACGATGACACGCAGGACGACATGCAAGCCCTTGGTCCGGCACGACAGGACGAAGTTGCCAAGCTGAGCGAGCTCAACATCGCAGACGAGGAGCAGGATTCTGCCGACTCCGGGGCCCCGGACGCTGACGTCGAGATGCAAGACGAAACTCCACAGGCTCAGCCGGAGCATGGTGCTTTGTCTGCGCTGAAGGCTGAGGAGACGTCAGAGGCCATGGATGTCGCTATGGAGAGCATTCTGACCTCGTCGGACATCAACAAGCCCGACGCTGCACGCGACGTTGATATGCCCCAGGTACCGATTGCGGACCTTGTCCCGAAGGAGGAGGAAGATGAAGCAGATACGAAGCTCGAGCTTGAAGTACGGGAATGGCACGCACGCGGCCAGCCATCCGACGAAGCGGAACACATTTGGCGTCGCTACGAATCCCTCACACATGATCTCTCCTACGCTCTATGCGAGCAGCTGCGCCTCATTCTCGAGCCCACCCAGGCAACTCGGCTCAAGGGCGACTACCGCACAGGAAAGCGTCTGAACATGAAGAAGATCATCCCTTACATCGCCTCCGAGTATACCAAGGACAAGATCTGGCTGCGCCGCACGCGACCGAGTCAGCGCGAGTACCAGGTACTCATTGCGCTCGACGACTCACGCTCCATGGCCGAGTCGCACTCCATCCACCTTGCATTCCAGACGCTCGCACTTGTCTCCAAGGCTCTCAGCCGTCTCGAGGTCGGCGATGTCGGTATCGCCAAGTTCGGCCAGACCGTCGAGGTCCTGCACGACTTCGAGAGCGGGCCGTTCACGGACCAAGCAGGCGCGAAGATCATCGACGCGTTCCGCTTCGACCAAAAGGCTACCCAGGTGCTCTCCCTCCTGGAGACCAGCCTCTCGATGCTCGAGCAGGCGCGCGAACGTCGGTCTGCCTCATCCTCCACGGCCGCTGACCTCTGGCAGATGGAGATTATTATCTCCGACGGTGTCTGTCAGGATCACGAACGGCTTCGGACTGTGCTTCGCCGCGCAGAGGAGCAACGCGTCATGGTCGTTTTCATCATCCTCGATTCGCTACATACCAACACCTCCGCGACCGCCACCAGCAACGCCCACCAAAACTCTATCATCTCCATGAACCAGGTGGCATACAAGGACGTCAACGGGCGCATGGAACTCTCCGTGTCGCGCTACCTGGACACCTTCCCCTTCGAGTATTACGTGGTTGTCAGGGATGTCGAGGCTCTGCCAGAGGTCCTTTCGGGCACGCTGAAGCAATTCTTCGAGAGAATATCAGAAGAGTAGACTGTATATGTAGATTCTATATTATCATGCAATAGACTGTGTACACCATACATGCGATACGTGAGATGTTCGACAGCGGAACGAGCCTCGCTCAGTACACAATAACAACGAAGGGGGCTGAACGGGCCAAAGTGCTTCGTCTCGATATTCCGAGAGGAGTGAAAGGGCGGAAGCGTAGGTGGTATACGCGCCATCCGCTCTTCGTTCGAAGGCCGTAGCCTTCGATCTCGGTATAAGATGTGTATATCACGCGAGAGTCGTCGAGCAGCAGAACATCAGCTAGATTGAGAGCGAAGAAGGAATGACGAGGAGTCGAAGGCGAGGCGACGATATTTATGCGCAACATTGCTTATGTAATCTGATGGTGGCACAAGGAGGCATCCAAATAAGGTAAGGGTTCATCCTTGCAAGCGGCGAGCCAGTCCAGCAGGAACGAGTTCGTTAGGAAGTGTGGCCGCAGTCTACCATGCGATATGAGCACGCGAAAAGAGAATATAAAAAGGCCACACACCTTACGCATGCGCTCCTCGCCTCCCACTTCCCAGCCGCTTTCAGCAATAGGCAGCATACAGTTATTTATCAGGTTCGTCATGAGCATGCCAATCCCGAACCGCTCTCCGGAATACTTCCTCCAGCGAACCATGTTATTGAGCAACTTCTGTCGTCTTGCCAGGTAGCGTTGGCGTGCTGGTATTGCTTCAGGATCGAACTGAGGCTGATTCAGGGCAAGGTACGGCGCGGCCGTAGTTTCCGCAGACTCGACTGCCCTCTGGAATACGAGGTGAACCGACTTCAGGAGCATCTACCATGGCCGGTCAGCAGATGCGACGAGACTACAAACGGCGATGTGTCGTTACCTGGAACTTAAGGCTCTCCCGCTCCGTGGAGGCCTCTATCTGTTCGGCGAGGTCGATGAGAGTTCGGGTGCCTTTCGCAGAGTACGGGTCCAGCGCGCCACCCTCGATTAACTTGCACACCCGAGGGATGATCGCAGTGCTGATCATTGCCGAGACGAGATCGCCATCCGGACCGAACTCTGGCTCGTCTTCGTCGCCATCGGAGCTTTGGGGCCTCGAGTACTCGTAGAGGGACTTATACCACGAGAATGTGTCCAAGCTTCTCTTATCCTGCACACGCGGTCAAGATGAGCAGAAACGCGATGATAGACGAAACTTACCTCGAGAGGATTCCATCCCAGCATCTCCAGCCTTGTCCAGAACTCCCACCACTGACCATACCGAGTCCGCCCCAAGCGCCTGTGTAGCTATCCGCGAACTTCTCCCGCCACTCGCCGAACCACTTGCCCAAGCCCTGACTAGGCTCCCGGAAGTCCTTCGCGCGGACGTCAGACAGCACGTCTCTTCCCTTATCGAGGAGCTTGTCTATTGCTGTCTCGAAATCTGCCGCGTCTGACGGTGGCAAAGTGGCGTCCGTTGAGTAACCCTCCTCTTCTTGTGCTTGAGACTGATTCCGAGCACGTCTGTGGAGTCTGCGCGCGCCTCGAGCGGCCGCCCTCTCTCGGCGTACGGCAACAGGGTTGTCGGCTGGAATCACCCTGCCTAACTCGTCCGTCTCCTGTGCTTGCGCTGGAGGCGCAGGCAGTGATCCGAGGAAAAGGGATAGGTCATCCTCATCGTCTGTCCGTCTTCGCTGAGAGATCATGTCGTATCGTTCTTGCAAGAGCGAAATGTGCTCTTCCTCCAATTTCTCCAGCTGAGGGAACTAGAGAGAAATGTAGGTACGAGTCTATCAGTGCAGGGTGGCGATAGCTCACCTTCTCATCTAGGAATGTCGCAATGCTCTCTACCCACTCCCGGAAGGCAGAGAACCAGCTTCGCTTCTCCTCTGCTTTGACAATCATCTCTCGCATCTCCTTCTCCTTCTGCTCCAGCTGAGCTCGCTCTTGGGCGAGTGATGCCATCGAGGCCGTGTTCTGCTGATGCGAAGTAGTCAGGGATGTCAGCGAGCCTTTGAGTCTGGCGATAGCCAAGTCAAGATCGGGGATCGGAGTATTCGTTGGAACTACGAAGAGCAGTCAGCATTTCTGACAGCGTGCGCATGCATCATGCGGGACATACTGGGTGCAGGTTTGTAGACGGGTTTCGTTTGCTTCTCTTTGATATCATCCACAAGTAGCCCGCCGCGGCGCAGCTGTTCGGCCTCCCACTCCATGGTCTCCTCGTCTTGCTCCTCCCTGCTGGCGTATCAGCTACTGGCTGCCTGTAAGCAATGAGGGCCATGCTCACGCTTCGAGTATCATTTCATTCATCTCTTCTCGCCGTTTCTTGGCCTCCACTTTGCGAGACTTCTTGCCAAGAGCGATGCGCTCTTGAGCACTGGTGTACTCCGCGTACTCTGTGTGACCACTGAATGAGTATCTACCGCTGGGAGCGTCGAAACATGTGTCGTACCGTCGTCGCCCTCGCCCAGCTCGTCCTCTTCCCTCATCAAACGGCTTTCAGGATGTGGGCCCTGCGGAATATCGCTGCGTTTGGTGACCGACAGAGAAATGTAGTCGTCGTTGGCGGTTGTACCCAGTTTCCTGAGGCGATCACGCTTCTCTTTCGCAGCCTGTACGGCAGAACTTGACGGAATGCTCATGTCTGCATCTACGTCTCCTTATAACAAATTCAGCCTGCAAGTCCGCGCAGATTGTATAGTTACTTGCCAGTAAGATCGACCACAGGAGCCAGTGACGATTGAGCGAGTGTATCTGCCGCGAGGGATACATCCGCGTCGTACGAAATAGAGTCCTCGTCCTGTAGTCGGGGGCGTGATGAGGGGGTACTGGCCTTGAGCTCAGAAAGATATTCAGCACTGTACGTCGGTGCGCCGTTCGCCTTCGCGGGAGTAGAAGTAGGATCGAAATCAGACGGGACAAGATTGCTGTTGTCTACGTTAAGGACATCAAACCGTATTGTGGACATAACTAACCTTGTGTGAGCTTGACGATTGAGAGTGAGCTTCTTGCTCAGGTTAGACTTCTTGAGCTTAAACTCTTCTCCCTCCCCTCCTGCAGACATGGCGGGTTAGTACAGTTCGCGTAAGGCTGAAGTGCACTCCTCACCTCTTCGACGCCAAAGCTCAGCCGGGTCTTCGGTTTCAGACGGGACTTGTGCTTGTTCTTGAGCTTCGCAGCAAGGGCACTGGGAGATTCGTCATCACACCTGCTGCAGCCTCTGAACCAGGCTCACTGTTCGCGGGCGCATCTGCCTCCGCCGCGCGGGTTCGCTGAGCGGGTCTCGCGACTTTGCGCTTAAAAGTGACCGGGGCGTCCGACATGAAGGGTGCGGTGATCGTTGAGAGGAAGTAGAGACGTAGAAGGTCGCGCTAGGCTGGTAATGACCTCAAAGCTGGGGATCGCGGGAAGACGTCACGTGTAGAATGACTTTCGCACGCCCGCGTAAGATTCCCACGCTCACGCTTAATTGCAAACCGCGATGTCGACGCGCCCAGCACCTCGCCCGAAACCGCGACCCCGCCCGCGCGCGGTGACCAGCGACCTCGCTTCATCTTCGCCAAATGGACCCAGCACTTCACTTTCAACCCTCTTGAGCCTGTCAGCATCAACGTGAGTCCCGCAGACGAAGACGCTCTGTTCTTCAAGAACCGGAACCGGAATCCTCAAGCATGGCAGAGGCTGCGCAAGCTTGCTGAAGGTTCAATTTACTACGTTCGGAGTCATCGGTAATTGCTGAAGTCTGCATATAGAGACAGAAATCAAGAAGCCTAGGCCAGTTTCGGACGATGAGTCGGGACCCGATACCACCGAAGCTACGCCCAAGCGGAGGAGCAAGCACAAACATGGGAAGAGCGAATCCGACTCTATGCCTGCTTGGACGAAATCGGAGGACGCCATTATGTGAGATGATTCCCTCTCGAAATTGACATTCCTGACACTCAACTGTCAGTGAGTTGTCTTCGGACGAGGAAGACGAGATCCTCAGGCGGATAGAGAAGGCCAGTCCAACTGCAAAGCGAGCTGCTCGAGAGGAAGGTCCCAAGAGGGCCACCAAGAAAGCTAGGAGCCGTTCACGCTCAGTCACACCGCCGCCTGCATTGCCTTCTGCTGCGATTCTGCAAGCGCGGGAGACGATAAGGTGTGAGAATCGCTTCACCCCTACATGTATGCGGCTCATATCCTGCCAGGCGTATGTACGGTGGTGCGGTTCGGGCTCCCTCTCCTACTGCGATAGCCGACGACTCCGTTGACACTATTGAGCTTGATCCCGAGCTGGCGGTCATTGCGAGAACGGCAAAAATTCATGTTCAACGTCAAGTCTCTTCTACGCCTGCTGTTGGTGGTGCTGCAAGCAGTCGAAGTCCACTCCAGTCCATGCCGGTGGCCCAGAGGAAGTCATCATCAAGGTCCGCTGGGTTTACCACCCACTCGACCCCGAGAAGAAGCGCATCGTGTACGAGTACAAGATGAGACGAGTGAGTGATTCTTAGGACCTTCCCGCCCGTCACTTTAACTAATGTGCTCAATAGAATGACTCGTTCAGAGAAATGTTTGATGAGACTGCAGATTCCGCTGGAGTGCTTGTGGACCATCTCATCATAACTTATGATGGCAAACGCATCTTCCCTTCGGCCTCTCCCCATGGCATTGGCGTGTGGGATGAGGCTACTTTAGGTGCGTAATTGTGTGAAAGATATCTCACCATCCACCACTGATCTCATATCAGAGGGATGCGAAAAGGTTACTTACGACTATATCAACACTCACCGTCGCACTACTCCTGCGCCCGGACAAGATGATGTAGACGCAGACCTGGAAGAGCAAAGCGCACGCTCTGAGGAACTCTCAGATGGTGCTTTCGACGACGATGACGAGGACAAGATGAAGCTCACCTTCCGTTCGGCGGTCACGAAATCTATCACACTTACTGTTCGCCCAACTACCAAGTGCAGTACTATCTTACAGGAATTCTTGAAGCGCGCCGGACTAGCAGACAAATACCCGGCCTCACCTGTGAAGAAAGGTCGCAAGGGAAAGAGTGCTGCACAAGCCGGCCAGCTCTAATGGTGGATGGTGAGAGGCTCAGCCCTGATGCTGAGATCGGCATCGCCGATTTAGAGGACGGTGATCTCGTTGAGGTCGTTGGTCTCTAATCCTGTTATTTTCTGGACTTTCCTGGTTATTTATAGGTCCCTATACAGTATTTTTCGATCCGTCATGTCCGTCTCACACCTGTACTGTACATCACTATGCGAATTACGTATACCACCTCGATTGGTCACATACATAGAGTACCGTAGGGCCTTATGCGAACCTGCACTTGGTCCTATGTCATCTCCGGCGCCTAATCAGAATTTATGCTTAGACGGTTCGTGTTCGAAGGAAGTCAACATTTCTCTCTGCATCCACCATCTTGTCACGTCGTCGCACACATAATACCCATTTCTTGATCCTTTTTCTCTCGCAAAGATATGGTCGCCGATCCTAGAAACTTTTCCCTTCAGGGCCGTGGACTGAAGCTTGATACCCGCGAGGACATTGCCCCGTACCTTGCGGAGTACGACCCAGCACTGGTGGAGGAGATCCACTTCGGTGGGAACACTATTGGCATTGAAGCTGCACAAGCACTGGCCGAATTCCTCGAGAAGACAGAGGTGCTGAAGGTGCGTCGCGTGTTTGAGTCTTCTCGTGTCGCCACTGAAACTCATGTAGTAATCATTTCGATCGCGTCTAGGTAGCGGATTTCGCAGATATCTTCACTGGTCGCCTCATCACCGAGATCCCACAAGCTCTCTCCGCAATATGCGATGCGCTGAAGGACAAGACCTCACTCGTCGAGATCAACCTCAGCGACAACGCTTTTGGCGGCCGCTCCGTCGACCCGATGGTGCCGTTCCTCACCACAAACCGCTCCTTCCAGATTCTCAAGCTCAACAACAACGGTCTCGGTCCTGCGGGCGGTGCGGTCATTGCAGACGCGCTTCTGCAGTCTGCTCTGCTCTCCAAGAAGGAAGGGAAGCCGTCGAACCTGCGCACGGTCATCTGTGGGCGGAACCGCCTCGAGGATGGCTCTGCAAGCGCATGGGCGGCCGCCTTCCGCGCGCACGGCGGGCTCACCGAGATCCGGATGCCCCAGAACGGCATCCGTATGGACGGCATCTCCGAGCTCGTACGCGGCATCTCCGCTTGCAGGGCCTTGAGCTGCTCGACCTCGAGGACAACACGTTCGGCGAGCTCGGCTCGAAGACGATGGCGGAAGTGCTCGCGCAGTGGCCGGAGTTGCACACGCTCAACCTGTCGGACTGCCATTTGACGAAGGAGGGAGATATCTCGCCGATCATTGAGGCTCTCGCGGACGGTTCGAACCCGAACCTGCACACCCTCCGCCTGCAGAACAACAACTTCGAGACGCAGACGTACCAGCTCCTCTCAGATGGCATCGAGTCCGGGCTCGGCATGCTCAAGCTGCTCGAACTCCAGTGGAACGACATCGAGGAGGACGATGAGGGTCTCGAGATCTTGCGTCGCGTTCTCAAGGGCCGTGGCGGCAAGCTCGTGGTTGATGACGATGAAGAAGAGGAAGAGGAGGCCGATGAAGAGGACCGGGAGCCCGAGCAGGAGTCCAAGTCGCCTCTCCCATCCGAGCCGTCTTCGCCGAAGCAGATTGCTGCGAAGGAAGAGGACGATGCCCTGGCGAAGATGATGGACAAGGTCTCCATCGCATCTTAGAGGAATGTGGCGCGTCTTTGGGAATTAGAGTGTCCATTGTATCTATAGATTCATTCATGGTGACAGGTTGCACTGTGTGCGGGGTAGATGACCGCTCGGGTCGTAGGATGTACTAGTGCTAATTACAACGAATGTCCATGCAGCCGGGACTTGCAAGACATGACCCGGGCATTCTAGATGTCTACATTGAGCGTTGGGTATGTTGTCCGATGAGTCTAAATTATGCGTCTCGCCACGCAGCGATCTCCTCCGGGGTCTTGCGCCTCGCGAAAACATGGATATGGGCCAGGCCTGGGACGCTTTGCAAACGCTATACGGCAAGTGATCAGAACGCAAGAAAGGGCACGATACACAACATGAAGACCCACCGGAGGATTGACGAACCATGCGGTTTCCCACTCGCGTTCGACCCACTTTTTCTTGATGAAAGTTTCGATTTCCTTGCCTGCTTCCTTGATAAGTCGCTCCTCTTCCTCTGGGCCCTTGGGCGAACGGATCAGTTTGTCCATAGTGACGCCCCAGTCCGCGAGCGCAGGCAGATACGACGGCAGCAGGGATGGCGACGGCGGGGGCGCCGTCGTGCCTGTGAACCCCCAGAGTCCGTCCTGATGCACACGCGGGCGGACAGAATCAGGAGATCGGTCGGGATCGCAGGTATACGCGTCCAGATGAGGGCGTGCTCGACCTCAGGCGGGACTAGTGAACGTGTCAGAGGGCTCAGCTGCCGTACGAACACGAACTGCACGCACCGGAGTAAGGCCAGTCATTCATGATGATGCTGATCAGTTCCGGAGGCGTGTCCGCTGTGAAGTACGGCGGGGCGTTCGGTGGGAGCTCCGCATCGACTAGTTCCCCGTCAGCGAGACCATCGTCTGTGGCCTCCTTCGGGGCTGTCAGGCCGGGCAGTGAGGACGGCAAGAGTGATAGTCTATCGGGTTGGCCCCATCGCAGTCTGTACTTTTTCAGATAATTTACTAGAAGCATGTAAGAGTCACGAGGCGGCATAAGGCACATTGGCAGGCACTCACCCATTGAGCCGTATTTTGCTCTGATTCCCACCGCCCAGACATCGTAACGCTGCTGGAGCTTCTTGTCCCGCTTCAGCAAACCTAGATCGCTTCGCTCTAGAGGGTCAGATACTCAATTTATCAACAGACAAAAGCCTTACTCACCCAGAGTTGACAAAGCACCTGAGCTGCTGCCAAGTGAAGCGCGCCGGGTAATGGACGAGCAGCTCTTCACGCGTCGGAGGTCCCTCGCGGAGAGGCACGTCCTCAGGCTTGAGCAGCGGCGCGGCGCTGTCGAGGGTCCTCGCGGCGGCAGGGTCGATGGTCATGTCGTCGGGCGGGTACACGTAGCAGGAACCAGTGTCAGGATCGCAGTAGATCATGGAAATGTCGAGCGACCGGGCAGATCAGCGGACGTCATACATGGCGGGGCGCCCATCCCGGCCTCTGTTCCCGACCACCACCATGCCGCCGCGCAGACAGCAGCCGCAGCCACAGCGGACGCAACCTGCAAGGAAGTATGAGCCGCCTGCGAAGAGGCGCATGGACCTCATCGCCTCGGTCAGTCGCAGCAGTGGTCTGGAGAAGGACGGAGACGCGTGAGTAGCCTCTCCGTTATCGGCGAGGATTGCTTGTGATATGCCTTAGATTGCCAGGCTGAGGGACTTCAAGCTACAAGAGGAATACCGCGGGTTTATACAAGAGAAGGTTTGTTGCATAGAAGCTGACATACGGATCTTTCACAGTAATCTTGTGTATTCCCTCAGGTCGACGAATATTGGATGCGTTACCCTATGGTACATGCTCCAAAAGATTCCAAGCACCGGGATGAGATGAGAGGAAACATTTGCATCCTTTTTCGTGCGTACATCACAATCACATGGCATTACATATCGTCCAACTGATTTGCTCTCAGGTAAACTGCGCGAGGGTATCCTGTCCACAAAGCGAAACGACACATTCGCTCTCGAAGGCAAGTGTTCCAGAATGCGGCGACACTTGTCAGGCGTATTGACCCAGCCATGACCAGTCTACGAGACGTCGATGTACCTCTCGATCCTCTTCTCCTCGCCGAAAGATACGGCTGCTGCCATATCGCATCTTATTCCCGGCATGTACCAGAGTCGTCCTCGCCCGCCAGCAACATCATCGATGGCGGTTATCACCTCATTGCTGTACTTCCTTGTCGCGGCTTACCCATCTCAGAGCCGATTTTCCGAACACTGGGACTCGATACCGAGAAGTTACGTTTCACAAGAGGCGAAATCATGGCTCCGTGATTTGACTCGCGCTCTTCGACAACATAACTACGCAAGACTGGAGCGGCTCACAAGTCGGGAGGCGGTAGGAGCGGCAGTAGGCGTTGACGAGGCGCAACCCCGAACCCCGCAACAGACGAAGCCTGGTACCTCGTCTGATCTTGCCATGGAGGCTCTCTGCAACCTCTTGGACTCGTTACGTTCACGCGCTAGAGACGCAACCTGGGCGATCCTTCGGAGCGCCTATCGAGAGCTGTCCTGTCCGAAAGCAAGCGATGTCGCTGGGTCGACATTCACTCGAGATTGGCTTCTTCGCTCTCTGCTCCTGCGTAGTGTATCCCTCCAAGGCGACATGGACGACGATGTCTTGCTGGAAACATGGATCAAAGAACGAGTCGAGCGCGCAGAACTGAGGGCTAAAGAAGGTGTCGAAGGACGGTGGATTGTCTGCAAAGTCAAGACATGAATAGTACCTAGGTGCGCACCATAGTCTGGCTGGGGATGGTTGACATTCTAATCGACCTTCTGCTTCAGGCCCGATTGAGACCCATTCACGATCCACGATCCCATGCAGCTGCAGTGGGCTATATCGCGATTTGTACTCTAGCCTGTGACAGTGTACCGACCCAGTCATGTCATACTGCGGTATTTGTTGCCGCCACGTACGGCAGGGCACTGAGCATGTACTAATGAGATGGACGCACTCATTGTACTGTGGTTTAGGTGTCTTGTTCCGTATCCATATTGTCCACAATGATCCGGAGGTCGAAGTATTGACTGCGAAGCTTTGAAGATATGAAGGTGGACAGATCGGCGACGTGTGATCTCCTTCCGTGTTGTGCGCCTCCATTGCCATTCCAGGTGTGGGCCAGCCAGCGAACTCTTTCCCCTCCCCCATGTCCTCGCTCCCTTGACTCCGTTCAGCGAGAATGGCGAGTCCGCAAGACCTGTCGTACGATCTCGAGTGGGACGCCGTCGCACCTCCTAGCTACAACAGGACTGTGGCAAACAAAGCGCAGCTCTCCGTCCTCGAAACCCTCCATCAACGCTCCCTCGGACGCGCCACGAAGGACGACATCTTGCGTGCGTCAGACCAGACAGGACTGTGTGTACATCCCTGCTGTTTGTTTATGACTCTTTTAAACAGCTTGGGCTCCAGTGAAGTCAAGTGGATACGCAAATGGCTCAGCCGCCGCCGCTGTCGCGACAAGTCTCGCACGTCCAGCGCAAGCGAAGTCTCTCTCTCGGACTCGTCTTACTTGGATCTTGGCAGATCATCTACTAGTTCCATCCTGCCTCATTTCGACTACCTGCTTTCGACGACGGCACCTGGCTCGGCTCCGGCCCGTCCTGCGTATATGCGTGCGATCTCTGCACCGACCCTGCTCACGACCCCCGCATACAGTCACTACGAGCGTCCGCCACTCTTCACGCGGGCGTCGGGCTCGCCGCAGACTCCTTATGACCGCCCCGCAACTGCCCCACATCTTCTTGGCTGCTCTCCTGCCGACTTCGCGTTGCCGCCGCCAATGGACACGACATTGGCGCCCCAAGCTCATGCCGCGTCTCCGAGTCTACCAGCTGGAAGCGTTCTGAGTGTCGGGACCCTGCCTCGGAGGGAATATCAACCTTACGATATATCTTCCGCTAGTGATGACCTCGAGCAAACTCGACTGTCCTTCGACGCCCAGGGGGCTTTCCAGCACGCTCTCTTTGCCGGATACGAATCTCGGGACCTTTCGCTGACGCCCATGCAAGCGGACATGCTCTCTGCTCTGGGACTCGAGCTAGACGCGGCCCCGTCGTCCGACGCTTTCGCTGCTTTGCGGGAAGACGTTTTCGAGCAACGCGTGCCTGTGCCTGTGCAGCCTTGTCCTGTGTTCTTCCGGGTGCGTCTGGCGGATTTGGGTACGTTGGCTCCGGGGAATAGAGAATACGCTGCGACTGCCGATGGAGTGCGAGAGGCCAGGCATGACTCGCTATCGCCTGGTGCGTGTGTACTCTAGCTCCTGGTCAGGTTCTGCCTAACCGGCGCTCTATAGTTCCAGAGCTGGCGCCCGCAGAGAACGCCACTCACTTCAGCGAACCGGATCAGTACGTTGTCGTCGAAGCCGAGGAAGACGATGAAGACGAAGTTCCGACCCCTACTCACGAGGATAAGTCTTTCGTCTTGCAGCAGCCGGCTCCACGCAAGGTATCGCCAGCACCATTGGATGATTTCGAAGGCATTGTTATTGTATAATAAGGAGTTAAAAAGTGATTTGAATTTGGCTTCAAATAGTGGTATCTATAGTACGGTCCGTTGTCCGCGCAGTCTCGATGGGGTCGTCGCTATACTGGAGTTGTACACATCACTGTCCGCTCATTCTTCTAATGCGTGCTCAATAGCCCTTGACGCCATCGCCGAGACGCTGCCCAAGCCAGTAGCGATAGATTTGCTTGCCCGAGGCGGCCCACAGCGTCCACCCGTTTGCAGCTGCGCCTCCGCCGCCTCCACCCTCGGTGACACACAGAGCGGTAACGGGATCGCAGAAGGTGTGTCGCAGAAGGTGCGAGTGGTCCTTGTCTGCAAGCGGCGCTGGCGCGGCGGGCGGAAGCACGGGCTCTCCGCTCTGCAGCGCCCACGCCCGCACGCGGTTGTCCTGCCCTGCCGCAAAGACGAGGGACGCACACGGCGAGAGCGCGATGCCCTGTGTACTTCGTGAGCGGGCGGTGCGCCTTGGTGTGGCAGGCGCAGACGTACCAGCCGTGGGTTGTACGCGTTGACGTGCCCGTGGTACTCGACCAATGGCTCTGTCCGGCGCGCGAAGCGGAGATCGAGCAGCTCGAGCTGGAAAGACCCTCATCAGCAGAAACTCAAAACACATGTCGTCGTAGGGGTGCCTCACGTCGCCTTTGATCGTGCTCACGAGCAGCTCCGTCCCGCGCACGACGTCGAGATGCGTGACCGAGCGCGTGTCCGCGCGGAACCGCCCGCCGAAGAGCTCCTGGCCCTTCTGCCGTGTGTTGAGGCGCTTGTCGAAGCACTGGATCGCGCCGTTGCGCGCGCCAGTGTACACAAGATGCTGCGAACGGACACAATGAGAGGGCTGCGTGTAATCAGGCGAGAGCGAGCCGCACCTCGGACTGGTACACGGCGAGCACGTCGCTGCCCGTCGGAGCACATCGAAGCTCCACCCAGCTTGGATGTCCGAGAGAAGGATCCCGCGCCGTGCCGAACCTTATTGTGTGCGGTTGTCAGAAATGGATCGAGGATAAGGAAGCGACCCTACCGAGCACAAGGCTCTTGCCGTAGAGATGTGCAGTCTGTACGTCATGGCACCGGTGTTCGCCGATGGTGATTATGTTCCAAATCCTGTCCAAGAACATAAGGCTGAAAGTTTTGTTCAAAAGCCGCTATACGTACTCTGCACTTTCAGCAATATTTTCTACCGCGATCTTGCTCGAGGCCCGAACGAAACTGCCCTGTCCAATGAGACGCTTCAGACGAGCATGTGAATGAAGGGCACACTAAGACTCACAGTCTGTGCGTTTCCGAACGACATACCGCTGTTACGTCTGACCCCAGATATAGCTCTCTTGATCCTCCATAAGGATATCCTCGCTTATCCGTAGTGTACGTCTGCAGCCACCCGCCCTTGTCGCCTGTCGATGCAACAAAGGACCCGTCTGGTTGGACCGCCACCTAGGCATCGGGATATCCATCAGCTATAGCAGCATTGACAATACATTCGGAGCCTACATCCATGGACGAGAACATGAAGTCTCCGTGCCAAAACGGCTTGCCCTCGGACAGCGCGGCCAAGCTGTGAGTCATGACTTTGCTTTGCGCGTTCGCTGGTCAGCACCGTGGCTGCGTGAGCCACGTTGAGTTGCACTCACTGCGTTTGCGCCCGTAATGCAGCATAATCTGGAGCCATACGCAGCCCTTGCCCTACAAGCCCTCGGCCAGCCCAGCTACCAGGAACCTCCACTTTGCGGCGTTTTCGCGGCGGAGCAGGTGCATTCGTGTGAGAGTCTACGTTTGTACCGGTTGCTTGAGCTGTCTGTGCCCTTTGCGTGCCCGAGCGGCTCGAGTTGCTTGGCCCGGCGTGGCTCTGCGCAGCTGGCCGTGCTGAGAGGGGGAAGTAGCGTTTGCGCTCCTCGTCCCAGTACAGCCCGGGAAGATCGCGAGGCATAGTGTGAGAGTCTCTCTTGGGTACGATACTTGGTGAGGAGCGGGAGAGGAGAAGGCAGAAAGTCAGGGAGCGATGAGATGGAAGAGCACAAAGCGCCACTTGAATCGAGAGCACTCCTCATCAAGGCACGTGCCTGACGCCACGAAGTCGTCGCCAATCAGAAGAGCATTGATGGGAAAGTACACAATTTCTGCGAAGTCAACGCGGTACGTGTTTAGTTTACCGCGTATTACATCCACGGTAGTGCCCAAACATATGTGGCTATAAAGAGACGTTGCACCTGAGTGGCCAATCTCGGCCGCGTCCCAGTGGTCACATAGCTCGAGCAAACCTTACAGAGGGTCGGATGACTTCAGAGCTTGACATCTATATGTCTTTCCCGATTACTGAAGGTTTTTCACTCGCGGAAACGGGGTGACGGATGTGTGCGGCAAAGGCCACGGTCCAAGTCGCGGCGGCAAAGCGGCAGGCAGCAGCCAGCGCTAACTTTCAGTCGTATCATGGGTAAGGCTGAAGTTCGTCTCTTGATACGCAAGAAGAATAGGTAGATATAGATAGATTGGAGCAAAAGTCATTGTGGCAAAGTCCTTGATATGTAGCATTTTAAGCAGAGCGGCAATCTGCCTGCGCGCCTGCACTCTACTCGGAGGACTTCTCCGTGCTGGGAACGGTGCTCTCGTCAGAGCTGAGCTTCGCGTCCTTCTTGTCCTCCTCGCCGACCGCAGCGTCAACCTGTGCGGAAGTGTTCGGATCCAGGCCAGACTGCTCCCGAACTATCAGCCGTTGTCTATCGCGGGAGCAAGGATACGTACGGTCGCGCGCTCGCGGGCACCGCCAATGTCACGGGGAGTCTTGTGCGAGGTCTCGAGCGCAGAGGTGTCGTCCTTGTGCTCGGTATCGGCGTGCTGCGCGACGCTCGCATCGAAGCCGGTGCCCTGCGCGGCCTCGTTCGTCTCAGACTGAGCACGCTTTGAGGTCTCCTCCTCGGCGTATTCAGCGACCTTGGCAGAGTCGTCGTTCGCGGAAGGCGTCGCGCTGGCCTCATCGTTGGCAGCACCCTGTGCGCCGTCAGCTATGCAGCTCCTGACCGCGCCGAAGGTCCGGAGCGTACCTCTGGCTCGGGGATAGGAGCACGCGCAGGGTCGGGAACGATGTGCTTCGGCAGAGCAGCCTCCTTGGCTTCGTGTGCCTTCTTCTGGCCTGGTGGCGAGACGAGGTACGCAAACTAGAACAGCTCGCGTGAGTACACATAGGGAGCCTGCACGGAAATAAGACGCACGGCGGGACCGAAGACAAGGGCAGAGCCAATCTACGCGAAAGACGTATATCTCAGTACCACGCATCACTGCACGTAACGCTCTGTGCGACATACTATCCATGGCTTGTCGCTCGAGACGTGCGCCCCGTGAGGAGCGGTGCTCATGGCGCGGCGGCCGACGTTGCGGCCCGCGACACGAGCAGCTGGCCGAGCGACCTTGAAGAGGAGTGCACGCGGGATCTGGAAGGACATGGCTTGCAACGTAGTAGGAGTGTGGGGTAGAAGTGGGAGGAGTCGGTGGACCTGGCACTTCGTTCGTCTCTCGCTGAGCGGCGATTTCGGCGTCCTTTTCGCGGAACGAACCGGTCCAAATGACGTATCCTTTTGCATTCAATTGACATAATAAATATAATGCTATTCTAAGAATGTGATGGTAAGCCCGCCTAGCTCAATCGGATAGAGCGTGAGACTTTTAAGTCCAATGCGGGCGTTATCTCAAGGCTGCGGGTTCGACCCCCGCGGTGGGCTAGTGTTGTTCATTTTTTGCTTTGGTGACCGAAGCGGACTCGCTCACTGGCTCAGAACTAACGAGAATGTTTTTGATCAGTGTTACTTGTGCTCTCGACAATTGAAGGGGTTGCAGAAGTTCCTCACAATGGTGCAACAAACATGTCCTCAGGGCAACGGGTCCGCAGGGGGATATTTCTGGTGGGGTCTGGCTTGACTTACAACTGACATTGCACCAGGCTCGGCATTATAGAGAAGTATACTGGCTCGTTCCGCCTGTCACTTTAGTTACATACCTGGGCAAGTGTTTTGAATATTGAGACTACTGGGAAAAGCCCCTTGACACAGAAACGATACAAATATTTGGTTCGAAAATTGCGCTTTGCGATAATATACATGGTAATTTGAATTAGAGAACGAGGACACTAAGTCATGCCTTTACTGTAACTCCTAGACATCGACAGAGATGATCGGATCTGATGGTACTCCATCAGTACCTATTCATCCTATGGTCGCGCTGCTGAACACTCACCACCAGAGTCTGTACCGTCAGATCCTTGGTCGGCACCGGAGTCAGTCCCCGAGCCAGTATCGGCGCCAGTACCATCGCCGTCGCCAACTCCTACGTCAACAATTGGATCTGTATCGGTGCCGGTGTCGGTGGACCCGTCGCCAGTATCTGTACCAGTATCCGCACCAGTATCCGCACCGGTGTCTGCACCTGTATCTGCACCAGTGTCGGAACCGGTATCCGTGCCCGTGTCAGCACCGTCACCTGAAGATAATTGATTAATAGTCTAGATCCTCAACGGCCATTGACGTACCCGTGTCGGTACCAGCACCAGTGTCTGCACCAGTGTCAGTGCCTGCGCCAGTATCGGTACCGACACCAGCATCACCTGCACCAGTGTCAGTCCGCACCGGTATCTGTGCCCGCACCAGTATCGGTGTCGGTGCCAGTGTCGGTGCGGTGTCGGTGCGGTGTCGGTGCGGTGTCGTGCCGTGTCGGTACCTCCTCCAGTGTCGGTCCCAGCACCAGTATCGTGCCAGTACCAGTATCTGTTCCATCCCCAGCACCTGTAAAAAGTGTAAACTTCGAACTAATACCGTAGTGAATGGAACTGACCTGTATCGGTACCAGTGTCTGTTCCAGCGCCCGTGTCGATACCTGCACCAGTGTCTACTCCAGCACCTGCACATTATATTAGACATGAAGTTACAAGCAATATATGAAGTAATGACAGACCTGTATCAGCACCGGTGCCTGTATCTGTGCCGTCGCCGGTGGAACCATCCCCAGTGTCCGTGCCGTCACCCGTGTCGGTACCGTCGCCAGTGTCGGTGCCATCGCCGGTGTCCGTACCGTCACCAGCGTCAGTCCCCGTACCCGCATCCGAACCATCACCAGTTTCAGTCCGGTGCCTGTGTCCGTCCCATCTCCACTGTCCGTGCCAGTCCCAGTATCAGAGCCGTCGCCTACGTAAATGTCAGCCATCTCAATAGCTCCCTCGGACAATTCATCGCTACGCACCAGTGTCGGTGCCAGTGCCTGTGCCAGAGTCTCCTGTGTCGCCTTCACCATGTGAATATTCAGGTGTGAGAGCGATTTACGACGAAATCCCACCTGCTCCAGTGTCCGTACCGGTGCCTTGATCAGTTCCAGTGCCGGTGTCTGCGTGAAGAAACTAAGCCAAAATCCTTGATGAACATGGACTAGAAGAGATGCTCACCTCCCGTGTCACCCGCATCAGTGCCAGTACCAGTGCCGTCGCCGCTTCCAGTGTCTGTCCCTAACAAGTTCATTCAAGTGAGCATCGACATTCTGACGAAGGGCGAGAACACATACCTGTATCGCTTCCAGTGCTTTCACCACTATCTGTGCCGTTACCCGTCCCAGTCCCATCGCCGGTGCCAGTGTCAGTGCCATCTGCTGTCCCGTCGCCAGTATCGGTACCATCGCCCGTACCGGTGCCAGTACCGTCGCCGGTCCCATCGCCCGTGCCATCGCCCGTATCTGTCCCATCACCAGTTCCAGTACCAGTCCCGATGCCATCGCCAGTCCCGGTGCCATCGCCAGTCCCTGTCCATCGCCAGTCCCGTCCATCGCCGTACCCGTTCCGTCGCCTGCACCCGTTCCGTCGCCTGCACCGTTCCGTCGCCTGTACCCGTTCGTCACCGGTGCCGGTCCCATCACCGGTTCCCGTACCGTCTCCCGTACCAGTGCCATCGCCAGTTCCAGTGCCAGTACCGTACCATCACCAGTTCCAGTTCCGTACATCGCCAGTTCGGTACCATCACCAGTTCCAGTTCCAGTACGTACCAGTTCCAGTACGCACCAGTTCCAGTACCGTCACCAGTTCCAGTACCGTCACCAGTTCCAGTACCGTCACCAGTTCCAGTACCGTCACCAGTTCCAGTACCGTCACCAGTGCCTGTACCGTCACCAGCTGCAGTGCCTGTACCGGTGCCGTCTCCAGTGCCGGTGCCGTCTCCCGTGCCCGTACCGTCACCCGTGCCGTACCATCACCGGTGCCAGTGCCAGTGCCAGTCCCGGTTCCAGTGCCAGTCCCGGCCAGTCCCCCCGCCAGTCCCGCCAGTGCCAGTCCCGGTTCCAGTGCCAGTTCCGGTCCAGTCAGTCCTTCCAGTGCAGTCCGGTCAGTGCCAGTCCGTTCCAGTGCCAGTTCCGGTACCTCCAGTACCGGTGCCAGTGCCAGTGCCGTACCCGTGCCCGTGCCCGTGCCTCCGTTGCCCGTGCCGGTCCCCGTGCCAGCACCAACACCTCCAATGGTGCCGCCACTCACGGTGAACCCGAGCGCGCGGAGGCGGTTGGCGAGTGCACGAAGGCGATTGGCGAGGGAGCGCGTGGCGGCAGTGTTGGCAGGCCCGAAAAGTCTGGGAGACTGATCGTGCCAAAGCCCGCGGCGGCGCCGCGGTTGCCGGCGGAGATGGCTGCGACACGGCGGTTGTCGAATCCAGCGAACGGGCGGTAGCCTGCGAGTAGAGTCAGTACGGCGTGGCTGCGGCAGCGAAGGTCGCCCAGACACACCTTGTGGCGCGGGAAGAGCGCTGGTTAGAGTGAGGGCGCACGCAAGCGTGACCGCGAGAGTCTGGAAGGGCACGCTCAGCTTCATCGTGGAGATGAGTGATGCTGCGCGGCGAGCGGGTGTTCGTGTAGTTGCGATGTGGACATTTCGCGGGCATTTCTTCGTCTTTTATCGGCGCCCCGAGTTCTGCACCCAGTCGATCGGTGGAGACACAGCGAGCCTAATGAAGGACATCCGCTCGCGATGTCGGTGAGTGCCTGGGCGTGCACCACATCCGTAAGGGTGAGTTCACAGGCACACGGTGCGATGGATATTTTGCGACGGAGCCAAGCGTACCGTCGACCGCAAGCGGTAGCGGTACAATATTCACGGTTTATCGCAGCGCCGGGTGCATTCAACGTTGCTTGTGTTCTTGAGAAGGTCGCTGAAGGCCGCCACTTGGCTCGTCAGCGTGGCCCGCAGCCCAGATTGAGATGCACGACTATTTAGCGGTTCGTGTGTCTCGCACAGCTGTCTAAGGAGGACTAGTTATGCGCAGAGCTATGAGGACAGCATGACGCAGAACGAAATTGGAAGGTACTCACCTCAAGTGTCTCTACGATCGACCCAGTAGCGGATACCTCGCCGGAGTAAGTCTGGGAGGGGGTGGACGTCGTGAGTGGCTCGTCATTGGATATCGGGTCCAGAAAGACTCGGATACTGCATCTCCACACCAAGAAAACAACGTAAGGCCACACGGGAGTAAGTGGCGTCGACACAAGAGGCGGTCGGCTTTGCGATCGAATTAGCGCGGAGCACTTGTGCGGATGCGGGAACACCGTAGCGGACGTCGTGGTAAGTAGAGCGATAGCAGCCGAGCTGGAACGGATACCGCGAATTAGGCTGCAATCGGGGGTGTATGCTGAGATGATGACGCTCGGTTAGCAGCCTGAAGACCTGCTCCCCGTCCGCATATGCGGGGCGCCAGCGCAGGTGTACCCATTCGTTTAACTTCTCCGCGCGACCTGTTCACATATTATTCCATATGCTAGGGCTGGCCTCACTGACGCGTGAAAGAGGAACGTTAAAGACTGGCCATTTCGGCGCTCAGCGGACACACGGGCGCAGCCGAGCTGAGCTGTGCACGGAGCCCTTTCTGGCTGAGGCTGATCCTCGTGGACTGAGGTAATGATCTGCATGTCGCGCATATCCAGTCCTCGAGATCTATCACGTACTGTGCAAGCAGAGCATTCGTCAGCGACTACGGACAAGTGAGCGGGTTAGGGCGTACTTGGGTTGGGCATGGTGCCTCATGCCCGGCCTCTGCGCAGACGCTGCGAGCTGGGCTATGTCGAGCATGGAGCTGCGCGTGCCGAGGCCAAGTGTATGCTCAACATTTCAAAACACGGCCGCCCGTCGTTGTCATGAGAGCGTCGCGGTCGAGGAGGCCATGGAAAGGTGCAGGTTGGCCAGCGAAAGCAGAGGTCATCACGTCGACAGAATTTATGCGGTCAATATCGTGGATATATTCGCGACGGCGACGAGGACGGCTGCGGGATTGGGGACGAGAGCGTTCGGACTGCGCGCCGCATGCGCCGCCTCCGGTGTCCAATCGGGGTGGCAATCGCCGAGCCATCGTGATACGGGCTATAATATGTGCAACGTCCCTTTCGCCCAAACTCGTCACTCAAACTCACCGCCAGCACCTCGTCTCCTTGTCCCTCGTCCTCGCACGACATCCACTCACCATGGTGCGCACCGCCCCTAGCCTCCGCTGACGCACTCGTCGCACTCACGCGGCCCCTCCCCGCCCGCAGTCCAGCGGCGTCAACGTCTCCGATGACTGCATCAACAGCTACCAGGACCTCATGAAGAGGAAGCACAAATACGTCGTCTACGGCCTCAACCCCCAGTTCACCGAGATCGTTGTCCTCAAGACCTCCCAGGACCCAGACTACGAGGCCTTCCTCAAGGAGTTCCCCAACGACCAGTGCAGATGGGCGGTCTACGACCTCGAATATGATGTCGAGGACGGTGGCAAGAGGAACAAGGTCATGTTCGTCTACTGGTGCGTAATCGTCCTCTTTCCCCTCGCGCAATACCTGGCTCATCGGCCGACGCCACGCAGGTCGCCTGGCCAGTCCTCTATCAAGCAGCGCATGGTCTACTCCGCGTCGAACAACGCTCTGAAGGGCCGTCTTGGTATCGCCCTCGAGATCCAGGGCAACGATGAGGGCGATTTGGAATTCGCGAACGGTACGCTTCCGCTTTCGTGCTCTCCCGGCCGTCGTCTGACACGCGACTTCACAGTGCTCGAGAAGGCGAAGCGCAACTCCCGGTAAAGGGATCCCCTAATTGGTTATTACCCTCTCCGCTACCTTACTCTTATCACTCCATACTCTCTACGAACGCTTTCCTGGCTGGTATTATCGATATCAACATTGTAGAGATGCGGTACGATGGCCGATTGTAAACATCAATAATCCAAATGAATTACACGTGGAAACCTGGACGATGGCCCTTCGTGGCAGTGTGCGATACGTGCAGTCGAGTCGTGCAACCAGAACGTGCCAAATCATTAGTGCGAGTATCCAAACGACAGTGATGTACACGAAGTCCCGAAAAGATTAACCATGAAATATACTCTATCCAGTGCAATGACCTGCTCAGGCCTCGAGAATACCGACCTCCTTCCACCTCTCCCAAAGCGCGCCAACCGCGACCAGCTGCCCTGGCTGGCCCTTGATATCCTTGACGTCCAGGAGCTCGTACTCCTTTCCGAAGGCGAGGAAGTGTGCGAACAGCGAGTTGAAGTGCGGCTCCGAGCGGAGATGCAGGATCTGCGGGTAGTGCGCGTGGTATAGGTGCGCGAACACACGGAGCAGTTGCCGGTAGACGTGCTTCACGGTCGAAGGGAACGTCGGCGCAAAGTCTTTGCCTGTGTAGAGCTCGGTCGGCTGTCACGAGAGCAGGGCGCTGGAGGACATACCTGACTTTGTGGGGAACGTGTTCTCATCGTCTAGGAGATTCTGGACCCAGGTCATCACGTAGTCAATGTACGTCGGTGCCGGGAGCTGCACGCTCTTGCGATCTTGGTTTATCCAAGTGTAGTTCAATCTACGCGACACGGCGGGTGAGCGAAAACTGAGCAACCGACGAAAAGGATGCATCACGTACGCTGGCCAGCAGACATTGTCGGACACGAGTTCTGGGTGCAGCACTCCGCGAGCACACCATAGAACAGGTTCAGATTTTGGTAGAAGTCGAAGACTGAGATGGTGAGGGTGAGCGTCAGGACAGCAGCTCGTCAGGCAGAAGACACGTCACGCACTATTCACGGCGACCCACTCCATGATGTCCGTGTACTTGGGCTGCATCACGATCGTCTTGAAGTTGCCCTTCACGAGCGCGGCGTCGACGAATGGGCTGCACAGGAAGAGCGGCTTCTGCGGGGTGCCGCTCTGCGTGTCGCCCTCCGGCGGGGCCTGGGCATCGGCAGGGAACGTCGCAGACGTCGGCGTCGTAGCACGCTTTGGAGGGCGCGGGGCCCGTTGCATGGACCGTCTGTGAGGATAGGGTGTGCTGTCAGCAAGATGCTAGGTGTGACGGACGGGTTGCAGCGCACCCGATAGAGTTGAAGAAGGACATGGCGTTACGGTCTGTGTCGTGTACAAAGGGCCAAGTAGGGCAGTAAAGAAGCCTTCGACGGGTCTGAGGCCTGTCCTGGAGAAGAAAAGGAGTGGAAGAAGCAGGGACAGCGGTCTCAAGCGAGGCCCTTTGAGACGGTTGCGAAGCTAAAGTAGTTTCCTTTTCCGGGGGCATACATCCTCCCACGTGGGACGATCAAAAGGCTAGCATGAAGTCTATTCACAACCATCTTACACATGCCAATGGTATCGAAAAATATTTGGACAAGACAGTCGTACGTGTACTCCAGACAGTGATACGTCGTCCAGTACGAAACAGGTGAGTCAATAATGACGACGTATTCCACGGTAACTCTGACATGGGAGATAATAAGGGTCGGATCGCAGGGGCATTTCGCAGCACGACATTGGTTCCGGGCTCGTTGTGTGGCGTAAGAGCGTGTGCCATAACAACGCACTTGTGTGCATGCACAGTGCCCACACAGCGAAGTGGCCTCGGGACGGACGGCGGACCGTTGAAGACCATTGACCGTGGTGTGATGACGGAACGGAAGCTGTAACGCTGCGTCGGCAGAAGGCACCAGGCTCGTGCGCGAACTCTGCCCGAGACCGCACACAACGCAAGCATCTCCATGCGTGTCAGCCGTGCGCGAGGTACATCGGGGCCAAGAGGAGCAGGAGAGCTGCTGGATATCATATCAATACCCAGTCTGGACCGAGGCCCAGGGCCTTCCGCCTCGTCAATGCGCTGAGCGTTCGGTCTAGCGGCGCCCTTTCCCAACGGGAAGGTGGTTGTACCTTGTCCTCGTTTATCGTGAGCATGCGCAAACGAGGAAACGGGTCCTCGTCGTCTGGCGTGTTCAGGTGGTGCTCGCAGAGATCTGCGAGTAGGGAAAGGGTGGCATGGCACGCGATGTGCAGCTCCTCCAATCCAGGAGCCATCCGCAAGTCCGCCGCGGCGACAGAAAGCATCGAATATGGTGCAAGGTCTTCCACGGTCAAGGAGGACACGGAGGCAACGAGCGATGTTGTCCAGATGTAACCAATCAAGTTAGCCACATAGAGCTCGTTGTCATAGCTCAAGTCGATCGAGAGGCGGAGTTGATTCTGCACAGTGTTCGTCTCCTGAGATACATCCACCTGCGCCCTGTCACCAAAGTTGAAGTCAAGCCAATGCCTCCCATCCTCGATTAGTTCCACGCCGACATAAAATGCACTGAACGAAGAGCGGGATGTTGACATCTTGTCCGCCAGCGCATCGATGATGCGTTTCAAGGTGACAAGAGGGACGTTATAGGGGAAAGGTGTCACCTCCAGCCAAATGCAGCAGGCGGGGTGGACGGAGATTTGGTTGAGAAGAGCCGTTGCGGCAGATACTGCGAAGATAAATTGAGCGACGCGGAAGGTGCGTAGACAAGGCAGAAGGACCAGCATGCCCGAAGGATCACTCGATGAGACGTCCGACTGGGGGGCGATGGTGCCATTCATGAGGTGCAGCCCTTGCAGTAAAGGAAGGCCCTTGAGTGCGTAGAGCCAATCCGTGTCGGAGGGCAGCCCGCCCCGAGCGAGATCTGTCACTAGTAGATGCGTCAGCGTGGGCCGGAGCCACCCGCGGAGAGCCTTCCACAGGCAGGACTGCGCTTCAAGCCTCTTGAGCCGCGGAAGAGCTGCGAGAGACAGTGCCCCGAAGTCTGCAGTGTAGTCCATGGTTACATATAGATCCTCCAAGAGCGGCATCTCCAGAGGAGACCTGCACTCCTGGACGACCTTGCGGGTGATAGCAACTTCTGCGCGGACCCATCGGCTACATTCGCGCCAGAGCTTGGCAGCCCACTTCGCCTGCGTCGCTATCGTGGCGTTCTCGCCCTCGATCTCGATGGGACATCTGCGCGAGCGTTGCAAGAACGCTCGTACGCGATCGGGATGGTGATCGGATAGGATGATGCGAGTCCACAGGACGGGGCGGTCGTTCAAGATGTGACGCCAAGCTCTGCAGACATGGCCAAGTATTATCCAGCCGTGAGGCCGGTCGTCAATAGGAGCCGTGAGCATCCATCTGAATCGTGCAAGTGCACAAATTGTTGAAATATTACCGCCAAGATGTCCTCAGGAAGCCTTGTGATGGGTGGCATTGAATGCAATTCCCTCTTTAGTCGCTGATTGAGGAGCTGACTCGACAAACACATTCTTAGAGGTAGGGGAAGTTGTCTTGGGGCGTAGTAGCAGAGGGTGCCAGTACTTACATCAATGACGACTCGGAGCACGCTGTCCAACAGCTTATGGCTGCGTACAAGCCACTTCCGGAGTAATCGATAAGTGCTTTCAGCGATAGACAGCCAAAAGGAGGCCTGAGGAGCGAGGCTGTTAGCAAGTTGCTGCGGGGGAGTGAGCAGAGTGAGCGACCGCCCCGCAGCTTCCGCGCCATAGTAGGACCCCTGATACTGTGGACTTCACACCGCCGTCGCACCGCTCGCCAGGCGTCGATCCGTACACTAAGTTCTGCGGGAGACGACGCTGGATCTCCGTACTTACAATCGCACACTCCCTACTCATAATATACACTGCAACGGTTCCTCCCGATATGCTTCAGACAATTGGTAGGTAGAACATAAATACATTGTCGAGCTGGCCGTCAGTCTCATATACGTCGTTCGGACTGGTGCAGAGGAAGGTACAACTACAATACTAGCAGTCACTAACCCAAGTGATAAGATTTATTTCAATACGCAGTGTGGACCTAGGCCCAGACTTTCCCTTCTCGCCAAAGCGTCGAGCACCCGGTCAAGCGGCGTCCTGTCCCAGTCGCGAGGTGGTCGCACCTTCTCTTTGTCTATCGTGAGCAAGCGCAAGTGAGGGAACGGGTCTTCCTCTTCTGGTGTGCGCAGGTGAGCCTCGAGAATGTCGGCGAACAGTGCGAGGGTGGCGTGGCACGCGATGTGCAGCACCTCCACACCAGAGGCTCTCCTCAAGTCCGCAGGAGCGATGGTATGTGTGGCGTTCGAGCCGAGCTCCTCCACGGTCAAGGAGGTCATAGAAGATATGAGTGTGCTTGACCAGATGTGGTTGATGAGGTCGGACACGTAAGACTCTTCCTCACCACTCAACTCGATCGTGACGTGGAGTTGATACTCTACAGCGCTCGTATTAAGAGAGGCGTTCGTCTGCGCTCTGCGACCTAGATTGACATCGAGCCATTGCCCCTGAGGCATCTGCAGCTCCATGCCAGTGTAGAATGCGTCGAATGGAATACGAAAGGTCGACATCTTGGACGCCAATGCATCGATAATGGACTTCATCGTGTCGAGAGGGACGCTCCAGTAAAAGGGCATCACCTCAAGTCGAATGCAGCAGGAAGGATGCACGGAGATGAGAGTAAGCAGATGTGTAGCGGCGCATACTGAAGAGGCGTATTGGGCAACGTGGAATGTTTCTAGGCATGGTAGATGGACCAGAACCCCGGGATCGTCGATCAGTGATACAACCGCCTGGGGCGCGATTGAGCCACGCATTAGGTGCAGCTCTCGCAGTGAAGGAAGGTCTCGCAATACGTCGAGCCAGTCAGAAGTTGAGGGCAGATTACCCCGAGCAAGCCAGACACTCGGATGCATGTCAGGGTAGGCCGAAACCACCCGCGGAGCGCCTTCCACGGGCATGACTTGCACTCGAGGTTCTTAAGCCGAGGAATAGCTGCATGAGTCAGCGGGGGGAAATCCACTACGTCGTCCATCGTTACATATAGGTCTTCCAAAAGCGGCATCTGTAGAGGGGTCTTGAACTCTTTGACGACGTTTCGGTTGATGGTAACCTCTGCGCGGACCCATCGACTGCATTCGCGCCAGAGAGTGATGGACCAAAGCGCTTGCGTCTCTTTCCTAGCGTGCTTTCCCTCGACTTCGATGGGGCATTTGCGTGAGCGTTCCAAAAACAGCTTCACTCTCTCCGGATAGACTTCGGATAGGATGATGCGGGACCAGAAAACAGGATAGTCAAGCAGGAGATGACGCCATGCTCTGCAAACATGGCCAAGTTCAAGCCAGCCGTGGGGACGATAGTCCTTGAGGAGAATTGTCACCCCTCTAGGATCATGCATCCGTATGAGCTGTAGGAAGATCTCTGCCAGGATCTCATCCGGAAGCTTGGTGATGGGATGCGGCTCTGCATAGTTGCGCAGTGATACAAGGGACGCCATACGTTGGTACTGAAGAAAGAGTTCGCAGAGTGTATTAGCAGAGGAGGCCGATACTCACATTGGTGGCAGGCACCGCAGCGGAGAAGAGGGAGACCCCTGTAGGCGCTGTGGGAGTGCGTCTTGTTTGTGGTTGTTAGGATCGCAAGGCATTGCCAAACAAGGCCAAAGGATGCGGCCATGTGGGCGCGTGTGCCACTTTCCGAACGAAATTACACCACGACCACGACAGCCCAGGGCCGCATCCTGGCTGCTCGCTGCCCACCATGACAAGAACACGAAAGCAGAGCAAGGCTGCGGCCGCCGCTGCTGCTGCTGACACGGGCACCCGCGAGCCCTCTCCTGCCCCTCCACACTCGCAACAGTCCCAACCCGAGTTGCACATTGTCATCCCAGACGATATTCCTCTCGACGTGCTGTCCACCCTCCTCCCCGATGCTCAGCTTGAAGCACCCTCTGCGGATACCATCATCTCACTCTACAGGCTTGTCGTCGCGCAGGCCTCCGACTCTGACCTGCTTCATCGAGAACTCGAGGAAACAAAAGCGGAGCTGCAGCGGAAAGACATTGAGCTCGACCAGGCGCTACAAGACCGCGAATCGGCTGTGCGCGAGCAGGAGAGCGTGTCTGAGAGTCTTCACAGCGAACTGAGGCATGTGAAACAAGAGAAAGACGAGATTTGTACGTCTTTCGCGTCGCGCGTCCTTGGTTCGCTCACATACGTGTTGTTCTCTTAGTCGCGTCCAAGGCCGCGTTGGAGGCCCAATTGGCCTCGCTATCAACTTCGCAAACTTCTGCGTCCACAGAAGTCGAATCCTTGAAGCATCGGATCGAAGATGTGGAACGCGAGAAGCGCGATCTCGTTGGTGTCGTGAGCCGGCTCAAGGAGGATGCTGCGCAGCGCGAGGGTGCGTCTCGCTCACTCCATCAGATTACTGGGCTAACTGTCAAGCACAGAGGAAATCCAAACGCTTCGCAGTAACCTCAAGCAGGCACGGCAGGATTACCAGGCATTGGAAAGCCAAGTACGGGAACTAAGGTCAACGGACACAGCAACTAAGGTGCGTGGCCTACGTCTGCCCATCGCTGAAAATGCTCAGCAAAGGATTTGCACTGCAGTTCAAACTCGACTCGCTCTCGCAACAGCTGCAGCTCGCGAAAGACGAAGCCGAACGTGCGTCCGCGGACTTGGCTGCGAAATCCGAAGAGTTTGCCAAGTACCGTCGCACAAAGCATGCCGAGTTCACTCAGTTACAGGCGGCCCATGATTCCCTTGTGCAGACACATGCTGCAACCGAGAGCTCATTGAAGGCTCTTCAGTCGTCGTACACGGCGCAGTCACACGAGCTCACCCAAGCCCTTGCACGCATTCAAGACCTGAAAGGACAGCTCGCTGAACAGGAGTCGACGTTCTCTAGTGAGGCCGCTGGCCTCAAGCGTCTCGTCGAGATGATGGAGGAACGGGAGGCCCAGGCAAAGGCCATCGTCCAGAACATCGAGAAGGAGTGGGCCGATGTCGGTGACCGTGCCGAGCGTCGCGAGGTTGTCCTCAGAGAAGAAATTGAGGCGCAGAGGCAGCGTGCTGAAGAGGCCGAAAACCGGGTGGCCGAGCTACAGAAGGTGTTGGACAGGCTGGACCGTGGCGAGTTCCCGATCCCTGGCACGCCCGGCAATGCTGTGCCTTCCACCCCCGCCCGTGGTGCCCCTGCGACTCCAGGCAGCCGTGCTTCTGTTGAGTTCCTCGGCATGGAGGGCATGATGGGCCTGAGCCCCACAGTCGCAATGGCCAGTCGGGCGCAGAAAGGCGGTAAGACCTTCACTGAGGTCTATGCCGACTACGTGAAGCTTCAGGACGAGTATGCGAGGAAGTGTGCCGAGTATGACCACATGGATCGCACCCTTGCCGCCGTCCTGGCGCAGATCGAAGAGAGGGTGCGTAAACCCTCTCACTATGCGCCACGAGAATATTCTAAATTTGCCTGTAGGCTCCCATCCTGGCTCAGCAGCGCCAGGAGTACGAACGCCTTCAAGCAGAGGCTTCGCTCCTAGCATCTCAACTATCCCAGGCCATCTCTGAACGCGATGCGAATGCCGCCGCCGCCGAAGAAAATGGACAGAAGCTTGCAAAGAGCACACGTGAAATTGAATTGCTCAACCACCAGCTCAACGATCTTGGTCGCCAGGTCCAGGCGCTGCTGAAGGAACTCGGCCGCCGTCAAGACCCCTCCATTCCGTCAGACGATGAACTCGACGCCGATACCACCATTCAGCCAGCGGAGAACATCGAGGCCGTCATCACAAACAACCTCGTCCTCTTCAAGTCCATCCCTGCACTCCAGGAACAGAACCAGAAGCTCCTCAAGATCGTCCGCGAGCTCGGGTCCAAGATGGAGATGGAGGAGAAGGACTACCGCGAACAGCTCGAAGCTGAGCAGCAGCTCGCGCTCCAAGAAGCGTACAACGCCGTGAAGGAGCTCCAGGACCAGCTCGAGAACCAGAAGAAGAGCAGCGAGGCGACCATTCAGGCGTACGTCAAGGAACGCGATGCGCTGAAGAGCATGCTTGCGCGCGAACGCGGCGGCGCGGGTCGCTCGAATGGAGTTGCCAGCCATGATGTTGAGATGGCGGACTCTTCGGAGGTCGCGAAGGAACTCGCGGAGGTCCAGGCGCAGTTTGAGGCGTACAAGACCGAGATGGGTGTTGATTCCGGAAGACTGAGGGAAGAGCTGATCGCGGCGCGTGGCGAGGCCGCGAAGGTGTCCACGCAGCTCGCGAAGGCGAATGCGAAGGTTGACTATCTCAATGGTTAGTCCACCAGTCTAACCTGTCTGGAGCCGCGGACTGACGCCCTTCGCAGATCGTCAGCGCATGCTCCAAGAGCAGAACGCCATGCAGTCGAAGGAGATCGAGAACCTCGCGCGGCGCAACCAGGAGCTGTACGACCAGTACGCGCGCATCGATATCGAGTGCAACCGCGTGTCGGAGGACCTGCTCTCCGCGACGACCATGATCGAGCAGCTGCGGAACGAGACCGCGAACCTGCGCGCGGAGAAGAAGATCTGGGAGAGCGTGCAGGTGCGCCTCGTTGAGGAAAACAAGAGCCTTGCGATGGAGCGCTCGCATCTCTCGGACCTTATGGCGAACGTGCAGCGCATGCATCACGATCTCGAGCGCTCCGGCGAGAACGATCGCCGCCGCCTTGAGAGCCAGATCCAGATGCTCGAGAACCAGACGTGCGTGGTCTAGCGAGTTTTAGTGGTGACTTTGGGCTGACGGTTATGCAGGCAAGATCTCCGCTCCCAGCTGTCTCAGGAGCGGGATGCTGCGCGCCACACTACCCTTCAGAAGGATCTCGAGCTTAAGGAGCTGCGGGGTAAGATCGAGAAGCTGGTACGTATGAATCCTTTACAATTATCATAGCTGCTCATTTTGGCTATAGAACGAAGACTACGCCAAGACTCGCGAGACCCTGGTTGCCGCTGAGACGAGCAAGAAGCACTTGGAGGATCAAGTGGAACAGCTGAGCCGACAGCTGCGTGGAAATGAGGAGAAGCTTGCCGTCTATGAGCGACGCGCTCCCGGTGCACCCGCCTTCACCCAGGCTGACGAAAGCCTGAGCCGTGAGCAGCAACTCGAGGCCGAAGTCGCCGATCTTCGGTCCGCGTTGAAGGTTGCCGAGGTGGATCTGGCGACAGCGCGTAACCACGTTCAGCAATTCCAGGAGATCAGTCAAGCGAACGAGACCGCCCTTGCCACGCTCACTGCTACCTATGACGAGTACAAGGCGTCGACCGAGTCGCAGCTCGCTCAGCGTGAGGTGCGTTATGCGTGTATGTTTGTAAACGTGACTCTAATCTCGTGTAGGCCGAGTTCAACGCTCTGCAGACGAAGCTCGCCTCTGTTCAGCAAGAGCTTGCTCAAGTTCAACAGAAGAACACTGAGTTGCAACAGACATTCGAGGCCGAACGGGCGGCTTGGCAGCAAGACAGGAAGACTCTCGAAGGTGCCATCTTCGAGCTCAGCACCTCGGAGCGAAGCTCGGACACCGAACGCGCCGCCCGAGATGACGAGGTCCGTCAGCTCGAGGAGCGCGCACGCTCGGCAGAGGACCGCTACGGCCGGGAGATTCTTGCACACGCCGAGGCCATCAAGACCGTCGACACGCTCCGCCAGCAGCTGTCCCAGGCCCAGGCGAAGGCGCGCGACAACCTCGCCGCTGCTGAGACCGCACAGGCCAAGCTTGCCGCGTCAGAGTCCAGCTGGAAGCAGCAGAGGGAGGCACTTGACAAGGAGATCGCGGACCTGAACGCCAGGATCAAGGATCTGACCGCGCAGAACAACCTCCTCCACCAGCACCTCGAGTCCGTCAGCACGCAGGCGGCGCGTATCCGGGAGGCGGCAGATTCGTCTGCTGCGCCTGTCTCCGGAGAGGGCGAGGCGACCGATGATACGGATACCAAGCTCTCGGAGCTTCGCTCGGTGGTGGCGTACCTCCGCAAGGAGAAGGAGATCGTGGATCTGCAGCTGGAACTCAGCAAGCAGGAGAATGCCCGCCTTCGGACGCACGTTGAGCATCTCGAGAAGAGTCTCGAGGAGACTCGGAGGACGCTATCGGAGGTGATTCTATGCTCATTTACTCTCGAGTGGCGTTACATTCTCATACCCTTCTGACAGGAACGCGAGCGTGCTGTTGAGGCTGCTGCATCTGAGGCTCAGCACGCAGAGCTGCTCGAGCGCATCAATCAGCTCACTATCCTCCGCGAGAGCAACGCTACGCTCCGTGCTGAATGCGACACCCACGCCAAACGTGCCAAGGCCTCGAAACCAAGCTCCAGCAGCTCTCGAGCGAGTTGGATCCGACGAAGGAGCAGCTGCGGATGGCTAGGGCCGAGCTTGATGCACGGAACCAGCAGATCAAGCAGCTCGAGGAAGAGCTCAAGAGGTGGCAGGAGCGTAATGCTTCGCTACTCAGCAAGGTGAAGCCGATGGATTATCGGTCCATTGATTATGTGCTTATTGTGCTTATACGACACAGTACGACCGTATCGACCCCGCCGAGGTGCAGTCACTCAAGGAGCAGATCGAGACCATCAGTGCTGCGAAGGCTAGTCTGGAAGAAGCACAGAAGCAGCAGCAAGAGAGGGTAGGGTCAGCTTTGTGAGACGCTCGAGATTGTTGCTCATCAGCCTGTAGATTGCGCAACTTGAGGCGACCAACCGCAAGCACATCGAGACTGGCAAGAAGAACAACGAGATCATGAAGCGGAGAATCCACAATGTTGAGACGGAGAAGACTGAGCAGCTAAGCAAGTTGCAAGCGGAGCTTGACTCCGTCATTGCAGAACGCGATGCGCTGAAGACTTCCGAGCACTCCGCGCCGTCCGGTCCTTCTCCTCGTGAGCAGGAGCTCAGTGAACAACTGCAGGCACTGCAGAAGGAGAAGCAGAGCCTCGAAGCCCAGGTCACAGAACTACAGGCGGCAGCGGCAGCTGCTGCCAGTTCCGTACCGGACGCCGAGTTAGCTGCGAAGCTGGTACGATCTCTCGCTGTTCAGTGTTAGTAACGATGCTCATACGTGCCCATAGGCACACGTCGAGAAGGAACGAGACGAGCTGCTAGCAGAGAAATCCGCTTGGGAGGCTGCTTCTTCGAACCCTGCTGGAGCAGTTGGCGACGCAGACGCTGAGAAGGTGGAGCTTGTCAAAGCCCGCGACGAAGCTCTGTCTCAATCAAAGGTGAATGATACGTGAAGTTCGTGATACCATGTGCTGATTCGCACTTTAGGCCGCCTCCGAACGCGCTGCACAGCTTCAAGCCGAGATTGATGGCCTCAAGTCTAGCATCGTAAGCGTTTCGTATCGTTACATACAATCGCCTGCTGACATGTCATCAGGATAACCTCACTCAGGAGCTGCAGGAAGCACGTGCTGCCAGGGTGGCGGAGCAAAAGAGGGCTGCTGCTACGATTAAGCAGGCTGTGGAAAATGCCCTAAGCAAGCAGAAGGCCGAGCTGCAAGGCCAAGGCGACTCGGAAGCTGCGGCTCGTCATGCGGAAGAGCTCCGCGCTCTCGAAGAGCGACTGAAGAAGGAGCACGAAGAGGAGCTCAAGCGTGCTGTGGAGGAAGCTAAGGCTGCTGTTGCGGCCAATCCGGATCAGCAAGCTGCCATCGAAGCCGCAGTCAGTCTTCGCGTGCGTGAACTCAAGGAGAAGCACGAGCAGGAAGTTGCCGCTGCCATCGAGAGGGGTCGCATGGAGGCCGGTGCGAAGATGAAGCTGAAGGACGCCCAGCTCGTCAGGGCGCAGGCCAGGGTCAAGGAGCTCGAGGCGTTGCAGCTGCAAGCCAAGGCCGGACAAGCTCCTGCGCAAAGTCCTGCCGGGCTGCGCAGCCCACAGCATCATCCTCTAACACTGCTGCGCGGCGAAGGCTCCTGCCCCCGCTGCCGGTGCACAGAAGCCTGCGGCGCCGCGCCCCAGCGGTCTGCCCCAAAAGCCTGGTGCTGCTGCGGGTGCTGCTCGTGGACGCGGAGGAGCGCCTCGCGGTGGCACACGCGGCGGTGCGGCTGGTCTTTCCATACGAGGTGCGGCTCCCGGTGCTGCTACTGGCGCAACGCCTGGAGAAGCGAATCAGGCAGCGGCGAGCCCTGTGACGGTGTCTCCATCATTGGCGCCGCCAGCAAACGTGCTCGAGAAGATAGCGGCGAGGCGTCAGGAGATGACTCGCTCGCCAAGCGGCTGAAGCCAGAGGGAGCTAAGCCTGTGCAGCTTCGCAGGGACCGCGTTCCGCCACCACCACCATCTTCGTGATGAACGACATTTCTCGGTGTTGTTTTTGTGTACAGTACTCATCATCTTACTTGCTTTCGACTCTGTATGACCAGCGTGTATGTATTAGGAGCATGAGCCACGGACCAACCACTCTCAAAAGTAGCCTTGCCATGCATAATGTACCAGGTTGCGGCGGTTTATTGCATTTCAGCATTATTCACGGCAAACGGGCGTGGAAGGTCATGCATAGTTCTGTGGAGATATCATACTAAGTCTGTAAATTAAGGACATTTCGTGCGCAAACGTCATGAACATGCAACATCAAGTAGCGTAATAGCAAAGCATCAAGCGTGAAACTGGCGGGACGTCGTCAAGACTCATGAGATCGTAGGAAAGCCTGGACTGAAGCGGGACGATAGCAATAAGATAGCGATTGGAGGTTGAGGTTTATGAATGAAGCAGCAGTGAGATAGATGATGATAGATCGGTCGAGCAGCGTGAAATGACGTTGAGTCTGGTCCGAAATTGTTCGTTCGCGTGAAGAATCCGTATTGTTACCGCTTGACAGTGATAGCCTTGATCGCGCGGCGCACGATGCTCACCGAGTGCGAGTTCTCCTCCTTGGTCACGCTCGTGGCCTGAGTGGAAGGCAACATGCCGAACTCGTCTGGCGACATTGTGTGCCTGCGCAGGTCTTCGCTCGATACCGGAGGAGGCATCTGACGCTTGCCGCTCAGGAAGAAGTGTTGGCTGCGTTTGGTTGTGGCGATCTTCTCCTTGCTCTGCGACTGGGCCATTGGGTTGTCTGACTGGTAGCCGAGGCCGACACGCTTGACTCCCGTCGTCGACATGAGGAAGCTGGCAAGGGAGAGTCAGTGCGGCTCTTGCCTACCCACCCGAGTTCGCTTACCGGTCATACACGCCCTCGACGTGCTTCCTGCCGGGCGTGTCCAATGCCTGCACAAAGCGTGACTGTGGTCGGGTCGGATAGGGCTCCACATGGCAGGGCGATGCCGTCAGCTCGTCCTTGGTCGTGTCAGCTTGAGCCTGCATCGTCGCGAAGAGCTCAGAGCTCCGTCGGGCAACAGGATCCCGCAGATGCATGGACTTTTCAACCAGAACAGACAATCGCGGGGCCGGTGTAGGTTTGGATACTGCGTAATAAATGGTCAGAGAGAGGTTAGCCGATGAAGCAGCAGGAAATACTAACATTGTTCGAGCTCGAACTCCAACCGTGTCACTGGCGTGATAGGCCGACCGAGGTCATGCTGCGACCGCGACTTCTCCTTGTGCTTCTCCACGGCAATCTCAAGGCTCGGCTTCCTCCTGTTCGCTTCCGGCGACCTCGTTACAATCGTGGCGCGCCGCGTACGGGCGTGCGCCGGGGTCTTCGGGGCTTCCATCGTTTCCGGCGGGCTGGTGACCAGCTCGCTCAGCTGTTCGTCTGGGATCGTGGGGATGCTCAGGTCGATCACGCTCCTGCGCTCTTGCAGGGCCGCGTCCTTGGGGTGCGGGGTGGACGTCGAGGCGTCCCATGGCGAGCCGCTGCTGCTGTCCGCCTGGCTTATATCGTACTCGTTGGCGAAGATCTGATTGGCAGGGAGGATCCGCCGCGGGACGCGCGACGAGTGCTGGGATCTGCTCATGGACGACGCAGGGGACTTTGGGGTGGGCCGCGCGACGGGTGCGACGGGGAGCGGTGGTAGAGGGGTGCTAACTGAAGCTGCAAAGTTCTGCCGGGCATCCTCGACGACCTCTGCCGTACACTCGTCAGCCCACAGGTGCTTGGCGGTGGGAAAGGGCCGACTTACTTTCGACACTTCGAAGCCAGATCGTCATCCGGTCCAACTGATTGGCAGTAGCCACTGCTTCGTCCTGTGGCGCGCTTCCGATGCCTGGAAGCGGAGATGCGCCTGTCGTACACTTAGCTCGTGGCTAGCCGAATGCTGTGGATAACTCACGTTCGCTAGACTCTTCTCCTTCCCATGTGGAGAAGCTCACGCTGCGAGAGCGCGAATGTCCCGCCGGCTCGCCACTGATCGAAGCCGCAGGGCTGGCCAGCCCCAGAGCTTGTGTCGACGACTTGTAGAGACGCTTAGCCCCACCTGCCGGCGCGCCTCAGTTGCACGCACACAATTAGGCCGAGACATGGAAACTCACCAATAGACATCCTCAGGCTCTGCTTGAGAATGCTCATGCTAGACTCGTTCGGGGATCGCGGCTCCGAGCTGAAGAACTGGGACTCTGGTTCTGGGCACGTGTTGGTCAACGAGCCCGTCCACAGCAGGTTGTGGCGCGTCCTACCTTCGATCAACGGGCTCAAGGGCGTCTGTGGGGCGGTGTCCGGAGGCGTCGACGTCGAACCCCGCCTGGCGTGCATCCGCGCGAAGCCCGGCTGGTAGCCCGCCTGCAGCTCCCTTGCGCGACCGCGCTCGAACTCCGCCTCCCTGTGCACCGCCTCGACCTCGCGCGCGCGCTCCGCCTCCTTCTCCCGCTCCTTCTCGCGGTCGAGCGCAATCTCGAGCAAGCGCTGCCGCTCGATGTCGCGACGCAGGTCCATATCCTCGCGGAACTCCTTCTCGCGCCGCCGCTCGGCTTCTGCCTCTGCCTCCTCCTCCCTGCGCCGCTCCTCCATGCGTTCTATCTCCCGCAGTCGCTGCCGCTCGCGCTCCCACTCGCGCATGCGCTCCACGACGGAGCCCTGCGTGACCTCGCCAGAGGCGTGCGACGCCATGCTCGTGTCCGCACTCTCTTCGTTCGGGCGAGTAAGATCGCCGAGCACGCTGCGTTTCATGGCGGGAGATCCAGGTGGGGTAGGCTTCCGCGGGCCCATCGGCTTGCGCCGTAATGAACCAGAGCTTGTCTCCTGAGGAGCACAGACGAGCTCTTGCGGGGAACCTGGTTCTCCTTGTCCTTGTTCCTGGAAGTCGTAGATGCCGCCGGTCGGATCGTCTGCGGAGGAATGTACTTGATGGGGCTCGTTGGTGACAGCATGCCAGCCCTAGTAGCGAGGGGACTTGAATCTCGCTGTGCTGGCGGAGGTGAGACGGGCCTTCGGCGGCTGCATGTTCTCCTTGGACTGTGAGCACGACTGCGAACGGCCGTGGCGTGGAGAGGTCAAACGGCTGATACCGAGCATCGCAGAGGATCTAGACTTCGCGCGCACAAGCTGCGGCTTGGGCGAGCTGATCGGAGGACGGGTGTTCTCCTTGTCATGAGCACGGTCGGTAGACAAGGGAATGCGGGAACGACTCCTCTTGTCCTTGTCCTTCTCTTTCTCCTTGGGCTTCTCCCGACGTTCTGCGTGGAGGACTTCCTTGTTGGCCTTTGACCATGACGGCAGAGCACTCTCAGTCCCCTCTTTCTGGCGGGGCTGCCTGTACGGCACACCGTCGAAGATGCACCGTGGGTCCATTGCAGGTGTCTCCTGGGAGCGGCTACTGGACTTCCCTATATTGTCACGTCAGCATTTGCAGCACAGTCCGAGCACAGTATCAAGCCATGGCGTGACGTACTGCGCACATGCCCACGGCCTTCGGCACCGGGGTCAGCGGCCGTGGTCTCTGTCCAGTACGGATCAGCCATGGCAGCGGCGGCTGTACACCGCATATCAGCATTGGGACAGATCATCCGCCGGAGAAGCTTCTCCATGGCGGGAGACATCGACCACTGGCCGACCCATTTTCCACGCAGCTGCAATCAAATGTAAGTGAGAGGGAGCCACAAAAATATCACAGACGAGGACGAACAGTCAGAGTCCAATACTTATGGAGCTGCTCCTTGGTATTGAACACCTCTCCTTCGACCTTCTCAAACGGCGTCCGGCCGACGAGAATCTCGAAGAACGTCACGCCGAGTGACCATATGTCGGACTTGCGGCTATCATGCAGGTGCCCTGCAGCGCGCTCGGGAGAAAGGTACTAAAACAACGTTAGACTCTTGGTGAGTGATAGCCGTAGAGACTAACCTCGGGTGTACCATAGCTGAGATTGCTGTGAAAGGCGTCGGGAGAGTGGGGGTCGTACTGCTTCGCGAAGCCGAAGTCTACCAGCACGGGTACGTTAGACTGGGAGAGCAGAATGTTGGCAGGCCTACAAGAGTGCATATAGTCAGTCTAGAGAGATTGCGGGGAGAAGAGGAGGCGCACTTTATATCGTTGTGCGCAACCCCCCGACTGTGAAGGTACTCGACGCCGGAGAGGAGAGAACGGAACCATTCCTTCGCGTATTGTTCTGGGACTTCCACGGACACTAGCCGAGGGTGGTACGCCCTGAGAGGATCGTTAGCTAACCTTTCCGCACTCATACACCAGTTCGCTCACATCGTAATAAGTGCGTAAGAATCCGAGACCACAAATGAGTAGAAGTCGATAATGGATTGGTGTGGTGAGTGTCCAAGCGATGTCACAATCTTCCACTCGTTCCATCTGTAGGAGTCATTAGGCGAGGCTAGCAATAGCAGTCAGTGGATGCACGCACAGGGACTGCACTCGAGCTTTGGTGGTTGCGGTCTTTGACCTATGAACGAGCTTAGTGGCGACTTTGACGTTGCTCATGGGTTCTGAAGGGTGGCCGCTGTTGGCCGGTGCATATGGCATGCAAAGCCAGACGCTGCCCCAGTTTCCAAAACCGATCTAGTCAAAGCGTTCGGTCAATGTACGAGGCAGCCTGGGCGGGCAATCGTACCTCCTCCTAAAGTGCAGCCGGCTACTCAGGTCTTCGTCGTACATAACACGTATGCCGTCTGCGCCTGTTGATGGTGGTGGAGGCGGCGGCGGCAGGTTCTTGATGCGCTGAGCCATGGCGTTCGTGGAATTGAGAGTAGTCATGAATTATAGATATACAAGCAGAGACGTAGATGGAGAGACACAGCAAGCAGGGAACAGCAGGAACAGCAAGCAAGAGAAGAGCTAGAGGGACAAAGAACGTAAGGAGAATGGCATGAACGACGAGGGACGACAAGGGAACTCGGTTTGAGTTGAAGTCAGGAACGGGACCCTTGAACATTCTTGGTTCGACTTGCGCTTTGGTTCAGCCAAACAACGCGTATCATGGCGTCTACCACGCGTTAGACACACGTCACGGGCCCGCCGCCCGCAAACCCTAACCCCTACGCGCATGCTCACTGCCGCCAGCTCGGCATCGCGACGATCGCGTAGTACTCTTCCTTCGCCGTCGGATGCACCACGGACAAGTACAGCGCCAGACGCGACATGCGCATCGCGTCTAGCGAGCTCATCATCATCGGCAGGAAGTATCGCACCGACTCAGGTCGGGCTCAACTGGGGCATCTGCAAAGGCGCGAACCTATCACTGCGTGCAAAAACAATGAGCAAGTCGCCGACTGCATGGGCGCCTTGGATGGAAGCCGGAGAAGGACAGCGAGGAAATGACTCAAAGTCTCGGTTGCGTCAACGATTGCGACTAGAACTTGCTCAAGCATTTTCAGAACTGGTAACTTCTCCTCCATCGACATCCTACAGCACTGACGTTACAGATGTGAGCAAGGCTGATTTCTGCACAGTACATTGTACAAGTGAACTGATCTACACTAAATGCGAGAGCCATCCTCAAGGCTTCGACGTTGGTCGGATCGGTCCAGCAAAGGGTTCGACATCGATGTAGACACAGCTACGGTTGTTCTCATTCGCAGTCGACCCGTCGCCCTGCGCCATTTTGTGAGACACATTCAATAGTCGTTTTGATGAAGGACAGGGAGCTCACGATATATTTATGCGGGAAGCCTAACTCGAATGGCGCCGCGGCTTCGATCCTCCGGATTTGCTCGTCGGAGAGCGCGATGGTGATTGCCTGCACGTTCGCAAGGAGCTGCGCGGGCTTGTTCCCGCCCACGAGCGGAAAGACGTACGGCTGCTTCTGCAGGTGATATGCGATCGCGACTGGTTGACCCTCGTCAGCATTTACGCTGTATCCCCGCAAATACGGCATACCTGCGCGGATGTCTGTCACACCGACCTCTCGGAGACGCCTTCTAGGACAGCGGACACCTGCCTCTCGAGGGCATTGCGCCTCCAGTCCGCGTTGAAGCGCGTCGTGCGGCCCTGGAGGCCATCTCGTTCACGCGCCTCCTCCTCAGCGTCGGTGCGCAGGCGGCCGCTCACAAGCATGTTCCACGGGGCGAAAGCCATGCCTCCGTGTGTCGTCAGCTCCTGGGCGCAGAAGGCAGGGACTCACGCTGAACGTACCGTATTCCCGACACATCGGGAGGATGTCGCGCTCGACGTCGCGGTTGAGCACGCTCCACTCGCCTGGTAGATCACGAACTGCGGCTTGCCGAGCCCGCGCGCATACTCGTTCGCCTGGGCGACCTTCCACGCGGGGATGTTGCTCGCGCCCTGCAGACAGCCATCAATTAAGGAGAGCAGCTAGGACACGGAGAGCGCACGCACCAAGTACAGCACCTTCCCGCGCTCTACAAGGCCCCACAGCGCCTGCATGACTTCCTCGACGCTCGACGTCCAGTCCCACCAGTGCACGTATAGGACGTCGATGTAGTGCGTGCGTAGCTTGCGTAGGCTCGCTTCGACGCTGAGCACCATGCTCTTCGCGCAGTTTCCCAGGAGCGTCGCCTGGGTCTTGACGCAGGGTCCGCGCTCGCCCAGGCGCCACTGTACTTCGTGGCGACAACGAGCTGGTCGCGGTTCCGGCGCGCCTCTATCCACTCGCCAAGCCACTCCTCGGTCTCGCCGTCCTGGCTGTGGCGGTTCAGTGCTGCTGGCAGAGCGACGTGAGTGGTCTGGCTTACTAGCAATTGGCGGTGTCGATGAAGTTGCCTCCGGCGTTGAAGTAGGTGTCCAGGAATTCGAACGCATGTTCTTTCGTACATGTTCCGACGCCATTCCACCTACTTCCGAGGCTCATCGTGCCGATCTGGATGGGCGAGACGTACACCCCGGCGCGTGTCGACAGGCGGCGATACCTACCTAGTGGAGATGTAGGTTCGGGTGCAGGAGGAAAAACCATGTTGAGGTAAGAATGCGTGTCGTACAGGCAAACGATAATCTAGAGGGAAAGAGCAGGCAGTCTGCATAGCTGAGTGGTTATCTTATATATGAGGTCTTGATGAGCGTGTGTATATACTCTTCCCAGAAAGCAATTTGTTGCGTAAATGTAGACTCCCTACTCGAGAGCGTAAATGCTTGACCTAGACTATATCGAGTGTAGGGCACCCCACAGAGTAGCTTAATAACCCCATACTGTGCAGAGCGATATCATCATCTGATTGCATTCAGTAGCCGTACGATGGCTCAGGGAATGGGAGGAATCCTACGATTGAGAGCAGTAGGATGACCAAGATAACGACTGATGAGCTTGTCCTCATATGATGGTGACATATGGAATTGACCCATCGTAGTGTACGCGTTCTCTATTATCGAGGGCGGCCAGCGTCCCCGACAGGGTACAAAAGTCTACGAAGCTCCTGGATAAGACAAGAGGATATAAGTCAGAGCGCGGGGCGACATCGGTATCGAATAGATCTACTCCTAGACGCATGCAGGCACCTTCAGCGGAGCCTCAAACATCATTGAGCAATCCCAGGAGGTCATGTCTCGGAGAAGTACGGTGACCCGACACACGGGCAGGTTTGTCCAGCAGTCCTTCCTAATGTCGAGCACACACTACTGTACAAGTGGTCAAACACACATAGTCCAAGAGAAGAACAGACGGTCCGTCACCAAAGTACACACTCGAGAGGAGAATGTCCATCACCACCGCCCCACCAGCCGCCCACCAGCCCATAGCAGCGCGCCGCCGCTGACAGGAAGAAGCAGGGTCCAGACGACGACGTCCCACATGATGCGTCGTGCGAGGCGCCGCCGCTGCAACATGCGCTCCTTGCGCTGCAGCAGCTCGTCGTTGTACGAGTCGCTTCGGTGCATGCCATGTTGCCCGGGTGCGGGCGTGCCAGGCATCACGATGCTCAGCGGCCGCCGGAAATTATGAATAATGATGTGAATCAGAGCTAGGGTATCGTGTCAGCAAGGAATGTATGCATGGAACCATATGAGCGGTGCGTACCTGGGATTGTGAACGTGCTGAGGAACGCAAGTACCAGAAGCACGTCACATATCGCGCGGAATGCAGCGCCTGACAGGAAGGACATGAAGAAGGCTGTCACGAACAGGACAATCCTTGAGATCGGGAGGTTCGTGTTCCTGCGAATGGCGAGCGGGACCGGGAGTGTGGGTATTGTCACGAAGATGAACGGAATTCCGAACATGAGCGTCGCGACCGAGAGCACGCTCCAGCAAGTACGGATGGTCTTCGTAGGCTCGGTTGCATTCTGCAAGGCAAGCTGAGAGGTTGCTGAGCACAAGCAAGAAGGCTGAACCGATAAACATACCTCGCGAGCTTCTGAGTTGAACAGCACTGGTGGCAAGATCAGGCCTGTAGCCACCACGATAGACAGGAGTGAGAACAGCTTGAAGGACCTTGACCGTCTCGACTTCGGCATCCCCGGCTGAGGGTTGCCTCTCAATGCGGCGTAAAGCGGGATAGTGCATGACGTCGAGTATGCGAACGCAATTATACCTGGGTCTACGTCAGTCTAACTTTGCAACGAACCGCGATGATAACTTACTCAGTCCCTCCCAGAGGGCCGGCGGGTGTGTTTCCTTGGGAGAGAAGAACATTCCCTTCGCATGTGCGTAGGCTACAGTAGCGAGCCAGGCTACGTATGTTGCTACAGACATCCATGTCGAATATATTACAGGGCTTGACGCCACCGACGGCACGAAGCAAAGCGGGGACACAATAAGTGCCAGTCCCGTTGTTGCGACGATCCGCGGTGGGACGACAAACTTTTCGTGGATGTAACGTAGCGTGGCGTCGGCACACGCTGGAACAGACGCATCAGACACAGGTGTGATAGGTGATGGAAAGAGGACGTACATCTGAGATATACCACAACGAGTAGGACACGCAGCAGGGCAGTACTAAAGCGTACGGCCATGCGTATCATGTAGCGTCTACCCTCTCTTGCTCTTCCTCTTGCTATCGTCTCCAGAAAGACCTCCTCGATGTCCGCACGCCGGACATACCTCGCGAGCATGTACCATATCTGCCTCGAGAAGGCGCATAGGCTTGCGAAGAAGAGCAGACCAGGCAGAGCAACCTTGAGGGGCAGCTGAGCGATCTCGTAGGGCGAGAGCAATGCTCCAAGCTTGAGCAGAGGGGAGAGGAGGTAGAGGAAGACGGTCAATGACGAGAGCGGTTCGACACCGCTTTGCGGTTGCGTGAACAAGTCATTCTCCTCCAGCTCATCCTCGTCGCTGGAGAGCTCGAAGGGCATGGTGTCCAGGTCATCATGCTGCCCCTCCTCATTGGCGAGTATGAGTGCGGACTCGGAGTCCTCCTCGTGGGAGGGCGAGAGACGGCCGTCTTCGAATGAATCGGAGCTCAGAGTGCGAGGTGGTGGTAGCACGTGTTGTGCAGAGGACATGGTGGGCGAAAGAGGGTAGCGAGTAGAATGTGGTCGGAAACGAGAGACACTGGAGCCGGATTCAACGGCTGTGGGGAGTTTACCGCCTGCGGAAGGAGGAGGAAAGGACTCTGACCATTCGAGGGGTCGGTCTCGAACTCCGGGTTCCAAGTTCTCTCGTCCCTGGCCACCCCTGCCCCGTACAGCGAGGCGCTCGTGCACTCACAGCTCAAAATAGGAAGGTCTTTAAGTTCACAATTGTCTGACTTCTACTACAATTCGAAGACTGTTCGCACGAGAGTTACATAAAATAGTAGATACACGAAAATATGAAGTCAAGTAGAAGTACCTGGAAGGAGACGGACATAGAGGGCGTGATCTGGCCGCATACTACAAGAACCGATTAATATGCTGGACTATACCTACATGTGGAGTATATCCCGACGTCGCATTCGGGTGAGGAGCCGGACAGTAACGAGTATATTGCATGTGACTGTGCGCATATACCGCTAGCTTTGGTCTTAGTCGAGTTTGACAATACTGGCGGATAACGTACCGTGACCCGGTGGAAGGCATGTTCCAGGCGGGTATTGTACTTGTACGATGAGAGAAGCGTCGCTGTACAGGTGGCCTCCATGCAGGTGGTGATACGCGTCTGGCATGCGTGGCTTACTGAACCGATGCCGATCAACCGTTGCGGATCTGCCCCTTGTGAAATTCGCGAAATCGCGCACAACAATCTTCCGACGCGGTGGGAAACCATCGACATAGTGAGATCGTGGGATTATGCCTGCGGGCAGAAGTGTTCCAGGTCCAACTGTTCCCATGCCCCATGTAGGAAACTCTGCGGGCTAGTGAGTAGGAAGATCGCACCCAGGAGGCCTACATACTTACTATCCTGTGGAGGACGATGACTATGACGTCTTTGTGGACCCACATGCGCAAAAGCCTGTTGTATCGTGGGATTCATGGCTATTGAACCCTTGCGAGGATGAGGGCGGGAGGAAGAGACAGTCTCGATGCTGCGTCGTGCGATGACTGAGCAGAAGCAGTCTTATGATTCCGGCGCACTAGATACTAGCCAGGTTTGCTGACAGGCGCAGGACCGTGTCAAGTCCTCGAGCTTAACCACCTAGAATGCAGGTCAATCACGGAGGCGGGGGTCCAACCCTACGGCTCTTATATATCATACTTGACGCTATAGGTCTTCCTAGATTCAATCAGGTGTCGTCGTGTGCTTGTACATCAATGATCATAGAAGGTGTATATGTGGACAAGCCTTGCAATCAATTCTATCTGCGGACAAGTCATGAGCGCTGAGCTCCGAGCTTACCCCTCTGGCTGGCGTATGTTCGGTAACCTAGTAAGCATGTATTTGATGGCTTCCGACGCACTTCGCAGTGAGCGGCAGACGTATACTGGGCAAGTAGAGGACTGATGACGGTTCATGCATAAGCGTGAGCCTCAGCCGCCGACATGCACAACCGGCGAGCGCTGACGAGGTAGCATGACCTGGCTTGTCGAGGTCTCTCCTGACATCGACAAGTGAGACGGACAAGCGTCCTGAACGCACAGCTACCTGTCGCAGAAATGGTATGTGGTACTTACGCGATCGCGGTTCTTGCTGATGGCCTGTATGCTCCAGAGCACTATTAGGCTAGGCAGAACGGTCCCAGCTAGCACGGAAGAAGGGAGGATGAGCATCAGAGTTGTTTTCTGCCGATGCAAACGTGCGTAGCATTTTAGCTAGGTTATCAACATCTATGTCTGCTATTCCACATACCATCCACGAGTGAGTGATATGTGATCCATCTTTGCGCCTCGAGGACTCTGCCAGTGAATGCACAGACCTGTCATCAAGTGCATGCGTCAAGACGAATGGGAAGGATATGAACCTTCGTACCGCATCCTGATGTTTATGGCTGACAATAGGCGGGATGGCGAAAATACACCCTGTCCTGCGACATCATTATCATCCGGGAACTGAGACTACAGGGTCTTAGCAGAGACCCTTTCCGACCATTCTTGAATCCATGCATCAAGAATGTCCGAATTTCAATAGAAAGACCCTTTTCTGGCTATCTCAATCACAGATCGAAGACTTCGCAGCTGCTGCTCGAGGACCAACCATTCATTAGTCGATCCGACGCTCGCCAAGCCGCGCTGTTGTGCATCGTAGCATCCCTTCAGCATCCTGGACGTGGGTGCCCAAATTCCTTGGGCATCTCGGAGCGCTAGAAGTATCCATCCTTTAAATACTCATCGTGTGTGCGCAGGCTCTATCCCACGACTGCAGGAGCTGCGTTAGAATCTACCACCAATGGCTGTGAGCTTCTGCACTCACCTCCGCTGACCTACCTTCTGACGACACTCTAGACCCAAGGCGAAGTCCTCCCGTACATCGGCGAATGCGTTTGCATTCGTCACCAGGGCCCGGAACCTACGCCGCCTTCATGACGAAGTACTCCAACCACAACGACGCTTCGGACGACTGGTTCAACCTCGACGACAACTTCGGTCCTCAGGCCAATGGAAGCGCAGCTACTGGGACTTCGTCGGCGTCAAGAATGTCCGTGACGATAGCGTCCGTGGCGGAGTCTATGTGAACGCAAGGAACACCACTGTCTACATCACAGTGTACTCTGTGGACGACATCAGAGTCACGTCGGTCAGGCGGCCTTGAGCGTGCAGAGCTTACCGCTGAAAGCTGCCGTGGAAACGGTATGTGCAACTTGGACCGCCGCTGTTCTTGCTGATGACTCAGATGACCCAGAGGACTCCTGGATCGGGAAGAGCGCGGTATCCGCTCGGAGTATGGAGGGGTAGACGGGTCTCGAGTTTGTCTTCTGTCAGTTTAAGGGTACGCGCAGCAGTTCTGGTCATCAATGAAACCTCCGCTACGACGGCTGCGTCAGAGTGAAAGCGCTGCAGCTAGACTGGAGCTCGGAGGACAGCCTCTATATACCTGTGGTCTAGATGCAACGTGAGCTAAGCATGCAGCGACGCGTCACATTTGCGACTATTGAGTGAATATATACACACATATACGAGCACTTGTGTCGCTAGACAAAGCAGACACAGAACCAGGGTGGCACATCGCCTTCGAAGGGTGGTGGATCCGTCATCACCGACGATGTCCGGACTGCCTATCCGAAGATAACAGTGTCATCCTACCTGCAGACTCCTGCAACCACAAGCCCATATCTGCAAGACCGCCCCAGATACTTCAGGATATCCAAATTCGATTGGTACGTGGTAATAATACACTGTCTTCCGTATTTCCTTTCCTTCCGCAGCGCTTCAAGGGGTTACTTCCTGCCGAAGATCGAGCCGAACGTGGTCTTCTTGTGACTGTGCAAGCGCATGAACAACCCGCTCAGCAGGCGATCGCGACGATACGTACCCGAGATTATCGCGGCCGGGGTCAGTGAACGAGCTGGCGGGGCACGCGGTCAGACAGGAGGGCAAGAGCAAAACGACGCGGAAAGAGACGCACATGTATCCACGGTGGCCCGGGACGCCGAGCTTCTCCTCGACGTACCCAAACAGCTTCTTGCTGTACTCCTCGTTCGTCTCCGGGGTGATGTTGTCGAGGCTCACCTGCGCCGCGTCTCGTCAGCGGCCGGGGGACACCAGGAGCAGAGAGGAGGGACGCACGACGGCGAGCAGGAAGCACGGGTCGAACGTGCCGTTCCACGCCATGTACTCGTTGTGCGTGTAGCTCACGCAGATGTACGAGAGCGGCTTCTTCAGGGTCTCCGCCGCGAACTGCAAACATGCCCTCTCAGCGATCGACGCTCCCCAGGCGCGGGGGACCAGGCGCATACGTGCGAGAACTCCTCGACGAACTTCTTCGGATCGTCGAGCTTGACGTTGGTCTTGATCTCGAGGGACGGCATCGCAGGGTCGGTTCTGTAAGTGGTTGTGACGGAGAGATGTGAGAGGAGGTGAGGTGCTCGGGGACCGCACCGGCCGAGGCGAGGGCCCTGATATACCGTCCCCCTCTGCGCGAATCACAAGACTCAGCAGCTCACACGTCCTGCACGCCACGACGTGTCACGCATGATCGCGCGGGGCATACAGTAAAACCGAGCGGCCCTTTCTCACCCACGAACGGGTCCGTTCCAGAGCCGGCGCGGGCGGTCGGGCGAGCTTGGCCTCTGTCTTACATAAGTCCAACATATCTCTTTGGATATCTCATTCCTTGACATCATAGTAGTACAGAGTTTCCGAGATACATCCAGCTGCCAGTGTCCGGCCTAGAATACAGGTACAGAAGGTGATCGTACAAAATACAGTCGCACCGCGCCTAGACGTCGTAGGCAACACGCCCGCCGACCCAGGCGTACGGGTAGTTGTGCTGGTAGTAGTTCCTCAGGGTGCGCCGCTCCGCAAGACGCGGGGCAGTCGCATAGGAGCCCCCAATCTACGTGCGCAAGTCAGCACAGCTAGAAAGAGCCCACAACAACACTGCACGTACCACAACCTGGTGGTGCCCGTCGAAAAAGTCCGTCGAGTAGCCAGGATAGAGCCTGGACGGGACGAACCCTTCGTGGGCATCGAAGATAGTAGAGGTCCATTCAAACACGCCACCGTTGTGCCCTTTGCCTCCGTGTGCGTCCAGCCCGTACGTGGCTCTGCCGCGCCCCTAGTCAGCACCCAGCCCCACAGAAATAGGAGACAGACTCACGGAACAGGGTGCCAGTTGCGGAAACCGACGTTCGCACCGCCCTCGTAGCCAGAGTTGAACTTGTCGAAGAACAGCCGAAGCTCTGGTTCTGTCGGCAGGCGGCCGCCCTTGACCTTGGCGTAGGCCGACAAGTTGTCGCAGGAGGTGACGATGGGCCAGTGGTGCGCGATCTTCATCGGGACTGGGCCGTACAGGGTGCGGACCTAGACGACTGTCAGCATCACGGACATTGCAGATACTGTGATTAAACGTACGCAAGTTTCGCCATCCACTTCGATCCAGCTCGCAGGGTACTGCACCTTCCCCTTCCCAGCGCCATGGTAAAACTCGTAGAACTCGCCGTTCGTGACGGGCCTCCACTCAATCTTGAACTGGCCGACGTAGACTTCGCGGCGCGGATGCTCATTGTCCCAGCCGAACTCATGGCGATCGACATCGGTCGACGCGTCGTCGGCCTCGTCGTCGTCATGGCCGAGCGTGATTGTCGCCGGGCCGAGGGTAACGGTGGGGGCTGCGGGCGCGCGCGCCGCGTCCCAGGTCTTGGCGAGGACGTCCCATGCGGGCGGCAGGAACCCACTTGGAGGGATCGTCCCCGTGCCGGCGCGTTGCAGCAGCATGTACAGGAGGGTCTGCGAGGATCTGCATGAGCCTTGTGGCGCGGTGACCAGGGCACCAGACTCACCTCGGCATGGAACGCCTCGTGCTCGAGCGTCATGAACAGCACTCGCGCCACCTTCCTGGTCAGCGTGACCTTACCTGTGGCAATGTCGTCGTAGAGCTTCAGCAAGCGGGTGCGAACCCTGCCCTGGAACGCCATGATGGCGCCGAGGGACGGCCAGTCCTCCGGACGCTGAGGAACCTCGGAGTGTGGCTACAGAGAGTGAGCATGGAGATAACAAAAATAGATCATATGGCTTACATGACATTGCGTCGGATCGTCCACGTTCGGATCGATACCTCTCTACACGAGCTATAAGCATGAAGCGTATGAATCATGGCGAGGAGTCCTCATACCTCGAAGATATACTATAGAAACAATCAGCTAAAGACTCAGGACATCTGCAGAACTATAGACTCACCTTGAAGTTCTCAGGCTCCGTATGCGGCTCCTGCAGAAGCCGCGACAGGTGAATGTCCAGGAACGTTGGGATATGGCCCTGGTAGAACAAGCAAATGTGGCGTAGGTCGATCGGCTTCTCGAAGAGCATCGACGCGGGATCATGCGGCGGTTAATGAAGTCCCAGGCGGCCCACATGTCGTGCCACTCCTGCAGCGTCGGCATGCCGAACGGCGACGACGTTGCGCTCGGCGCGGTCAGCAGCGGGAACGCGAACTGCGGACGCTCGAGCAGCCAGAGCGAGTAACGCGAAGAGCTGTCCGTCCAGCGGTGCACGGGGCGCAGGTTGGCGTCAGAGAAGAGTCGGTAGACGTCCTCCTCAGAGTACTGTATTCGATGTCAGCTCGAGTCGATTGACGAGAGCACGCGAAAGCTTACCTTGTGCGACACCTCGACGCGAATGAGTTCGTCAGGCAAGAATGTGAACTCGGCACCAGTGGCCGGGTCGATGACCGTTTGCTTGGACTTCGACCTATAGAACGCTTCGTGCCTCCCTGTGAAAGTTCAACACATAATGCCACGCGGAAGCATGGTGGACACGTACGAAGCGTTTTGTTGTACTTGCCAACGTACTCCCACTTGTCTTCGTCGAACAAGTGCTCGTCGCCGAGAGTGCGACCAGCAACGCGGAGGCCGTTCATGATAAAGTCCCTCGTGATGCCCTTCGGGTCATTGTATGCGAGCTCGATAGCATCGGCGTCGTCGCAGTGGTCGAGGCCGATGAGGATGGTGTTCCCGGAGCCGGCCTCCAGCGGCAGCGAGCGCAAGAACTGGGCATCCTCGCCCCTGCCAAAGTTGCCGAGCGACGAGCCGAGGAAGAGGAGGTGGAACGGCGTCTGCTCGCTGCCAGGCGTGGACGGCGGCGTGAGCTCGGTATCGCCGCTGGCCGAGGAACTCGGAGAGGATCCCGCGGCGCGTTGATCCGCTCGAGCTTGTACCGATCCCGAAGCTGTGGGGACGCAGGTTCCTGTGCCTGGAGCCCGCCGGCCTGGATGAGCGCCAGCCCGTCCTCGTAGGTCGCGCAGAGGCCCTTGGTGTCGACCTTGCCCTGCAGCTCGGCGCCGACATCGGACTTGGCGAGTTCTGCGAGCGTGCGCTCGAGCTCGCGCTTCTCGAGGTCGAGGGCGTAGTATGTCACGGGCGGGCGATCCATGGCAGCTGGTACGAGGTGTGATAGGGCCCGCAAAATGTGAGACGTCTTTCTCAAGGCACTGCATGACGAGTCGCGTTAGCTTTATATACGCCAACGCGAAACGGGATCCCATGGCCAAGCAGATATCAGCTAGATAGATGGGGTATGTCACGCCTTGGGACACATGCTCCCGCTATCTCTCAGGGCAGAGAAGCATTGCCGACGAACCACAGCGGTTTCCAATGAAGGAAGGTGTCAACCAGACGCGACACTCACCCTGCACCTAGTTCTACGACGATCTCGTTGCTAATCTTGCCTCCGTTCGCGGCATGCATATAGCGAGCAATGTCGTCGGCGTGCTCCTTAAGGATCTCCTCTTCTGCGGGGAAGAGGTAGTACTCGGGAGCCTCGGTCGTGATCTTGTCGTAGACGCGGAGGCCACGTTCGTCGTAGAGCAGCATGGTGGGCAGCACCTTGCTGCCCGCGGGGCGGGAGAGGCCGTCGAGGATCTGCTCGCGGAGGGGGTTGTGGTCGGGGCTGGTGGACGCGGCGGCGGCGCTGCGTGCGTCAACGATGTCGATGGCCATGGAGGGCGACGAAGCGGGGAGGGCGGGGACGGGGAGTGTGTCGGGTCATGGCTGGGCGGGGGACCGTTATAAGGACGAGTGTGGTCACTGGATGTCGGTGCATGCATGAATGACCGCTGTGCTGACTAAGCACCCCATGACATCAGGAGGCGGCGCCGGCGTTGCTCTCGCAGCCGTCGCTGAGCTGGCGCGCTCGAGCTAGAGTCTGCCATGCTCGCGCCTCGCAATGCCGCCCGTCGGCTGCTGCTGCCTCGTTCGCACACTGTCCTTGCCATCGCCGGCGCACAGTTCACCTCTTCGATGAGTAAACAATGTCTCGATCCCCGACGCCGAGCGCGTCGGTACACCGGCTTGGGCACCACCCCACTCGCCCATATGCATACGTTCCTAGTCCCTATCTTCGCGCGTGCGCCTGCGATCGCCCGCACTTGGCGTCCTCACAATTCCACTTCTGGGACATACAGCCCCGTGCCCTGAGCGTGTCAGACAACCCGCAAGACTCCACTACTAATCGGGCAACCCTGTTTCCATATCCTGAAACATGCCTTGCCCGCTGCCCGCTCGTTCTGGGGACTCGTCCTCGTCGACATTCGCAGACGACCCATGTTCTGCGCAATTGGGCCACGCGCGAGATGTCGTAGGTTACGTCATGCCGTACATACAGACCCAACGTGCGCAGCTGGCCGCCTTCGGCTGATGCACTTCTCCTGCGCATGCTCCATGCAGCGCGAACTGCCCAGCGTCCAAGCAGCTTCTCTGCAGGGCCTACAGTATGCTTACTCAACGTCCATGTCACTCGCACGGGCCAAATGGAGCACGCGCGATGGGCAACCCCGAGGCAGTGAGACAAGACATCACTATTTGGAATAGCCTTCGTGGCGCTGAACGCCCGTCGCGGATCTCGAGCGGACCGCTTCTTTGTAGGACTCAGCATTGCACCCGATTTTCGAAACCGTTCAGGGCTATGTATTCATTGGAACATGATACGGAGGCTACGTTGTGCATCAAGTCAGAGCGATGTGGTAGGCGGCCGACGGTGCCTATCGATGTAGCGGCGCCCGCCCGCATCTGCTCCCGCTGGAGCTGAGAGAATATGAAACCCCTCCATCGCGATCAACCTCGAATTTCACAACATGGAGAGCGCGATGGACGCGACGAGCGCGCACGATCTGTCGCTGCATAGACAGCACAGAAAGTCGAACGTTTGTCACTCAGCCGGAGACCCAGGCGGGCGCCCAAAATCCCTCGTGCCCGACAGAAAATCACGTCGGTGACTAAGCCCATAGACGGCGCGCTACATGCCCGAGGTAGAGTTCGTGCTGCCCGAACTGAACGTGCAGGGTGAGCCACGGCCGTTTGCGCGCCAGCAGTAGGCGGGCAGCGCGTGTCTCGGCAAGTCTGCAGCCCACAGCATTGATAGACGCGCGACGCGCATCAACGATCGGGCGTCGCCCGACTGTTTTCATTCTAGAGGAACTCAACTAGCGTAGTGCATCTGTCAGCGGATGCAGGCGCGATGATTGTCAAAGGACAGACGAGCGCTACTGACTCGTAGTTGGTAAGCAGGCACGAAGAAAGGAAGATGCTGCCAGCGTCTGAGTCGCACTTCTCCTCGAGAAGCATCAGGAGACGGCGATGATTCGAGTCAGATTTAAGCAGTTATCTGTTGATACGTCCATATCAGCCTTCGATAAACCATCCCTGCGCTGGTTCGACTCACCACCGTGTCCAGGGTCAGTTGCCTCGGGATTGGTAACAAGCTTGAACTCCATATGGAGGCATACTTTGGGATTGATTAGTCCGGTCAAAGTGTCAGGAACGAGTACGATGGAGATTTATTTGGACTGAACGAGCATCGGCGAGTCCTTAGGCGCAGGCCCAAATGTCCAGAATGCATGAGTAAGAGGTCCGTGGAAAAAGGATACAACAACGCTGGGTACATCGGGGGTATACGTGTGGGGTATAAAACGCGGTCAGGCTGTTATGACATCTTGTCAGCGTCGACGAGCTCGTTAGCTAGGCGTGCCAGCAGCTCGTCTGCTTTGGGGTTGCGCGGAAATGTTACACCGTCACCAACACTGCAATCCTAGTGTTTAGAACATCCAGCGTGAGTTACACATTATCAGATACGCACCCTCCTCCACCGTACAGGATACGCCCGAGCCATCCATATGGCTTGTCGTATCCGAGAACCTGCGCCCAGTTCTTTCTCCAGCCGAGGTCATAGAGTTTGATGTAGCCATGTGCATCTCGCACAAGGCGACGCTGACTGTAGGAAAGCTCGTGCTCCAGAGGTGGGTCGGAAAGGCGATGCCGGTCAGAGTTGTGCTGAGGCGGCAGGGGCGGAAGCTGGCGTAGCAGATGGAAAGGGGACAGATTCTCAATGGTTGTTTGGTTAGTGCTGTGAGAGCATGAGAGGGGGCTCGATGGTGACGATCAGGGCTACGTACGTGACCAAGAAGGCATGGTATATGACGAATGGACCGAGGACCATAGTAAAGATGATGCCGGCCAGCCCTAGAGACATTTCGTGAAGAGGCGTGCTATCATCCTGTACGAAATGTTAGCGTGCGTGGGGAGAAAATGTAGTAGCACTCATACTATCGCGAATGGGTTCATGAAGGCGTAGTATGTGGCGGATACTGAGACACAGGCGATGTACAAGGAAAGGAGGGTGATACAAGCGATGAAGTGAAGGAACGAGGTATAATTTCGGTGACCCTGTAACCAGAATGAGCTCACTGAAGATAGAGACAAGGGTGCACACTCACTAGGCATTTGTAACCAAGCCACATGCAATGATGATCTGCCATTTAGGGTAAGAGTTATACCTCCTATGCGCAAGGGCGATATATCACGCACCCATTTTTAGGACACAGCGGCCACAATGCGAGCAGCTACGAGAAGATGTCACAACCATGTAGCTTGGGTCGCGATGGAGACGCACTGGTGAGTTCGCTCGGGTTTGGGTGCCCAGCACTTGCGGCACCATTTGCCCGGCGAGGTATAATCAATGTCGTCCGCGAGCAAAGCTTGGGTCAGGTTCATCTCTTCGTGTTCGGCTGTCGTCTTCTGTGCCGGTGGTCGACCGGGGTCGCGCGTAATGATCGTAATGAGGGAGGAGAACGCGAGTAGAGTGAGTGCGTATGTGATACAAAGGTGCTGCATAAAGCGCCATCGGTCGTGCAGTACCCCAAGGTGGTACCGCGTGAGCACGATGAGCCAAGATGGCTGGGGTGCGAGAAGAAAGAGCACGGTTACTGTGGAGTGAGGCGAATGTCAAATCATGAGAGGTTACGCGACGGCTTGTGAACATACCGCAAGTCGGTAGGAAATGATACCACTTCTGCGGCGGTGCGTCTTTCTCTTCCTCGTCGTCGTGGGCTGCAGCGTAGCTCGGAGGTGGAAAGGACGGTACGGGACCAAAGTCCAACAATGGCCGGTCCCGCGACATGGTGAAATGAGTGGAAGTGGTCGTGAGGATACAAGCGCAAGGAGTGCGAGCCAAATTACACCGCGGAAACGCTACCACCGACGAGCTCCAGCGCGCACAGAGCATTGCCGCCCGCTGGATTACTGGTTGTTTCCGCACTACGCCAGTGGGAGCCATGGAGATGCTGGCGGGGCTTATACCAGTTCGATTCCAGGTCAACAAGTACATGGAGAAGGCGGCGCTGCGGGCACGCAAACTCCATGAGGGTCACCCGCTAAGAGCCTCTCTTCCCAACTACTGGAGGGCATCTGAACGCAACATTGTGCCGCCATTCCCCTTGCAGGCCTGGCCGCATCGAAATGCAATCACCCCGCTCACCCACATCGATCTTCTCGGCCGCCAGTGCTCGGAAGACTTCGACGCGCTCAATTCAGAATGTCGACCTGGCGATCGCCTCCTCGACCGGTACGGCGATCGTATCCAACTGCACCTTGACGCTCCCGCGAAACGCTCTTCGGACTTTACCACTTGGCAGCACGAGGTCTTCTTACCTCGCCTGCGTGCCGTGCATAACAACCCACGGGCTCGCGCTATCTTCACGGATGGCGCGCAGCGACGCGGAACCACTCCCCTTCGCTCCGGCGCGGCATGGGTGGTCTCCGAGCAGGGATCTGTTGTAGCCTCTGGTAAGCTCGGATGCGGGGCGGTCTCCCCTTTCGATGCCGAGATGATTGCTCTCGCCATGGGCCTCCGCACAGCCCTGGGCAGTCTTCCCCCTCGATTGATGAACTTCACGTATTCGTCGACAACAGAGCCGCTGCGGAGCGGATACTTTCCGCGTCCCTAGGCCCCTCCCAGATGGTCTCCATCTTAGCATGCCGCGAGGTGCGTCGGTTTCTGGAACAGGACGCCGCGCACCGTGTGACCGTGCACTGGTGCCCGGGACATCGTGGTGTCGCCCTCAATGAGGCGGTCGACCGCTTGGCCAAGGAGGCTGTGTCTCTACCCCAGCCGGACTTCGTCTCGTTCTCGGTGGCTCGGCAACGTATAACTGCACGGGCGTACCGGGCGTGGCAGCAACAGATGGCGTCCCCGCGTTACCGGGGACATCAAAACCTTGTGCGTGCATCGGATTTCTCTAGGTGCGCCCATACTGCTAAACGTAACTACTTCCTGCGCACCTACGGCGCCTCCAACACCCTCTTTGCCCGAGTGGCTCGCTTTATCTCGGGCCACTTCCCTCACGGCGCCTTCCGAGCGCGGTTCAACCTCCCAGGGCCCCGAGCGTGCCACTGCGGGCACCCTCTCGAGACCCGGGAGCATATCCTCTTCGATTGCCCACTGTGGTTGCGCCCTCACACCCTGCGCCGACCTCGACAGCGCCATCCGCTGGACGCGCTGCGGCTCGGGGACGAGGACCCTCCCGAGCTGGATATCGCCTTACCGCTGGTCTGCCTGTTCCTAGAGCAGAACCCGCTGGTCGGCACGTTCGAGTGGGCCGACCTTCTGGAACGCGCTGCGACGTTGCGGGCAAATGGACATCATATGTCCTACCCCTGCTTCCTCGTGGACGCACATACTTCCCTGCGTAAGCTTGCCTACGAAAAGTTTTGTCGGCGGTATGGCTCCCGCCCCAACCGCTTTTTCAATTGGTACGATGCCGACGAGGTTGCCCGCCGCCTGGTAGCGCGCACGGAATCGCTCTACCACGACGGCCCCTTGTCCTCATAGGTGCACATACACCGCTGCGATCGGGTAGCGGTCCTGCTTCTAACCCCGTAGCTTCCCTTAGGTAGCCAGCGGCCCCGGGCGGGCTATTGTGTTCCTTGCTGTATCCCCAACCACTGCCCATGTACAACCGTGTACGCAGTCTAAATAGTAGAATTAAAAAAAAAAAAAAAAAAAAAAAAAAAAACGCTACCACCGGCGCTTGAGCTTCCAATGCGGGGTTGCAGGCGCTTCCGACAACTTTTGTGCCCGACCACCGCCTACGCCATGCCTAGAACTCGTTGACAACACTCTGCCGGCTTGCTTGGGGATTGCCAAGGGACGAGAGAGGATTTGTATTATAGAAAGGTTTGACCTTTGTATGACCACGCATAATAGGCATGTTTCCTTTCCGTGTATGTTAGAGTGCTGACTGAATGTCGTAGGCTACTACCGACTGCACTCTAGACCACCAGCATGGAGAAGTGCCCTCCAGAGATCCATGCACGGATCTTTCACTATGCTTGCATGGACGATGGCACCACGGGCTGTGCGTTAGCTCTCGTTTCTCGTTACATCCGCGAAGTATCATACCCGTACCAATGGCAATGCGTTTCCCTCGCCGGATTCAAGCGTGTCGTGCAGCTAGCAAAGTCGATCCAGAGTATGTCGGGCAAGCGGCCTATCTATCACTTGTTCATTAGCGATCGCTACTCTCCCCCTCCGAACTGCTTCCCACACCCAGACGATCAGACGGCATACGACCTCGACTTGCTCCCTGCTCTAACGGCCATCCTCAGACACGCCGCGACCACTCTGGAGACCCTGGTGTTCTACTCAGACACTTGCTTCTATAATGGCGCCATCGGCGTACGACATCTCCTGTCTTTCGCCTATCCCCACTTGCGCGAGCTCACCATCCGAGCCTGCTGCACCCCTCGCCAGCTCGCCAGCTCGCGCTCCGGCGACATCTCACTATCCAATTGTCCACGATTGGAGCGGCTACACCTCGCGCTGCCCTACCACGGGCTATCAAGCGACAATCTGCAGGCGACACACAATCTCGTGCGCTCGATCTCGCCGGCAATCTCCCACCTCCGCCTCACGATGCTTGACAAGTGGGGGAGTAAGCGGGTGGTGGAGGTCGTGCACGCAGAGCTGGCAGCTGTTGGCATCGTCCCGAAGGTGCTCGACCTACCTCCCTCAGACTGGGACAGCCCCTCGAGCACCGTCGCGCTACCCGTCACTTGGGACCGTCTTTTCCCTGAGGGCCTGCGCTTCTTCGCGATCCAGCCAAGCCCGACGTCCACGTTTTACTGCTCGTGCTGCATGGACCTGCGCGGCGATGTTGACGTCATGCGGATATTGGAGCGTATGTCCGTCGTTGCCGACAAGGACCGTTTCGCATACATGGATCGGCGTCCCATCGCCGTCAGAAGATGCCGCACCGATCCTATGGAGGTTGCTGGCTACGGATACGCGGAGGCCAGGATCGACTGGATGGAAAGGATCGGTGACGGATGCGGATGTTGGAAGCAGAAGGACCTCGCCAGCCTCGAAGACGATGAGGACGCTGTCGATGAAAACCCTTCGCGACCTCCATCAGTAATTTTCTATCCGAAGCTACGGACTTCACGACTATCCAGGTTGCGCAACGCCTTCAGACGTCTCTTTCACGCTCGGTAAAAGTGGTACTATCTTGCACTTCCTCATCTGTACTGTTTGACCTCGCTGTGTCATCTCATGAACATTCATGGACAAGGTTATTCAGGCTACACCCCCTCTGTCCTTTACATGTAGATCTATCATGTTTGGGTCATCGGACTGTCATGGAGAATTATCTTGGACTTCTAGTCTTTCTCATCTCCGTTGGCCCAGGAGTTGGCGTCAAAGTATCCTCTGCGATTTGTAGGCTTAGCACGGTCAAGATCTCCCATGTGCCAGGGTGTAAACTCACGGGGGAAGATCCAGTTGAGGAGGCGACCCTTGCCATGGCTGGCCAGGAGGCGGCATGGAAGATATGACGCGCATGGGGAACTCAAGCTTTGTATCGTTTCCAATGCCTGGGAAGTCGATCTTCAATCGCGCGTTGTACTATGGGTGTCGGTCAGCACACACGCACTCAAAGTTAACGAATCAATATCACCTCTACAGTCATAGTTGTAGTGCCAAAGGACGGCGGGCAGTTCAGGACAAAGGATGACTTAAAGGTCACTTCCTGTCTCCACTGTCCCTTGTGTTTCTTCTCGTCGTGCGCGTCGTGTGAAGGAATCCAGACTTTCCGCAACGGTTGTACTTGGACGCCCTCGTAGAACTGGGGGTCGTCGCTTTCTCCAAAGCCGGCAAGGAGGCCGACAGTGTGGTCGCTGCTGCCGCTGGTGTGCCCTTGCGACTTCACCCAGATCTTCGACTCCATCTTGAGCTCATACTTTTTCGGGTCTTGTGGTGGTTCAGGAAAAATTTCCTCGTCCTCCGAGTACTCATCAGGTTTCACCATCTTCGTTACGGTGACAACATTCAAGGTGACAGGGATTGGTGTCATCAGCGGGAAAGCATCCAAGTCTGGGAAGACAAGCTGGTGTCTGGGTCAGTATACAAGCAATACTCATAACATCGTCGCACTCACTGTTGCGTGCACCTGGGCATAATCGCCCCATATACCCCTACGGATCTCGTCTCTTGCTTCAAATGTCTTCCACCCTCCGGTCCACCTGGACGTCAACGCTGAGCGCAAGCTCGCGCCAAAGGCCTCGGCCGGAAGGACCGGGAAAGGCTGCTGGACCCTGCGATTGAAGTGAAGGCCATGGCGTTCTCCTACAGCCTCTACAAAGTAGCCGACGGTTCCCTCCCAGTGGAAGCCGGAGTAGGAACAAGAAGGCGGTAGGACGGCAGGAGGGTGAACCGGAAAGGGATGCGCAGGACGTGTGTTCCGGGCTGAGGATAAAGCGACGAGCCTTTCTGCCAGAGAGACACGTTCTCGCGGCATAGGTCGACCTGCTCGCGGTGGTGGATATAGCGAGGCGGTTGTCCTGGCGGCCCTGGAAGTTGTTTGGTGACCTTGCTATGGAAATCCGTCAGACATGCAGCCCAGCACGAATGAGGCGAGGAACGCACGTTACGACGTATCCACGAAGTTTGACATGGACCTCCTCGACGTTGTCGTCCATCAGTTTAGGGAAGTATAGGTCTACGGCCCCTTCGACGACCTCCCCTGCGACATGCAGGCGTGGGTCGAATACGAGACTGACGGCATCGAGTTCAGCTTTGCCCATGGTGGATTCGGTAGAAGTGGAGAAGACGTTCGTTGACGAACGATGCTAGCCTCCATGATATATACCTGTCCCGTATAGGGAGGCGGTGTCGCTATCGTCGCCATTCGCGCGTGGGCTACATGAGATCGAAGGAGGACGAGAGCACCTCCGCGCTGTCAGAGATCAATGATCGTGTATTGCTGATGTACCGCCATTCCGAGCCGTTGAGTCGTTCGGACAAAGTCTTCATGAGCTTCCATCATGTATGGGTCACTGAGCGCACCGCCCACGCGTATACCCCTGTCGATATGCGGTAGTAGTCGCCGGGGAACAAAACGATGGTAGCGGCAGCTCAATCGATGGGTCTGAGACCGGCGCCGTGGCTGTCACTTCCTTCTGTGCACTGACCTCAGTAGAGCCTTGCGAACAGCCGATCACACTCAGGACTCGACTCGTATCACGACATGGAAGGCGAAGGTACCGTTCTGCTGACGCGCCCTACTAAGTACAATATCGAGGATTCCAATATTGCCCTGTTGGGGTCTGACGTACGTTCATCGTCCGGTTACAGTTTCAAGTGCACGTTGACTCGTCTGGAATCAGTTAGAGAAGAAGGTTAGGGAGCATGCAGGAGACAAGGAACCCGCATGGGAGTCTGCAGGCAAGGAACCAGGCACTCAGATCTGGCGAGTCGAGAAGTTCTCCATTGTCGAATGGCCCAAGACCCGGCACGGTTCGTTCTACGATGGCGACTCGTACATTATCTTGCACGTAAGCACCGAATCACATTCGCAAAGGTAGCGGGTACGCTCATCCCCGTCCGTTCGCAGACATACAATGCTAGCCCGGACTCCGAGGAGCTGGCGTACAACCTGCACTTCTGGCTCGGGTCTGAGACTACTCAGGACGAAGCCGGCACGGCTGCTTACAAGACAGTGGAGCTGGACGATCGTGAGTAGGGCTCGTATCTATGAAATTGTCATGTTCACAGCAGTCTCTTCACAGATCTTGGCGAGAAGCCAGTCCAGTACCGCGAGATTCAGGAATACGAGTCCTCCAAATTCTTGTCGTACTTCCCGCGCTTCCTTTGCCTGAAGGGAGGAGTAGCGACTGGGTTTCACCACGTCACGTCCCCTCCTCCGGACAACAGCCGCAGGCTCTACAGGGTTACCGCGTCTGGTCATCAGCTGGTCGTACGCGAGGTTCCTCTGGAGCCATCGAGCCTCGTGCCGGGCGACGTTTACGTCCTCGACATGGGTAGCAGGATCTGGCAGCTGAACACAAAGGGCAGCGTCGGCAAGGAGAGGTTCAAGGCGGCCGAGTTTGCCCATTCGCTGGCGGATGAGAGGCACGTTGCGGGATCATGTGAGGTTACGGTTTTCGGTACGTCCATTCGATGCACCGAGTGTTGCAAGGCGATCTGACCGTCTGCCCACAGACGAAGGTGGACACGGCGCTGGCATCTTCCTTGCTGAGCTCGGTTTAGACAGCCTGCCAGCCGCACCAGAAACGACCGCGGCCGGCGGAAGACAGCCAGCTTTGTACCGCCTGTCGGATGCCTCCGGTAAAGTGGTGTTCGAGAGCGTAGAGCCTGTGGCCCCGACAAGCCTTTCGTCTTCTGACGCGTTCCTCCTGGACGACTCCGCCAATCCCAGCGCTCCGGCCGTTTACGTCTGGATCGGAAAGGATGCATCGCTAGTGGAGAGGCGTCTATCCGTGCAGTATGCGCAAAGTTACCTGCATGGAGGCAATGGGGTGGGAAAAAGGCGCGCCGCGGTGCCATAGTAAAGATGAAAGAGGGTCGAGAGACACAAGCTTTCTTGCACGCCTTGAGTGCGTAGTCTCGATGTACGTGATCAAATAGCCTGGACGTGGTTGATAAATTGAGTCTTCAATGGTCCAAAACTTTGCGTTGTCAGGGACGATCCCAAGTTGCATGCAGTTCCCACGCAGTTCGTAGCGGGGAAATTATCATGCATCGTCTGTCATAAACTCATCATCGAGTCTGGGGACCATCTACGTGTTGCAAATATGTCCAAGCTGCCTTCGCTACGCAAGATTCTGTGCCAAAATATTAGCACTGCCCTCCCGCATGGCGAGAAGGTGCACTCACTCGTCAAATAGCGCGATGGTGTTGATGTCGTTGCGGTCAACGTCGGAATCATCCAGATCCCGACCCATGGTCAACGCCCGAACTATGCGCTGCCTGTCCTCCGGATTCGGCCTGGGAGCGGACGTACGTCTTGTGGTGTTGGGGACATGTCAACCGCACACGGCGTGTTTGGGCTCGGACTATGCAGAATTACATGCCGCTCCACTCCTGCTGTCACTAGAAACGGCCAATGCGGATGCCAAGTCGTGGAGTTCACGATAGATTTGTGACCTTTAAAATCATCAGCCCTTCATCAGCCCGTGGTTTGCAGACAGAAGGGTGTGACTGACCGGTTAGCCGACAATGCGGTCGTGACAGATCCACCGGTATACACCTTTCACTGGTATTCGCGAATGCAAAGCCTTGCAGATCGTTGATGTTAAGACATATGACGTCCACAGAGATGAATTCGGGACGTACCGACCACATCCTCCTGCTCGGCCCACTTTTGTGGGTCGATAAATTCCCTGCTTTCTCGCAGCGCAGAATCCGGTGGCAGTTTCCAGACATATGCCCGAAAATCATCTGACCCGGCTGAATAGTAAATATCTTCATCGAGTCCGGACCCGCCGAAGGAACCGTGCTAGATCAGGGTAAGAGAAGTTGTTACACTGAATGACGATGTAGGATAGACTACCTTGATCGTACAGCAATTCGCGTAGGTCCGTTCGCCTGAAGGGACAGGGTTCCCATCTGGCAGATACTTCCCAGAACAAATTGCCAGCGGGTACGAATCCGAGAGGCTATATATAGTCGGGTAATAACCCAACAGTGTGACTGCCAACCTCGAACCTAACCATGGTGAGCCGCGAACGACAATAGGTGCCGAGCACAGTACCTGTACGATCGAACGTAACACTTCCGATTTCCGGTTGACACAAGTGCCCGACTGAAGGCTTCGAGACTGAAGTCACGAACTGTTCGAAGGGGTGTTGAGCAAACCCTGACAGAAGTGGACATTAGTACAAAATACCTTCTGTACGATGCCTTCGTTAGAGCGTGCATGCCTCGGCCCGAATGCCATGCGGACGTCACGCAAGCATACTCCTGTCTTGTCGGCAGTCACGAAGAAATGCGGTATTCTGGGATGATACTGGACGCTGCTGAACTCGGCTGTCTGCTGCAGAGTTGCCTGTGCCCTAGTCATGGACCCCTCAGCACGCCCGTCATGGAGCATAACACGACCGTCTTCACTACGTTCCAGTCAGTTGTGGACTCCGTCGGTAAAGTACTAGATTTACCCAGCACTGAGAAAGACGTCGTCCAGTTCAGGGTGACATGAGATGGCGCGAACATTATCCTGCGGAGGTAGTGAGATGGCAAACTCGTGGGCAAGGGTTTAGACAAACCATATGGCTCGTGTACGCGGTAGTGTACCGCTCCGGACTGGTGGCCGAGGGGGACAACCGTGACAGATCGTACTTGTAAATCATGCTATCCGTATCTCCCCTATGAAGGTAATGAGCGACGAGCGAGAAGTTAGGAGATGAATGCATACGAATAGAGGTTCTGCCCCGACGCAGAGAAAGCGAGAGCAAAGACATTTTCCTGTGAGTGTCATGATCAACGACTGAACGCAAGCATAGACATATTCCTACCCTTGGTCCACGAAACGAATGTGACGGCCCGATAAGGTTGTCCTGGTGGAAGTCCCACAGGAAGATATACGGGTCTGTGAACGACGTATGTTATTATGCACCTCGTAAGCGTCATGACGATGACGCGTACCGTCTCCTGCGCTGGCGAGCCATCTGCCGTCGCCGGAGAACGTGAGCGCGTTCACACAGGATCCATGGCTGGAAAGCTTCCTATGAAGCTTTAACTCTCAGATATACTGCACGGGTGAAGCAGCCTACCGACCTCGAATAAGGGAACCCGCGTCTTAGCATGTGCTCGATGCGATCCTGGTTCAAACGAGTCGCGTGACGCAACCGAGTATCAACATGAAGTCCCGGAGAGCTCAATAAACCTGTTTCCATGTCACGACTTCTGAACGTAGCTTGTCCTCCCGGGGTCGATTGAGGCGAGAGCAAGCAACGAAGGCACGTCGTCGAGGCTAGGCGCACAGGCGTCTACTACGGTAGCAAAATTCGCACTCAAAGCGCCTCGAGCAAAGGAGTCGCATTTGCGCAGCGGTTCCAGAGCATAAGTGCAGCGTCCATGGGGAGAGCAGGATGAGATACCAGATGAATTTACGTACAAACGATAGCGATACAATAACAAAACCGTGGAGCGGAGGGCGGCGTGAGAGGCAAGGATTCCGCTTCTAAACCCAACTTGAGCAAAGGTTGTTGTTCGGCGGGCAGTCGAGTTTTGGATGATTTCGCATGAGGTGTCATAGCATGGAAAAACGTGGGATAGTGCGAGATCATAGCGCGGTGCCACCGTAGCAGGGATCCTACCTGCCGCACAGCACACCAAGGAATCCTCTCTCGAGTCGAAAGCGAGCCGCTTACTCCTCGTCCTCCTCAGCCTCCTCCTCCTCCTCCTCAGCCTCTTCCCGCTGCGCCTCAACGACCGCAGTGGCGATACGGTCGAGATCCCGCTGACCGTCCTGGCTGATGCGGCGACCGCCGTTGTCGGTCTTCTCGAGGACACCGATCTTCTCGAGCGACTGGCAGATCTTGCGCTGGACCGATGCGGAGGCGTCCGCGTGGTGTGAGGGACGGTTACCCCGGCGCTTAGCGCCACCGTGAAGCTTGGTGAGAGCACCGATGCCGACGTCCTTGCGGAGGTAGATGTGCCGTGCGACAGCAGCTGCATAGATTGCATCCAAGGGGTACATTGTAGGTGTAGGAAGAGCGCAAGGAAGTGGTTATTATCTCCGTCTGACGCTGCATAGAACATGCTGGGTACGGACCTGCGCGGACGTAGTACCAGTCAGGGTCGTAAGGGGCGAGCTCCTTGAACGCGCCGGTCTTGACGATGTCCACCCATGTGGGGACCTCAAGCTTGCCCGAACGCTTGAGGTGGGAAGCGTATGCGGCGATGAAAGCCTCCGCGCTGCAGGGTCATACGTCCGGTCAATATTGCTCGAATTTGCGCAGAATTTTGGGCTCGCGGCAACGCACCTGATGTCACGTACTCCCGGCATTTTGGTGAAAGAGAGGAATTACCTTGCGAAACGGCGGCGTAGGGTACGGCGGGCGCGACGTTGACGGCGGTAGCGAGACACAATTAGAGTTCAGACTCAGCCTTCCCCTTCGGGTCGTTCTGTGCAGTTTCTGCCTGCTGACTAAGCGGCGCTTTTCGACATTTTCGCTTTTCTTTTTGTCTTCCCTTGTGGGCGCTTAGCCTGGTTGGCTGCTCACGCTATTGTTTTCACGAGGTCCTTGCTGTGTCTCCTGCTGAGGTGCTGCCTGACGTTCTGTTACTCAAGCTTGCTCTATGTTGCTTTCACGATTCGTTTCTGGTGGTCTCCTGTGGACGGCCGCGCCGTCCGAGCCTCGACAGCTTTCGGCGTCTGGGTAGGAGGTGTCTATGCGGTGTTTCCCACGGCCAACCATTTCGTCACCGCCACCGTCTCTGCAACGAGTCCCTACCAGCAGCAGCTAATGGGACCCTCGCTACACAACGACCTCCGCGTAAAGTTGCCTCGCACACCGAACGATAGACGACTTGCCACCATCGTTGACCTCCCCGTTGAACTCCTGATCCACACCTTCGTCTCACTAGCCGAGACCTCTGGTGACTTCCCCTTAGCTCCGCTCGTCCTCTCGCAAGTATGCCACTTCTGGAGGGACATTGTACTGCATTTGCCAGCCGCATGGCGATACATCTCTCTGCACGATAGCCGCGCGATCTCCACCTCCATACGCAAGCTCGAATATGGGCAGAGCGTTCGCTGACACAGCCGCTGGACATCGAAGTTCACCTCGCCGAGGCGGATAATCTCCTCCCTCTGCTGTCTCCCCTTCTCGCTCATATCCGACGATGGAGGCGGTGTAAGCTCACGGGGAAGATAGAGGAGGATGTGGACTTTGGTTCGTTCTCCGAAAGTGGCTCGCTCGCGCTCCTCGACAATCTATCCGTTACCATACGGAACCCCTTCGACGCGGATGATATCATGGATATGCCTGCCGCACCCAGGGAGACTATTTTCGATCATGGGTCCTCACACCATCTGGCCCCCCACTCATCCCGCTTCCATCGTGTCTACATGAACGTAGAGGTATCCCGGCTACCTCTCAGTCGTTACATGTCAACAGTCAACCTTCGCACTCTCGTAATTCGGGAAAACTCTATCGAGGTCGTTCCGGACCCCGTACGTCTCATTAACTTCCTCTCTTGCTTTCCTGAGCTGCGGGTTCTGCATTACATCGGCTTTCCCCACGAACCACCTCCGCCAAGGATCGTGGCGGCACCAGACAAATAGCTCGTCTCCCACGCCTGCACACTCTGGTCCTCCACAGCACCTGCGCTGTGCGCGCCGTGCTGTCGCACATTGACGCTCCAGGGCTTGCCGAGTTGTATCTCGAACACACGAATATGGAGTTCGAGCTACACCATGCCGCCGCCTTCACGACAGAGCCTGAGGACGGAGATAGCGATGACGAAAGCGGTGACTTCTCGCAGTCGCCCTGGAGCGATCACGCGACCGGAATGGGTCTGCGAAGCCTTATACGACGCAGCAGGCCGCCGCTGGAGGTGTTGGAGATGGACTACGCGGACATGCGCACGAAGGACTTCCAGTGGTGCTTCGACAATCTGAACACGCTACAAGAGTTTCGAATCGTCGCATCCGACATGTCCGACAAAGTCATCGCTCTTCTCGCGCCCTTTCGAGACGGAGTCGACCCGGCCAGCTCAACAGACATGGACATCGACGAGTTGGGGTCCATCGCGAGCGACGCCACCGCGCTACGGGTGCGGCTCCCGAAGCTGTCCGCGCTGGAGTTGTGGAACTGTCAGAGACTCACGGGAGATGCGGTGGTGGACGCGTTGGGGGCGCGGGTTCGCTTCACGGACAAGGTCACCGACCGCAACGCGTTTGCAAAGTTGTCGGACGTCGCCATCATCAACTGTACGCATTTCTTGCCGCGCCATGTGATGAGTCTGTCCCCTCTGCTGGGCACGAGGTTGAGGACGACGGGATGAAGAGTGTAGGCAGGAGTGTACACGGACGATAGCAGAATTATTTGGAGGCATCTCTACATGTTCGCAGCTGTATCATTAGCAGTAGTCTAGTCCACGGTGGAGCGCTGATAATCTCATCGAAGTCCATCTCCGTGCCGAGTGCGGGCCTCCAGCGTGAGCGGTCCCAGTCGAGCCGGACCTGGACCCAGAGACGCCCAGAGTGCCTTGTGCAATCCGACAATGTTACAGCACAGCACTCGCACACAGACGACGGCTTTGCTCGTCGTGCAAGACAGTCTGCAAGGGCAAAACGGCGACAACGACAGTGCATTCAGCCAAATATGAATGCGCAGCGGCCGATGGTGATGCATTTGGGGCGAGGGCGCGTTTCGTCATAGGTCTGGTCATGACGGCCGTCCGTGGGTCGTATTTCAGACAGCCTGGGTAGGCCTCCCCGGCCTCGTCCAGACCTCCCCCTCCCCATCCGTAGCACACCGCGTGTGTACGCGTCCTGCATCCTATATAACCCTCAGACCTCCTCCTCACCATTCTGCACCACACCTCCATTCCGATAACCACTCAGACACCCCAGTCGCGTCTCCACGATGGCCCAGTCCCAAGCTCAGGAGACGACGCAGGTCGTCGCCGGCCTTCAGGCCGAGGTCAACCGCCTCAAGCACGAACTCCATACCATGAAAGTCGCCGACCAGATTCCCTCTGCCGGCGAAACCTGCACCATCGCTGATTATCTCCTCGCACGGCTTGTGCAGCTCAACGTCACGGTATGTGCATCTTCGGCCCGCGTACACGCCCAGAGCTGACTGACAGTCCCTCAGAACATCTTCGGCGTGCCCGGAGACTTCAATCTAGGTTAGTATCGCGTTATATGCGTGTATGCTGCGCGTTTTGACGTGGTATCAGGCTTCCTCGACTACATAGAGTCCCATCCAAAGCTCGAGTGGGCCGGTAACTGGTAAGTTCGATCTGCTGCGGAAGGCCTTATCTGAAACTATCCTCGCAGCAACGAACTGAACGCGGCATACGCGGCCGATGGCTACGCGCGAGTCAAGGAAGGCAGTCTCGGCGTCCTCGTCACGACCTTCGGTGTAGGCGAGCTCAGCGCGACAAACGGCATTGCTGGTGCCTTCTCAGAACACGTCCCTATCCTTCACATCGTCGGCGTTCCAAGCACCGCGCAGCAGAAGAGCAAGCCCATGCTCCACCACACCCTCGGCGACGGCCGCTACGACGCGTATCTCAAGGCTGCCCAGCAGTTTGTCATCTCGCACGCCTCGCTTCAGGACAAGTCAACTGCTGCAGCAGAGATTGACCGTCTCATCACCGAATGTGTGGTCATGGCGCGCCCCGTGTACCTCATGCTCCCCACGGATCTCGTGCACGAGCAAATTCCCTCAAGCCGCCTCAAGACTCCACTGAACGTCGAGCCGCCGGAGAATGACGCTGAGATCGAGAACTTCGTCCTCGACGAGATCGTCAAGCTTATCGAAGAGGCCGATCGCGATGTTGTCGTCCTCGTCGACGCGTGTGCCATTAGGCACAACGTGAAGAAGGAGCTTCTAGAGTTTGTTGAGAAGGTACACTTCCCGGTATATGCTGCCCCGATGGGAAAGACCGCGATTCCAGAGGATTATGATCGTTATGGTGGTGTATGTACCGTTCTCATTTACGCTGTTCATCCTCTTACGCTCTTACAGATATACGTCGGATCTATTAGTCGACCAGAAGTCAAGCAGAAGGTCGAGAGCGCCAAGCTGCTCCTCTCCATCGGCGGTCTGAAGAGCGATTTCAACACTGGCAACTTCACGTACGAAATTCCAGCTACTCGGACGGTGGAGGTAAGTCGCCAGTCTGTCTTTTGGAGTCAGGTAGTTGATTTATCGTAGCTTCACTCTGATCACGTCCGCGTCCGCTACGCCGCATACCATGGCATCGGCATGAAGCGTCTGCTGCCTAAGCTTACGCACCGCATGCACCCCTTCAGGGAGGACGCGAAGGCCATCGAAGTTCCTAAGTTTACATCCCCTGTTCCACAGGAGGATAACGAGACGATCACTCACCTCTGGTTGTGGCCACGCGTCGGCCAGTTCTTCAGGAAGGGCGATGTCATCGTGGCAGAGACCGGCACCTCCAGCTTCGGTATCCTCGACGTGCCCCTGCCTGGTGGTGCCGTTTTCGTGTCTCAGATCCTCTGGGGCAGTATCGGATGGACCGTGGGCAGTACCCTTGGTGCTGCTATTGCCGCCCGAGACATTGGCCTCCCACGTGTTATCCTTTTCGTCGGGGACGGTAGCATGTGCGTTCAACTTCGGATGGACGATGCGTCCAGGCTAACGATGCTGTTTACAGTCAGCTGACAGTGCAGGAGCTGTCGACGATGATGCGCTCCGGCGTCAAACCCATCATTTTCCTGCTCAACAACAGCGGGTACACCATTGAGCGGTACCTGCATGGTGAGAAGGCGCACTACAACGATATCGTTAACTGGTATGAATCGTCGCTGGTGTCTGATCATTACGTCGTTTCTTACTTGATACTGTCAGGAAATGGACGAAGCTGCTTGAAGTTATGGGCGGCGTCGAGGGCGAGACTTGCAAGTCATACACCGTGAAGACGAAGAACGAGCTCTCTGAGCTCCTCGACAACCCCGAGTTCGCCAAGGCCGACAAGATTCAGCTCGTCGAGATGATAATGCCGATGCACGATGCGCCACGTGGCCTCAAGCTGCAGGCCGAGCTCAGCGGCAAGGCGAACAAATACGTGTCCGTTGGCATCAAGACCGCCAGCGATACGTTCTAGAGTACCCGACTTCCTGCAACAATACTTGTATCCTAACTCGAAGCCGAGAAGATGCACTGCCGATAGACTGTAGAGGATGGAACAAAATCGCCAATGGACTTGTAACAATCGTTGTATTACTTGTCATGTAGAATCAATGGTGTATAGCATACAGTGACTTGCAACTGGTCTTTCCGATGTGCCGCGCATATCGACACAGTTCGCGGACGGCTGCGGAAACGATATTGTATAACTTATGCGACGACTTCGTGGCGCTCGGCACGGGTCCGCTGGCGTGAGGCGGCAGTCACCCACGATCGAGATCACCTCTCTGTTTGAACCTGATCCCAGCATCATCCACACTGAAATCATGGTGAAAGAGCAGCAACAACCGGTTTCCGACTTTTACGATACTCGCGGTGTTCCAATCGACATCTGGGACAACATTCTCGACCTCATCGACGATATTCCGACGTGGAAGGCCTGCGCTCTCACTTGCCGGGCCCTCCTGCGTCGCAGCCGCTACCACCTCTTTAGGAGAATTCATATCAAGAACCCCCACGACGCGCAGTTCCTTGTGTGTACCCTCCGCAAGGACCACGCCAGCCGCAGTGCCATCCGAGAGCTGCAACTCGATTTCCTCGCCACCGCGGGACCGATCGGACGAGGGCTGTTCCCAATGCTATCAAACCTGCGGGCCCTGCACATTTACTCCGCATCATCTGACGTCCTGTCCCCAGGCTGTGTACAAAGCTAGAGCCGATTGGCGAGACGGTGACGAGCCTGATGCTGGAGGGCTGCGCGTTGGCCCTGGACGACCTCGCGCCCCTGCTGGCTGCGCTACCCAACGTCAGAGATCTCGTGCTTTCCAGAGTCGCCTTCAGAGGATCGGCCCATGATTCTCTCGCCACCGAGCAGTGGAATGCTACTTGTATCCCCAGACAGTGCCTCCCGAACGGCCTAATGCCATGCACGGTGCGACAGCTGTACTTCCAGCCCCGCTACCAGGTCAATCCAGCAATCGCCAACAAATATATGGACATTTTCGCACACAGTATGCACACTCTTGCGCTCTCACTTTCAGGGTTAAGTCGTGAGTCTTCGTTCAGTCGCCGGACTGAACAGGGCTTGATTTCAACTTTGTAGGCGGGTTATCTCTGCAAGGCGTCCTTTCCCTCCGATACTTACATCTAGAATTCGACATAAGTATGGTGGAAGTTTGTATAGACATTCTCCGCAGTCTACCTCCAGAGATACTTGTAGGCTTATCCCTGGCAGTTAGGAGCTCTCAGCCGTGGCGACGCGTAGCCCCGGAAACGATACCATGGGAGCGCATATCTGCGCTCTCGAGCTTGGACGGCGTACTCTCGCACCCTCATTTCTCCTCATTACGCCGGTTGAGCGCGCGATGCACCATGATCCAGTCGCAATGGAGTATGGCTTTGTCCCCGCTGCAGTGCTGCGGCCACATTATGACTGTCTTGTTACCGAGTCTGAATCCCGAGGTTTGGGATGACACTCTCGAAGACGTGTTCAGATTTGGGCCTGCTATCCGAGAATGATAGGTAAGAATCTTCTATGTGCTACGATCGGACGTTGAACTGACGACTTTCTCTCTGCTTCACCCCGTGCAGTGCTACATGCAGATACAGGATGTCATCTTGCACACTGCAATACGTCGAAGAGCAGAATAAGAAGACGAGGAAACCAGAAAGATATCCGACCTACGCGGCAACGAACCACATTAGTCCGGACACTCGATATTCGGTGTTCGACTAGGCTCGCCCCCCTCATTGTTAGAGCGTGACTCCTAAGTTGATCTATTGTACAAATGTGTAACATGCTTCCAATCGCTTACAGGGTCAGGCTCAGTCCTCTGAATGCAGGCTACCTGAACGCAGTGGGATGCTCATCATCACTCTCGTGCATGAAGCATCGTCCATTCCAGCCCTCGCACCCAAGTGTCTGACCTCGGTGTGTCGGATACATGCTGTGGAACGCGAGACTGAACAGTTTCTACCCTCGAGGTTTCCTCCTGTGGACGCTCCCCGCAAATCGACGATGTTGGCATTGTCAGCCTTTGGAAGGCTTGCAAGAACGTAATCTCGTGGGAACCCGCCCTGCCACGATGCCCGCACGTTAGTGATGTACAGGTTTTACCGCGTGTATTCAACGCGTCCGATGGCAGCAGCTCTTGTGATCCCCTCGCCCACCGTCTCTTTCCTCCGTCCTCGCCTCTCGCCCCTACGACTACGCCCTGCCATCGTCTACACTCTCCGCATCCCTCACGACCCACCACGCTGCCTGGCAACCCATATGGAGTCTTCGGTAACCGGTGCTTCGCCTGCACCTCGTGCGAGAGGCTGGGACCTGCCCGAGGAGATTCTGCATGATATCATGTTCCTCATTAAGCTGAAGAAGAAGGAGGAATACGCAAAGGACAATCAGAGAGCACGTGCAAAACATGCCATCCTGGCGCCGAGCCTAGTGAACAAGTACTGGGCCGCCGCGGTTCGCCCACTGCTCTTCCGGATGCTTAGGCTGCGCAATCTTGAAGACGTGCTCTTCATGAAGGACATAGTCCTCAGCCCTGCGTTCGCGACCTCTGGCCTGGGGACAGCCATTGAAACGATATACATATGCCTGGTACTCTAGACACGTCTCAAGCGACGGCGCATCGACACCTGCACACTCAAACCCTTTCGCAGTCATACCCAAGGCTCTTACGTTCTTCCTGCGCCTAAATACGTTGTTCCTGGATAGCACACTGTTGTAATTCACGCAGGAGTGAAGGGGGAAAACGACTGATGGATTTTCTAGCTATTTTCGACAAGTACTTATACGGTAGATAACAGTACCCGAGCACTACTATAGAGAGGATACCGGATTCTGAAACGAATAAGAAAAAGACGGATAACTACAATGAGAAGGGATTAATAAGATAATATCAAAGCTTTGTGAGCCGGAATGAAATGTAGTACTCGAGCCAATGGCCGTGCCCCGGAGGGCGTAATTACCGAGTCCCGATACCTGCCATCTTGGGGCATCCGCCCAGGAGCGCGTGCGCCTTCGGCGCATCATCCCGCCGGCGCCTCGGAGATAACAACACTCCCCCTCAACGAGCAGCCATGCTCGCGAGTGCAAGCTGCCGGGTGTGCGTAGGCTTGGCGAGCGCCTTCGTGAGCATGTCGGCGCAGTTGTCTTCAGAGGCGCAGTGGCGGACCTCGATGTCGCCGGCGTCGATGCGTTCGCGAATAAAATGATGCCGGATGTCGATGTGCTTCGACCGGGCGTGGAACTGATTGTCGTGGGCGAAAGCGATGGCGGACTGATTGTCCGTGAAAAGCTGTGTGGGCGCGTCCGAGGTAACGCCGAGCTCTTCGAGTAGGCGACGAAGCCAGATGGCCTCTTTGCCCGCGTGGGAAAGGGCAATGTACTCGGCTTCCATAGTGGAGAGGGCGACGGTCGGTTGCTTCTTCGAGCTCCAGCTGACGGTGCCGGTGCCGACCTTGAAAGCGTAGCCCGAGACCGAGCGGCGGTCGAAGCCTTGAGCCCAGTCGGCGTCTGAGTATCCGATCAGTGTCGGCTCGGAGGCCGCGGAGAAAGTGATGCCGAGGTCGCGCGTTCCCTTGAGGTACCGGAGGACGTGCTTGACAGCGGTCCAGTGCGTGAGCGAAGGACGCGAGGTGAATTGCGAGAGCGTCTGGACGGCGAAAGCGATGTCGGGACGAGTGCCGACGGAGGCGTACATGAGCGATCCGATCGCGGCGGCGTAGGGAACGTCGGCGGGTTCCTCGTCTTCCGAGAGCGGAAGTAGTTTGACGTTCGGGTCGAGGGGGGTCGAGACCGGATTGGCGTCGGTCATGCCGAAACGTTCCAGGATGACGTTGATGTATCGCGCTTGGTGCAGCTTGAGTGTGCGCGCAGTGCGGTCGCGTTCGATCTGCAGGCCGATGAAGTTTCGGAGGCCGCCCGATGACGTGATGGCGAAATGATGGGATATGTCGAGCTTGAGCGCGTCGAGATCAGCGCGCTTCCCGTACAGCGTCGTGTCGTCGACGTGAAGGAGAGCCATCGTGAGCGTGTCTGCGTGCTTGTAATAAACGCAAGGGTCAGCCTGTGAGCGAGTGTAGCCCAGAGTAGAAGTGAGGACGTGGTTGAGCAGGTCGTTCCAGACTCTGCCCGCCTGCTTGAGGCCGTAGATCGCCTTGAGCATGATGTAAACGCGTCCCGAGTTGTCGTCATAGCCGGGTGCCTGGCGCATGTAGATCGTCTCTTGCAGCGGCCCGTTGAGGTAGGCGCCCTCGTAATCGAGATCGTCGTCGTCGAGGTCGAGGATGGTGGCGAGGGCGGCGCAGGCGCGATACGACTCGAGGCGCACGACTGGCGCGTAGGTCGCGAAATAATCCTGTCCGGGGATCTGTGAGAAACCCTGAGCAACGAGACGTGCCTTGTATTTCTTGATCGCGCCGGACGCGTCGCGTTTGATGGCGAAAACCCATCGGCAGCCAATAGCCTTCCTCCCCTCCGGCAGCTCCCCCAGCTTGAAGGTCTCCCTGGCCTCCAGCTGTCGCATCTCCGCGTCCATGGCCTTTTGCCATTCCGCCCAATCGTCCCTGTTCTTGACTTCTTGAATCGATGTCGGGTGGTCGGGATCGTATGCTGCAAAGCACAGGTGTGCCTGGGCGCCAGACGGCTGATCGGACTTCGGAGTGATCTTGCCTGTCTCGTGGAGTTGTCGGTAATCGACGCGAGTGGTCGATCGGGATGACGTGCGCGTCGGCGCGGGTGCCGGCTTGGTCGTGGGCTTCGCGGAAGCTTTCTGCGTGACGGGAGCCTCGGGCTTGGATGGCGGAGGCGTAGGCGTAGCCGAAGTCGGTGCCGTGGAACTCTCCCCCTCAAGCCTGAGGGGACCGTCGACGAGGGGGACGGTGTACGGCTTCTGTCTCTGGAAAATGACGTCACGCGAGACCTGAATGCTGCGCATACCTGGGATGTAGTAGCGCCATCCCGCGCTGTTGTCCGAGATGCCGGTGAAGATAAACTTCTCCGACTTCGCGTCGAGCTTCCCAGTGCGGCGGGCCGCGGGTACTAAGACCCAGCAAGGAATGCCGAACTCTTGCGCGTCTTGTAAGTCCGGTTTCTTGTTCCAGAACTGCTCGTAGGGCGTGGTGCCGCGAAGTACACGGGTGGGCGTGCGGTTCTTGAGATAGACCGCGTAGGCGAAAGCCTCCTGCCAAAGGAACTTCGGCAGGTCGCGCGCTAGCAGCATAGCGCGCGCGCGTTCAGCGAGTGTGCGGTTGAGCCGCTTGGCGACGCCGTTCTGGGGAGGGGAATACGGAGCGGTGGTCCGAAGAATGATGCCGTGCCCGTCGAGGTAAGACTTGAATTGTCCTTCCGTGAATTCTTTGGCGTTGTCCACATGGACGGTTTTGATGCGCTTGCCGAGCTGTGTCTCGAGTAATTTCTCGTACTGTTTGAAGCGATCGAGAGCAGCGTCGCGTGTGCGGAGGAAATAGATCATGACGTACCGGGAGCCCGCGTCTGTGAAGCTGAGAATATAGAGGTTGCCCTGGAGGGAGGCAATGGACGCAGGGCCCCAGATGTCGGAGAAGACCAGATCTCCGATTTGATGGATCCGCGGTGTAGCGATCTCGGGGAATGGAGCGCGCGCGTGCTTCGCCTGGATGCAAGTCTCGCAATCAAAATCAGGGTCCGACGTGTCATCGACCGTCATTCCATCAACAAGGTTCAGACGGTGCATTTCGCGCAACTGTCCCTTGTTAATGTGCCCCAAAGCGCAATGCCACTCGTACCAGGTACGAGAGGTGCGGACTGCGAGTGCGTGAGAGGTGGGGGAATTACCGGCGCGGCGTCCCTGAACAGCCATGTAGTATAGGTTGTTCCCAGCCTTGCGCCCGGTAGCGATAACGCGCGAGCCATCCAGGATCTGGAGCTCGTCCCCCTTGCCTGCGAAAGTCAGGCCGTGACCGGTCATACGCCCGAGGGACAGCAGGTTATATTCCATGCTGGGCGCGTGCAGCGCGTCCTTCAGAATTGCGGAAACGGGGCCGGCCGCCGTAACGAATGTTACGCGCACATTGCCGACCCCCAGCGCTGCACAAGCGCCAGCACCGCTGATGGTGCTTCCTGGAGTCTCGGTGTAAGAAATAAATGCATCACGGTCACGCACGATGTGAGATTCGCAGGCGGTATCTCCCAGCCAAATCTCCCCATTGTTATTCTTAACAGCGTAGACCTTCGTGTCCTGGTGCGCGACGAACGCGTAGGACTCGTCTTTGTCGTCGAGTTCGACCACGTGGGCGGATGATTTGCCCTTGCCGGCGGCAGCGCCGGACTGCTGGTTCGTGGAGCGGCACTCGGGTTTGATGTGCCCCTCCTTGTTGCACGCGTGGCAGAAGACGCCGGTTCGGAATTTCGGCTTCTTCTTGCGCGGACCCTGTCCCTTGCCGCGCTTAGCGACCAGAGCGGTCACGGTCGCCTGCCCTCGTTCTTTGTGGCGTTGTTCCTCAGTCATGATACGTCCGATGACGTCGGCGGACGAGACTGTGCTGGGCATGGAGGTGACGAAGGCATCCCACGAAGGGGGAAGCGCAGACAAGATATTGAAAGCGTACTCTTCGTCATTGACGGTGCCGCCCGCCAAGATAATCTCCTCCCGCCACTGACCCATCTTTCTGATCTCTGCCTCCATGTCTGCCCCTTCCTCGATCCTGTACCTCTGCAGCCTCCTCGTCGCAGTGACCTTCGACTGAGTGCCTTGCGTAGCGTAGATGTTCTTGAGCGTGTCCCACGCGTCCTTGGAGGAAGTCGCGCTTGCGATGTGGGTGACAATCGTGGGGAACATCGGAGCCGGATGGCGCTAAGCGCCTTGCGATCGTTCTTCTCGAAAGCAGGGACGAGGGCTGTGTCTGCAGGGCGTGTCTTCTTTCCGAGGGCGTATTCTAAGATGTCTTGTTCGGTGAGGATGTCTTGGACGAGGATTTGCCAGGAGAAGTAATTCTCCGCGCCTTTGAGAGGCTCGATCTTGGGCATGTCGGACATTCGGTGCGGTAATCGCGTGGGCGTCTAGATGAGGTCCGTACTGGACGTAGAGTTTTGATCCGCAATGGATCGACAGCTAGCGTGATCCGCACTGGATCTGCAGTGAGAGGGTGATCGTCGTGAACGGTTAGAGCGAGCCGGGGCTCATAACCTGTTGTAATTCACGCAGGAGTGAAGGGGGAAAACGACTGATGGATTTTCTAGCTATTTTCGACAAGTACTTATACGGTAGATAACAGTACCCGAGCACTACTATAGAGAGGATACCGGATTCTGAAACGAATAAGAAAAAGACGGATAACTACAATGAGAAGGGATTAATAAGATAATATCAAAGCTTTGTGAGCCGGAATGAAATGTAGTACTCGAGCCAATGGCCGTGCCCCGGAGGGCGTAATTACCGAGTCCCGATACCTGCCATCTTGGGGCATCCGCCCAGGAGCGCGTGCGCCTTCGGCGCATCATCCCGCCGGCGCCTCGGAGATAACAACACACACATCTTGCAAGCTGCGCCAAACTCGTTAGAATCATCGACAGCTTCCCCACTTTGAAGTACTGCCACTGTATAAACATTACACTCGTCGACCCATCGCCTTATGTGCCGCCGCGCTGGAGACAGCAACAGTCCACGGCCCGGAGGCCTCTGTTGTCCTGTCGCATCGCAGCCACCAAGGACCTGACGCTTGCTGCCCAAGCGACGCTTGCATCGGCTATCCTCAGGGTTCCTGAAAGACTGAACCTCGATAACGAGGCGTTTGAGAGCTGTCCTGACTGCGCTGGTTGCGGTTGTCCCTGCTGCATGGAAGCAAGTCACTTTCGAACTATTGGATCACGATCAAAACCATTTTGGTAGGCATATTTGGCTGCATTTGTTGGACCATACTCATGTTCTTCAGGTAAAGCGGCAATCCACTTCTCAAGAAGCAAGCACGATCTTCACAGGGGGTTGCTGATGCATTGGTTATTGTCCGCCAGCATAGCGCAGGGTTGTTATCCACCGAACTGCCTTCGTCTGCAGACATTTGCCAGATTGTGGTTTCCGGGTCATTTCCAGGCATGCACGTCACTGGTCCTACGTCCCTCGATCTCTTACACTCAGAGAACCTTGCAGCGGTTTCAAGCCTCGAGAAACTCAGAATATGGGCCCGGCCGGGCAACAGCGGTGATCTGAACGGGATGACGAAGATTCTGTGTGCGGTGTTGCGCCGCACCCAGCTATCCTGGGCCCTCGACTCTCGCCGGCTTGAGTTCATACAGAGTCTCGACAGCAAGAGGAACAGCATTCTCTCCAGCGACACCATCCTCTCGCGGTCCACAGAGCACATCATCGAGGACAAACATATTACCCTCGATATCCCAGAGCAGGCTGAATGGCTCCTGCGCGGTCAGCCAAAGAATAGGGATGCCTACCTGGGGCAACTTGCCCTTCAGCGCGCAGCGGCATCGACTCTTGCGGATTGCAGCACTCCTGCTGTAGCGGGAACTTTAGCAGACCCCGAACAAGCAGAGAGTAGCGGATCGGATGCGAAATAGCGCGCGCGTATCATACAGGGGTTCTGGGTGGGCTGGAGTGGAAGAGTGAGCGCGGCGGGGCACACGCGATGTGGAGCAGCAAGGTTCTGGGTGGCATGAATCCGCAGCGAAGGCGTAGTTCGCGAGCGCGCACAGGGAGTGCGAGTCGGGCCTCGTGGCGCTCGGCATGTCACGGATGTGACGGCGCAGCCCTATTTTTCGCCGATTTTTGGCTATTTCCCTCGATTAATCCAACGGGCGAGCAGCCCCCGCGCCGTCTGGAGTCCTAGCCGCCCACGCTCAGCGCCTGGCCACTCAGCGCCAGCGCCCTGATGGCGCATCACCCCTAGACGCCAGCGCATCCCGCTGCGCGCTCAGACACTGCCCGGATCACCGGTCTGCCTTGCAACCGGTTCCCCAGATCGCCGAGGAGGCACTGTCATCCCTGATGACTCCCCTCGCCGAGACACGCCGAGCTGATCAGCCTGATGACACAGCCTCGGCCCGACGCAGCCTCGAGACACTGCCAGCTGACACAGCCTCGTGGCATAGCCCCAGCACAGCCTCGCCGCGCAGCCCGCGTCGCAGCCTCGCTGGCTATGCTGAGCGCTGCCCATCAGCTTATGTAATCGTATACCCTGCCCTAAAGGACCTGTAGTATATAAGGGTAGCTCCCCTCGCTCCTGTCCGTCATCTCGACCTCTTGGTCAATACGGACAGGTAAGCCCGTTGTTTGTACAGTAGTTACTAGTGCTAATACACTTGGTCAATACGGACAGTTGCACAAACCGTTCGTCGCCGCGTGACCCGCTCCGCTGCGCCATCTCGTCGACCTCCCCATTCGTGCTCCCTCGTGTAGCGTTGAGCCTCCGCTCCGCGACATTAGGTCGAGATCTTTTGGGTGCCCTAGGCATTTTCCCTACCGCTCCCCCCAAACCCCGTTTAAAAAAGTTTATTCCCTCCGTTTAAAGCGAGTACGTCGTAGTCGAGCTGCCTGCTCACTCCGTACACGTTGCTAAGGTCCTTACTTCACAGTGCCGAAAGACGTCCGGCTGAAGGACCACATTCCCCAGCGCATCTTCGACCGCCTCCAACGTCGACGCGAGGCCGGTAACCCCGTCAAGTGGACGGACCGCAAAGTCAAGGCGGTCATCAAGCACGTCTCCACGCTCCCGACACCTCCGCCCTCTGTCCCCTCCATCAACTGGACTGCCGTCCGCGAGGCTCGCGAAGCCGAACAGCGCGTAGGCAACCGCATCCGCGAGCAGCGCCAACGCGAGGCGCAAGAAGCCCAGGCCGCCGTAGCCGCCTCCTCCTCGAAGCTCAGTTTGGCAGAGCGCCTCAGCGCCGCCCCGACGTACGAGCCCATCGCCCGCAAGCCCGTCGGCATCGACATTCCCAAATACTCCCCCACCGACCTCGTCGGCATCTTCACGCCCAAGCTCGACGCGACCATCAAGCGTCTCAAGGCCGTCGAGGAAGTCGACCTATTCCACCTCGTCAACAGCGATCGTGCGCGAGGAGTTTGCCAGCTGCTCGAACGACTTCAGCAGATCCGCAACGAACTCAGCCGCCTCGCCCCCACGACCACGTTTAAGGAGTGGCACCAGTACGAGCTTGGACTTGCTCAGATCGGTGACATTTCGTTTATCGGTTTAAGGCGCAACTTCCGCCGCATCGTAGGGGAGTTAGACATTGTATACCGGGCTGGATATTTCGATTAAATAATACATCTTCTGTCGCTCTGGATTTCGACTGTTCGAACTGCCTGCACTTCTTTGGGCGAACTACAGAGAACGGTGTCACTGCTCCCGCTGACCTCCACGTCGAGGAGCACAACGGGTCTCGAGAAGCCAGAGAGTGCAGCCAACAGCCCTGCCCCCATCGAGAGACTGCCCCTCCGTTACTCCCGGTTCCGCCTAGCGACCGAGAGACACAATTCGAGCGCCCCCGTTTCGCGCAACGGCTAGAATTTGCCCGCGCTTCCGCCACCACCCCGAATACTCCCGACCGCAGTCCCCCGGACAGCAGCCACCACTCGTCTCCCGAGACATCGCTCGGCTCCGTCCTCTCCGATCACGAACCAGTCCCTTCGCCCCTTGATCTCTCTCGCGCTCACTCAGGAGCCAATACTCCCCGTCCCCCCAACATGTCAAGCACTCCCGGTGGAGCGCCTCCCGGCCCGGCTCCCCCCGACCCCATCTCCGCTGCCCTCCTGCAGATGGCTCAGGCTATGACGCAGCTCACGAACACGGTTAACACTCTGGCCCAGACTATTGGCGCCAATCGGACAACGGTCAATGCAACGGTCAATGCCAACAAGGAGCTTCCCTTCGTCGAGAAGCCCATGCCGTTCAAAGGGAAAGGTTCGGACACGGCCCGTCTCTTCCGTGCCGCCTATCGCATCTACGCCGACGGGCAGCCGGAGAAATTCGGCAAGCGCGACGTCAACGGTAACCTCGAACGAGACGCAAACACCGGCAAGATCTTGGTAGACGGCCAGAAGTGGATCGTCGGTGCTCTCTCCTTCATGCAGGATGAAGCGGCCGAATGGGCACGGCAGTACATCGAGCAAGCGGCAGATGGCACACAGATATTCGACGGCTCTCGCGCCACGTTCTGGGAAGCTTTTAAGAACCGGTTCGAGCCTATGGACGAGAAGGCCGAGGCCCTCAGCAAGCTGCAGGCGTGTACACAAGGCAACCGTCGGTTCGCGGAGTTCTTTGCGGAGTTCCAAGCCCTCGCTGGACGCACAAAGCTCACCCCGGAAGACCTGGCAGCCCGGCTACGGACAAAGTTCAACAAGGACTACCTTGAGCGGATCTCGTACATGGTCAACCCCGCTACCGGCAAAGGCCCCGAGACGTACGACGAGCTCAAGAACGCGGGTTTCGCCGTCGACCGGTCGAAGGACAAGCTCTCCCAAGACCTCCTGGCACAGCAAGGCAAGACATCCTCGACTCCGGCTAGCTCGTCGGCGCGCGCCTTCCGCGACCCAAACGCGATGGACATCGACGCCGCGAACATTGACGAGCTGTTTAAGGGTCTCGCTGGCACGGATCTCAAGCGCCAGTTCGACGCCGTCATGAAGGATCGCTGCAAGGTCTGCGGCTCGAAGTCCCACAAGTCCACGGACCCCGTGCACCGCGACTCGGTCTGCAACCACTGCGGCAAGAAGGGTCACTGGTCCCGCGTTTGTCGTGCCCGCCTCGAGGGCAAGCCGAGAACCGCCCCCGCTACTGCCGCCGTCCGCGCCTCGTCTTCGGATACCTCGTCACAGGATTCCTCGTCTCCGGCCTCCTCGTCTTCTGGCAGCTCGTCTGACGACCAAGCTGCCGCGATCGCCGCCCTCCGTGATCAGCTGGCTCTGATACAAAAGCAGCTCGGGGTTTTGCTTAAGGGGCCGGAGTGACGCCGCATCGTCGGTCCCCGTTTCGTCAGGCCCGGATTCAACTCCGGCGCCTTCGCTGGAACCACAGGACATTTCTGACGTCATCCGCTCATGTAAAATATCTGTACTAGACCCTTTCTCCAACCACTACCGTGTACCAGTAAAGCTTACCGGAATCAATAAGACTATTCGCACGCCCGCAATGATTGATTCTGGAGCGACTTCACTGTTCATCCACGAGGATTTCTGTAAGCAGCACAAAATCCTCACGGTACCACTCAAGAAGGAGATCACACTGTACAACATCGACGGGACTAAGAATGAAGCAGGGTCTATCACGCGCCGTGCCAGACTCCAGCTCACTGTGGGTTCGTACACGTTTAAGGAAGAGTTTCTTGTCACGAACATCGGTCCAGAGGACGTCATCCTCGGACTTCCGTGGCTCAAGAAATGGAATCCGAACATCGACTGGGAAACGGGAGATGTCCAGTTTCAGCTCCGCGGCGGAGCTGAGGACACCCCGGTTTTCGGTATCCATCAGATTGACGCCAACCGCTCCGAACGCCGCGAATGGCTTCGAGCAGGCATTGTTGAGGACGCCAAGGACGAAGTCTGGATCCTCGCCGGCTACACTTACTCGCAAGCGATCGCTGTCGAAGCCAATCGCGAGAAGTACGCCAAAACGTTTGAAGAGCTGGTTCCCAAAGAGTACCACCGACACAAGAAGGTGTTCTCCGAAGAGGAATCACACCGCCTTCCGAAGCATCAGCCCTGGGATCACGCGATAGATCTCGTCCCGGACGCCCCGGCCTCGATCAAATCGAAGGTTTACCCCATGTCCCCGATCGAGAATGAAGAACTACAGCGGTTCATTGACGACGCACTCGCCAAAGGCTATATCGTCCCCAGCAAGTCTCCAATCGCCTCCCCTGTCTTCTTCATCAAGAAAAAGGACGGCAAGCTCCGGTTCATTCAAGACTACCGCAAGCTCAACGACATCACTGTGAAGAATCGGTACCCCCTCCCGCTCGCCTCCGACATCATCGGGAAGCTCCAGGGCGCTAAGATCTTCACCAAGTTCGATGTCCGTTGGGGCTACAACAACGTCCGGATTAAGGAAGGTGACGAGTGGAAAGCCGCCTTCGTCACCAACCGCGGCCTCTTCGAGCCCAGAGTCATGTACTTCGGCCTGTGCAACAGCCCTGCCACGTTCCAGGCCCTCATGAACCACATCTTCGCCGACCTCATCGCTGAGAGCAAGGTCGCAGTTTACCTTGACGACATTCTCATCTGGTCGAACGATCTCGCTTCGCATCGGAAGATTGTCCACGAAGTCTTGGCACGCCTCGCCAAATACGATCTGTACCTTCGGCCCGAAAAGTGCGAGTTCGAACGCTCAGAGATCGAGTATCTTGGGCTCCTCATCAGCGAAGGACAAGTCGGCATGGACCCCGGCAAGGTTAAGGCAGTAGCCGAATGGCCGACCCCGAAGAACCTCAAAGACGTACGAGGCTTCGTCGGGTTCGCCAACTTCTATCGCCGCTTCATCAAAGACTTCTCAAAGATCTGCCGCCCGCTGCATGATCTGACGAAGAAGGATACTCCGTTTAATTGGGGTCCCGCACAGGCAGAAGCCTTCGAGACGCTCAAGCGCGCTTTCACGACTCAGCCCGTGCTCGCCATGTGGAGCATTGATCGGCCAACTCGCGTCGAGACCGATGCTTCTGGCTACGCCACTGGAGGAGTCATAGCCCAACACAACCCTGAAGATGGTCTCTGGCATCCAATCGCGTATCGCTCGCAGACCATGAGCCCCGCCGAGCGGAACTACGAGATCTGGGACCGTGAGATGCTTGCAATCATTGAAGCTCTCAAGGACTGGCGCCAGTTCCTCGAAGGTCTCCCGGAGCCCTTTGAGATCTGGACCGATCATCAGAATCTCCAGTACTGGAAGACTGCGCAGAATCTCACACGGCGACAAGCTCGGTGGGCCTCCTACCTCGCCGAGTACGACTTCCGCATCATCCACCGCCCCGGCAAGACCCATCTCCTCGCTGATCCGCTCTCCCGGCCCTCCTCGCTGCATGTCTCCGACGAAGAAGACAATCGCTCGCAGGTAGTACTGAAGCCAGAGCTGTTTAAGATAGCCGCCACAACAGCTTTCGCAAACCCCTCCCCCCTCGAGAAGCGCATTCGCAACTGCTCCGAAAAGGAAAAGGAAGTCGCAGACGCTCTGCAGATTCTCCGGACCAAGGGGCCCCGCAAGCTGCGCAACGGCGTTCTCGAATGGGAAGAAGACAACGGCCTTCTGTACTACCACGGGAAGGTCTACGTCCCAAACAGTGCCGCGCTGCGCAACGACGTCATCAAGTCCTGCCACGACGCGCCGACTGCCGGACACCCCGGGAAGCACACCACCCTCGAATTGGTTTCTCGGTATTATTGGTGGCCGCGCATCTCCGCCGACGTTAGCCGCTACGTGCTCGGCTGCGATCAATGTCAACGGTACAAGTCCGCCCCACATCCGAAAGCCACCCTACAACCCCACGATGTCCCTTCAGGGCCCTGGGAACACGTCGGCGTAGACCTCATCACGCAGCTCCCACGCGACGCCAAGACCAAGAAGGACTCGATCGCGGTCTACGTAGACCACTATTCGGATCAGTGCCACCTTGTGCCGGTCGACTCGACGATCACCGCAGCCGGGATGGGCGACGTTCATTACACCGACATCTTCCGCCTCCACGGCCTCCCGCGCAAGATCTTCTCCGATCGCGGGCCACAGTTTGCAGCTCAGTACATGCGAGCGCTGTACAAGCGCCTCGGCATCGCTACCGGCCTCACCACGGCGTATCACCCGGAAGGCAACGGCAAGGTCGAACGCAAGAATCAGGAAGTCGAGAAGTTCCTGCGTCTCTTCGTCTCCCAGCGCCAAGATGACTGGGTCGATTGGCTCCCGATGGCCGAGTTTACCCTGAACTCGCACGTGTCTAGTGCTACCGAGCGCACACCCTTCGAGATTGTTTACGGCTATACCCCGGACTTCACGATCCCGGCCGGCAAACACACCAAGGTTCCCGCTCTCGACGAGCGCCTAGACCGCATGGCTCACATTCGCAAAGAGGCCGAAGCTGCCCTGCGCTTAACCAAAGCCCGCATGAAAGAAGAGTACGAGGCCGCGAAGAAACGCGCCCACTCCTTCAAGGTCGGCGATCAGGTTTGGCTCAGCACGAAGGACCTCAGCATCGATCAGCCCTCGCCCAAGCTCGGCCCCCGCCAGCTGGGTCCGTTTAAGGTTCTGGAGAAGATCGGCGATCTGGACTATCGGCTCGAGCTCCCGAGCTGGCTGAAAATCCACCCGGTCTTCCATGTCAACCGCCTCAGCCCGTGGCACGACCAGGGCGTTGAGAAGCCCCTGCCTCCCAAACCTGTCAAGGTTGCCGGCGAAGAGGAATACGTCGTCGAGAAGATCCTTGACAGCCGCATATACCGCCGCCAACTACAATACAAGGTCCGCTGGAAGGGCTACGGCCAAGCCGGCGACACGTGGGAAAAGGCAGACAACCTCAAGCACGCCAAGGCCCTGGTCAACAAATTCCATCGCGAAAATCCGGAAGCGCCCCGCAAGCTCGCTGCCACCGCCTTCGAAGCCCTCGCCGCCTCTTTTCGCCCATTCGTCACCGAAGTCGACGTCTCTCACCTTTCTGCCTCCGATCGCGCTAAGGCCGATCTGGACTGGGAGGAGGGGCGCCACATCTAACGACCTCGCGAGGACGCTCGGTTTTAGGAGGGGGGTAATGTCACGGATGTGACGGCGCAGCCCTATTTTTCGCCGATTTTTGGCTATTTCCCTCGATTAATCCAACGGGCGAGCAGCCCCCGCGCCGTCTGGAGTCCTAGCCGCCCACGCTCAGCGCCTGGCCACTCAGCGCCAGCGCCCTGATGGCGCATCACCCCTAGACGCCAGCGCATCCCGCTGCGCGCTCAGACACTGCCCGGATCACCGGTCTGCCTTGCAACCGGTTCCCCAGATCGCCGAGGAGGCACTGTCATCCCTGATGACTCCCCTCGCCGAGACACGCCGAGCTGATCAGCCTGATGACACAGCCTCGGCCCGACGCAGCCTCGAGACACTGCCAGCTGACACAGCCTCGTGGCATAGCCCCAGCACAGCCTCGCCGCGCAGCCCGCGTCGCAGCCTCGCTGGCTATGCTGAGCGCTGCCCATCAGCTTATGTAATCGTATACCCTGCCCTAAAGGACCTGTAGTATATAAGGGTAGCTCCCCTCGCTCCTGTCCGTCATCTCGACCTCTTGGTCAATACGGACAGGTAAGCCCGTTGTTTGTACAGTAGTTACTAGTGCTAATACACTTGGTCAATACGGACAGTTGCACAAACCGTTCGTCGCCGCGTGACCCGCTCCGCTGCGCCATCTCGTCGACCTCCCCATTCGTGCTCCCTCGTGTAGCGTTGAGCCTCCGCTCCGCGACACGGCATACGTCCGCCGCGCAGAGATCGGAGTCACCATTTCACCTCTTTGCTCCATCCATGATCACCACTTTTGAGACCGCTGCAGTTGAACACCAACGGCTCATAGTCGACTCTTACGACACAAGCGCTGTCTCACTCGAACTCTGGGATTGCATTCTCGATTTCGTTGACAACTTCCCGACATGGAAAGCCTGCGCTATCACCTGCCGGGCCTTCCTGCGTCGCTGTCGCTACCACCTCTACAGGAAGGTCTATTTGAAGAACTACCACGATGCAAAGGTCCTTGTGCGTGCCCTGCGCAAAGATCACGCCAGCCGCAGCGCCATCAGAGAGCTGCAGCTCGACTTCCCTGCGTCCACGCGGCCCACAGGGCCAGTCGGCAAGTACCTTCTCGCGATGCTGCCCAACCTGCAGCACCTGCACATCCGCTCCAACAAATATCGCGATCCTATTCATCCAGAGTTCCAAACTACCCTGCGTGCGGTAGCCGAGACAGTGACGAGTCTGACGCTGGACTGGTGCACGTTCCACGACGCGGTCGACCTCGCGCGCCTGATGGCTGCGCTGCCCAACACCAGGGACCTTGTTGTCACTGAGGTCACAGTCTACGGTCCTTGCGAGGAACTGTCCAGAGCTCTAGACCCGGATCAGTGGAACGCTATTCGCGTGTCCACTCTGCGCTTCACTGAGTTTCTGTGGCCATGCATGGAACACCTGACGCGCATGTTCTCAAAGTCAGCGACGACGCAGACGATGCGAAAGGTATACTGTCAGCCCCATCACATGGCCCCTTCGACGGACCTTCAGAACTTCCTGCATGTCTTTGGACACAGCATGCACACGCTCGCGGTCGCGGTCCCCCTTCCTTGGAAAGGTGGTGCGTCTCCATACATCAGCTTGCGGGCCAAGGGCTCAAGACCTGAACACTCTTTGTAGATCCGCCCTCCTTGTACGGAGCCTCTGCTCTTCGATACTTGCATTTAGGATCTGCCACCAACACGATGCATGTCTGCACTGGTATCCTCCGCAGTCTGCCACCCAGAGCACTTGTAGGTTTATCCCTCGCTGTCGGAAGCTATGAACGGCGGGGTTCGAAGCCCCAGAAACGACACCGTGGGAACGCATGGCCGCGCTCGCTGATCTGAATAGCCTGCTCTCGCACGACCAGTTCACCTCGCTGCGCCGGCTAAGCGTACGATGCTCAATGGGCCAGCCACGATGGCACTGCTTTCTGTCGTCGCAGGAGTGCCGCGAGGCCGTTATGTCTCGTTTTCTTACAAGCTTGAATCCCCGGATGTGGGATGAGAGTCTCGACCATGTCTTCGATTTTGCACCCGAGATTTGGAAGTACTGGAAGTAGACTCGTAAGCACTTGTCAAGCATCATACACACTGCGTTGACTTCTCTCATATCCTTCTAGGCTGTGCGGAATAGGTGACATCCGCACCGCAGTGTTCCCACCATATGCTGCTCCGTTCCGTCGTAGCTGGCCGCACGGAACGTCGCCATCTGAATTTCCCAGGATCAATGGTCGACGATCAAACAAGCCCATTAGTCGCGTTCAAAGTTGTGCTCTGAGCGCGCTACGAGACGTCGATTTGGGGACGCTACGTGGGCTCGAAGCGGACTTGAATCGTCCTCGAAGCGCAAGGGGACTCTGAACACCCCTGATTACTTGGTGGATGCTTTTCCTCTCTCCTTTGAGTTCTGTGCCCTCACCGGTGCTCTCATCCCACTATCCAAGGCGTTCTCAAGCTATTGTATGCTGTATACTACTTGATTATGCATTATATAGTGGGTAGGCCTGTGAGAATGAAATCTGACGTGGTTTACAGGCAACGGTTGTCTAGAATCGACTGTTTCCTTGCACGCTTCTGACTTAGGATAACATGACAGCTAATACGAGCATTACAAGTCAATTCATTAGGTCTCGAAACCCCTGATCGATATCGAAGTGAGAAGAAAGTGCCCCGGGTACATGGGGAGGGCCGGATAGGGATAGGCTGTAGCGCAAGTGCAGCGGAAGCGAGCGTGTAGCGGCGAACGAAGCGGCGCCAGAGCCGCTTCGACGCTGGAGGGCGATTCGTGACGATTCAGCACGAATCGTCGCTTCGGGACCCCGAAACCCCTCCGCTTCAGCATCGCATTTCGATCCCCGAATCGCCATCAAAGCGAGGTCAAATCGACAACTTTGAACGCCCCTATTGCTGTCAAGCTAGGTTTCACGGTCACATTTCACAGACTCCGTGAGAGGCGAGCGAATTAGTTTCGTTCGCACGGAAGCGAGCTTTTCTGCCCTTTCGCTCGCACCACACCCTCTGTTCTCCTTGTAGTCGTAAGCATGGCCCACGAAAACAACATACTCATTGCGCGTCACGACGTACGGCCGACTACACACTCATTCGATACACAAAACGTACCTATCGAGATCTGGGAGCACATCCTCGACCTCATTGACGACTTTCCGACGTGGAAGATCTGCGCAGTTACGTGTCGCGCATTCCTTCGTCGCAGCCGTCGCAACCTCTACCGAAGGGTATGTTTGACGAATCAATACAATGCAGAGCTTCTCGTGCAGGTTTTGCACAACAATACGGACAGCCGCGTGGCCATAAACGCACTCTCGCTCGTCTATCCCTCGGCGACGGCGCCGACGGGCCCTGTCGCCCGTTTCCTCTTTCCCATGCTCCCCAAGCTACAATATCTGCACATCCGCTCATCGAAGATGCACACGCCAATCGACCCCCTGCTGTACATCGCCCTGCTGCCCGTCAGCCAGACCGTAACCAAAGTGAAACTGGACTGGTGCACGCTCCAGGACCTCACAGATGTCGTACGCCTCTTGAACGCACTGCCGAACCTGAAGGACCTCGCGCTCCACGAGCTCTCGTTCCGCCGTACGACTATCGCGCAGGACCAAGGAGGCGTCGGCTGGCCCGTGATCCGCCTATCGTCCCTGTGCCTCGAGGAGTCCTACCACCCTTTCGTGGACTCCCTGGTGCGCTTGCTATCCCAAACACCGAGCACACCGTCGCTCGAGAAGCTATACTTTTGCTTCAACACCAGCATTCCGACCCCTCTGCGGGATGCGGCAGACCTCTTCAAGGAGACCCTGCACACGCTCGCCCTTGATATCTTGCGCACAAACGGTACGTCTGTAGCCTGTCCATCTGTGGTATCGGACTTCTCACGACAACGCGATGTGCCCGTAGGCCCCTTAGTACTCCCGAAAATGCCCTCTCTGCGCCACCTGCACGTCCGCATCGAAGTCAAAGACATCGTGCACTGCGCCACGCTCCTGCAGGGCCTGCTGCCGGGGACCATCGAGGACCTCTCTCTGTCTTTCACGCACCACGGCTTCATCGACGCGACGCCGGAGGGCATACCGTGGGAGCGCATCGCCGGGATCGCAGGCCTCGACGCCGTGCTCGACCACCCGCGGTTCTCGGCGCTCCGCCGGCTCAGCATCCGGTGCTTCATGTGGCAGCCGGACTGGAAGTGCGACCTGCCGCCATCGGCCTGCCGCGAGCACATCCTGGGCAACTGGCTCCCGAGCGTGGACCGCAGCCTCTGGGTCGATGACTTTAGAGACGTGTTCGCTTTTGCGCCAGAGGTGCGGTACACGATATAGTAATATTCTTTGCAAGTCGGCTCGTATGGAACTTATCACCTCAAATCATCTGCGTTGCAAGCCTTCGTTTCGAATGATGACTATCCTAGCCCTGACCCTGCGGTTGTATTCCTCACTAAATCACGGTCTCAATCCACACACCCGGTGTCACGTCGACAATTGTAACATAGCAGTCATCGCAAAGGTTCGTTTCTAGAAGTCCTATAGAGTTCGTCATAGTACACGCTACGGTATCGTACAAAATTCCAAGTATTTCAATATTCATCAAGTTATCGTACACCGTTGTTCCAATCTCCGTGGACGAGTCATCTAGTTGGTAGTGGCATCCGTGAACGGCGTCGTCGCGAGGCCGACCTGGGCGTTGCCCGTATCGAACACGCTGTAGAAGCGCTGCAGGAACGCGAATCCGTCTGCACAGCACAGCAATCAGCTTCCATGGCACACACAATGCCCGAACGGGCGCGACGTACTGATGAAGTCGAGGCCCTGGCCGCTCGGACTGCCCATGTCCGCGACGACAAGGTAGATGCTGTCCGCGTCGCCGCCGAGCATGCTGTTGAGCGCGCGCGGCCAGATCTGTGCGTTCGGCGTGAGCTCGAACAAGGTGCCACCTGTGCGGAATATCAACAACGGCCCCTTCGCGAACGAGAAATCAAGGTGCGGGCGCACCGATGTTGAAGAACAGGCTCTGGAGGTTCTCGAACTGCTGCTCGGTGATCCTGAGCAGGCCGGTCGTCTGGTCCATCGTCGCGCCGGTCGCGCGCTGGTACTTCTCGAACGCGTCGGTCGCGATCATGAGGAGCGTCGTGCCGGTGTCGACGATCCCCGCGGAGCCGCTGAGCAGCGTCTCGCCCTGGCCGTACGACAGGTCCTGGTCGATGCCCCAGTAGTTGCTCGCGGGCGACGTCTTCGTGATCGGCACGAAGGTCACGTCGCCGGTGATCCTGCAGGAAAGCACGTCAGTAAGGAGGTGTGTAGCGAAGTAGGGGACAAGAACCCACTTGCTATTGTCGATGCCGCCGAAGTTAAGCTCGCCGTTGATGGCGCCTTCCTGCGCGGTCGGCTCGTAGAAGATACCAAGGGAGTCGGAGGTAATAGTGCCCTGTGAGAACAGGTTGTCGACGACGGTCGGGATCATGTTCTGTCCGGAGACAGTGCCCTGCGTCAAGTCGGTGGGACCGACACCCAAGATACCGTCGACGCCCTGGAATCCCTGCGCCTGCGATGCAACACCAATGGACTGGTTCTGGATGACGAGTGACGGTCCGAGCGTCACGGTGTCGATAACTAGCTCAACGTTGAGTAAACAAAGAGACCGCGAGAGGCAGCAGACTGCTTACACTCAGTTCCCGAGAAGGAGCCAGAACCATAGCTGACGTTCTACACCATTTGTTAATACCATCAATACCAGACAATGTGTCGGTAATACATACGACGCGATCGCCGGTTGACTTGCTGGTGCTAGTCTTGACGTATTGCTTATCGGCACCAACCCAGGTGTTGGAGCTGCCTAAGAAGACGCTCGTATCGTCAGCGCCAGCCAAAGGAAACAGACCGAGCTTGCACAAACCCGTGTCAATCAGGAGCGTGTAGGTGGTCGCAGGACTGCCGACGCCGACCGCCGCGGTGTAGGTCACACCAGCGTCGGTAACGTCGACACCGGCACCCCCGGAGCTCGGCGCGGTGCCGCCGCCGGTGCCAGAGCCCGTCGAGCCCCCGCCGGTGTGGCCGTGGCCATGGTGGTGCCTGGAGCGGAGCTCGCGCACGCCCAGCGGGCCATGAGGACGGACGGCGCGAGCATCTTCTGCGCCCGGGCGCGGTCGCGGGAGACGATCTCCTTGCCGTGGCGTGCCGCGAAGCGGCCGACGAACGGAATGCTGCTTGACATGGTGGCTATTGCAGTTGTTGTGTAGTGGGAAGCGAGGTTTGAGGTGTTTTTGTTATAGTGGAAGGGGGAGGAACGGGTTTCTGGAGGATAGAGGGCGAGAAATGGCGACCTTTAAGTACGTGAAGACAGGCGCAGCATCCGTATTTTGTCACAACGGTCCATCTGCTCCGCCTACGAGGAATTGAATTTTGCTACGTGCGAGAAGTCGCGGTGGGGACAGTTTTTGCGATGAAGCCATGCTGACGTAGATGCATCATCGCCCGACGAAGGATTCTCGAAAAGCAAGGAGCATGCCACTTGCCTCAGGCTCAGAGGCACAAAAATATCCTGCTGTGCACAAGGGAAGAATCAGAACGAGGCCGAATCCGCCTCTTCTTCTCATCACCCACTATCTGCAGCTCGCACCGTGACAGTTCCGAGGTGGAATGCTTGGAAGACCCGACGACTTATGGGCCACACCATGCTTCCAGCTCGCGTTATCTGGTCTGACGTGGTGGGTCGTGAAAGGTTGGCCAGAAGAACGAGGCTGTACGGACCAAGGTTGTGCTTTCTCGTGACCCCCTCGTGGCGTATCCGAGCATGCCGAGGTCCACAGCGACGCCAGGCACGTCTGCAACCCAAAAGCGCATGGCTTCGATGTGGATACGGTGTAGGTTATCCACCTGGTTACCACCGAGGAGGAGCCGGGGCGTATGGGGATCCTGGTCCTGTTGAGCACATGCAGGTGGCATCCCCGCAAGCCCACGAGGAAGCCGGCGGCAACCCTGGCGGCTCCGACTACGCCTGCCTCTTTGGGAAGCAAACTCGGGGCAATCTTTCGCGCTGCCGCGCTGCCGATCTCTCTCGCTCTGACCCACATCTACTCAACCACAGCCTTGGTTGTCTCGCTCTAGGCTTTGTCTCTCGGACCCTCTGTGAAAACAGCCCGCTCGATGCAGGAATAGTTCCAACGATGTGGCAGTGTTCGCCGGTACATCTTGTCCACTCAGCTTATCTGCCTGTCGCTCCCAGCACGGAGACGGTGCGTGCACATTCCGAGGTGAAGACAAAACAGGCGAGCTAGACACCACGCACATCGTCAGCGACGGAGCTACGGTCATTCATCACCGAGTCACTTCTCACCTAGTGGGCAGCCTCAAGACTCCGCTCTGCAACGACCATCCACAGATTCTGGGATCATAGTGACATCATGAACCGCAACCATGTCAATAACCTGGAATCCTGCATTCGCCATATGTAGGCACATTCTCCCATCTCGCCACACCATCCCGCACGCTATCCTTGTGGCGCGGGCGACTTCAGGTACCCAGCCGTGGTACCTCTGACGTCTTTGCAATGCGTTTTTCGTGAGGCTGGAGCTACGACCTCATTCCAAGGTACCGTGCCGTTTGATGCAGTATTTTCGTCAGATGACTTGACTTGCGTCTATGTCCACCGTCACAGGGCGGTCGGGGCTTGCATCTTGGAAGGAAGGCTGATTCTGCAGCGCTTTGCGACGTGCTGTGCGGAACGTCATCTTGCCGCTGAACTCCTCATAGCTTGGCTCTGCGCTGAGTGCTCGGTAATATAGCCTGGTGAGGCACAGTCAGTGCCCCCCCCCCCTCTAGTTTGATTGCAACTATAGCAGGCGTCTTTTACGTACGTACCCGCAATGGCAAACTACCTCGCCCCTCAGCTGTTCATGATTGCCATATATTGTACACGCCTCGCGCTTGGGGTAGACAAGTCTATCTGCTGAGATAACCGGTCCGCCAGCGACTTTACGTCCACGATATCCCGACTTGATTTCCGTGTCAGGTACGCACCTTGGCGCCACGCGGCTATCTCAGAGCCAACCTGCATTTCTGGACAATGTCTGTCTCTCGCATAACGCAGTAGTCGATCCCGTAAACATCCAAATACAACGGAAACGTGTTACCACGATACGCAATGCGCTTGTTCGAATTCATACTGGTATCCCAGGCTTTGTTCTTCTCCATCTGGCGGAGCGCGGAACATGCGAAGCGACGCCTTATTCACTTGGTTGCGACAGAAACCGCGCAGTGCTATGGTACCAAGGACACTGTGAGCGGTCTTGGCTTCCACCTCCGATAACAAACATTCCTTATGCTACAAGCGCATGTCAGGCAGGTTGCTGTACTAGAAAACATGTGCTAACCGCGAACGGAAGAGAGCAGTCAAAACGTCTGGCTTGCGCAGGCTTGAAGTACCATTCTGTATGATTACCACACGACAACCTCGTGTTTTCCTGACGATGTGTGCAGCCTCGGACGTCCGCACGCTGATTGAGCGGTGTTGGAGGAATGGATGTTGTATTGTATTGCTCGCGCGCGTTTTGGGTGTGACGCGAAAGCGCTTAGTCAGCGTAAATCTCAATGCTGGAGCGCACAGAGGCACGGCGACGGGCGACAAACGCTCCTTTAAACCTCTACCGCCGTCCTTGCCAGTCAAGATGGCCTCCACACTGTTCTTCCTTCTGCTATGCACACCATTACTTTCGTTTGCTCACGACGTCCGGGGCCCGCCGCCCAGCCCGCTGCACCGACGTTCGAATGTACCACCAGAAGGATTCTTCAACCCCATGGACCACGGCGGGAGCATGCTCACGGTGCGCCCTTCGCAGTCGGCTTGCCCGCGGTACCCTCGAGCTGAGCGACGTGCAGAAAGTACCAGGGACCTTCCCCGCTGGCCTGGGAGAGCCCATAAACGTTATCATATCCGCCAACTCTGACCCAGACGTCCTGAAGGACCAGGAGACCGACGGAGGCTTGCGGAATTACTTCCTGTGCGTTTGCAGTACAGTCCATCTTGCGTGCAGCACTCACTGGGCGCCGCAGATCCTTTGGCTATGCGTCCGAATGCCTAGGGCAACACCTGGGCGATGACCAGGCGGCGAACCTCGGGGACGGACATGGGTACCGTGAGTGTCCGGTCACAGGCGCAAACGACCATGCCCGTTGACAGCACACAGTGAACGAGACGGCGTCATCCGGTGGGACTACGGCGACCCGCAGCTGGGCTCGTGCAAGGAGACGATACAAGGCGGCGCCCACTTCCGCTTCTGGGTGCAGAATGGTGACAAGGCTGATAGGTACGCTTCCCCTGATCCCGCGTCCAAGACAATTGTCTCACTCTCACAGCAGCGGTGCCATCTTTGTGGCGGCTTCATATGAGAAGCCAATAGCAGGTGTGTGCTGTACGAGTTGTGAGGTCGGAGAGGGTCCTGACGCAGTCCAGAGCAACACGACATCATCTTCAATGGGTGCGTCCTGCCGTGTTTCAAAGGTTGATCACGCATGTTGACTTGGTCATAGCTACAACCTTGGTCGGTGAGTCCGAAGTGTTAGTCCAGGACGCCGACGGCGTGCTGATCGCCCTCGCAGAGACTGGATGATCGGGAACGCGACGAACCAGTCGTCGCTGATACCCACGCTGAACGTGACGAACGAGACCACATACAGCGGCCGGACGTCGTTCGCGAACTACACGTACGAGACGGACGTGAAGTACATCAGCGGCCTGCTCCAGAACACGAGCGATGGCATCAATCACTATCTGACTGTCGGCGGAAACGGCATCAACGCTGTCGACGGCCTTGTGGCTGTGATGCAGGTCAAGATCGTCGATCGGCCCGCCGTCAGAGCATCGTACGTCTGCCCTTCTGCTCTCGCGCGTGCGGGCACCCCTGCTCACTCCGCCTCGCAGCGCCGCGGGGCACCTGTCCGCACCGCCAATAGCCTGGCTCCTCCTCGCCCTGGTGGCACTCGCATCCCCCTCTCGCTCCCCTTCTAGACGTCATAGACACGAAACGGACTCTCTTTCCCTCTCCCTTTTCTCACATCTACCTCTTACGATATCGCAACACCTTTTGAGCGTACGCAACGGGACACTCTTTCGCCTTACACCGTGGATAACGGGATCCTTGTCGGATACAGTTACATCTGTTCACCCTAGTGATTCCGCACCCCTCTGCACTGCCCGCTTTGCATGGATCGCCGCATCTGTACAATAGCACTCATCTTTCGCCATCTAACGAAATCTCACGATGCAGCGCGCGCATGTCGTCCTTCGCACGTTATATAGACCTTACTCGTATCCGAGGGCTGGACCGCTTTTGGGACACTAAGCAATTCAGGTCGCATAAATTTGAGGCTGCATGAGTACACGAAAGAGTGCTACACTAACGAGGTCATATTAGAAAACAGCTATTGAAAGGAGGCGGGGAAACACGGGACACGTGAGCTCGGGCACGAATGAGTGTCGGGATGTTTGAGAGAGAATAAGCAGGAGCGCCGCCTGATGCCAACGAGGGGGAAGACATGGAACGCCAGAGACACAACATGGAGTGAGATAGGTGGACAGCAAGAGGCGGACGTACACGACCCAAATGGGAGGCATATTGATTCGTACACAAGAAAAGAACACACGACCGGGGGGGGGGGGGGGACAGCACGCGTTACCGGTCGGACGCGGCGCCGTTCGCAGCGCCCCGCAGGCGCGACACGCCGCCGTTGAGCGGCGTCGCCTCGTACGGCGAGTCGGGGCTGCGCGGCGCGGTGTTGTACGCGTTCATGATCGTCGCAAACGGCGCGGGCACCGCCTGCTGCTGCTGCTGCGGGGCGGCGGCGGCGGCGCGTACGGCGCGCGCTCGGGGTACCCGCGCGGCGAGTACGCCTCGCGCGGCAGCGCCGGCGAGTGTGACGCCGTCCGCGGCGGGAGCGCGGGCGACGGGTGCGGGTGCGAGTTCGTGCGCGCCGGCGGCGCGGAGCCGCGCTCCTCGGGCGAGCGGTGCTCGTCGCTCGTGAGCGAGTGCACGCTCGTGCGCCGCGCACGGCCCTCGCGCTCGCGCGCCGCGGACTCCTGGCCCTGGTGGAAGGTGATCGACTTCATCGGCGTGCGGTCCATGATGCTCGCCATCGGGTGCGGCCCGCTCGCCTGGCCGTTGCCCTCGGGCGTGTCGACGTGGATGATCTGCAGCTCCTTGCCGTCCTCGCCCTTGTACGACGAACCGGGCTGCGGCGACGGCGTCGCACCCATGGCAATGACGCTCATCGCGCTGCCATTCGAGTTCACGACGGTGCTGCTCTCGGCGGCGGCCTCTTCGGCTTCTTGGGAACCGTCTGGCAGGGCTGGGATCACTGCGGCGTGACGTCCACCTAATGGTCTGCACCAGATGATAAGCACGTAGAAAACGCCAATCGAGATCTTCACTCACCCTCCCTCAACGAAATTCTGCCAGACGTAGTCCCTCAGGCGATCCGCACCCGGAAGTTCCTGGATCAGGTGCTTGATCGTGTTTTGGCCCAGGCCGAAAAAGTCGGGGCCAGAGACGCTATTGCTATGCTGGCGGTTGCGGATGTGGTTCGCGCTACGGACGATGACCGACCAGGCTCCTGTCGCCGTGCCTGCAATGATCGGCTCGGGCAGCTCCTCGCACGAGATCTGGAACTTGGGCCCGTCGCCGCCGTCGAGTATCTTGCAGCGATAGACCGCATCCCCATTAGGGTCGACCGTCGACAGATAGCGTCTGCGGTGCGGAAAACGTGAGCGATCGCGCCACAGCGCTGCAGGCCGCCTCGAGCAGCACACACACGCACCTTGTCACCTCGTACCCGACCGGGAAGATGTACCGCTCCGTGTGGAAGTGCTCCCGCATGCAGATCTCGCCGAGGCTCACGACCGTCATGATCCCGACGTTGAGCGGCAGGATCGGCCGGCCCTTCTTGTCGCGCGGGACCATCGGGATGCTGTAGCTCCTGCTCGTCACCGTGTGCGCCTTCAGCCGCTTCGGCTTCGCGCGCGAGCCGGGCGGCGGGCCGCCGTGCCCAGGGCCGCCAGGGTGCGGGTAGTAGGGCACGCCGCGGGAGCCGCCAGGCCCGAGCATGACCTGTGGAGGGTAGCCGTAGCCTGGCGGCGGCGCCGGCACGCCGTGCGGCGAGTGCATCGGCGGGGGCACACCCATGGGCATCGGTGCGGGCGAACCCGCGTGTTCGTACTGTGCGTAGTAGCGGCGTCGCTCATCCTCATACGGGTCGGGGTGGTACCGGTAGTCGCCATGCGGAACGGGCACGCCGCCTTGCGGGTGCGGCCAGGCGCCCCAGGAGCCAGGAGGCGGCGGGCCGCGCTCGTCGTAGCGCGGGGGCGGATGGTCGTAGCCCCGGTAGTGGTCGTGCTCAGGCGGTGGCGGTGCAGACGAAGAGGGGGTGTGTGCATAGCGGTCGTCGCCAACTGGCGTGTGGGGCGAGTTGGAATCCTTCCGCATTGGCGGACCACGCGCAGAAGCACTCTCAGTCGGCGACACACGCGAAGGCTCCAGTGGCTCCATCGGAGGCGGCGGCGACGGGCGGCGGTCCACCATCTGGCGTTCGCGCTCGCGCTCGCGTTCACGCTCACGTTCAAGCGAAAGCATCCTCTCCTTCTCCCGCTCGCGCTCGCGTTCGCGCTCACGTTCGATCTCCCTCTCCGTCTCCCGCTCCCGTTCCCGTTCTCGCTCCCGTTCTCTTTCTCTTTCTCTCTCGCTCTCGCGCTCGCGCTCGCGCTCTCTTTCTTCCAACTCCCTGCGCTGTATCTCGTGCTGACGTTCGCGCTCGTGTTCCTCCCGTGCGATGCGTTCGCGCTCCATCTGCGCCTCTCGGTCGCGCTGTGCCTCGATCTCGCGCTCTCTCTGCAGCTCGTGGTCGCGCTGGCGCTGGCGGGCCTGTCTCTCCTGCTCATACTCGTCGGTCTCCATCGGGTGGTCGTCCTCGTGCGGGTGGTGGTGGCGGTGGTGGTGCTCGTGTTCGTGGGGGTGCTCATGGTGGTGGTGCGCATGGTGGTGCGCGTGCCGGTGCTCGCGCTCCGGCGACGGCGGCGGCGGGGACGGCTCGTGCGCAGGCGGCGCGGGCGGCTTGATGCGCAGGCGCGTGCTCCCGCCGTTCGTCGTCACAACGATGGAGGGCGCCGGAGAGGATGCGCTGCGACTGTCTCGCTGAGAGCCCGGCGGAGGCGCGAGAGTGACGGGGGGACCTGTACCTTCGCGCTCCCTTTCTGCACCGCCGCGCGGCGCCTCTCGCATGTCCAGGACGCTGCTGCTGCTGCCACCGCGCACGCCCAGGCTGCCCATCGCGGGCCCGCCCTCGCGTTCCTTCTCCTTCGCACCGACGCGCCCGCGCGGGCGGCGGGCGTTCCGGCGGGCCTCGCGCTGCTCCTCCTCCATGCGCTCCTTTGCCTCGGCCTCCATGCGCCGGCGGGCGTTCGGCCCTACGTGCTTGCTCTGCAAAATGGGGTCGACGGAGGCGTCCTCCTGTTCGGATTCTGTGATGGCTTTGTCGAGGTTGTGGAGGAAGCGACGGTGGGCGTTTGGGTGCAGGAGAGAGCGGGGGTAGGCAGTCGAGCCGACAGGCATGTTGTACTGGTGAGTTGCCTGAGCATTTTCCAACTCGGCGATGCGGTCCAACAAGAGGCTAGAAGCGTGTTTGAGAATGCAGGCTCTTTTCTGGAGACGAAACACAAGACGCACTTTCGCTCGTTCCTCCACTGCACGTTTCGGTCTCCCGACGCCCGGAGTTCGATGACGGTCTCCTTGTATTTCTGGAGAAGACGAATATCAATAGACGAGGCGATGCAGGATCGCGACGATGACAGACCTCCTCAAGCTCAAAGTACTTTCGTTTGAGTCGCCTGTACTTGTCTGGCAGTTCACCGTTCTCTCTTGATTTGCTGTCGGCCGAGGTGGACTGGGCGACCTGCGGGGGCAGCGGCGGGGGACCCATGACGACGTCGCGGTCGACGGGGGTGGACATCGGCGGGATCGGAGGGTGAGCTGTTCTGGACGCACGACTCATGGTGGTGGGCGATGAATGGACGATCAGCGCTGGGATCGTCGACGCCGACGTCGGGGAGGTCGACGTTGGTGATGCCGCTGGGGGGCGGGAGGAGGACGATGAGAGGAAAGGGAGAACCCGGGGAAGGACGATTACGAGGGTAAATACGAGCGTTGATTTGGCAAGAGTTTTGTTTTGGAATAGCCACCAAACCCAATTCACTTCCGAATTCCAACTGCTGCCTGGGCTCGAACAGCCAGGAACCCTGCTCTTGGCGGGGGTGACAATGCCAGAAAAATAGACTCTATATTCGTGCAATTTTGGTGCTCTGTCTAGGCGTACACTACTCGACGGCGGCGCGGGGGAGGGAGGATAGCTCGGCCGTTGCTTGGGGGCGGAAATGATTGTCGGTCGAATCGAGTCGCCAACTTGCGTGGCGTAGCGGTACAAGCGCCGTCATCGCATCCATTTCGGGACGTTCCCATCAGATTCCATCTGAGCTTGTGCACAGGCGCCGGTGCCCACTACGCTTCCGGATTTGGCGGCACCCCTGACATGGCCGCATTCGGGCACCCAGCTGCGAAAAAAAGGACCACAATCCTCTGCGCCGGGGGCGCCTCGGGAGGCGTCTGCTTGCACACCTCGAGGCACGGCACGGCCCCTGCGTCGCACACGCGACACGCAGCCTCGCACGCGGGAGGTGGTGCCCATCCCAGTGCAGCGGGGACCGGTGTCATGGTGAGAAGCGGAGGTGTCAGGCTTGCTCGCAGCGCTCTCTCACGCACCAGCCCGCCCGTCAGGGAGCGTCTACCGTCCGCTTGCATCCGCATCTGACACATATCATCCCCGCGTCCCTATCAGGCCCGCCACTGCTGCGCCCTCCCCACCTGATTGCAATTCAAGGTGTCCAAACCGTCCAGGCTACGGCGTATCGGTCGCCCGCGCGCGTGCTGCTACCACGTCTCGGCGCGGTGTCGCTCTCCCGCAGCCCCAAGTCGGGAGGTGCGACGATAGCCTTGGCAGAGCCAATCTAGCGCACCTGCCCGGATGCGGTTTGGGCTCAGCCACGAGGTGCAAGGCAGCCCCGGGCGCTTCGGCGATCCGTCGTCATCACCACCGTCTTCTCTTCTCACAGCAGGTCAGACGGCAGGTTCTTCGTGGCGCTGCATGGACACGCTAGCAGAGACATTCCTGGCGCAACACGACGACGCGAGCAGGCGGGCGATGCGCGGGGGCCGCGCAGGAGGAGCGCGGAGGCAGAGGCAGGCAGGCGAGGCTTTGAGGCTGCGGAAAGCGCCGAAGAGAGTTTAAGGTGCATTGAGCGGGAGGCGCTGGGAGAGGAAAAAAAGAGTCATCTGCCAGCGATCGGCTCCTGCTGCCGCAACGCCACCAGCACGAAGCAGCCCCTCTTCCCCATTTGCGGCAATCGCAACATCAACTCCCACGCTGTCTCTCCGGGATCCCAAGCGTCGCTCCCCAGCACCCAGACTCGGCCCACGCCCCGCCCGTCCTGCCGACGTCCCCGACGACTGCGATCCTCGCTGCCCACGCTGTCCTCCGCGGGCCTCCGCGAGTCTCCCAGCGCTGCGTCCCTCTTCCCACACGGGCCTTGCTGCTCAAGAAGCCCCATGATTTTGTCTGATAACCCTCCCAACTGCACGCGGTCCTGATCCCCGCCCAGTCCGCGGAGACCAGCCCGTCGACACAGGGGGAGAACCCCGCCCAGAAAAAAAAGGGAACATGCAGCCCATCCGACTCGCCGCGCCGCTCCAGGTGGCGATGTCCCCCTGCGACAGCCCTACCGGGTTTCAGCTTTGTGGCGCGGGACGGCTCCGGGTCCGTCCTAATAGCGGGCTGCGGTCGTTTTCTAGTCTCATCGGATTGGAGAAACATCTGTATTACATGATACCGATACAACCATTACACTACGTCTAATCGTCCGCATGGAAAAAAGCAGCAAAAGTCACACTTGCGACGCATCGTCTGGGGCCGGCACCGCCGTCAGGTCCTCAAAGTACACCGGGAGCGCGTCCTCCTCCTTCATGTACAGCTCGTGCACGCTCTCCATCGCCGCGCGGCGGCACGCCGGCGTGAGCGCGAGGCGCAGGTCGCGGTCCGCCTCGAGGATCTCCTGCATCGCGCGCAGGCGGCCGAGCACGTCGACCGCGGGGCGGTGCACCATCGCGTCGCTCTGTGTCGCGGCCTTCCAGATCGCGCGCCACGTGCTGAGGCACCCGTGCGCGTGGTACGTGCAGCCCTCGGGCCGCGCGAACGCGGGCGGGGCCTCGCGCAGGCGCTCCCAGCGGCGCACGAGCGCAAAGAACCCGCTCAGCAGCCGCGCGCGCTGCGGCGCCCCCAGCGCGTGCGCCGCCGCGCCGCCGCCATCCGCGGCGAGCAGCGGCGCGTACGCGCACTCGAGCCGGTCGTTGCACGCGACGAGCGTCTCGTAGTACGCGACGCCGCGCAGCCGCGCGAGCCCGTACCGGTCCGCGACGTCCAGCGCGTCCAGCGGGTTCGCGTACCCGACCATGATGAGCTGCACCCACTTCTCGACCGCGTGGTCGCGCAGGAGCGTGTGCCCGCACAGCTGCGCCACCTCGATGAGGCGCCGCAGGATCGGCGCCCGCGCCCAGAGCGGCTCGGGCGGGAGGTACATCGCGCGGTACGCCCGCCACGGCTCCGGCGGGCACTCCGTCACCGCGCAGAGCGCGGACAGCGCCCACGCTGTCGTCGTGATAAAGTGATACTTGTTCGCCATCTCTGCGACGGTCAGCAGCTGGCAGACGTTCGCAGGGTCCGATCGCAGCTCGTGCAGCTCTGCGGGTCTGTGGCACAATGATCCCATCAGCGACACGACGGCCGATGCTTTGCCATGACAACTCACAAGGCATACAAGACTGTCAACAAGGCTTCAAAGTCGGAAGCACTTTCCCCTTCTAGCACGATAGGAAAGTCGTCTGAGAAGCCTTCTTGTGTAGCTTGCCTGTCGCTATCGCCGGTTGGTATGCTGAACATGTTCTCAAAGGCCGACGAGTCTCGGCTGAGGAGGAAACGATGGACCTGAAAGGCACATGTCACCAGCCGACTGTTGTCTGATGACCGCCACCACGCACCTTGAACAGGGTCGTCTCCACCCGCAGCACACAGTCTCCGTCAGGCATGTACAACTTCGGATGTCGCACGACCGCGGCCATGACGTCTGCAGTGTGGCTTCGGGGGGAAGAAGATGTGTCGTCGTCTTCGGCCGTGAGGCTCAGCCGTCGTCGTTTCGGGGTGCGCACCGACTCCAGGCCTGCCGCGCACATGAATGGATCAGTGCCGATCCGAAGAGAGCAACGTCATTTTATCTTATACGCACCCTGTGCGGTCGGTGGGTGCGGAGCAGACTGTGGGATAAACGCAGGTCCGGACATCACAGGTCCGCAGGCTGGCTCGTGTCGGGGTTACTGGCGAGCGTGCACCTGTCCGTGCTACATCCGATTGTCGAGCGAGCCGCGGTGCCAGCAGCGTGCGCGTCTTCGTGTACAGCCCGGATTTCGTGTGTCGAAATGCTAGACAATAGGATGGCGGTGGCGGAAGTCAGAGCGGTGGCATAACACCGCGAAAGCAGCCCAGGCGTCTTCGTGGCGGCAGTGAACTTTCGCACTGCGCTCGCGTGCGCTCGTCGGGACTTGCCGATGCTAGGCGCCTACGAAATTTCCTGGCGGGGTCGCAGCGAGCCCAGTCCAATTACGGTTTCTGGTCCTCGTCGCTGCCCTTGCTCGCCCCTCCCAAAACTTCCTTTACACCATGGTCAGCAGTGATGTTGATTGCAATGTCTGTAGCTGTGCTGAAACTGTCCCTTTTAGAGGCCCATTCTTCTCCAAGGTGCGGCGAGAACTACAAGCTTGCCACCTGCAGTCGTACTCATTGCACCGCTCGTGGATGATCAGGACACGAGCGTTCGCTCACACAAATCAAGTTCAACCGCGAGGGAGACCTGCTCTTCTCCTGCTCAAAAGATCATGTTATCAACGTCTGGTTCACCGACAACGGAGAGCGTTTGGGAACGTATGATGGACACAACGGTACCGTCTGGACGATTGACGTCGACTGTGCGTGAGAAACTTCTTTTACTTTGCGTTGTCTGACCGAATGTACCCATGTCCCCTCGTCAATTCCTACCCCTCGCCCGCCCTCCGTCGTCCCGCGAAAACCAGCGCAATCTCGCTTCCTGATCTCTGGCTCTGCCGACAACACCATGCGCCTGTGGTCCGTGCAAAGCGGCAAGTGCCTCTACCGCTGGGAGTTCCCCACGGCGGTGAAGCGCGTCGCGTTCAGCGAGGACGACGAGCAGGTCGTCTGCGTCACGGAGCAGCGCATGGGGCACCAGGGCGCCATCCGCGTCTTCAACATCAACCGCGACGGCGACGGCACGAACCGTGCGTGCCCCCTTCCCTCTGCTCCCGCACGCAACGCCCGCTGACATGCCCGCGCAGAGTCGAAGGAGCCCGTGTCGTTCTTCAACCCGACGGGCAGCAAGGCGGTGGTGTGCGCGTTCGCGCACACGCCGGACCTGATCCTGACCGGGCACGAGTCCGGCAAGGTCGCGCTCTTCGACGCGAAGACGGGCGAGGAGGTCCGCAGCAACGAGCGCGCGCACCTGGACGTCATCACGGACCTGCAGCTCTCGCCCGACCGCTCGTACTTCATCACGAGCAGCCGCGACAAGACCGCACGGGTGAGCCTGCGTCCTGGGGGGACACATGCGAACGGGGCCGGGGGTGCTGATGCGCGACTTGACAGCTGCATGACACGCGGACGCTCATGGTCCTGAAGACGTACACGACGGAGACGCCGCTGAACAGCGCGGCGATCGCGCCGGGCAAGCCTTACGTGCGTCGCCGCCCGGGAGTCCGCGCAGACCTGGATTACTGATGCGTGTTTGCAGGTCCTCCTTGGTGGTGGCCAGGACGCGATGAGCGTCACGACGACGTCGCTCCGGCAGGGCAAGTTCGAGACCCGGTTCTGGCACAAGATCTTTGAGGAGGAGGTCGGCCGCGTCAAGGGCCACTTCGGTCCCGTGAACACGTACGCCATTATCTCTTGTTGACGAACATCCCATGCTCAGCTTTCCTGCAGGATCGCGGTGTCCCGAAGGGCGACTGCTACGCGTCAGGCGGTGAAGACGGTTTCGTGCGCGTGCACCACTTTGACGAGAGCTACTTCCGCGCAAAGCCATACGGCGACCTCGAGATTGAGGAGTAGACGACATGCCCTGAGTCTCTTTCCCCCCTTTTTTTCCTTCGGTTGTGTCATGACTGCTTCCCTGTTTACAATGTATATTGTGGAACCCGCATTGTAGCGCTATCACACTGCACCGTGTTTTCTTGCAGCGCGAAAAACACCGATGGACACGAAATCGGTTGAGATCTCCGCGCGTGCCGCGAGCAGGTGACTCACGAAAGAATTTATTTCTGCAGGAACTATTCGCTTCCGACGCAGGCCAAGCGAATTATCAGGCTGTATGTTGCGTGGTATTTGCACGGTCTATATTGCGCCGCGGTACGTACACATGCCCGATCTTCGCGCGATCCGATGGCCTATGTATCGCTGAACACAGCCCGACATGTGCGGGGGCACTGCGTTATCAGCGATAGAAAGGAGGACCCTGTGCTGCGGGCGGTCACGCACCCCAGACGTACGCCAGAGTTCAGCAGCAACCGCTGCTGGAGGCACGGCGCGCCCACGTAAGCGGACAGGATGGCGCAGCTGGGTGCACGTCGTTCTCCCGGGGGCATCGGCGTCGACGCGGAGCTCGATTCGCAGTTCGAGCGGAGATTCCGGGGTCGCTGTCATAAATCAAGGGCCCACGGCGCCGACCCGAGCTCGATTTGCAGCCCTCGGCAGGCGTGGGCGTTCCGAGCTGCCGCGTCCCGTCGAGCACTGTGTCGACGTTCCGTCGTCGCGCGAGCTCGAAGGCTCGCTCGCGTTCGAGCAGCTGCCCCTGTCGAACGAGTGCCCAGCAGATCGCGGCCTGTGCGCAGCTGAAAATAAATTCAGGGGGCGGGGGGCGATCGTAGAAATGGACGTGTGAACGGGACGGAGAGCGCTGGAAGCTGCTAGGGTGTGAGAGAATGACGTCAAAGTGTCTGCGGGTGGTAGTGGACGAAATAGGATATAAAAACACTGGACCCACTACGACGTCACGCGCGAGCAAGAGCGCGACGGTCTTGTATTTATTTTGCTCGCTGTGCTCTCCACCCTCGGCCTCGCGACGCGCCCAGCACCCGAAGTCTCCACCCCCACGTTCCTTCGTCTCTCTATTGCGTCGATCGCAGCCTCTGCGCCAACCCGTTGGCAAGGCCCCCGCTTGTCTCCACTCCTCCAGTCGCTCCACTTGACGAGCATAATTCCTGTCTTCATCTCTGCCCGCACACGTTTATAATATCGCCCGACCTACGCACCCTTTGAACGCTCTCGCCGCGCGACCGTCCTCGACTCTCTCTCTGCCGCCTGCGGATACACGCTCTGCCCGAAAGTACAGGTCCACTCACTTTGCATCTGTCATCCAGCTGATAACCATGCGTCCCCCGATAGCATCACCCTCTGCAACATGCGCGCCGCCTTCAGTAGCAACACCTCCCGCTCCACGACACCCGCGACGCACCACGAAGGAAGCACCCCGAAGCCAGCCAAGACGCTGCCGCTCTACGAAACCGAAACGAGGCGTCCGTCGTCGGCCTCGTCGTCGCCATCGCTGGGAGCTCGGCCGACAGGGAGTGGGGCTGCGGTCGCAGGGCCGTTAGGGATTGCAGGTGAGTGCTCGGTGTTCAAAGCGTTTCTCGCATCCTGCTGTGCGCGCTCCCTCCACGTGATATCGTGCCACGTGCTGCTGCCTAATCGGGGATATGTCGGTGCCGCATAGATCGACTCCGACAACGTCCTCCGCGCCCTCGAATATTTTTTTGGCGATCACAAACGGCTGCTCATGTTCAAGCTGCGCCCGAACGGTCGTCCCTGGATGCGGCATCACTCCGCCGGAGTTTGAACTCGCCGTTTGGAGGTCGCATGTGAACCTGCAAGGGTCCACATCACATTCGTTCATTCCTTTTTCTGTTCACCGTCTGTTCGTCGGAATTCCTGCGTCTCGTCCCACCTGGTCCGCGGGCAGGCACTCCTACCCCTAGTTCATTCATACCATGTCCATCTCCGCTCTCGCCTGCTAGACGTTACAAAATCCTGACGCTGCTCTGACAGTCCTAATCACGCTCTTGTAATTGTTCCTCTCCTTTGGACAGCACGTTCCTACCGCACCCACTCACCGCTTACACACATCTCCTGTATTTTATAGTGCATGATCTTTTCCCCCCTGCTGTTTACTCCCGTAACGCCTTTTCCGACGACGACGCCCAGAACGATCTCCAATTTTCCGATCGCCCTCGCGAACCCACTCTTCAAGAGCCGTCCTCAAGGCATGCCCTGCAGCTGGGTACATTGAACATGTCCTCCGCATCTGACTCTGGAAAGCCTCCCGGCTCCTCGCGCGGTCGTTCCTACTCCAACGCGTCGCGTCGCGGCTCATCCTCACGCCAGACTCCGAGCCAAGCGTTTCAGGCCCACTACCCGTCCCTGCCGGAACCTCCTGTGCAGCAGTCGAGCTACCACGGGCAGTACCAGTCTGCTTCCACCACACCCTACCCCCAGCACGCGCCCTACGGAAGTGGACAATACACGATCTCCCCTCCGCTACCGCCTGTCAGTATGGTTGGCCAGCCGTCTGCACCACAGTACTCCTACCCAAGCCATCCTAGTCTCGTCGCCACGGATCCAGGCATGCAACCGCAAAATATCTTGAGCTATTCGCCGAACACGCTCATACAGCCTCACACTCCTGTCTACACGTACCCCAGCCAGCCAGACGGCGCTTCCTCATCTAGCCAGCCGTACGTGAGCAGCGCGACAACTGCACCAGGGCTGTATTCGTCCGCTCCTTCCTCTCACCCTCTTTTGACGACCCCAAGCAGCTCACAGCCATCGTACACGACTGCCACGCCGTACGCTGCGCGGTACCCGTCCCCGACCTTTGCCTATCCGCCGCACTCGTTCGGCCATACGGGGAACACGCTCTACCAGAGTCAATTCTCCTATGGACAGCAGTATCGGCCTCCTATCCCTGCTGAGCAGGAGCAAGGCACTTGGTGGTATCTTCCGCCCGGAACACGGCCTGCTCCTTCGCCACATTATCTCGTTTACGACAACCCCTACCCGGCGATCCCCATGTATAACGCAGCACCACTCACCACCACCACTCATGAATCCGAGTCTTACAACCCGCCACACTCCGCCCCGCCTGCCATCGCCTCCTCCCTCTTCCCCATGTCTCCCCGACACCAGCCTCCGCAGCCTTCGTTCGCGACAACGTCGCCCTTGCAACCGCTAACGCAACGACCGCCTGGCCCCGACCCACCGCCGCCATTATCCGACCCTTCCCCGCGTCCTATCTCTGAACCCACGCACAGTCAGGCGCCGTCTTCGCCCGCCACGATGAACCGTACCGACCGACAGTACGCCCGGAAACCGTACCACCCGAACCCGCCTGCACACCGGTCAGAATGGGTGATGTGGGCGGGGAACGTACCTTCGGACGCGACCCACGACGAACTCTGGCGTTTCTTCAACCGCTCTCCATCTCCCGTCTCTTCCAGCAGCCGCTCGAACGCGAGCGACGCCGCCTCGCTCGGCTCGATCTACGGTGGCGTGTCGTCGATACACCTCATTTCGCGGAGCAACTGCGCCTTCGTGAACTTCGAGAGCGAGGATCACTTGAAGGCCGCGATCGCGCACTTCAACGGCCTGTCGCTTCGTCCGGGCGATCCAAATGTCCCAGGTTGGTCTGTCGAGTGCGCGCTCGAGAGGACGACTTGCGGGCAGGGGTCGGCGGGCAACGGGGTGCGGGCATGCACGTGCGACACGTGAGAGAGCAGAAGCAGAAGCAGCGGGTCGCGAGGGCCGCGGCGACCACGAGCCCCGAGGTGAGCTCGTCGGAGCCACCGTCGTCGAGCCCCGAGGACCCGGCGAAGATGATGGGCGGCCTGTCGCTGTCGAGCGACGAAGAAGGGCTGCAGGCGCGTCGGTTCAGGAAGCCGGCACCGCATTCGAACAGCTCCGGGTCGTACGCGTCGACGAACTCGAGCTTGCTGTCGCAGTATTTCCCGAAGAGGTACTTCATCCTGAAGTCGCTGACCCAGGTGAGTAGGAGGAGACACGTCGCTCGCTCGACTCCCCCGCGCCGCCCGGTTTTTCTCTGTCTGCCGCGTTTTGCATGTAGCTTGCGCCAAAAGTTTTATGCGGCGCTTCTGCCGTGGAGCACGGTGGGCTAGAACCCGGATTGCTTCCCTTGTCCTCGATCTTGCTCCGGTCTTTAGATGCACCGTCACTGACGCCCTTGCAGTACGATTTGGATCTCAGCGTCGAGAAGGGCCTCTGGGCCACGCAGCGACACAACGAAGGCATCCTCGATCAGGCCTACCGCACGAGCAAGGAGGTCTACCTCATCTTTGGCGTGAACAAGTCCGGCGAATTTTATGGCTATGCCAGGTCAGCGATTCGTGTATCTCGCCTAGGGTTCCGCTAATTGTTTGCCGCTCCAGAATGGCAGGTCCCATCCTCCGCCATCACGGCGAGCAGCGCGAGGGGCAGAGCGTCACCTGGGCCTCGCGGTCCAGCGTCGACTCTCCGCCCCGCCACACGTCCACATCCGCGACGAGCCCGCCCGTCTCGCGGTCGTATTTCTCGCCCATTGACGGCGATCGCTACGAGGAGTCGCCGCTCCCCATCGACGAATCTACGGAACCACCTCCGCCTTCGCTGGAGTCGCAGTCTCGTACGGCCCCCGCGGTAATGCACGCTAGACACCGTCCACTAAGCAGACTTTCCGCAGGTATCCGGCGCCATGGCGAGCTGAGCTACCAAGAGGGCGCGGCGGCCAAGGCACCGGCCGCCTCTGGCAAGTCGAGGACTGAAGGGCCTGCGGCGAGCGCCCCTGCCGAGTCGCAGGCGGAGGCGGAGGCGCCGCAAGCCCAGAATGCCGCTGCTGCTGCGGAAGAGCCAAAGAAGGACGAAGGCCCTGTGTGGGGCGAGTCCTTCCAGGTCGAGTGGCTCCGCACGGAACGCCTGCCCTTCTACCGCACGCGCCACCTTCGCAACCCGTGGAACCACGACCGGGAGGTGAAGGTCTCGCGCGACGGCACCGAGCTCGAGCCGTCCGTCGGGCAGGCGCTCCTCGACGAGTGGGACAAGCCCGACCCGCAGCAGACAGCCGGCAAGCCCGCGCCCTCCGCCGCGACACCCGCCCCGCCGCCGGCGTAGGGACATGCCCTTCATCGGTGCCCTCACGTGCACCCCAGCAGGACTGCGATGCTCGACACCCCTCCCCGCTCACGACCTAGCTTGCGCAATCGCCAAAATCACGCAACACGACGCACGCACACACACGATACGCATCGCACGTACTGCATCCCACGATCGCCTCTCAGTGGTGCACGACCGTAATTTTATTCTAGTACACGACAGGGTCGTCTCTGTAATACACGGCACAGGAGCCTTGTCATGGAAATCTACTCACCACCTCTGTTTTCATTTGTAGCTAGGGATCTGGGTTTTATTTGGGCGGTTAGGTTTTCGTTATCTAGTTGTCTTGCATCTTGGGTTAGCTCGCTGCTCCGGGGACTCGACCTTGTTGCTCCATCCTTACTCCCCCTTTTGTCTTCGAATCGCTGTTGTTACATCGCTGTTTTGCTGTCATCCCCATTGCTCATCCCCAAGCAGCACCGTTTGTAGCATTAGTTAGATATATTGCTCTCAACCCTCTACTTCATTAACCTTGTATAACTCGCGTCACGGCATAATACACGAACGCGCCTTCCGCGCTGGGTTTGGTACATTCCCCTCACCTTGCTTGTTCCATTTCGTGCCCCCTACCCTTTTTCTCGCTCCGCTCGTCAATGCATCGCCACAAGCGGCCTCAGCTGGACCGTCATCAGGCGGCCAGGAGCTTGAGGCGTTTATTAACTCCGTGTACGTCCCCCTACCTCATCCGCGCTGCGCCTGTGCTTACGTGCCCTGAGAAGTCCAGATACCCGCATCGTCTCATGTAGGTGGGGGTGCGGCCGGAGTGCAGACCGCCGAGTTTCTGATATGTTCCAGCCGACAGCACGCCCACACGGTGCGTGAAGAGTCTGTGCGGGGGCCGCACTGCCCATTGGCCTGCAATGATGCTCAGGGTCCGGTGCGGCGCGCGGCCGGATAGGACGGGCGACGCACACCAGCCCAGGGGCCAGCCTGCGCAGCGACGCTACGGAGCGGGCGAGCAGGCGAGTTACGTGTTCCGTCGCGGCGGGCAGTGCAGTGTGTGTAGTGCTGACATGCGCACCGAGCTCAGCAGCGGGCCCTGGCGGCACCGCACGTGTCGCGGCCCGCACAAACGCGTCCAGGGGAAAGAAAAAACAAAACAAGGGCCTGCTCGCGTCTGGGGGCGCGGCCATCAGCGCCGACGCACGCTCGGGGCGGAGAGGGGGGGGGCTGCCTGAGCATCAGCTGGCCCGCGCGCTAGCCACACCAGGGGGCCCGCCCTGTCCCGAGTTTCCCCTGCGAGGATCAGCGAGCGGGTGCGGGTGCCCATGCGCCGTCCATGCGCCGGGGAATCGAGAGTGGGAGCCGCACCGAGAGGGCCGCTCGCGGCGGGCACGAGGGGCTGGAAATTTGCGCGAAGGGTGCCCGCCTGGGAAGGCCCGCTGGGGGAGGCGGCTTAGCTCCCCGGGCCTGATCAGGCAGAGACAAACGCGCTGCTCTGCCGTTGTCTCGTGCAGGGGCTTCTGTCGCTGCGCGTGATATATTGGCCAGCGTATCAGCGGGCATCTGCGCGGTTGCTGATTAGTTCTGGACGTCGTGTGTGAACAGGCGGGTCTCCCTGCGCGAGTCGCCCGACCCGCGCGCGCGGCGTGCGCGCGAAGAATACTTGGCTGTGGCTTCTGGATCATAGTGGGTGATGGCTCCGCAAAGGACGTGCATTCGACCGCTCCTGGACGCGTCCAGGGACACGGTGGACGACGTGGCAGAGCCGCTGCGTAGCTGCTGTCGGAACAGACTCCTGATTTGCCGACGTTAGGCTTATCCGCCTGGAGAAATTTCCTGCGCATGCCCAGACCCTATGAGTAATTAACGGCCTGCAATCCAAACCCTCGACGTCGACGGGACGCATCCGCCTGGCAGAACGAACGGCGGTCCTTGCCATGTTTGTAACTGAGTTGTGGCCGCGAGCTTGAGGCAGAGAATAAGGCGGACAATGTGGAGTAGGAGGGGCAACCCTGACGGCGGGAATGCAAATATCGCCGGGCGCAGACGACGTCCTGGACAGCCACGTCAGTTTGCTCAACGTCGCTTCGCACAGCGGTGGACTAGGTGTGCGGCCGCAGCGCTCCTCGAGGACGAGCGTGGTGCGAGTTGCTGCTGAACGTTTATCCGGGACCGCTTTTGCGAATTTGCATTTGGATATTCGCAGTCCGAGGCTTTCTCTGGCGCACTCGCAGCGTCGCTCGCGCGAGACGGCCGCGGGCAGCCTGAGCCAGTCGCAGCTGTGCGAGTGCGGAACGGGAAAACGTGCCGTTATCAGCTCGATCGGCCGCGGACCCAGACCGCGAGGCCGAGACCCGCCAATCACGTTTGAGAACGTTGTGGTCTGCAATCACCTCCGAAAACAAACATTTCGCAACATGCCGCATTTGGAAATTGTATCCTGCCTTTCGTCTCCGCTTGTTTCGCGCGCACGCCTCCGCCAGCAAACCGTCCGGAGTCAATGTTTCAGACCGTCAAATACGTGGCCGGCTCGGCTCAGGCTTGGCCAAATCCTCGGAAGCTGAACGCTGCCGGTCGATGGCTTCCGGAAACCTTGTTCGCAGAGAAGGCTCAGGGCCGGAACAAGCGGCATCTGGTGACCCGCCCTCCGCACGCTCTATGGGAAGCACATACTGCTAGCGACTCAGGACCCGAAATAGGTTCGCACGTACAGCATAGGTCCCACCAAGCTACTTAGAGCGAGTACACGAGGCTTTCGTCGCCCCGATCCTGTCATGAAACCCAAACCTGCTTCCACTTGGCAATATTTGCGATTCTTCGAGGCTCTGCTGTAGCGGTGCAAGAAGTTCCAAGCATCGTTGCTGCTGCGTGTTCTTGCCGGCGAAAGGTACGTGCCGTAACAGCAGCAGATCGGCGCACAATGCACAGGCTCGACATCGTCTGCCGCTGCTGCCGCCACCGCCGCCGCCGCCGCTCGTAGGACGATCCTGGCCGACCCGAAAAGGCAGTGTGGCGGGAAGCGTGCCGAACGTCGACAAAGAAACGCCGAGATTTTGGCGCGCCTGCTTTTGATGCGCGATCGCTGAAAGTTCTCTACGCCCGGTAAGCGCCCAACTTGACTTCGTCCTCGACCGCCCTCTCTCCTCCACGACATCGTCCTATCCTCCTCTTCTATCTGTCACCAGAAGAGAGACGGTGCCCACAAAAATCATGACCGAGTCCGAAACAAGCTCAATTTACCAGAAGGAATCAGCTTCGGAACCCCCTTCTCCACCCATTGTGCATTCACCCAACGGGCTGCACATCCCGGAGGGCAAGGATGGCTTTTTCGGGTACAGCGAGGAGAGGACGCTGCATCAAGTGAGTGCTATATGGCCGTAGATGGCGTTTGGGTATCTCAACGAGGCTGTTTACGTCAGATTGAGGAGAAAAAGTTTGCACACCGCCGCGGCTCTGAGCAGCCTGGCACCAGGCCGATCAACATCATGCCCTCTCCTCTGACTATGCCCACATCGAGCGTAGATGGCCTTTCAGAGGCAGGGTCACTGTCTGCAAGCTACAAGCTGTCCACTCTTCCTCCGCCTTTCCAGCAAGACGAATCCGTCTCGAGCTCGCATACCGATGTCTCGGGTATGCATCGTGTCCCCAAGCCTCAGCCTGACATCCCTGGGGACATCCATGGTACGCACCCGATCAGTCTGTCCTTCCCTGCTGGTCATTCATGACGTTCCGTAAGACGGCATCGTTGTGTCAGAGTATGCCTCGATCTTCGAGTCGTTCCGCAAGTGCCTCGAACTCCGCGACAAGTACATGACAGTCTCGGGCCAGATGCTCGGCTTCAACCCAAAAGACCACGATGGTCACTTTACTGGACTGGACAGTCGCATCGCGGACGTGTCCGGCGTGCGACCGGACATGGACCTTACCACCTCCGAGCCCCCGCCAAGCCCGTTCAAGCCCTGGCGCATATACCCACGTCCGCCGCCGCCGCACTGGCACTGGGCAGACAAGGGCGCGGTCCATCGCCAGCCTGAGGAGTACGAAGAGGAAGAATTCGTCTTCGAGAATTGCGAGATTCCTGGCGCGGACGAGAGCGGTTGGAATTTCGAGATTGACGAGCGCGGGGTATACCAGGTTTACGATGTCTCTGATAAAGGTGAATTTAGTCAACAGCATAATATATCTGTTTCTAACCACGCATTGTGGTTGTCAGCACAAGAGAAGAAGCCTGTGTTCGACATCCCGACTATTCGAGAGTATTTCATTGACCTTGAATATGTCTTGGGTGTTATATCGGATGGTCCCACTAAGAGTTTCGCCTGGCGTAGACTGGGATACCTCTCTTCTAAGTTTACCATGTACAGCCTTCTGAACGAGTTCCAAGAGCTGGCTGATATGAAGGTACGCGCACTCTCTGATATCTAGCACGCCCCGGAGGCTTATCATCATCTTAGAGGGTTCCTCACCGGTAAGCACACTGGGGTCTAACATTCGAAATCCAGACCTTGAGGTCATTTCATGCAGTGACTTTTATAACCTTCGCAAAGTCGATACCCACGTCCACCACTCGAGCAGCATGAACCAGAAGCATTTGCTACGCTTCATCAAGCATAAGATGAAGCACAGCCCGAATGTACATTCAGTCCTCCTAGTTCCGTCACCCACACTCTAACACGGTTGTCGTGCAGGACGTCGTCATTTTCCGCGACGGCAAGAAGCTCACGCTTGCGGAGGTCTTCCAGTCCCTCAACCTGACCGCGTACGACCTCTCGATCGACACGCTAGATATGCACGCGCACCAAGACTCTTTCCACCGCTTCGACAAGTTCAACTTGAAATATAATCCCATTGGCGAGTCGCGTCTGCGTGAGATTTTCTTGAAGACGGACAATTTCATACAAGGGAGATACCTCGCCGAGCTGACCACGGGTATGTGATAGCGGCTACTTGAGGACGGACTGTCGCTGACATTCCGTTCAGAGGTTATGACTGATCTCGAGCAGAGCAAATATCAGGTGTGCGCTTACCTCATCTTCACGACGCTTCCCGCGCTGACGAGGTGAATAGAACTGCGAATGGCGCATTAGCATCTATGGGCGTTCGGTCGATGAATGGGATAAGTTAGCACGTTGGATCGTCAACAACAAGCTTTTCTCGCACAACGTCCGGTGGCTGGTCCAGGTGCCCCGACTGTACGATGTCTATAAGCAGAGCGACTCTATCAAGACTTTTGAGGATATCATCAGGAGTGCGTGCCATTTCGCTTCATTTCGTCCCGTGTCTGACGCGACGAAGATGTCTTCCTGCCGCTTTTCGAGGTAACCAAGGATCCCAGGAGCCATCCCGAACTGCACGTCTTCCTCCAGCGCGTCGTCGGCTTCGACAGTGTCGATGACGAGTCCAAGGCTGAAAGGCGCTTCCACAAGAAGTTCCCTTACCCGAGGTTGTGGGATGCGAAGGAGTCGCCGCCGTACTCCTACTGGGTGTATTACATGTTCGCCAACATCGCGAGCCTGAACCAGTGGCGCCGCAAGAGAGGTTTCAGTAAGTGCCGCACAACTTGCATCCTATCGTACGCTGAACCTTGTGTCAGACACCTTCGTGTTCCGGCCGCACTGTGGCGAGGCGGGCGACACGGACCACCTGACGTCGGCTTTCCTGACTGCGCATTCGATCTCGCACGGCATCCTTCTGCGCAAAGTGCCAGCGCTGCAGTACCTCTTCTATCTGAAGCAGATCGGCCTCGCGATGAGCCCTCTGAGCAACAACGCACTCTTCTGACCTACGAGCGCAACCCTCTGCCGGACTTCTTCAAGGTCGGACTTAACGTCAGCCTCAGTACGGATGACCCGTTGCAATTCCACTTCACGAAGGAACCCTTGCTCGAGGAATACAGTGTCGCGGCTCACGTGAGTGCAGCTCGCCGCGTTTGGCTGGTTGCGGTCATCTGACGTCTGTCCTGCAGATCTACAAGTTCCCGCAAAGCTCGCTTGCGGAGCTCGCACGCAACTCTGTGATCCAGAGTGGGTTTGAGATGGAGATAAAACGGCACTGGTTGGGCCAGAAGTGGTACCTGCCTGGTGCAGCGGGCAACGACATCAACAAAGTGAGCCCACTCTGATCCACTGTCCCGGCTTCCGCTGACAATGTGGTCCGCGTACAGACGAACGTCCCGAACATCCGGCTCGAATACCGTCGCCAGACGCTGCTGGAGGAGTTGACGATGATCAACTCGGGTACCCTTCCCGCTCCTTCTCAGTGAGCTGCGGTCATCTGTAGCGATGTCGCCTAGACCGTCTCTATTGTATATATGCTCGCATCTAGAGTGCACCTGTACATTTAGATTTGTAATGTCATGAGTATTTATCGTGTACGCCGACTGGCGACCGAGTGCTGGTCATCGTGCTTATCCCTGGGCAATCTACGCGGGCGCTCCGCCATCCGCTCCCGGATATGACGCATGGAGGAACTGCAATGTTGCGCAATGACAGGCACTATGCCCGTAACGGACTCCGACAACTCCCTACGCTTTGCACAGGACCTACACCATGCTTTGATACGTCCTTTCCGTTAAAACCTCCTTGCTTGCTCCTATACTTTCGTGATCACCGCCTTTGACCGGCCAGACTTCGCTCACTGCGCAGCCTAGCCTCTCCGACCGCAGCTTCGATGGCCCCTGAACGCGAACGCGAGAGCTCGCCTCTGGCCTCGCCGGCCTCGGAGACGTCCTTCGACGAGTCCACCCAGCCCATCTCTATCAGCTGTCTCTTCAACGATGCCGCGCTCTACAAGCAGGCGTTAGCAGAGAATTCCGAGGACCAGCAGCGCGCGTCGCCCGAGCTCGTGCAGAACCCCGCCCTCCGGAGCGTGCAAGACTTCGCAGAGCTCGTAGGAGACGACCTCGAGCCGCCGGAGCAGGATGTCGTCGGCCGCTTCGCGCAGCTCGCCGCGGAGGACTGGGACCTCGAAGAGAGCGGGCGCGAGGAGGGCATGTCTCTCACCGAAGAACCTGCCCCGCTAACCGACACGGAGCGCGAAAGGCTCACGGAGAAGTTTGGCGAGCTCGGCGTGGAAGACCAGAATCGCGAGCCCGGGATCGCCTCAGAGGGCACACAGCTCAGTCCCGCGCAGGTCATCGCGCTTCTCACAGAGGAGTTTGGGCACCTTGCGCCAGAGGGCGAGGAGAAGCTTATACTCGAGGCAGATGGCGCGGTCATACAGGACGTTATCATAATGGTGCGTTGTCTATCAGATCTTTTGCGGTTCCCGCTGAGGAGGCCGTACAGGGCGTGATCCATGTCACGACGCATCGTATCGCGTTCCATGCCTCAATTCCCACTTCGGACCCAACTCACCCCTCGGAGGGGCCAATCAAAGCCGGCCCAGCTCTGGTACACCGTCCAGGATGGCATCGCAAACGGCGGATATGGCTGGAGCTGTCTCATGACCTTATCTGTGCTTTCCCGTCTGCTCGTGAAGAAGATCGCATTCGCCCTTTGCGAAGCTTGATGCGTGAGTCCAGTCTTTAAAAACTAATCCTTTTCACTCATAACTGTCGTAATAGTCTCGTCTATAGTGGAAGTGCTCCCGGAAGACCCTAAGGAGCCGCGAGCAATCCGGACGCGTTTGGACGGGAAGCAGGGCATCCAGGGGACATACTTGGAGTTTGATACTCTCGAGTCCGCCCGCGAATGGCGAAGGGAGTTACTGGGTGAGTGTGCAAAGCTGTAATTATCTACAATCTGTTGCTGAGACTGTACCACAGCGGCCCTGTTCTTCCTCCGACGCAGGAAACGCTCATTATTTGACCAAACAACTGCGGAGGACGTTGAGGGCGTCCGCATCGACATCCCCCTGCATCACATTCGAGCACACGCTTATCGCATGCATGCCGATGCGATTCCCGTTCTCACGCTAACAGTGGATTCCCCGCCTCTCGCTGCAGCAGACGATTATTCACAGCAGGGAATTGAGCTGGCGACGTTCAAGCTCACGGAACAATGCGTCGAGCGACTGAAGACGCTCATTCATCAAGCGCATGTACGCGCGAAGGGCGCGTCAGGGACCTTCATTGATCTCCCTGTAGTCATTGACTTCGGGGTCGTCGACGCAAAGCATGAGTCCAAAGCTAGCGAGGATGATTCTGCGAAAGTCAGGACTAAGGAGCAAACTGTCTGTGATACCTTGGCCATCGACTACGGTCCAGACGTCTGGAGTAGGTGTATGCTCGTCTTGCATGGAGTTCTGTGGCTAATGAATTCCTGTACAGTTTCACGAGCGTCCTTGGCCTATACCATCGCTACCTCAGGCTATCTCGTCATCTCCCCTCAGTGGCTCGGCTTTTGGAGCAAGTCTCTAGCAACTCGCGACGTCCACTATCGTCTGGCATGTTCTAAGATCCGCTCCGTGAGTCCTGTGGACTTTCCCATTCGCGGGATTCCCGTGTACGGCCTCCAGCTGGAGATCGAAGGGCACTCGAACTTAGGCTTCCGCTTCCGCTGCGAGTCAGTGAGGGACGAAGCCATCAGGCGATTACTGGAGATTACCTCGCAGCGCAATCGCTCATCTTCTCTCTCGAACACCCCGTCGCTGTCGAGCACAGCGAGCACCAGCACCACGAACAGCAAGGAGCGCTCGCGGTCGCCGCCTCCCTCTCCACCTGCACGCGACAGTCCGCGCTCGCAGAGCTCGATCATCTCCCCGCTCTCGCGCACGTTCAGCGAGTCGCGGAAGCGCATCGACCCGCGCAAGGTGCTCGACTTCCCCAAGGCCGTGAATGTCTCCGTGGCGCGCATCTTGCGCATGCCGCCGAAGCACTTTGTGTGCCTGACGATCGGCTCGCGCGGCGACGTGCAGCCATACATCGCCCTCGGGTTGGGCTTGAAGGAGGAGGGCCATCGTGTGACGATTGTGACCACGATGAGTACAAGGCTTGGATCGAAGGCTTTGGCTTGCAGCACCGGGCTGCAGGAGGTGATCCGGGAGCTTTGATGCAGCTCAGTGTGGAGAACAAGGTATTTGTACGCATGTTCATGTGTTGCGGCCTTCGCTCACCAGAACACTAGATGTTCTCGCCGCAGTTCTTCAAGACTAGCCTAACCAACGTGCGTCTAACGATTCTTGACAGAGCAGGAGCCCAACTGATTTCCCCCACAGTACCGATCTTGGCTCGACCGCTGTGCGCAGCCTAACTCACGCACTCGATATCATGTGTCTAACTCGGCTTGTAGTACTTCGCGATGCCTGGGAACAATGTTCGGATGCAGATGCCCTGCTTGAAAGTCCATATGCGATGGCTGGCGTGCACATCGCCGAGGCTCTTCGTACGTCGACTTATCCTTCGTTCCTACCAAAGCTAACGCCTAGGCAGATATACCGTACTTCCGTGTCTGCACAATGCCATGGACCAAGTCTGTCTATCCTTTCGTTTTCAATGGTATTCTCCTTACCTTGCACCCCTCTAGAACGACTGAGTTTCCACATCCCTTCATCAGCGGTCCTGTGGAGACGCCAACATTCAACAGCATGTCATACGTCCTTTTCGACAACATCTTTTGGGCAGCGACATCTTCTCAAGTCAACCGCTGGCGCAAAGAGTGTCTGCACCTCGAGCCTACTGTCATGAGTCATACGGCGCAGTCTAAGCTCCCTATCCTATACAACTTCTCGTTGGTGAGTAGGCCTAGTAGTCATTATTCGACTCTGGCTGATTCGCCGGGTCGTCATCCTAGGCTGTCGTCCCTAAGCCGCTTGACTGGAGCGATAGTAAGATCATCTGCGGCTAGTCAGTCTCCTCATTCCCCACGCTTTGGAAAGTTTGTCTTATTGCATCCGTAGCTGGTTCCTAGACAACCCAGACCTGGACTGGACTCCGTCTGACAGCCTGCTCGCGTTCATCAAACAGGCCAGAATAGACGGCAAACCGCTTGTGTACATCGGCTTCGGTAGCATCACGGTGCCTGATCCGCACACGGTGACGGAACACATCTTTCAAGCGGTGCAGAAAAGTACGTGAGGTTCAATTACGCAGGGCTCGACTCAATGAATTTCCATAGGTGATGTCCGTGCGATCGTCTCGAAGGGATGGTCTAGCCGGATGCACAAGCAGTCAGCGACGGAGGTCGAGGTGCCACAGGAGTGCTACGTGGTATGTAAATACAACATACACCTGCAAGGCACCACTGACAAAGCGTAAAAGGTGGATAAAGTGCCACACGAGTACGTATGATTTACAAGTCTCCCTCTTTGCGCCCCTAAGAAACTTGCGCCGCAGTTGGCTCTTTCCGCAGATCGACGCGGCCATGCACCATGGAGGCGCTGGAACAACTGGAGCTAGTCTGCGAGGTACGTCCTTGAAGATGCAGCACACCTCCTATACGCTAAACGATATGCAGCTGGCATACCAACTCTTATCAAACCGTGGTTCGGTGACCAATTCTTCTGGGCATCTAGAGTTCAAAGACTAGGGGTTCGTCTGCAGCCATCATCGCGTCTTCCATTGTATCTTTGACCCTCTGCCCTCAGGCCGGGTTGCGTGTCCCAAGTCTTCGGGTCGGCGATCTTGTTACTGCGTTGAAAAAGGCCACGACAGACAGGTGATAAAGGGTCTCGATCATTCCAGGATGCGTGCTGACTTTGGTGCAGGATCATGAAGGAGAAGGCCAACATTGTTGGACAGAAGATCCGCAGCGTAGGGTCTCCATTACTTCGCTCCGCTATCCTCGTGCTCACTACGATCTCGATAGGAGGACGGCGTTCGGACAGCGATTCACTACATCAACACTTACTTTTCACGGGCATACAGTGAGGGCTTGAGTCCAGAGTAGAACGTTATTTATCGACGGGCAGGATCTAAGACAATGTGCGACTATTTATGTAGACTGTCAGCCACATATACTACCCCAAATTCCGGCACTAGCCTCGCAACGGCAGGAGTCCCACGTGCGGCTTCGTCTTTGACCACTCGACGAGATTACTATCGCCTTCCATGCCGTCAGCCGCACGGGGCGGCTGAAGCGTGCAACGAGGGGCGGGTTCCATGAGGGTAGAAAAAACCACCCTCCATGGCTCGACCGCCGACTCGTGCGAAACCGTCACTGTCGCCAAGGTCGAGGTCGCAAGAATGCAGCCTCGGTGACAGCTAGGTTGAAGGCAGGATGGATACGGAGCACGACTTTGAGTACACCGTTGACGAGGTGACCATCTTGGAATTACGCCGCAAGTTAAATGCCGGTTACGGGGTGTGGTCTCGGAGGTTGCGCACCTCTAGCCAGAAGAGGCCTTGTTGGATGTTGTCTCAGCTAAATCACGCGCCACATCGAGCCGGACGAGCTGCAGGAAAGGGACTGGCAGTGCAATGATGATGATGGTTGGAATCAAAGAGTGCTAGAGCCTGGGCGCTTCATGCGCTCAAGGTTCTCGGTCTCGCCGACCCCCACGCTTCTTCACTCCGTCCTCGTCCTCGTTGCTGCCTGCTGCCCCCGCCTCCCCTCATTTTCATACCATACCCTCGTAGCCATTGACGGCGGTGCCGTCGCAATTAGTGTCTCTCAAACACCCGCCGTCACTCTCCTTGATGACCTGCACGCCTGTCCGATGACCCCTCGCCCGTCCATCGCTCGCAGCCAACGCCCTTTGTCCGCAATATACATTGGGTCGCTTGGTTCCACGTCAAGCTCGACCCCTCCCGACCTGCCTAAACTGCCAGAACCCCCTAGTCCGGAAGGTTCGCCCGGTCCTCGACTCCGTCCAGGTCTGGCCTCCCCTCGCCTCCTGCGACAAACTCCAGCGGAAGCGGGAACGGCAGTAACGGCGACGACTCTACTAAAGGCGGAAGCCTGCGGGAGCGTAAACCCCAGAGGAAACAGTCGGCTTACAGCTCGGCCTTGTACTCCAACCGCAACAGGTCTGACACCGACTTGGCTCACACCATGGGCAACCCCCTGTCCGACGAAGAAGACGAACCGCACGATCACGAACGCGACGAAGACCCCACCGCCAGGTTTGATTTGCACCGCAGGCGGTCTACAAATACAACACCTAGTGATCATGTTTCGGCGTTGCAGAGGGTCAAGAGTCTGACGGAACGAAACCGCTTGGTGAGCTCTGTCGCGCGCTGAAATCCGCGTCCTGCTCACGGGGGACTGTCTACTGCTATGAACTTACTAGATCTTGGACAAGCTGTCGTCTATGTCACGTCACAGCTCGCCTGCACCTCCCTCTAAAGCGGGGTCATCAACTTCACCTGTGCCCGTCTCTTCGTCCTCCTCGCGGCCCCCTTCGTCTGCACGTTCGGAAGTGTCATCAGTGTATCGGTCACGTCTTCTCGCGAACAATCCGGCAAACTCAGGGTCGGAAACCGAGCGTGAAAGTTCGCGTTCCGTGTCTCGCTCGCGCCCAATTTCCCACACATATTCCTCTTCGGACAGCATGTCGAACACACCGACCTCCCAGTACTCAGAGGTCATACTGCCATTTGTCGGTGACAGGGACTCCAAGCGTTCGCGGCGCATATCTGCCCCAGTTTCTCCAGCCATGGGCGAGCCCTCGCGGCTTGGAAGGCTCGGCGACCGAGAAGCCTCTCCTCCACCCTCGCCAGCTCCTTCGAGCTCGCGTACGCCTCGGAAGCGGGCTTCGGTCGCGGTGACGGCATCAGAGAGAGAGCAGCTCCGACGTGCTGAAGAGGGTGGGAGTGATGTTATAGCCGCTGCTTTGGCGGCAGCCGCATCCACACGTCGTAGTAGGAGCCCAGGAGGTACTGGAAGCGTTAACAGAAGGATCTCGACCAGGAATCCTCTTCCAAGAGAATTCGTCGAGCGGACTGGATGGAACCGAGAGGTAGGGTTGTGCGTCACATCTTTATTCCCCTGAGCTAATAAAAGTGGACAGAACGGTCCTTCAGAAGGGACGCCGCGTACACCTCAGCGTGAGCGTAGCCTTGCTCGCTCTCGTCGGTCCCCTTCGCCCTCGACTTCGCAGCAGAGCCTTCCGCTCAACGGTACAAGTAGCAACTACTCCCCGAGCAGACGCCAGGCAATATCTCAGCGGACGTCAACTGTTCGGGAGTTGACACGGCGACACCAGACTAGGTGGATGTCTGAAGACCTGTCTTCGTCTGCACACGCAGACATAGATGAGATGCCCTCAACTCCAAGTCAGTCCACGACAAGCCAGGCGCATTATGGCAACAGCCCAGGAAGGCGACCGACGGGCAGAGGTGGTTCAGACGGGCCCCTAAGTCCAGGAAGATCATTGATCAGCGAAGGCTTGCGAGCGGCAGGGATCACTCGACAGCGCGACGGTCGGACTGGGGACGACCCCTTCATGCACGCCCAGGCTACCCCCATGGCTGCTTCGCCGCGGCGAACGCGATCTACAGGCGGCAGCTCTGTGGCCAACGGCGGTAATGATTGGGACTCGCCGATTCAGACCGTGCCGAGCTCTCGTGTCGGCGAGCGGAGCGCACGCAAACCTGCTGGTGACGCAGAAGTACATCGCTCTATGACATCTATGGCAGCTTTGCACCATGACAGTCCAGCAAATCCTCCGAGAGCCTCGACCTCGTCTACGAGGCTGTATCAGCCAACGCGTCCGCTCCAACGCGAACTGTCTGCGTCTTCAGCGTATGACGATCCAGGTGGTGATATGTCGTCTGGACGCGGCATAGATGGCAAATACTCCTCGCCGTTCTCCGCTACTAGCTCTAGGCCGTCTACTGCTGCTTCAGGTGCGACCCGGGATGCCCACGCCGAACATCGCCGGCTCATGCTAGAGGCTCTCACCATGTTCGAGTCACATCTATCGCGTCTCCACCGATGGGTCATACCACCACCTCCACGATACCAGAAGTATTCCAAAGCTCTCAGCAAGTCGTGCATTCTCTCGACCTTCTCAACAACTCCTTGCGGGCTGCCACAAACGAGGCTCTGAAGCTTCAGGTGGACGCAGAGGTTGCAGACAGCGACAGCGCACTTTCGGAAATTGCTGAGATATGGCATCGGGTTGGCGACGACCATCGCGAGCACTTGAAGATCAGCGATGAGCTCGTGCGGACGATGACGCAGTTTCTGCTTGGTGTCGGGAGGGTCCTCCGTGACAGCGCGAATGTGTCTCAAAGCCAGCATCATCTCCGGAGCATCAGCATGGACGAAGACATCGCCCGTCGCCTGACCCCAGACAATGCGTCCAATGCCAGCGACAAAAGGAGCCAGGATGGAAGGATCAGCAGGGAGACGAGGCGAAGCTGGGATTCACGAGAGGCAGGACAGTCCCCTGCACAGCGCCTGGCGAACATCGACCGCGTGAGCAACGGCACGAGTAGTCGCCTATCCTATGTCCACACGGCCTCTCGTGGCTCGGTCGCGTCCGGAAGCGACGGTAGGAGTCCGAGCGATGGTACATTCGAACAGACACCTCCAGCCTCGCGTACTCTACAATCCGCGCTGTCGTCTGGGCCCAGGCGATTGTACACTCCGCGCGACCGCGTTGTGTCGGATTCCACTGCTGCCCCTATGATGTCGACCCACGACTCGCAAGACACTGTGCAGGGATATGACCCTTCGCCAACCCCGGCAAGTCGACTGTCTGCGCGCGCTCGGGCTCTGCCGCCCATTGCAATACCCCCATCGCTGTCTACACTCCCCTCAGAGTCCCTTTTGAATCGTCAATCCCCCGCGACGATCGACAGAAGTCATCGCAAGGCGTCCGGCAATTCCCAAATCACCGTTCGCGCTGAGCCATCTCTTCCGTCGGTCCTCAAGCAGCCGACCCCGACCACTGCTGTGACCCCCACTACTGTGACGCAGGCTGAGGCCTCCGACATTGGCACGCCAATCAGCAGGTCGAACTCTGAGAGTTCTGTCCGGTCAAACGGCATCGCCGTCTCGAAGCCAACAGCCGGTTCTGCTCTGGGCAGTATCAGGCGTAGCTTCAGAGAAGACCTCTCCGCCTTGCGGTCACCGATGTCTGGATCCGAGACTGAGCGGCCCCGGACATTCACCCCACGCAGTCGGGCATCGCTTGAGGGCTCACGGCCTGACTCGATAGGCCGGAGTAGCCAGGCGTCGACTCTCACTATGACGCGCCGGGAGAGACGGAGGACTATCACGGAGATCTTTGCGCAGGCTCAGCAATAGTACCCCTCATGTGTTTCTTACTCATGCAGTACGTACAGCTACACTTGTCACTCATCCGCGCGCTGACTGGAAGACCAGTTTTCTCGTATGCGATGGCGTCAAAATCTTGCAAAGCCATCATCCGTTCACTCTCGTCTCCTGGACTCTCGCATTTTGTTCGTCGCATTTCTGTGGTCATTACGTACCAGTCTCTTGTTCCGCTACCCGTCAGCCGCCTGGTGGCTCGACCCGTTTCCCTCGTGTTTGTAGAATGTCTGTTCTGTTCTCCCTCGCGTTGCATCTCCTCTTCTTTTGCCTGTGTCAATATCTGGGTTCGCACTGCACGTAACATTATATGGCTCGTATGGCACGCAGCACATCCAACATGATCCCTCGATCGAATACCTCCCATCGCCAGCATTGGCCCCGCAGTAGATTTTGCTAATGTTTTGTAGCAATGCATCGCAGATACATTACAGCTCTTTACTCTAGTTCTGGTATCAAACATCTGGGCAGTTCCAACCGACTCTGAGACATTATCAGCTCTGGGTCGTCGACGTACGGCGAGCTCAGTTGTACGTCTTTGAAAAGGCTCACAGCTAATTCGATGCTTGCTCACCGAGACACTATCAGGTCGGGAGCAAGGACTGGAAGCACACCCTCAGGGGTGGTTCGAGTTAGGGTTAGGGCTTGGTCGCGTGGCGGGCCCGACCAGTGCCGCTGGCAGCCGTTCCGAACCTAGCGCATCCAAAGGCCGAACCTACATTGTAGCAATGGTTCGAGGGCACTGACTGGCTCCAATTTATTGGCTAGGTTACTGACGATATGACGCAAACAGACACTATATACCTGCCTGTCCCAACGTGATAAAGCACCAGGCTTCAGGCAATATTTCCAGATTCCAACTCGGACGACAGCGGGGCTATGGCCATTGGCCACCGTTTAACCTTTCCTCCTGCTCAATGCCCGCCACACAGTCACGTTATGTCCGCTGTACTGATTGCCGGTCTCTGCTGTGGCAGAAGCTCCGCGCACTGAAGGGGCACGCGCCGCGGAGACACGTCCCCGCCAAGGATAATAAAGCCGGCACCGGAGGCATGCTGCCATCGCCTAGCCCCATCGTGGGCGGACGAGCATCCGTTCTGGGGAGGCCCATGTATCGACCCTGTTGACCGTGAAACCTCACTGCGCCGGGAGGACGTTGTTACGAGGCAGTGGTACCGGCGTTGCGCACAGCCCGCCGGTACCTGAGCGTACATCCGCGATGAACATCTCGCCGACGCGAGGCCCACCTGCTGCCATGGATCTATAAAAGCCAGCTAGATGCGGCAGTAAGTCTTCACTACAGTTCTCTCTTCTGCTTCTCTGCCTTCGCCTCTTTTACCATCAGCTTCACTCTTCTTACGACTCACCAGCCATGAAGTTCTCTATCGTCCTCGCTGCCCTCGCTAGCTGCGCTTTCGCCCAGCAGATCCACATCAAGTCGCCTGCCAGCGGCGCGAAGGTCAAGTCTGGCCAGTTTATCACGCTCGAGATTGAGCAGGATGTGAGTATAGCCTCTGCCTCGCCTTTTAGTTCATGGCTGATAGCACGCCCTCCAGCAAACAAACAGCTCATTCAACCAGACCTCCATCGTCATCGCTGCCGTTGGCTGCAATGGCAACTGCAACAAGCCTGTTCCCGCAGAGGTCATGTACAGCGGCGCGTTCAAGCCTGAATTCAACCATTCCGCGCCCCAAAAAGGCCACTACCAGGACTTCCGCTTGCAGCTCCCGACGCTGCCGAAGGGCAAGGCGGTCATCCAGGTCGCCCACCAGTTCGGGATTGGGGTAAGTGCTCTAGGTGTAGCTCGACAAGAAAGGCGTGCTAACAAGATCATCTTCAGGCGAGGCTCATGCCCATGTTTGAATACACGACGCTGGACGTCAATGTCCACTAAAGCGGACCTGATTCGCGCGACTCTCGCATGATCACGCCATGGACTGTATATCACTACGCTCATTCTGTGTTGCCCTCCTACAAGCTATGTGATCCTGTAGTAATTGATGTTTCCCTGCCTCAAACTGGTCTCGTGCGCGTGATCGTCACATGGGTTGGCTAGATGTTTGCGTCCAAGCTGAGTCGGTATCGCATAAATTACCCTCACAAACCTGTGAGTGATTGCTGTTGAATCAACTAGCACCAAATGCAAACTATAGCCCGCAAGACAAATATCCCACGTGTGTGGTTGTCGTGAAACGTGTACTATAGTCCGCCCCGAAGTCCTAATTGGATGAAATGAACGAATGTTCGGAATACGTTGTGCCTCAAAAACCGCAATGGCCGACTGTCATACTGTCTCCGTAGTACGACAGAAATCTCCTCCCTCGGCGTCGTATCGGCTGTTTCTACGTGGGAGTGGGTGATAGCGCCGTCGTGGATGCCAGTCTCCGAGACTTGGGGCTCTCCCTGAGCTGCTATCACGGCTCCGCTGGGGTCGTGCCGTCAACAACGGGAGTCGACGGTTGAGACGGCAGGAGACGTGCTCGAGACAACACGTGACGGCCGCGCAGGAACCAATAGAAGATGTAGATCCCCAGTGGCACGAGGGTGAGACTGGGTAGAATTGCGGCGAGTAGAATGTGCAGTCTTCGCGTGCTACTGGGAGTGCCGAGTGCGCTGCCGCCAGATATGCTGATTGTGACAGGGCCCGCGGTCGTAAAAGGAGGAGGGGTATCTGTGAAGGCCGTAACCGGTGCACCAGGTTGTGCGCTTGTTGATTCCTGCGGGACCGAAAAGGGTGTGCTAGTTGCAAGCATTGCCGTCGATGACGTGGAAGAGAAGGCCCTGGTTGCGGTCAGTTCCATGGCCGAGCTGAAGCTCGCGACTGGTGCAGCGGCATCGTCGCTCCTGCGGCAAAATAATTACATCGTCACGGGAGCAAAGATTTTTCGTAGCACACTTACGGAGTGTAGGCGACGTAGTCTAACATTATCAAGGATGATACGTCACTTGTCACACCGTTCTGGATTGTCAGAGTGTGTTGGCCGTCGGGCAGAGCCATCTGGAACAATTCGACGTGGTAGATGATATCGTTGTACGTGTTTGGCTCGTGCTTGAATGTCCCGGCATGCACATTATCAACGAAGAACTCCTGATGGGTATTCCCGTTAGGTACGCCCATAGCGTCGGAAATAATGCCGTAGACGTAGACCGCGGTGCCTAAGCAATCAACTCAACATCAGGACGAGCAGACAAGAGCAAGCTCTCCACATACCGTGGAACGAAAACTGGGCGGTTTGTGTCACTGGGTTGCTTGACGAGAAGAGTGCCTGGTGCCACGAATCGCCATAGACACGGCTTGCATTGACGCCCTGCGTACATGAAGAGCAGCTCGGACCACTCCCCCAAGCCTCTGGTGGAGCATAGTCGATTTGTGGATCGGTGTCGTCCACAAGTACGAGTGTCTGGGCTGCTGCTGTGACAACAGCATACGCAACGCAGAGGCTATGCGCGACCAGACGACACCGCATTGTACAGGGTGACTAGCAGTACGCTGAGCGAAAGGTTTGGAACATGACTCGTGGAGGTAACCTCAACTTTATGAACGAATGCATGCATGGGAACTCTTCTCCAGGGCCATCAGTAGTGTCTTGTAGACGGTGCAACTTGTATAGGATGGGAAAAGGTCGGGATCAGGATCCGGGATGCTGGTAGGACATAGCCGGTTCATCAGAGGGTCGCCGCATGGGGTATGATTCTCCTGAAAATGCTTTAACAACCTTGTGGGACATACCACATCCTCTAACCTCAGCTCCGAACCAAGCATTTCGTTTGAAGTTGGGCATCACCAATCTGCACGACGACTCGGATGGACCAGGATCCAAATCATCGATTCGTTCCCGAGAGTATCGCGTTGGTGATGGCGCGTGAACACTGAGTATCCTACGTTATAATAGTGTCTGCACAATATACTCACAACTGACAAGAACGTCCCATACCTACCACGTTGATGCTTACCTAATACTAGCGCCGGACTCTTCCGAATCGCCGCGGCAAACGCAACCATCACACGTTGAATTCCTGCACAGGTGTTATACGACTAGCATTATACAGTCCAGATGGCCACGCCTTCCGTATTTCGATCCATCGCATGCAAGAGACGAGGCTTGCCGGAGCCCCTTCGTAAAGAAAATATCGCTGATGAGCCTGCAAATGTCTTCCCTGGGGCGACGAATCAGCTTGGACATGAACATCGTGCGAGAGAACTCTACACACCGTTTTCTGATCCACAGCGGTTGCACACAATGACAATGGTCTCAGGGCCTTCAGACTGTGGGCCTATCCCGTTCGCTGCCTCGAAGAAGTCTCGTTCTCAATGTCAGGAAACTCTTCGGATCGCGCCCAAAGCGGCCTTAGACGCGCCACCCAGAAGTTGAGGGTTGACCAGTCCTTCGCGTCGTCTGATTGGAGGCCCGAGTCCAGCCAGGCGTTGAGGAGAAGCAGGACGTTTGCCTTCTTGTCTATGCAGTGCTGCGCGATCTCGTACGGACCGTCTTCAAGGGTCCACAGCGCCGGGGGCTGCGCGTTGAGATCCATGCATATGCCGAGCGCCATAGTATGTATAGGATGCGGCAGCTGGTATGTCGCGAAACCGGTGCCTAGGCAGGATTCGATGTCAGACGGACGCATGTAGTGTGTACTAAGCACAGCACCGACCTGGCTTGGCCCATGTCTTGTCTGTCTCGAAAGGATTCGTCTTGCGATAGTTGCCGATGCGAGTTCCATCGGGGCCATACAACAATGCGCTGTTTGCGCCGACCTCTTCGTGCTGGTAGTTCTCCATGATAATCGTGCTGCGCGGCTCGCTTGGGCCAAGTGCCTCCGGGTATCCCGCTGCGACGTAGCAGTGGAGGCGCTTGGATAGTTCTGCGCAGAAGCGGGAAGTAGGACCCGTCTCTGGGTCCTCGAGGTACGGTGAGATGGCATCTGCGTCAGGGAAGACATATCCTTCGCGGAACACCTGGTGAGCGCCAGAGTTGCACCACGAAACATTGAGTTTATCATACCCGTGAAGATCATTTCAGGGAGACAGACAAGATCGACTGTCCCGGGCTCGACGCTAATTTCGGTCAATGCAGGATAAGCAGCGTAGCTAACGCTCCAGCCGAGTGACGCACCCGCTCAGGAGCTTTGTGGCCTTCTCCACATTGTACTGCACTTGCCCTATCTATAAAGGGGCCTGAGCTGATGCTTGCCCGAGGCCACTAATAGGACGGCCATACCTTCGGTGCGAACTGCACGAGAGCTACTCGGAGTCCCATTCTCAGGCCAGGCTTGGTGCGAGGGAGATAACGACCGTGTCTCGGCAAGCGAGGGGCATGCCCACGTGGGAAACTGGGCGAGGCGAAGGTTCGAACACCGCGGAGCGCAAACAGTTTGGAGACGCGGAGGGCGATAGGCGATGCAACTTGCAGTATCCGTGGCAGGTGCGCCCAAAAGCATCGAGCTACCAGGTAAGAACAACCCGAACCTCATGCCGCTCTGCCCGTGCTACGGGCGCAATACAGTCCTGATTCGTACTCGCAGCGCCTGCTACCAGAGCGCTCTGCGACATTCCCAGGCTCAAACTACCGTTACAAATAGTTCCTAGACCGCCAGTACTGGACCCACATCCATGCGTGCCCCTCCGAGAGCGGCTGTAGCTCACGCATTGTCGGGCTGGAGCGCCGGAGCTCGTCTGTGGCGAAGTTCAGGCCGTTCACGCGGTCTTCTCCTTCCAGGCGAGTTGTGGCCAGACGTCGGAAGAATGACAGGATCTTCAGCGCAGGCTGAGGAAGCCTACGGTCAGCACAGGAACGACAGCAGCATACCAAACTGCTTACAATTCTCGAGAGGTCCTCTGCGCTCGCGCTTTCTGACCATGTCTCGAGCTTCGAAACCCAAACGTCCGGCGGAACGACAGGCAGGTCGCCGAGCTCCTCACGGAGCCCTCGTATGATGACGTCCCACAACGTTGGGTGCGGGTGCACGACGTTCACCAATACGGGCAGAGGCTCAGACGAGACGACCCAGTCGACATAAGCACCGCCGATCGCGTCCAGCGGGACCCAGCTGACGGTCTGTGGGATGTCAGCAATTATAGACACAAACAGCATGTCGGAGGGCTACTCACACCGGACATAGCTGGGAGACAGCCGAGGGACACACTGGACTTGACCATAATCGGCATCCACTCAGTGGTGCCCCACGCGCCGGTCGCCTTCGACCCGCACGCCTGCCCCATACGCACCGCCGTCACGCCCAGCCCACGCTCTGCGGCTTTATCCAAGATCTAGTCCACCTGACGTCAGTAACAAAGACCACAATGCAGTGCTGAACTCACCTGCTCTACAACGTACTTCGACGCGCTGTAGCCGTTGCTGGTCGCTACCGCCGCATCGGAGAGGGGTCTCTCGGGCACAGGTCCCTGGCTCGCGTCCCAGAGCCCCGCAGCGCCTATGGAGGAAGTGACCAGCAGCCGGATGGGATGAGACGCGGCGGCACAAACGTCCACGAGCCGGCGCACGCCAGCGATCTGGTCCTCATACGACTTGAGAGGGAGGTTGAAGTTGACCGTCCACCCATTGTGAATGATGTGTGTGACGGTAGCTAGAAGCTGCGGGGCCAATGTTAGGCTGGGGTCTCGTCGGTCGCCTGGAAAGACGTGCACGCACTTCCTGATACACAGACGGCTCCAGCCCAAACGTACTCTGGGTGACGTCGCCCGCGAGAGCGCGCAACTTCGACTGGCCGAGCAGGTCCGTAGGCAAGGCGCGCTCGGCAAACGCATTCTGGAGGCGGTCGAGAGGAGACTGGGCTGAAGGCCGGTTGAGGGTGTATACTCCAGCAATGCGGTCGTCTGCAAGCAGATAGGCCAATATGTGCGAACCGATGTTTCCTGTGGAACCCGTCAGGAGCACCACAGGTTTGCGCAACGGCGGGGCTGACGACGCAACTTTCGGTGTCGGAAGAGCTGCGGTGTATTTTCGTACGACGGCCTCGATGTCTGCTGCTTTCACACCAGCAGGGCCGTGAGCTTCGTCGGAGAGCGTACGATCGCCGATTCTTCTCAAGAGTGTGGCCAGCGCATGGATCGTAGGATGTTCGAACACGAGATTCGGGGAGACATGCTGCGCCGCCTGCTTGAGGTGTGGCTCGGGAGAGGCACGCAGCGCGCCGATTATACGGTTGCGGAAGAAGGTTGCGGTGAGGCTGGGCCGTGATGTAACGATGAGCATTTGGAAGGGCAGAAGAACATGTGGCGCACCTGTCGAAGCCCTGCTGGAAGAGATCTTTGTCAAGCACAGGCTCCTGACCATTGTTCACAGACGCGGCCTGGGCACTAAGCCAGCGGACCAGGTCAGCCTCGTCCCAAGAATTGGGCAGAACTATGCCCTGGGGATTTGTGCTCTCGTTGACTGTTTCGTAACTACCGGCGGCTTTAATGACGTGAAGTGGCCACATCAGACACCAGACTTACAGCTTGTCGATCTCCTGTTCGTAGAGCGCAATCGCCGCTTTGCGCTGTATGGTGCCCTTGCCCGCTCTAGGGAGCGGCTTCTGCGGATGTGTCACAATGATCATCTCCTTGAATATCCTTGCGAATGCAGGGGCGTCGGCATTTGCTTCTTCCACGATGGGCCTGTGCGGTTCTATGAGACATCCTTCTCATGAAATAAAGCGCAGGAACTGACCAGATCTTGTTACGGAACTGCACTAAGGAGGCTTCGTCGTCCGGGTCGAACGCATGTTCTGACGAAGGCTCAACTAAAAGCCCGGCTTGCTCCCTTCCCCGGCCAAACACCAGACATCCCATAAGCAGAGGGGAGGTACCGATATGCCCTTCCTGTGGTATTGGCACAATCTTCTCTCCTGCAGAAAATGAGCCCACAGATATAGAATGCAACGCGTTGAGCTCACCAGTACTCAACATAATCACGTCATCTTTTCTTCCAACACTAAAATACCCTTAGCAAGACCCGGCAGGCATTGGTGAATACATACACTTTCCACAGCCCTTTTTTGGTAGGGTGCGGCCTGAACAAGTCTGAAGTTGCATACGCCTTTTCTCCGGGCACATTGTAGACTGCGAGCGGCCACAAGCCATTATCCTAAGAAGCAGTGAGCTTACCGACAACTGTATGCGCACAGACGACTCACAATCAAGACAAGCTCGTACGTCCCATCTCCCTGGGGCATCATCCGCGTCCTGGTACGCGCAGACCACTGAAGCCAGGCCCAGTCTTCGTTCCGCTCGAGCGGCGGGAGATGCTCCGGCGTGATAGGCTCAGCCCACACCTTGCACGGCGAGCTGAACTCGGTGCCGCCGTACATCGAGCTCAGCGGGACGCCTGCTGCCACGAGCCGGTCGCCAACGGCCTGCGAAAGCGGGCCGCCGCCGAACGACTGCAGGGCGGTAAGCTACGCTCCAGGTGCTGTGCTCGTAAGACACGCACCACAAGGCGCAGGGTGCGCATGAAGTCGACGATCTCGTCGTCTCGCGACCATGCCTGGAAGCCGGCCCCATCAGCAGTGCGGTTGAAGGGCATGCATGGGATACATACGTCGACTAGAGACGGCACAAGGGTGATGGCGTCGCACCCGCTGGCCTTGCCCAGCGCGTACATGTTCTGAGGGTGCGGAACCGTCGGTGGGGCAGGATGCTGTGGCGTGAACACGACGACGCCTTGGCCACTAGTGAGCGGATAAAATAGCTGCTGTGAGAGCCCCATTGCATGAAACGCAGGGAGGCCCATTGCACAGTAGCGGAGCCCACGGAGACGCGCGCCCGCGATGTTGTCTAGGCGGAGTCAGATTTTGGACACGGTGTGCAGAATGTTAGTAAATACACTTACTGACGTTGAACCACTTGTTGAGAAACTCTTGCGTATACGGTATGGACTTGGGAATGCCAGTCGAGCCAGAAGAGTGGATGTATAGAACAGTGCTTTTTGAGTCCACGGGGGTCTGCGGAGGTGGGTACGGTTCGAACATCGCGTCCTCACTAGCGCCAACTAGACTTGGGAATACGGTGCAGAGGGAGGGCATGTGGTGAACATGCAGAGGCCGGCCCTTCTTTTCTTGGCCTGACCGTACGTCGGCCATGAGCGTGCCCACTAGCTCATTGCAGACGACTCGGGTGCAGGACGTCGCGTCGAGAAGGCAGGAAACGGCATGCGCAGAGTTCCGAGGAGATATCGCGTACGGCTGTTGTGGACAAAACTGTCAGCAACAGCCACCGTTTTGCAAAACAATTTTACTCGCCACTAGTCCCGCGCGAAATGACCCGAGGAGCAACGCGACGTACAGCACCGTATCCGTGTGGAGGATTAAACCGATGGTTTCACCTTCCTTGCCTTCCCTTTTGGGCCGAAGAATGTGGGCGACAGTGTGACTCGCTCTCGCCATGTCCGCGAACGATAGAGACGTCAGCTTTGACGGATCGTCACGGGAAGGGAAGATGAAGAACGGTCGCTGTGCATTGTACTTGACGTTGTAGTCCAGATATTCGACAAGTGTGGACAGCGCGCCGTCTCCCGGTGGAATGAGAGGTTTAAGCATATTCAGAGAAGAGTGAGTTTTGCGAGGGCAAGGGTCAGGCCGTTAAATAGAATAGTTCCGCCGCGAAGCACGCGTCCTGTACGGCGCCGGAGACGTAAGGACGTTTGGTCGAGGGGTGAAACATACTAAATTTAGTCGCCGTCTATCATTGACCGGGAGCATTGACTTTGTCATGAAAGTTACGGAGACGGGGCGTGCAATTGGCTGGATTTACCGCAGCCACTTCGGGGCGCCTAAGCTGTCTGGACGATAGCGTAGGAGTTGCCGCGACGATGAAACGTGGAAGCGGACACGCCGAAGAGGAGACCGAAGGCCTGCAATGTGGGTCTACATGCCGCATGCGCCGATTTGCAAGACTGAGTGACACGTCTCTCATCCTGTTTACTCTGTCTTCAAGTCAAGAGTTTCGTTCCGGGTCAGTGCAGAAAGTGGCGCACTTTATAATCGGATACCTCCGGCCGCCACCAAGTGCGCGCCTAATCTTGGGTACAGGTCTGCGTCGGTTAGTGTCTAAGTTACGTCTTTCTCCGCTTGCTGCTCCTGCCCTCCTCCTTGTCTGCCTCCCGCTTGCTCTTCATCCCCGCCGCACGCATGTACTCCTTCCGCTTCTCCTTCTCCTTCTCGCTCTTCTGCGCCTCCTCCTTCGCGACCTTCTTCCGGTGCGCCTCCTTGCGCTCGTTCTGCTTCTCTTCCGGCGCGCAATCTGGTCCTTGCGCAGCGCACGCATCTGCTGCAGGAGCGCCATAGCCTTCTTCTCCTCAGGCTCCATCACGACCGCTCGCTTCTGCATGTACGTCGGCTTGCTCTGCGCCTTCATGAGCTTCGGTTTCGACGCGTACGGCAGCGCCGCCTGCAGCTTTTTCGGGATCTTAAGCGTGTTGAAGCGCCGAGGCTGCCGCTCGATCTTCTTATACGTCGAGTTCACGTTCAGGGCGTCTTCAGACCCTCTTCGCGCCGCACCTGCCCAGTCAGACGCATGCCCTGCCAGCGGCTCTTGTCCGATAGCAGAAGCGACGTAACCGGGTTGTAAAACTTGCGCGGCTGAATCGAGTACCATGCCCTCAAGAACACGATGTCTGGGACACAAGTGAGATTGCGGTGAACATAAGCGACAAAAGAGGCACTTACCACTCATGAGGATCTTGTCCTCGAAGGTCGCACGGAAAGCGCCGTCAGGCTTCGGCAACGCCTTCTTCACCTGACCACGAATGCCAGACACGGTACGGATGTTCGCGCCCTCGAATTTGGCGACCTCGAGTGCGCTGCTGAACATGTCCTTGATGAACGCCGTATTTTTGAAGATCTTGTACGGCACACCCGTGAGCTTGAGCTTCTTCACGATCTTCGTCGAGCGGTCAATGTCGAGCACAACTCCCGTCGCGGACACGCGGAAGCCCGAAACGTCGCTCGCCAGCGAATTGAACGCGCAGAAGCCCGTGTTCGGCAGCGCCACGGGGCCGTAGAATGTCGCGTAGCAGTGCATGTGCTCGGGGGTGTACTTGAGCATGCGCATCCGGATCGAGTGGTCGTCGAGCGAGTAGATCGGTATGCTCTGGAACCGCCGCCAGCCGAGCGAGAAGATGAGCGGGTCGTTCGTCTTCAGCGTCTTGGCGTACCACCGGTGCCGCTTGATGCGCACTTGCACGAACCCGAAGCGCTCCTCCGCAGGCAGCAGTCCACCGACAATGATCGGGTAGGCCGGATCGAAGTTCTCTATCATCTCTGCCGGCACGTCCGCAAGCTCGATACGCACGTACGAGCCCGGCCGGTAGCCCTCGACGAGCGCACGCGCCTCGGGTCCATCTCCTCGAACTCGGCACGGTTCAGCTGCAGTTGGCGTGCGATCTCCTCCTTCTTCTCGTCGTAGAAGTCCATCTTCGAGCTCTCCGGGTCGTCGTACTGCTCATCGAACTTCTTCTTGAGCAGCTCCTTTTTGGCCGCAAGTGCGGCAGCACGAGCAGCCTCGGAGTCTTCACTGGCGCCCGCGTTCACCTGGCCGTCGCCCTGCGCCTCCAGGTCGACGAAGTCAGCGCCGCCTTCAAGGTCTTCGTAACCTTCGTCGCCGCCGCGTCACCAGTGCTGGAGCTGCCGGTGATGAAGAGGTTTCGTATCGAGTTCAGAAGCTCCTCGTCTTCCCAGGCCTTGAGGGCTTCGGCGTCGATCTTTTCCTTGGTCATGTCAAGGTCCTCCTCCCCGTCGCCGACGGTTCCCTTGGACTTGATGGTGAAGAAGTCATCCTCCTCGTCCTGTGTTTGGTCCTGCGAGCTGGGCGAGTCACCGCGGAGGATCTGCTCGGGAGTGAGCGACGACGAGTAGATGAGCTTGATCCAGTCTTTGCGTCGTCTGCGGTTCTGGTCTTCAAAGGATGCAGCCGCTTTCTCCCCAAGGTTCGCCTTCCACTGGGGGACCTCCTCCTCATCTTCATCCAGGCCATCCTCATCGTCAGACTGTACGTGCACGTCCTCCTCGTCGCCGAAGCGTACGCGAGCACCAGCCCGGGACCGGGGCGCCTCGTCGTCCTCGTCGTCCTCGAAGTCGCCCATGTCGGAGTCGCTATCCGCGAAGTCCACCGTCTTCCCTTGTCTGTCGTGACCGGTCGGCAGCCCTCGTGTCCCACGGCGAACATTCCGTGGCGCTGAGCGGCCTCGGTCGCCGGACGCTTGCCCCTCGTCGGCCTCATCTTCGTCGCCATCCGCCTCCTCATCCGAGCCTTCGATTTCCGCATCCGAACCCCACTCCTCCTCGTCCTCGGACCCCTCAAACTCATCCTCGTCCTCTTCGCCAGACAAGTCGTCTTCGTCCTCGTCCTCCGAGCCACTGTGTAACCGGCTGGGTCCTGGGTCGACCGAGAGCGGCTTTGTTGAGGAGCCGAAAAGCTTGATCTGACTACGGGCGACGGCATCGTCGAGAGTTGTGTTGACATCTTGCAGGTCCATGACCATGCGCTCGCCTTCGCCCTGGGGAACTGAGGTGCACTGTCAAGGCTTGTGATGGATTCATTTTAGCTTTGAGTGCGTACCTTCGTTGTTACCCCTAGTGAAGCTACCAGGAACATTGATGTACACAGCATCCTTGTCGTACATGACACCACCGATGTCGCTCATGGGCGCATGTACAAGCAGCTTCTGCTTCTCGCTGAGCTTGCGGCGCTTTTCGCTGTCTGCGTCGGGGAGCGGGCACGGGTCACCGAGCTTCGTGATGCTCTTGACCTGCAGGTCGCCGACACCAGGTATGTGCACCTTGCTGCCGTGACGCATATTCGTGCCGCGAAGGTAACCGTAGACGGTCACGGTGCGGTCGCACTTGCCCTTGCTCGCACGCACCTCCTCGCGTGGCGTCAGGTCTTCGATACGATCCGCGAGCATGTATGGGTGCGAGTTGCGAAAGACGAGGGGGCGGAACTTCATGACACTGATGAAGCGCGAGAGGTTCAGGATTTCTGTGTCTGGGTAGCGGCCGTTGAGGACACCGGAGAGGTAGAAGAGCTTGGCGCCCTGGTATATCTCGGTCCAGAATCGCTTCTTGAGGGCCTTTTTGGTATCTTTAAGTGTGGACGCCTTTTTAATGAGGTCGAGGTGGGTCAAGACACCGATAACTTTTGGGAAACCGTGGGCTTGGAGGATGTTCAGGAACTCGAACGTTTCCTGAGGGGAGTTTAAAAGATATACTAGAGGCGAATGACAGACGACGCACCATCTCAAACCCGTACGAGCCGTCAATCATCAACAAGACCAAGTCCGCCACCTTCGCAATGTCAATCATGGAATTGAGGTCGTTGTTGCATTCGATGAACGTTATCCGCTTCTTCTTGCCACTGACGACCGTGATAGGCCCTTGGACATGGTTAAGCGTCTGCTTCGTATAACGTCGGACCAAACTCTTCACCAGAGTTGTCTTCCCGACACCAGGAGGGCCAACAATGGCTACGACGACCGGGGGCGGCTCGTCTTCGGGGGTGCGGTTCACGAGGGGAACATGGAGGCGCGTCTGGTCGCGCTCGACATTGCGGCGGCCCTGCCTCTCTGCCCTGCGTCCGGACTTGGGGGCGAATGCCTGCGACGGGCGGGTTCAATCCAGAGACACTCTCGACGGCAGAGGCGGGCGACGCACCTTTTCGTTGAAGCCATGCTGCTTCTCCTTGCCCTTTCCCTTCTTCTTCTCCGCCTTTGCGCCGGACTGCGCTGGTCTGTGGGCCTTGTGTTGTCTGTCGTCCATCGTCCTGCGAGGCGTGAGCAGACGAGCGCAGCTTTACACCTCCGCGCGCCTCCCGACATTTTTTGATCTCCCATCAGATCACGCCCCGGCGTCTCTTTGCCGCCAAAGCGCCGGTCACCCGACGACTGCTGTGTCTTCGCCAATGTGTGCACATCGCACAAATACTGTACGCCGTACCGGTCTGTCTCACGAATCTCGAGTTAGCCACAGGACTGATACTTAAACTCGTGCAGTATGTGCATCTACCCTTCAATCGAGCCATACACTAAGGTTCCAGGACACACCAGGTCCAATAATATTCCGAGTCTCATGTACATATGCATCTCCAAGCGCCGCCAAAAATCCATATGAGTGCCACGAATATAGGGCTTCACAGCTTGGATTTTTCTCCAACAGACACCCCAATAACTTTGCCCGCGAGTAGCCCTCCAATTTCTTGCTCACATAAACCAAGTACCTCCTGCAGAACTTCCACAGTATGTTGGCCAGGCGTGAGATACCCGCTGCTTGTAGTAAGTGACCAGAAAGTCCATTTCTGTCACTACTTGAGGGACCGGATCTGTCATTCCTGAGCGCCGGAGTTCGCGACAGCAAGGGATGAGGTGTTGGTGCAGCGCCGTCAACGGACTCTTCTGCAGAGGACAGCCCTGCTGCCTCTGTAGGGCTGAGTACTGGAAGGGCGCATGCATCCGAACCTGCATGTGCGTGAGTGTTTGGTCGTCGCGCCGCCTGCAAATTGACTAGCTACCCACCATGGAAGACCTGCGCCCAACGATCACGGTCGTACATCCTAAACCCATCCTCGAGCAACTCTCGCAACTTTGGCCACTCGTTATCGCGGTCATACTGCCGCGCCAGCGTTGGCGTCCAGCTTTTGAAGCGCTCTTGCAGATAGCCCGGAGGCAAGACGGCGAGGAAACGGTCGAGGAAGGCCGCATAGAAGCGCGGCTCAAGGCATCCGACGCTCATCCAGCGGCCGTCGGCGCAGGTGTACACATTGTAGAAAGGCGCGCCACCGTCGAGTGTGTGCTGCATGCGCGGGGTGGGGCGGGATGAGGAGGCCGTAACGAACGCGGAAAGGAAGGGACCCGAAAGAGGCTGGGCGGGCTGTTCTCCGGAGAGCGCAGTGCAGAGGACAGTGGATATGTGGAGAGGTAGCGCGTCCCTGAGACCTGCAGGTGGCGTGAGGAGGAAGGCTCAACGCTGCAAGTACATAGCGCCTACCATGTCCGTGCTGACGACTTGCCCGAGCCCACTACGTGAACGCTCGATGAGCGCAAGTAGAATGCCGAGTGCGCAGGTCATGCCGCCACCACCGAAGTCCGCCAGAAGATTGAGCGGGAAAGAAGGTTTGTCAGCCGTACCGGGAAGCATCTGAAAACGTCGGTAAGCTCGGGATATGGTGGATGTATAGCACCTACAGAAAGCACGCCGCTTAAAGCTAGATAGTTAATATCATGCCCTGTCTCGAACATTTGAGTGGACGGACAAGAAGGTAGCCAATGTACAGACCAGCCATGTCTTTGTGAGGACCTACTCCCGGAACGTTAGGCACACGACTTGTATTGAAGTCCATTCTACAGACCTTTGGGCGCAAAACTAATCGCGAACCTTGTCAACGGTGAGGCATCTCGCTCCTAGGAACGCTGCTCACCCTGCAAGACGAGCGAAGACAAGTCTCCTATTGAGACCGTCATGGCCATGCTCGGAACCAAGGAACACATCCGGACCAAGGCCCATACGTTCCATGACACCAGGCCTAAACGGGTCAATTACGACGTCCGCACTCGCCACCAGTCGCCGGGCGAGGGCAAGGCCAGCAGCACTCTTGACGTCTAGCGCGACCGACCGCTTGTGCCGCGCAAGCGTGTCAGCCGAGGAGGCTCCGACTCTGTCTATACGTATCACGTCGGCACCCCAGTCAGCCAGGATGAGGCCAGCGAAGGGCCCTGGGGCAAGGCCTGCGAACTGGTGATCGGAGGTCAACCATATCCGGCCGTGCAGACTAGGACGGGGCTTTGTGGCACGTACCTCGATGACTCGGAGGCCATTTAATGCCATTTCCACCTTATTACTAGCTTTGTAGACGACTGTACGGGAGCACGTCAAACTGTAGAAAGGGTGCTGGACCCGCAGGTTTAAGTATAACTGGCTGGCAGCGCAGCGCCCGACCGGCAAGAGACATGGCCGAGCCGGGGTGCGCGCCTGCCCAAGCTCAACTTGCTTGAGCCTGTCAAGCATTGGCAAAGGAGAAGACATATTCTTCAACGATTACAAACGTGGCGTACGTACCCGACTAGATATCGGACGTGAAGGAAAGGAAAACCACAATCCTACGTCGCAACTAGAGTAAGGCGGCAGCGCCGCAAGGCAAGCGACACTGACTGTGCGCTCCGCGACCGCTAGGCGTCGGCTTCTCGAGTTGTTCGGTGTCCTATTGCGAGTCCGAGTCGATGCAGAGATCACACTGCTGAATGCTTACAATATTCGCAGATACGACATCGAATTACGCGAAAGTATAGCTAGCGCAATTCGGGTTATGATGATACACTGGGAGAATGAAGGCATCATAACGCGGGAGGTTGGTCAGTGTTGAAACTGCCTGAAACTGCTTTGGCTACAAACTGTCCAACACCGAGTCCTCAGAGCGTAGAAGATGCAACGACGGTGCTCGTCCAGGCGGTAGCGGACGGGGCTTGTCCCAGCTCGATAATCCGTCCCAAGTGATCTTGACAGTACACCCGGAATGAACACCCACTGGCGGCGTCCGTTGCAACTGCGGCCAGGTTGTTGCACATGCGCAGGACGGGCAGCATCTGCTCGTTGAGCGGCCAGGCTGGGGACGCATAGGTCCTCTGGCAGAGCGGCTTGCCCGTAGCGCTGCCGGTGTAGAAGACGTTGACGACCGTGGAGGACGCCGGAAGAGCGGCCGCGATTCCTGTCGCAGGAGCAGCATCGAGCCATTGAACACTAGGATCTGTTACGAAGGCTCAGCATACAACAAAGCATAGATCTCAAGAACCGCACCCTGCTTCCAGCTGGTCTGAGGGGTCCAGCTGTAGGACCGGATGACGGCATCGGCTGTCTGATAGAAGACGTAACAACTAGCAAGCTTCTGCCCTGCGGCATCGGGGACTGCAATTGCAGCAATGCTCGAGCCCATCATTGCATCCGCCAAGACAGTACCGCGGGTCCACTTCTGGCTTGCGCTGTCCCAGCAGAGTTCTTTGACTGCCATTTGCCCAGTCTCTGCCGCGCTATCGATCAGGAGGCGTAAACAACAGGTCGCGGGGTAGACGTACCTTAGAAGTAGATATGACCACGCCTCGCGGTCGCTGAAGCGTCATACCAGCTCATGCACGACATGTTCTGGTACCAGTCCATCTTAATGCCGAGCGAGTTCAGTGTACCTGACTTCCACTGGTCGCCCAGAAAATGCTTGTCGCTGAGCGTGCAGTCCTCGTCGAGGTAGATCAAGAAAGCCTGACACCACGCGTAAGTATGCGTGCCGTCGCAGAGCTGAGGATTGCAAAGCGTACCTCTAAACTGCCATCGGTAGTTTGCCAACTCATGGAGGCCATGGGCCCAACAGGAACCCGACGTCCAACGACTTGTCAGTCGGGCCTCCATGCCATGCGTATCCTCCAAAAGGGGGAGGGTAGACTCGACTCGTATGGATGCTGCTGTCAGGATTCGTGTAGAACACCTGCGTGTTTAGATAATTCCCGGTGTTGCACGCCGTGATCGCCGCCACGGGGTAATGCCCTGCGGCCCGTTGATCGAGATCGGGTAGTTCCACCATGAGTCCCCCGCCAATGAGACCAGTGTGGTGCGATAGGACCAGATGCTAGTGTACTTCGCAGTCCTGCGGTCTCTCAAGCTGGACCTGCGTAGGTTCGGTTCGACGAAGAGGGCCGCGAGTGTCTGCGGCCCCAAGGCGGACGCCAGCGTAGGGGCCTCGTCCCAAGCGCTGTACATCTTGGGCATGGCCTTAGTCTGGTACGCTGTATAAATCTCGTTCGCGGACGCTTGTACTGCTCGCAAGCAGCGCTGCAGATTATCAGCGTTGACAGAGTCGAGGGCACGCTTATCTCCGTATGCTGTCCAAGTCTCGCCGGCGGGATTCTGCACCGACAGGCCGATTGCGCAATCCTCGTCATGCATGGACTGATGATTCCTGCAGGTGAGCGCCGCGAAGATGAACAGATTCGTAGGACGAACCTTCGAACATAAGTCGCCGCTCGTATCAAAGGTGTGCAGCATGCGGCGCGGCGTGCGCATATGTCCGGCGGAGAATGAGTCCTCGAGGTAGTGGTCAGCAAAAGCGTTCATAGAATAGGCGAGGTCGAGTTGCCCTTTGACCGCCATCTGCAGAGCCACGGTATGGCCAGCATTGTAAGCCGTCCGCGCGTCCGCGCCGAAGTGGTCCCAGTTGATCCACGCGAGGCCGAAGTACGTCGGAATCGTGCGGGTCAAGGTTGCAGCCTGCAATGCTTTGTTGATGTCCGGTAGAACGCCGCCGTATACAATCGATGGGTCCTTATGGAGCTGGACCGCGAGATTGACAGCGTCAACCTCCGGCTTGAGAATCGCGAGGAGCTGTTTGCACTCGGATGGCTGACGGATGGTATCGACGGCCAGCCAATTATACGCGTTCTGAAAGCGCTGCTGCTGATCTTCAGGGGTAGACCCGTCAGAAATGGGGTCCTTCGTGCCGTAGAAGTCGCCGGCGAGCGCGTTGATCTGTCCGTAGGTCAGCTGAAGCCCGTTCTGTAGCGTGAACGGGTGGACTCCAGCGGGCTCCTTCGTGCCGTCGCTCAGAGTCAAAATGACGGCATCGCCGAGGTAGCCGTGTTCGCGGAATTCAAACTCTACAACAAGATGTCAGTACTGACAACTATGAGCTTGGTTGGGACCTACCGGGCTTTCCCACGAGGGGCTTGTGGGGCAAGGGAATAACAATCGGAGTGCGACTGAAGCCCTCGAATGCAACGCCTGCGTCGCGACGGCGGTGGAGGCCGCTGTATCGGACATCGCTCTATACTCAAGAAGTTAATATATGTTTGTTAAAATGAAAAAGGATCTTACTCTTTCATAGCAGTTGAATCGTGCTGAGGCCATTGTCAGGAGACATGTTCGATCGTACAAGCAATGAGCTGAGCGAGAGCAGGGATGGGGAGCAGACTAGAGTTTCGTTCTGAGTAGCAGGTTCCACGACAGGCCAGATTTTATAGGACGCAGTGCGTGCGTCTCATGCTGACTGTAGATGGGTGTAGGCTCGGACTATGGTCCTCTCCCGTTACCTCCGGCGATGGCGAGAAGGGTGGCGTGGCCCTTGAGGAAGTGGCTGGCCCATCTCTAGTGATTGGCTCCGATCGGCTTCCAGCTGGCGCTGCCGCTATATGCATCGGACACTGGCGCTTCTGATAAAGGCTGCAGAGCAGATTAACGGGGATGAGCAGGAGCTGTGGGACTCCGTCGGGGTACGCCACAACTCCTTGCTAACGGGGCCTCCTCTCGGATACGGCGGCTCTGCTGCCCTTCGCGCAAAAGGGCTTCATAGGCGATACCTTTCGTTTAGTTAGATTTCACATGATGAATCACATTCCTGTGGGCTTACGGTAGCATTGCACTTCCGTACATACCCGGAAGCGAACCTGTCGACAGGAGAGCGTGCTTCGGATACAAGAGACCGTCTACGGAGACGTTGCCTTAGTGCGGCGAAGAGAGCATGCGTTGAGAGGTGGTTCTGCTCGGAGAAGATAGTACTGCATGATGAGAAATATTCTGTTTGGAAGGCTTTATTAGCAGTTTTCATTACATCCCGTGGATAGGGAAACGGGGGAGCACGCGATATACGAGGGAAGCGGCGGAAGGGCAATGTTCCAGCATGATGTGGCGTAGCTAGGGACGACGGGACAAAGTGAAGTCCTGCAATTTGTAGATTTGTAGGAAGCTAAATGGCAGCGAAGAAAATTGCAGAGATAAATGTTGATCACGGGAGCCTGCCTGCGATGCGCTCCTCGATAACCTGTACAACTGTCAGAGCGTGAACGGGAATGCGCGAGCCCTGGAACCCTTCGGGGTAGTCCACCTGGGGCAAATTCGGGTACGTGTGGTAACTAGTAGCGCGAGGGTGTCAGCCGCCTGTAGCAGCGAGAATAAAGGGAAGGGGCAACGCACGTATCGTTCCGCACTGCGAAGTGCTTGTGCCCAAGCGCACGCGCGGTCCACTCGTAGTCGTGCGCGAAGCCGCCGGGATAGAACATCTCGATGACCGTCGAGACGGGTGTTCGCGCCATCATGATCAGGTGCTGTGTGTGACCCGTCCATCAGCCTGTAGTCCGTCAACACGCAAGATAGTACGCACAGTGAGGCCGTTGCCGTGCACGCCGAGGAGCACGGTCGTCCTTGCAACAAGCGCGAGCTGCTCTTCCTTCGTGAGGAGCTCCATTCTGGCATTATTGAACTCCCAGCCGCGCGTCGCGCAAAGCTGCTCGAGGGCGGCCACAAGCGCATCGTGGTCTTCGTCAATGAGATGGCGGCGCACGCCCTGGCGATTGACGTATGTGATGACCACGCTGTCATCTGGACCGGGGACGGAAAGCCCGTGTTCGACGCGTGCGGCGGCGCGTGTGCCGAGTGCAATCGTCTCGCTGGGCACGTCCGCGAAGCGGAGCACGGCGCGACGCACAGGCTCCCACCACCAGCGCGAGAGCGCCCCGAGGTTGTGCATGTAGTGGTACGCCTCGCCCGCGGTGCGCTGCACCTGCGTGCCGCAGATCACCCCGCGGAACGCGGCGCTGCGGTCCGCGAGGAGCACCGTATCGAAGCGCCACGCACGCGCGTGGGCCCCGCCCGCCGCGCTCGCTGCGACGCGGTCGTGCCAGTCGCTCTGCACCTCCACCGTCAGGTCCGGGAACGCCGCTCGCAGGAAGAAGGAGTTGATACCCGGGCGGTCGCGCCAGCCGTTCGCATCTGCGTGTGCGAAGATCGCACGCGTGACGGGCGGCGCGCTCGTCAGCTCTGCGCTCGCGGGGTTGACTCTGGCGATGAACGTGCCCTGCCACGTCGCCCACGTGCCGACGATGAGCTCTGCGCAGAAGTGGTAGTAGTGGTCGAGAAACTGCTGCGGGTCGTTGAATAGCCAGGTGTTGCCATGCACAGGGTACACACGGTTGCGGTGTGACTCGACATTCTCGAGAGATGCGCCCCAGCGCTGGCGCGCCTGGGTGGGCGTGAGGAAGTCCATGTCTTTTGCTGTCGGCTCGCGTGCAGCGATGTTCTCGGGTGATGTGTCCGCTGCGAGGCCGGTTGAGGTCATGAGTCGTATGTCCGGGAATTCAGAAGAGGGTCGTGATGAGATGATGAAAAGTGTGCCGTTCGCCATGTAGAGGTTTTTGAAGACAGTCCAGCCAGGAGCATGGGATTCGATCTTAGTCTCCGGGAAATCGTCAACGACGTCACCGGATGTATCCATAATGGGGATGTCATGATCATGAGGAATAAAGGTGTGCGGGACTTGCAGCGCTTCCTGGGGAGCTGCCCGAGCGTGGTTCACCTGGGCGTTAACGATAACGTCTCCCGAGAAGAACTCTGGCTGGAACATCCCGAGGAAACTGGTGGCTATGTGCATGCCTAGCGCACCACCAAGCACGAGCATGGTATCACGGAGCGATCGTGTGCGGACCATGGCGGAGGCACAGTTGGTCGCAGGTGGCCGTTAGCGTGAAATGTCGTTTAGCCTTTGGAGACTCGGACCAGGGACCTACAGAGCACACTAAACATCAACACTCCTGAACAAGGTGCAACCATTGAGAAGAGACAGCGCGCCTTCACGCTTTTACGCGTAACAACACGTGCCAAAGTGTTAGCACTTTGTAGCAGCTCCTCGTACGAAGCATAACTAATGAGCATCGGTTATAATCGGATAAGATGCCTGGGATAACGACCATACTGACATCCGCGAGGGCCGCTCGTAGCCGTGTCTGGGAAATGCAAGAAAAACTCACGTGGGCTGCCTCTGATACCACCAGTCTCTACACTGGCGCGAAGGGTGCTTCAAAGATGAAGTCGGGTATGTTGGGGCCAAGCTTGGTGGGAAGAGAGGGCAGGAGAGACGGATGGAGAGGGAACCAGTGGTCTATATGGCCGGACTCCTTCCTGACATCAACTCCCAAACTTGCCAACTTTGATCGCTCGTGCAGTGACAGTGGACAGGTCCCCTTGCCGAAATGGACTTGCCTATCGGCGGCATCGCTCTACCGCCCAGTTATCGGCCTATGGTACGGAGACATATCCCCTTGTTCGCAATCGCTGACGGAGAGGGCCCTTTGCTTGCCCCGGCGTTACGGTCTTGACGGACGCTAGCCATGATCGTCCCGAACACGCACGCTCCTCCAAGCGAGAGCCCGCCTGTCCCTGGCAGGGCCGCAGCCGGTGCTAGCCGAGCGTGAGGCCTGGCGCGCTCACCGCCGGAGAGACTCGTTCCATCTTCATCTATACCTGTGGATGACCGAGTGTTTCGCATAAGTATCCGTGAGGATAAGAGAAACCATAGATTACCTACGATTCACCCCCAGCCGGTGGGAGCTAGCGCCTGCCCTTCAGCGTCGCTATTGACTAGTCAGAATGGACCTAGCCTCCTCTAGCCTTCGACTCGGCCCATCAATTTCTTCCGCGCCGCTCGACCTCCATGCTCCACTTGTACGGGCCAAGCCGCACGATGCAAACACGGGCAGCTGGCGCCCTCCACAGCCCCCGGGAATGCCGTACAGCTTTGCTCGACGAGGGCGGCCAGAAACGACCATTGAAGTTTCGAGCGGGATTCCATCGAGAACGAGCGTGACCCCCGAGACCGCGTCCGTCGCACATGTCGTCTTAGTACATCCGCGGAGCATCCGAGAACATGCAAGTTGTCGTCGAGCCCGTGTGCCAAGTGACCAAGCTTGGGTAGGAACTCGGGCGGGTGGTCTGCCGTCATATCGTGGGCCACATTTCTCGAGTTCAAGCCAGTCGGAGCACCACCACGGGCACGCCTGAGGCTCACGAGCAAGCCACTCTTCGGCTTGCTTCTTGAGTCTGTCTTCGCGTGGGTAGCACGGACCACTATACGGAAACAGCGGACCCATCTCGCGAGGAGGTAGCGTCTGTCCGGTGCCCGTTGCGTAAGAACCTGATAGCAGAGGTGGCGTTGGGAAACTAATTCACCTCGGAGGCGAACAAATGACATACCTGAAGCTCTTGAAGGTGCATTAAGCCGAAACTACGCAGTGCAAACTGTCCAGATGCATTTTCGTATGGCGAGCTATCCACGATATGCGAACGGACCGACAGCCATGTACAAAGGTCGGCCGGGGAACGGCTCAGAAACAGGTTGTGTATAGGCCTGAGTACCTAATAGTGGTTAGATTCAGCGGTCTCGAGCCCATGGAGATGCCTTGAGGCGACTCACCAGTCTCAAAGCGAGGATATTGGGGTGCTCGATAGCTGAGAGGTTTCCAAGTAGCATCGTCATCGAGTACGTCGAGTCGGCCTCATCCTTCGGACATACCGTCGTTGGGAGCGAGAGATGTGTAGAAGCACGGCGTTCAGCTGTGAGACATTCGCTACTCAACTGCTCCCCAGGATACCCCTTTGCGCACCATTCTCCTCATTTTCAGCCCTCTCGACGAGCCGGCGAGGATGTGGTTTTGGTGCAACACGGAAATATTTCTCACGAGGCGCATCAGCGCCATCAAGGACGTAGCGCCGACCGTCTCGCACCGGCCTCGGGCTTTGCAGCTTCGCATTCCACAGCTTTATCTCTCTCAGTAACATTGCAGAATTGTTGATTTACATGGTAGGAAGCACAGTAGCTAATCACAGATTCATCAAGACGTACAAGCAGGCATTCATCTTCCAGACAACTTTTCTCATGCAGCACGACACGCTCCCAGTCCTCAAACGAGAAGCGTCACCGGCATATTGGAGCTCCTGAGCTGCACGCTACCGAGCGCCTTATCCTTGTCGCCCTCCCAGTACACGTCACCCTGGACGACACCGCGCGCGACGCTACGCACGAGCACGTTGCGCTTGCGGCCTGCGCCCGTGGGGTCCTCGACGTCCGCGCGCTGCTCGACGCGCGGCTGGAAGAACGTCGAGCCGCGAAGCGTGAACGCGCCTTCGTACGTCGCGTGCAGCGCCGCGTGTGCCGGCGAGTTCGACGTCGCGCCGTCAAAGTGCAGCAGCGAGTCCACCGGCGCGGACACGAAGGCGACGTGCAGCGGGCTGTTCGACGTGTGCGCGAGCACGTTGAACGCGCTGCCGTCCTCGTCGTCCGTCGTGGCGATCATGGAGATGTTGGTACGGAGTGGGCTGGACGGGGCAGGTGTCAGAAGGCGTTCAGAGCGTTGCACTGCGGAGGCCTACCTGTTGCTGGTGACGAGCGAGACATTCGTCGCCGGACCTTTGCCGTCGTTGAGCAGGCTGATGTTGGCGGAGATTGGAGAGTTCGTGGTGTGGATTTCGAGCGTGTCTTTTACGACAAAGTTGCCTGTTATAGGGCCATTTGACGACTTCCAGTCGACGAAGTCGGCAGAAAGTGACTAGGTAAAGACGTCAGAATGTAATATACCACGAGTGAGAGCATCTTAAAGCTCACTTCAGCGTCAATCGGCATATTCGAAGTCGAGAAAGTAAGCGAGTCGAAGTGCACCGACTCTGCGAGGTCAGCGACGCTATGGCGGAACAGGGGCATGTCTGTTTTAAGGCCTCGAATTTGTAGGGGTGAGGACTCCGACTTTGCGGGGAGATGAATGTCGACGAAGAACGAGGTGCGATGGTGGTGGTCATTGTGCCTCCAGTTTGGGCTCTACGTAGGTAGGAGCATCAGCATTATGAAATCCCCATCGGAATTTGGGACTCACAAAGATCCCCACGCCGTTCTTGTCATGCTCCTGCTGCAACAAGCAGACCTTGGCCCGGTTTAGCAGGAACTCGGCGTCGTACACAAAAGTGACCGAGACGTTCACGTCGCTGCTGTCTTCGCCGTCATCGATGATGCGAACAGCTCCGTGCGAGAGCGAGCCCCGGCTGATGAAGTAGAGTAGGTCCGAGGATACCGGAAGCTTGACCGATGTCCTAGCGGCGTAGCGGTCATGGCCAAGCTCGACGTCGTCCATAATGTGATGCGGAAAGTGGTCCAAGATGGTCCAGTCGAGCACCTCCTTGCAGTCGCTGGGGAGGTCAGGCTCGCCGACCAGGACGCCTGTCGGGCTGCGCCAATCATGGATCTGCACGACGATCAGCGTTCAGCTAAGCACAGCTGACAAGAGCGACTCACAGCATGGGCGACTCGAGCAATGCTGCGCATGAAGGACGGGAAGAGCAGGACAAAGACGGCGAGCAGCATCAGCATGTGCACTGCGCGGACGATGAGTCGTCTCGAGCGCGACCGACGTGGGTGCGGCGTGAAACTGCCTGGTAGGGGCATCGGGCTGCCATGGATGTAGATGGCGTCGTAGCCCGCATAGCCCGGGACGACCGCGACGCGTCCTGCAGGGAGCGCACCCTGCTGCTTCTCCGCGGTCTGCGGGAGCAGCGGGGCTGAAGGATAGCTGGGAGGAGCGTGCGGCACTTGGCTGTAGGCTGCTGCGTCCATTGAGGAGATGTGCTTGGGGAGACTGTGCTCGCTCAGGAGAACATTTGTACTCTGGAGCTGGTGCGCAGCGCAGGTGTTACCGCATGGTCAATGCATTTGTGGGCAACCTCCAGGCACTGCTGCGACTGCGGGGCCTGCTGCGTGAGGGGCAACGTGCAGTCCAGAGCCAAGCAGCGGAGCCGACGCGGGGCGCCAACCGCGCGTCTGCTGACATAAGCCGCCGGTGGTCGATATGCACACGTCCTCGACAACCTCATCCCGAATTGCGAACACAGGACTGTACTCAGAGATCTCAGGCTGCTCACTCGGCAGGGCTTGCTACACATTTTGACAACAAACGTTAGGGAAGAGAACTCACTGCGCTGTAAACTGCTGAGCTGCGGTTTGTAATTGTACACCCCGATACGCTAGGTTCCTCTGACATCGTGGTGATGTCCGCAGCTGATTCAATCTAGTTCACTATCGCACCTTGCGCTTGTTGCGTGGACACACCGGGACCGCGCAGGACCGCGCAGGACCGCACATGGCCATGAGCAGCGGCTGCGGATTTGCATGGCATCGACGACTCAGACCAGCGGCGGTTGGGTGGTTCAGACACAGATCCCGAGTTGAACTCTCCCTGCCGTCGACATCTGTTTCACTCAGCTTTGTCCACAGCAGTGGACAATATCGAAGATACCCGCGCTCTTTTTATTTTTTGGTGGCAGACAGAACGCCACAGCTTACCTCGGTCGTCATGTTTGTACGTGTACCTTTACGTGTCATGCAAGCCTTAAGGGTACAATGTGACCCAGCACACTTCTCTTTTTCAGGATGCACGCGGCCCGCCGCCACTTGGGGAATGAAAGTGGGGCAAAGTACATAGAAAGCCGCCATCACGGGTGCTCTATGACCGCTGCCGTCATCAAGAATGCAGCGTCGTGAAGGATGCGGGTCACATTGTCCATAGTAGGTTCTCCCTCTGTTTACATTATGCTCACAAGGTTCGAGTAAACAAGACCACATCTACATGATACAACAGCCATGGACACGATTGTCTAACATGCTTTGAGACTGTCTTTTGCGCTCCGCGCACCGCCGTATAAATGCCCGAACATCTCGGACACACTCCTCACCCCCATAGAAAACTCGTCAAACGTCGTAGACTCTTCCGAGAAGGAATCCACTGACGATCAGCGAAACAACACGGTAAGAAGCTAGTGCAAATGTCTCCTCCACAATCTCACCTGCTTCAGCATAGATGCCAATAGATGCATTACCTTCCGAATTGCTGGAGGCGATCCTCGAGGCCTTGTGGCGAGACTTAGACGAGCTTCCACATATGAAGGAGCGCAAACGCACTGAGCTCAGCCGCTGCTCGCTCGTCTGCAAATTCTGGTGCGCGCCGGCGCGCAAACTCCTCTTCCGCGACATCGTCTACTCCTTCCGGCGCGTGCCCGGCGGCGGACTCGCCCGGTGGGAAGCCCTGCACCATGACACAGACGGCCGATGGGGCACGCGCCTCAACGAGCCGGAGACGGTGCCGTACAAGACGCTCGAGATGTTCGTCGCCTTCCTACGGACGGTGCCCGACGTCGCGCGCGCCGTGCAGCGTCTGACGCTCAGGTGCTATCCGTCAGAGTGGCAGCGGTCGTGGAGGGCCCCGCAGGCGATCTTCAGCGAGCGGGACCGCGTCGACCCCGCGCTCCTCGCGAGCCTGCTGCACGCGCTGCCGAATCTCACACAGCTGACGACGCACACCGTCGTCCCCGCGCACCCGCGCGCGTTCGCGCATCCGACCCTCAAGGCGCTGACGATCCTGTACGAAGCCATGGTCCCGGAGAGCTGCGACCCCGAGGTCGTGCTTCGGTGCTTCCCGATGGTGACCGAGCTTGTCCTGCGGGACGGAGGGCGCGACACCGGACGCTGGCCTGCCTTGGCGGCGGTAGGGCGCCCTCCGCTGGCCCTGCACTCCCTGCGGTTGATCGAACTCAGCTTCCTCCCGCCCGGGTTGCGGGCATGCTCACGGCGTCCGGCACGGTCCACGCACTGCGGTCGCTCTGGCTGGAACGCATCCAGGAGACCGCGCTTCCGGCGGTGCAGGTGCTTCTCAATGCAGTCGGTCCATCCTTGCACTGCATTCGCTACTACATCGAGACGTACGATGACTTGAATGGTGGGTTCATGTCCTACGGAGCATTTGCGGCTGCTGATCGGTCTGCTCCTTTAGCTGTGGATGACCACCAGGCTATAGACTTCACGCCCTGCCGTGCCTTGCAAAAGCTGACCGTCAGTGCCGAGGGCGTGCTCGACTTCCATCTCGAGCGGTGGGACAGCGCACTCGGCGCTGTGACGTCTATCTTCACCGCTATGACAGCGTCACCGGGCATTGCCTACCCAGAACTCAAGGAAGTCACCGTAGAGTTGCTCCTCGAGGTTGTCGACCCCAACATGAATCCGCAGAGGCGTTACAGGCAAGCAAGCGCGCTCGACGAGGCGTTGAACGTTCTCGTCGAGTGCTCCTCGGTCCGCAAGGTGACTGTCCGTTATGTCGGTGACCCAGACTTAGAGGACGAGGGCGAAGGGAGAACCTTAGTCGAAGCTATATTGCCCAAGCTACATCGTTTAGGGCGACTGGAGATTGAGTAACTTTGAGAGACTCCGAGGTAGCTGGCGCATAATAGGCATCTGCGTGTACTTGGCCGATCATTCGACGATATTCAAAGTGAGAGCTTGGAATGTTCTGTAATTACGCTAGTGTACGAGGGAAAGTCACAATACAAACTAATATACCCGGACGTGGAGGGAAGATGTATGATCTACTGGGCGAATGCCTGTGCGAGGAAGTCCTCGATCTGCTTCTTGTGAACAGCCTACACAGATCGTCAGAATCACAGTACCACACATACCGACTGTTACTCACTTTGCTTCCGGTAGCAACGGAGCTTGTGGGCTCGCGACCCGCGTACAAGGGGTACTTGCCCTTGTGGTGCTCGGTCTCGTTGGCCGCAGTCCGGATGCGAGGCGCGACATATGCCCAGGCACCGTTGTTGAGAGGCTCCTCTTGGCACCACAGGAGGTCAGCGTTGGGGTACTTGTCAAGGTGAGGCGTAATCTGCAACCAACAGAGAATCAGCAATCTTGCTGAAGTCGAACACAAATATACGTACGAGGTCGTAGGGGAACGGCGAGATCTGTTCCAGGCGAGAGATGACAACATCGTTGATGCCCTTCTCCTCACGCTCCTGCATGAGGGTCTGGTAGACCTGGCCAGTACACAAGATGTGTCTCCGGATCTTCTCGGGAGCGACGAGGTTTTCGGGGTGGGGGTCAGGGATGTAGCGCTGGAAGTGAGTATCGCCGACCATATCAGAGAGGTTCGAGCGAGCTTTAGGGTGACGGAGGAGCGATTTCGAGAAGAAGAGGATGAGCTAAGAAAGGACTTGGCGTTAGTGGTCACGATAGGCCTAGGTCTGCAAGAATACTCACAGGCTTGCGGAAGTCACGGTGGATCTGGCGACGCAGGACATGGAACTAAAGCGAATGGACGTTAGTATATCATATGCGAAGTGAGATTTGCACTTACGTAGTTCGCAGGCGTCGTCGGGTAAACGACCTGCATGTTGCAATCCTGGTGCTGGCGCTCGATCTTCTCGGGAGTGGGGAAGACGTTGGGGTGATCGTCGCAAAGCTGCAGGAACCGCTCAATGCGACCGCTCGAGTGCTCGGGCCCTGGCCATCGAAACCGTGAGGCAAGCTCATGACGAGACCGGTGCGTTGCAACCATTTCCTCTCGCCAGACGCGATGAACTGGTCGATGATGACTTGTGCGTTGTTGGCGAAGTCACCGAACTGCGCCTCCCAGATGGTCAGGTTGTCGGGAGAGACCAGGGAGTAGCCGAGCTCGAAGCCGAGACAGCCGTACTCGGAGAGCGACGAGTTGCAGACAACGAAGCGCGCCTGGTTAGAGCCAAGGTCGTTGAGAGGAATGTACTGCTGCTCATTCTCTTGGTCGTGCACGACGGCGTGACGTTGCGAGAAGGTACCACGCTCGACATCCTGGCCGGAAAGACGGACGTGGACCTTCTCGAGAGCGAGGGAACCGAAGGCAAGGGCCTCAGCAGTTGCCCAATCGATGTTCGTACCCTCCTCGACGGTCTTGCCGCGGGTAGCGAGGATACGAGCCAGGTTCTTGTGGGGGTTGAAGCCGGGAGGGAAGGAGGAGATGACCTTGCCGATGCGCTTGAGGACGGCCTCGTCGGTACCGGTAGGCCGGGTAGGGAGGGTCTGCTCAGCGAGCTGCTTGGGCGAAGGGAAGCCGGGCCACGAAGCAGAGAGCCATTCCTTCGACGTCGGCTGGTAGTCCTTCGCCTTGTCGGCGGCCTGCTCGAGCATGCCCCACACCCATTTCTTGTGGTCCTCGATCTCCTGCTCAGTAAAGGTACCGCGCTCGATGAGGAACTTGCTGTACTTCGTGAGAGGGGTGGGCTGCTTGGCAATGGCCTTGTACATGCGCGGCTGGGTGAAGCTAGGTTGATCGGTCTCATTGTGACCGTGACGACGGTAGCAGACAATGTCAATGACGACGTCCTTCTTCCACTTCGCGCGGTAATCAGCGGCAAGCTGGCAGACGAAAGTAACAGCTTCGACATTGTCTCCATTGACGTGGAAGATAGGAGCGTCGATCGCCTTCGCGATATCGAGGGATAGGGGGTAGAGCGAGAGAAGCGGGGGTCAGTAGTGAAACCAATCTGGTTATTGACGATCAAGTGGATGGTTCCACCGGTACCGTAGTTTGGCAGGTTGTGGAAGCCCATGGTCTCGTAAACGACACCCTGGCCGGCAAACGCGGCATCACCGTGAAGGAGAACACCCATAGCAGTCTGGTGTGTCTGCTCATCGTTCTCGAGGTGTTGGAGGGCGCGCGTCTTTCCGAGGACGACAGGATCTTCGGCCTCCAAGTGCGAGGGGTTCGCGACGAGCGAAAGCGCGACCTTCTTGCCGGACGGCGTCGGACGGACGTAGTTGGCACCCAAGTGGTACTTGACGTCGCCACCGTGGAACATATCATCGTCAGCGGTGCCAGAGAATTCGTTCAAGATAGCCTCAATCGGTTTCCGGATGACATTGCCGAGAACGTTGAGACGACCACGGTGAGGCATACCGATGGTGATGTGCTTGATACCGTGATCCACAGAGCGGTCGATGAGAGCCTTCATACCAGGGATAAGAGCCTCGCAACCCTCCAGACCGAAACGCTTCTCATTCGGGTACTTGCCGGCGATGAACTTCTCGAAAAGCTCCGACCAGATGAGACGGTCAAGGATCATACGCTTTTCGTCAACGGTGTAGTTCCATGGCTTCGGAATTTCGATGCGTTCACGAATCCAGTCGCACTGCTCCTTGTCAGGGATGTGAACGTACTGGATGCCGACGGCGCCACCTGTACACATGCTCGTCATAGGTTCAATTGACGCCAGGCCAACCCGAAATACGACTTACAGTAGATGCGCTTGCAGATCTTGATGATGTCGCCGAGAGCCATCGTTTTCCGGTCTTCTGTCGCAAAGTGGGGGAGAATTCCGGGACCAAGAGTAATCTGCTTCTCAAGGTCACGCTCGGTGAAACCGAAGTGGCTGAGCTCGAGTTCCGGAGGGACACGGTCACTGAGATCAGGGTCCATGATGCCCAATGGGTCAAGGTCTGCGACATGATGGCCGCGCACTTGGTACGCACGAACGAGCAATTGCACCTAGAAGAGAGGAGCATGTAAGCACCCGCGTAGCCGAAACTGGCCGGCAAGTGGACATCGTGGGCAGAAACGCAGTTTTCCAGAACCTGGGCTGCTCTCGCAGGGAACCGAGATGTCAAGACAGCACAGATACGCGACGGACGCTCCTATCCGGCGTGGACATACTCGGTGTCCCAGCCAGTCAGCAATCGAGATTGCGACCCAGCACGCGTAGGGACGCGCCCGCGATGACCAAAGCTCTGCAGACGTGATTAGGAACATACCTTCAGGTGGTCATCCAACTCTCCACCACCGACGCTGTGCAGCGAGGGAGCACCCGCGGCAGGCACCACATCCGGAGGGGGCTGGAAGGCCTGTGGGCTGCTCAGACCCTTCTTGTCCATGCCGGTGAAGTAGACATCCCAGGAGACGTGGACGGACTTGGGGTCCTGTCTCCAGAGCCTGTACATCTCCTCGACATAGTACGCATTGGTGCCGTTCGCGAAAGGGTCGTTAGGAGAAGGAGGCTTTGCCGCTGTGGCGAGAGAGCGGTGGACCTGTGGTGTGCTGCGAAGCGTGACATTTGGGAAACGCCTGAGGGCGCGCGCCGGTCGTGACAACATCTTTGCGAAGGACACCGTCGAGCTCGATGTCGGAGGGTGTCCGAGAAGACAGGAGAAAAAGGCGTTGGTGGTGGTAGGGAAGAGAGAGAGCGTCCGGTGGAATTACGTCGACCAAAACGTCGACGCGAGCTGATCCGGGTCCAAAGTGCCCACAGTCGGCCGAATCCAGCGAATATTCATGCTGCATTTTCATACCGCCCCCATCCCGTTCGTTCACATGAGGCGGACACCGCTCTCGCTGGGGCCGACGGCCTCTCCAACGTGCCCTCACTTCCCGACGCTGACTGCCTCTCTCGCGACCCAACATGTCTCTGCTGCGCGGTAGCTCTTGCTCTCGCGAACCCTGGCACGGCGTGTGCAGCATGCGCCCAGAGCGCGTTTACAGACGGCGACTGCACCGCGGGGCGTGTCGGGAGGCATCCCGCCTCCTCTGAAGGGCATCAAGATCGTCGACCTCACGCGAGTGCTTGCAGGGCCTACGGCCACCATGCTCCTTGCGGACCTGGGTGCGGATGTCATCAAGGTCGAAGAAGTCACTCGAGGCGATGACACCAGTCTGTATCTTCTGCAACATGGTCCTTGACATTGATTCGTTACTGAATACCACCAGGGTCGTGGATCCCACCGTCGGCCCCTAAGACCGAGGACGGCCCAGCACCGCACCTTCCGCCCGAGTCGGCCTACTTCCTGGCCGTCAATCGCAACAAACGGTCGATTACAGTCAACTTCAAGGAGCCCGAGGGTCTCGCTATCCTGCACAAACTGATCTCCCAGGCCGATGTGCTGGTAGAGAACTATATCTCAGGCAAGCTCGCCACGATGGGTCTCGGGTGGGAGGATTGCCAGAAAATTAACCCACGCTTGATTTACGCGAGCATTACGGGTTACGGCCAGACGGGTCCCTACGCGAAGGCGGCGGGATACGATGTCATCATCGAGGCTGAGGCGGGGCTCATGCATATGTGCGTATGCTGCCAGTCTAGTCTGTCTACTCGACTGAACCAAATGACAGAACGGGCGAACCAAACGGCCCTCCTTGCAAAGTGGGCGTCGCTGCGACCGACATTGCCACAGGTCTGTATGCTCACGGAGCGATTATGGCAGCCCTTCTTTCCCGCCAGCAGACAGGCAAGGGTGTGTGGATCGACTGCAATCTGTTCGAGTCGCAAGTGCGTACTTCCTGAATAATGCGGTCGGCACCGTACTAAACCACGCAATAGATCGCTGGCTTGGCTAATATAGCGTCGAACTACCTTATCGCTGGCCAGGAGGCAGGAAGACACGGCACATCCCACCCATCCATTGTCCCGTACCAAGTGTTTTCCTGTAAGGACGGCTATCTCATGATTGGTGCAGGCAATGACAAGCAGGTACATTCTTCCGTGCACATAATCCTGACACGCAGACTCACCAGAACGTATTTTCACTAGTTTAGCTTGTTGGCGTCGAAGATCCTGAAGCGTCCTGAGTTGATTTCAGACTCGAGGTTCAGCTCTAACGCTGCTCGAGTTGCTAACAGGACCGAGCTCGTTAAGATCATCACCGACGCCCTGATGGAGCACAACCGAGACCACTGGCTGAAGGAATTCGACGGTCTTGGGTAAGCCATCCTCCCAGCTTCCTGGCATAAATGAAGCTCACCGAAGTCAGGGTACCGTTTGGGCCCATCAACAATATCCGGCAGACATTTGAGCACCCTCAAGCTGTGGCGCGTGGCGTGACCGTTTCCGTCGAGGTCAGTGTCGCAATGCCGCCCGGGAGTGCTTCTGCTAACTCTTTACGCAGCATCCCCGTGCAGGAAAGATCAAGATGGTCGCACCTGCCGTGACCTATAATGGGAGCGTATGCCAGTCAACCGCCCACCTCCTTACCTCTCGCAGCATACGGACGAGGTACGTTCAGTCGTCTCACAAACTAACCTTGCTCATACCTTTTGTAGGTCTTGCGCGAGCTGGGGTACGAAGACTTGCAAATCGAGCAACTGAGGAAGAACCGGATTGTTTGAGACATCCGAATCCGTCGATACCCCTTTTCCTCCCTGCCGCACGGAACTTCCGGTGCATGCATTACACTATGTACAATACGATGGAGTATACAACTACAAGGACTACGTGGAATGGTTCAGACCTAAGCGAAAGACACCTGGCCTTCCGGCTTCGAACTAGCGAACGAGTCGGACCCGTTCACCCCGGAATGATGCTAGAGTACCCGGAGAACATCGTAGACTTGGGCGCGGCACTCACCAGAGCCTCGTTCGCCGCGAAGTTCATAGTGTCCAGTGGCACCGTGGAACTGCCGTCAGTGCCCGGCTTGAAGATGCGTGCGTTTTTGCTGCGCGTCCATCGCGAGTGCACGTCGTTGGACGTCAGCTGCAGCGCAGCGAGGATGATGATCATCGTAGGAGTGATCGCCTGCGCAGGTTTACTGAAAAGCCGGGGCTGGACTGAGAGAGAGAGAGCGTACCGTGAGTTGCGCGATTGGGTCATACACGATGTAGAACGCGTTGGAGCCCAGGAAGTAGAGCGTAAGCTCGCAGATGAGCGCGACGGAATAGATCATCCCGGACTCGATGATGATCACGAGCACCCGCCAGTATCTGAAGCTCGCGGTGCCACCGCCTAGGCGAAGCATGTACCTCCACCGACCAGCGTGAGCGCGTCGCGGTTCCAGGAATAGCGCGAAACATCTCACCAGACCCGCAACGCGATGAGGACCGTCACGACCACGTTCGTCGCCAAGGACAGGCTGAAGAGCGACCCGTTCCAGATCTGCAGGCTGTGCGCAAACGCGCTGTGCAGCTTCTTGGCACGCGCGAAGTACACCGTCTGTGCGAAGCCGCAGACTGCAGGCGGGCGTGCACGAGGCGATTTTAGTCTGTGAGGCGGTTCTGTGGCGGGCGCATGTGCTTACTGGCTGACGCGATGATGAGCAAAATCGGGACGATGCACATCTTCCAGTCCCGGCCCCAGACAAGGAAGCACCGCCAAACCTGGGCGATTGCGTTAGCGTCTGCTACGCGATGAATAGACTCCTCCCGCACTCACCACGACGCTGTCTCCAATGATCGACTAGAAGCACAGAGGACCGGTCAGAGTCTGATAGAAGCGACGTGAGGCGCGTAAATACGCACATTGACGGTGTGTATCCCGACTTTTACGACATTGGCGGGGATGGAGACGTCTGAGAAGAAGGCACCTGGGCCTCCTGGCCGGTCGCGCAAGACGATGAAGCCCTCGATGAGGCGTTGGAATCCCAGCGAGACGTGGGCGGTCGAAAAACTGAACATGATCACTGCAATGCCCACCAGTATCTTGTTGATTTTCGGCGTACGTCGGCGGATCGTGAGCATGGTGAGACACGCCCAGAACAGGACGAAATTCATCCCTGGGAGGCATGGCGAAGTCATTAGCAGCGCGGGAAGGAGCCATAAGCCACTCACCGTAGAACATAGTCTCGAGCCAAATGGCAGACAAGTACGCCTTGTCGAGAGCGATGTCGGGGCCAGCCATCGTGGTGGTATTCTGCAATGCAAGAGGGGATGTTTCCCGGGGATGAAGCTCCGCAGAGAGCATGGGTTTTGTACCCCCTGGTCCCTGCAATCAGATCAGAAGTAAACCGCCTTGCGGGTATTGCCATCATGCACACCTTCCCAATTTTCGCGAACATCAGGCGCACTTGTTGCCGCAAGGCTTGGGTTCTCAATGAATCCACAGTTTGATACGTTCTTGGCCTCCGCTTGGCTGCGAGGCCGCTTCGCCGTCCGTCCTCTTCGTCATCTGTCACCGCGCTGGCCATGCCCATCTTCTCGGAACGGCCGCGGCAGGTACAGAACCTGGAGCTGTATTGCGTCTAATCAGCAGCAGCATGTTCGCGAGCGACAACGAAACCTAAAAAGGCTCCGCATGTCACGCGGTCAGTATACGGACCCGCGCGCCCCGCACCGCATTGTTGAAGACGAAAGCCTGGCGTCCATGTTACATCTCCGTTCGCATCTTACCACAGCCAAATAAGCTAAGGCTAGCATTCGTTTTCCCATGCTGCTGTGACTGCAATGCGCACGTTTGCAGCCTCTACGGACGCTGTCCGCTATAGCCCTGGAGATTGTGAGCAAGACATCAAGTTTCTCAGATGTGCGCTCACCAGAGTACCCACCGCGATATAATCTACAAACCGAGACACGCTTTAGGTGATGAGAAGCCGGGCTGCTCCAGAGACACTTCTGGACTAACAGGTATGAATCACTGTATGGTTAGCCGCGGCCCGCGGCGGGTCACTCGCGGAAGGGCATAGCCGTACTAGACTAGGCATCGATGCCACAGCTGACCTCCTCTTTGGTGGGGATGGAGGCCCATTTCGGGTCCTTGAAGGGCTGGAGGAAGAGAAGTTGGAGCTGGAAGCGAGTAGAATTAAGCCACAGTACTGCTACTAGACCGAGTCACAACGGGCTGACTGGCCACTGCCAAAGCGTGGTATGTGCAAGTTGCCCACTGCTCTGGGATATCGTGAGATGGTAGGGGCGTTGGGCATCTCGCCGGAGCGCCGTTGCAGGCGGATCGGGGCGCGTGAGTTGCCCTCTCCGGATGCGGCCAGCGGTCCCGCCCGGCTCAGGTCTCTGTGATCGATCTGCCCTTCGTGGCGTCAGGAACAGAGTTCGAGACATTTGTTGACGTAGCGCGCACTGGATTATCGCCTGGAAAGTACACAGGAGCGTTCGTACTCTGCTTGTCGAAACAACAGCGAATGGGTATCGGTACGCTAGTCAGTGGCGGCATAACGCAGCATGTACATGTACTCGAAAGAAGGGTAGGCCGTGCCCGTAGAGCAAGAGCAGGCGAAGGAAGAATCATACAAATGGACATTCAAGATGAATGTAGGCGAAGAAAAAATGCAACTGCCATAGGACGCAAAGGTCTACGATGAGCGATATAGGCACGACTGTACAGCTAGTATGTACACACAATTTTGCGCCTCCAGAGTCGAGTATACAAGAGGTTATATAGTTACTTGAGATGAGCAGCATGCTTGTATGCGCGAGATAGCACCATCTGTGATGGACGTCAGGGTCAAACACAACCGACTCCAAAGCAACTTGCGTACCAGAGAGCAAGATTCACTGTCGAGAAGACACCAGCATCGTCCATCCGCGCTCTAGTACGAGACCGAACTCGCGGGTCGATCGGGCCCCGCGTACGTGCTCAGCCGCTTCTCCGCCAAGAAGGTGCCGAGGTCCTGGTGGGGCATGCGCAGGCAGTCGATGGGGAACAGGCCGCGCGCCGCGGTACCAATGTTCTCCGCGAACGCCCACCCGTCGTCGTAGCGCTTGAAGACGTGCAGGCGGTCGCCGGGCGCGACCGACATCTCGTCGTCGCGGCGCGCGACGAACGGCCGGCGCGCGACCTCGACCGCGCTGAAGTGCGCCGCGGTCGTGTCCGCGGTCAGGAACGACTCGACCGTGTGCCCCGCGTCGCTCTCCGCGGGATCGAGGAACGGGTCGCCGTCCGCGAACGGGTCCGCGTGCGACTGCGCCGTCGCGTAGGCGGACGTCGCGAGCGAGTCCGGCGAGGTCGAGCACGCGCGCGGCGACGTGTGCTGCGTCGACGAGCGCCGTGGCGGCATCGGGAAGGAGAAGCTCTCGCTCGGCGTGAAGGGCCGCACGGAGAGGGGCGTTACGGGCGTGCGCGGTTCGTCGTCGGTTGGGGGGTCGGGTATGAGCAGAACGTGCGGCGTCGATCCGTTGATAGGCGTGTCGAGGGCGCTAGGGCCGCTTGAAGCTGTGTCATAGCTGCCCGTGCTTGATCGGCTGCCGCTGCGGAAAGTCGGGGAAGGCGGAGACGCGGTCGTCGCGACGGACAAGGGCAAGGCGATGACGTACGTGTTCGTACCCTGCATCTGCGGCGGCGTACTCTGCATAGGCACGCTGGGCACAAGCGGTGCAGGCGATACGCCGCGCATGGAGAATGGATCAGGGTTGTGTTCGTAGCTGGTGCCAAAGCTGCTGCGAACGGACGGCGCGGGGTTTCCACGAAGATAGACCGAGCAGTCGACTGCAGTTGCACCGTATGCGGCCTTCTCACCATTGAACCACTGCTTCCGACGGGCGAGTCTCTGCGCAATAGCGCGGCGGCGACAGCAGAAGAACAGCAGTGCCAGTAGAAACAGCACACCAATGACGACCAGAACCGCGACTATCGCAGTTGACAGGCCGTGGTGCGAGTCTGATCCAGACGAGCCATTCGGGTCCGAACTGTTTCCGCCCCGCCACCGTTTCCACTAGATGTACCATCTGGGCCCGAGTTGCCGGGAGATGCCCCGTAAGCACCGGTAGCTAGTGACCCCGCCGCGGTAAAGGTCACGATCGTAGACGTGCCGGAAAACGGATTGACAACGCTGCTCTGCGTGGCGAGGTCGGCGCCTGGGTTGGCCACTGCGTTCTGGGTGGGTATCGGTACGGGTTGTCCGTCTGGCAGTGTGAGCGTATGCACCGGCGCGGAGCCCGTCAGCGAGAAGGTGTGCAGGGCGGTACCTGAGCCGCCGACAGATGCTGGCTGCGACGCTGGCTCCAGGGCCGTGGTCCCGTCAGCTGCCCCGGATACCTGCGACGCGCTCGGAGACGCGCCGTTCCCTGGCGTCTGGCCGCCTGCCGATGCGCCGCTACCGCCGTCCACAACGCTTGGCTGACTGGGAGACACCCCGCCAGGAGCGCCTCCTCCCCCTGGCCGGGAGGCGGTTGCGGAGGCAGAGGAGACGGCGCCTGCGGGCGGATTTGCGGCGCCGATGATGGCGATGGCGCGCCAGGTTGGGGAACCGACACATGCACAGGCGGTTGTGGCGGTTGAGGCATCGGCGCAAGTTGAGACAACGCAGGCACCGGCGGTGTGGGCACGGGCAAATTTGCAGGTGTGACGGGCGGCGGAGATGGAGGTTCAGGCGTGTTCGCAGGTGGAGCAGGCGCAGGAGGCGTCGGCACAGGCGCAGGCGCAGAGGTGGGTTGCGGGGAAGCGACAGGCAACGGTGTGGAAGTTACAACAGGAACACTGACAGGAGGACTGGGGGGGCTCACAGGCGTCGCGGTCGCCGTGGGTGTCACGGGACCGCTCGTGGGTTCGGGCGCGGGCGCGGTTGTGCGTGGCGGCGGGGTCGGGATCGGCAGGGAAATGAGCGGGGGCAGCGATGCAAGCGGGGGCAGGTTTGAGGGAAAGTTGCTGAGGTCTGAGGCAGGTATGCCGCCAACAAGAGGGTCTAGGATCGGGCTCAGGAGCGGGATATTGGAGGGCACTGGGACGGGGAGGTTGAGCAGAGCCGGGTCGCGTGCCTCGAGTCCCTGGCCATGCCGCGCTCGAAGCCTCTTGACGAGGCGTGTACCTGCATGCATACGTCTGGAGTGTGAGCAAATGAAACCGAAGGAAGGGACCGTCGAGGTAAACGAAGGGGCAGGCGAAACGAATGTGGGTGGGCCGTCGCGAGGGCGGCGGCGGGGTAGGCTGGCTGGGGGTGGGCGGTGGGCGTAAAGAACAAGCTAGCCCGCGGGTGTATGAGAAGTAGCTGGCAGCATCAAGTATGCACACGGTCTCGGACGTGCAGCGTGCGGATTATTCTGCGCGCGGCAGCTCTCGCGGACAATTGGGGATGCACGTGGATGCCTCTGATGCCGAACGCGTCTGTTGATCCTCCTCCAGCCCCTTCCCTCCTCCCTCCATGTTTCTCCGCCTTCTCTTCGCCATATTCAATATCGTATTCGTTTAGCCTCAGACACTCTCCCTGCGCACAGAAGGACACCAGTCTCGCAGCCCGAGCCCTCCCCTCCGACTGTCGCTGGCCGCCTCCAGCTGGTTCTGATCCACTCCTCGTCTTCCTCGCCCGGATCCAGCTGACAGCCTGCTGGGGAATACCAACTACCACAATGTCCGCGCGGCGATGCTCGTCTGACAGGCGTGGAGGCCGTCCTATGTGATTACCGCGTCATCCCCGTCCCTTGCCCTGGCGACCTTCGCGCGCTTTGCACGCCTGTGAGACATCCAACACGCCGGCACCACCCTATCCGACGTCTGTCACCGCGACATGACACCTGCTCGCCATATGATGGTGGAGAGTTGCCACGGCGAATGCCTTCTGTGCCGTAGTTGCTGCGGGCAAAGCATGGGATCAGTAGGCCATGGTAACGGTGAGCACGCCTGTAATTCTCCCATTGGTTGCTGAACACAAATCATAGTCATCATATTCAAAGCCAAATGGATGGATTTACGAACAGTCGCTGATCAGAACGACGATAGCCAGTCGTCAGCAGTTGAGTACTCCCACATCGTGTGTATATATGTCACTCGGCCCAGCTTCTTTTACTCTGGTCGCAGCAATCCGTTCACCCCGCACCCTCGGTTGCGATTCAGGGCTTTGCATGAAGTTCGTGTTGCTGCTGCATATATCCAAGGCGTCGTCCAGCGGACAGCGCGTGCAATAGCGCTGCAGCGCAGACACTCCGCGGGAGGCTGCCTTCGAAGCCTCTGCGCGGATCCGACGGCCGTGTTCGACAACATGGGCCCTGGGGTGCCCGTTACGAGACTACGTGTGAATGGCTGTAGCACGCCGGACACCCACTTCTCTTGACTTGCTCGTTCTCAGCTTGTGACGCCCTCTTCCCATCTCGGTCTAATCACTGTCGACTTCAACCACTCCCGACTCAAGGCAGAGCTCGCAATGTGTGCGGTAGTCTTTCGTCCCAGGGGCCACCATCCAGCAGTCCACCGACCCGCCCACGGTCCGTCTGGAAGTGGCGCGAAGTATCTATTAGGCATGTAACTGCGTATAAATACACCAGCCATCGCGCTGTATACCCAGCACTCCTGTACAGTATGTACTGCAATGCACACTCAGCATACGACCTCGGCGCTCCGCGGCAAGACAGTCGCGGGCGCTTCCGAGTCTCTCTCCCACGCGCGGACTACTGCCTGCGCTGCAGCAACGGTTTCTCCTGGCTTTGCACAAAACATATCTTTATCCTATCTCTCCATGCACTTGGAAGCTCTACAGCTATAAGCCCCCGGTGCTTCCTCGCTACGCCCGCACGAATAGCTCGTGGTATGGACGGTTGAGCTTCCCTCGGGCACGGCAAGTCGTTCCCAGCTGCACTTCAGCAACACGGTCTCAAGTGCATCTGTCCCCGTGACGCTCTGCGCACTTCGAAGTTGCTGTATAGACAGCGGCAGTGAGTCAGGAGGGGTGCAGTGCCCACAGGGAGGGCATCGTTCCAAGGTCACTTTGCTCTTGAACTGCCGTCGTGCGACTCATGTGCTATACCTGGACAGCCATGGACCCGCCGGTTCCTACATATGAAGTTCCCTGGGAGCAGACGTACGTCTGCCACGATTGTCAATGTCATCGAATCGATGGTCAGGGGACCTGGCGTCAGGTATGCGGCGGACATGCCAGGGCGTGTAGGCACGCACGATCCTGGGCCCTGAGGCCTGACGCACTGGACGCAAACGCCGACTGCGACGGACATCACGAAGCCCGCCCTGTCCTCTCCCGTGAGTGCGCCAGGACCGTCTATCACATGCGAGGCGCGCCCGCCGCGAAGGTTTCGGGGCCATTCCCTGCTCTCCAGCGCACACGCCGTGTGTCCGCACGTCGCAGCGGGCGATTGTGAGGCCACCACGGCCAACGTAAACGTCTTTTCTGGCAGCAATGCCTGCGCGCCGAGCCGTGCCCGTCATCCGACTCGCGTCGGGCCTCCCGCCGTCGCGCGACCCCCACGCGCACAGCCCCCCCCCCCCCCCCTTCCCAGCGTCCGCGCGGCCCTTGCGCACCTCCCACGCGACCGCCGGCACATGCGTCGCACCATGTCCTTGTGAGCGGCCTCCCCGGTCAACCAGGGCCCTATCAGCAGCGGGCGGCCGGCGATGTGCACGCAGCGACGTCCCCTGCAGGTGGTGCACCGCTCCGTCTCGCACGGAGGTTTGTCGCCTGCAGAAGACGGGCGTCGATGTGTCTGCGGGGTGTGGCCGCGCCAGGCGCGGAGACTCGACTCGTCCGGTGGCGCGCGTCGCGCGCTCCTGCGCCATGGCGGTGCATCCGAACGGTGCTGCAACGCAGAACGTCTTTGCGGCCGCTTGGCACTCGGCGCAGCGCGCGGCGTGCAGTGGCATCGATGCTGCAGGGCCAGACGAGCGAGGGTGCACCTCGAAATCACGGTGCGAACGCACGCCGTCTTGTCCTTCTCGGGCACCCGACCGCAGAAAGCAGACCCCACGCGCGGCGCACCTGCTGCGATGCCAGCCGCGACAAGCACAATCTCCGTCCCGCAGGCCCCCCATCGCCCGATCGTAATCGCGGCGCGGGGAAGGAGAGAGGGGCCCTCGCTCAGGGCCCTGCGTGCGTCAGGTGCGTCGCCTTCGCCGGCTGATAGACAACAGCAGGACCCTGTGCCGCTGGGGGTGCACCCTGGCTACACTCGAATAGAAGGCACAGCACGCGCTCCGCGGCCGCGTCGACCCCGTTTTTTCTTCTCTGCAGCAGGTGGCACGACGGCACGCGTTGCGGGCGGCGTCACGGTCTCCATCCCGGGCAGATCGCTCGCGGTCGCGTGGGCCGTGCGCGCGAGGCAGGGTGCCTGTGCTCGCGCGGCGTTTCCCACGCATCGCGCCGAGAAGCTCTCCCGCCCGGGTGACGCCACTCGCTCACATTCGTGCGGGCTCCACAACGCCGCCCCGGGAGGGAGATTGACGGCGCGATTCGGCGCGTGTGCGCCCGCCAGTCGCCCATCGTGCGCGCGCGTCCGCCCCGTCCTCCCGCATCTAGCTTCGAACACCGGCGTTTGCAAATTGCTTGGGGCGGGGGCCTGCCCCCTCGTTCTGCCCCGAAGGCATGCCGGTGCAGGGGCCTGGCGCGCGCATGCTTCGAATGGGCGGGGACCCTGCAGCCTTGATCAAAGGCGGCATGGCGGGCCCAGTATGAGATACAGACAACCAAAAGGGTGACGCACGGGATGAAGATGCAGGCTCGCTAGCGATGGCCGTGCGCTGCCGTGCGATAGGCTGCACATTGGGTCAGTTGTCCTCCCAAGTATGCACATCGCGCTTCGAAGACGGATAGGCTGGCGTCGCGCGCGGCATCTCGGGTGGCGCAGCACACACGTAACGTAACCGTGGCCGTCGTCGAACAATACGCCGTTGTGCATGCACGGGCAGCGAGCGCGCAGTTCGCCGGGGGCGTCGCCCCTGCGCAAGTGATGGCCAAGCTGCCTGTTATGTCACCAGGGGAGGGGCACGCCGTTCCTGGCAACGACATCTGTTTGATTGCGTTGGAATTGGGGGAGTGATGACGCGGCGGCGAGAGAAAGCACCCTCCTCCTCGACGACGGGCGCCGCGCTACCGAACGCGTGGCTTCGCGTTTGCCGTGGTGGCGGCGCCAAGCCCACGCGCGCGCGCACAAGCGACACACGCTGCATCACACTCCGCAGCGGGGCGGCGACCCAGCACACAGGCTCGTCCGGACCCGTTATGGTGCGCTCCGCGGCCTCTGCTGCTGCCAGGCATGTCGCTGAGCACAGGCTCCACACGGCGTGCAGCAGAAACAACGCTTGTCTCGGTATCAGAACGCGAAGCCGCGGGCGGACAGCGCAGTGACTTTGAGGGGGGCTGCACGAACGCCTGGAGGTGGAGAGGCTTCCGCCCTTCTGAGTTGTGCAAAAGCGGGCTAGCGGTAACTGGGGTGCGAAGGGGGACCCTTGCCGAGGAGGCTGGTGTGAACCCGAGTGCGCTGCACGCATCCGAGGGGGCCGATGCACGCTGCGGGGATCACAAAGGGATCGCTAGAGGACACTTCCGCATTAGGCGAACGTGCTTCATTTCGAGCTGTGGTGCAAGAACGTTCTCACGGGCTGCTTGCAGCGTCGGCTCCACAGCAGGGCCTGCCTCTTCCGAGAACAACTCGCGCACAGAGCAGAGCGAGCCTCGCAAGCGAAATTTTGAGCAGCCGCTTTTGGCTCTGCTTCGATGCATGTGCAAATTTCGGCGAGGCTATTTGTCGACGCTGAGTGAGGCGGGATCTGCTGGCGCCGCAAAGCCGGGCCAACCTTTGATCGCTTGGATTTCCTTATCAGGCGCTGGATTGTGGCGTCCATCAGGCGCCCCGTGGTGGCACTGCCCGTTGCCGCAGCCGCGGTTGCCGCCTCTCGCTCGCTCCCACCGTCAATCGGGGGTTGCGTTCGCTCCGTGCACCCTGGTCAAATCGGCCTGTGCACTCGCGCAGGGCCGCTGGGCCCATGTCCGGTCGGCCGTCGTGCAATTTGCAGCAGGCCAAAGTGCGTCCGCGCGCCGGCGGGGGACCCTAGAAAAAACGCCACGAGGGGAACGGGGCAGCGGTGCGACAGCGGACGGCGGCGCTGACGGCGGGGCGGCGACTGCGGAGGGCGGCCGAGGAGTTTTCTGGAGAGGGATCGATGGCCGTCGGTGGCCCAAAAAGGCAGGATCGGGGAGCCGATTGGGGTGGCTTCGGCGGGGCGCTTCCTTATCTGGAGGCCGCCTTGTCCGACCGCCCGGGGTGATCTCTCTCCCTCCGATCTGCCACAAGCGCTCCACTGCACCCTCCGCTCGATGGCTCAACAGAACATCACAAAATTAACCTCGCTGCTTGCTTTCACCGTCTTGCCCATGACAAACGCTCGTGGCCCCTTGACGTCAAATCCGCACAATGCTCACAGAACGTATATATAAGTCCCCTCCTCGCCGCCCTCCAACTCCAGGCAATCCCTGTCTTTCACACATACCACCTTCCTCTTCATACCCCATAGACTCGTTTACGACTCTTCTGCCACGACCCTCTCATCCATCATGTCGTCTCAGCAGCAACAACCCGTCGCCACCTTCTACGCCGATGCCGTCCTCTTTGACATGGTAAGTCTCTCTCGCCACCCCATCTCTCTCCCATCTGCTCACCACGACCGCCACAGGACGGCACACTCACCGACTCCATCGCCGCCGTCGAGGCCGCCTGGGGCAAGGTCGCACAGGACATCGGGCAGGACCCGGCCTACGTGATCGCCGCCACCCACGGCAAGCGCGCCGTCGACAACCTCGCCCAGTTCAAGCCGCACATCAAGGAGCACGAGATGGACGCCGAGGTCGCCGCCTTCGAGGAGTCCATCCTCTACTTTGCCGACGCCTACCACAAGCACGGCCCCGGCTCGCAGCCGGGCACCCCCGTCGACTCGGGCGCGACGACCCCCGCGCTCACGCCCTCGAGCTCCGCGCCCTCGTCCCGCGCGCCCTCGCGCACGTCGTCCTTTGCCGGCGGCATCGCGCAGCTCGCGAGCTTCCGCCGCCCGTCGTTCCTCAGCCGCCTCAGCGGGCTCCTCACCATGTCGTCGCTCCGCGAGGGCGAGCAGGCGACGTTCGACGACCCGATCATGGAGGAGCAGCACCAGGAGATGGTCGAGCAGGAGGGCAAGCTCCAGAAGCACCAGCTCCAGGCGTGGCAGCTCGAGGCCGCCGCCGTCGACCGCTCCGTGCGCATCCTCCCCGGTGTCAAGAAGATGATCTCGTCCATCCCGGAGGGCCGCTACGCCGTCGCCACCTCTGGCGCAAAGACATATGGTGGGTTTCCGCGCTGAGCCTTCACCCAAGACGTCTGCTGACGCCTTTCCTCCCAGCTTACGGCTGCATGACCCGCGTCGGCATCACGCCACCCAAGGTGACGATCACCGCGGACGACAAGCGTCTCAAGGCCGGCAAGCCCGCGCCCGACCCGTTCCTGCTCGCGGCAAAGGAGCTCGGCTTCGACGCGAAGAACTGCGTCGTCTTCGAGGACTCGCCGTCGGGCATCAAGGCGGGCGTCGCGAGCGGCGCGACCGTCATCGCCGTCTGCACGAGCCACGAGCGCAGCAAGATCGAGAACTGCGGCGCGCACTACCTCGTCGAGAACATGGAGAAGGTCACCTGCGAGCCCGTCGAGCAGGACGGCCAGCTCAAGCTCAGGTTCTCCGTCTACGCATAAGAGTGCCTGTCTGCTTCTCTTTCATCGTTTTTCTCCTCGTCGTCTCCACATGCTTTCCTCACGCTGTCGCACTCACCTAATCGCGCACATGTCTCTTTTCCTTGCATTAGTAGTTGTAACACTAATTCTCTCGGTCTCCCGTGTACCACTAGATTTTTTTTTTTTTTTTGGAATTCACACTGGTTGTAATCCAAAATCCCTGTGTGAGCCCGAGGGCGAGTGAACAGTAGAGCGTATCAGCTGGGACCTAGTCTCCACTTTGATCTCGAACTGGAGCTCAACCAGCCTTCGTTCTCGAATTCACCACGAAGTGCACGGGTCTTAGGTAGAGTGCCAGCGCTGCGACGCTAACGCATGCCAGTGACCGTCACTATTGTGCGGTCTCGTCGCGAATGTCAGAAGGCGACCTTAGAGCCTGCGAGACTCCTGTTACATGTCGCCATAGCGTACACTGGTGAACACGGCGAGCAGTGTCGGGGTCCGCATGTGGACCGTCGGCGCTCATATCTCAATGCGGGGAGCACGGGGAGTGCTCGAAAAATGGAGATCTAGGTCCAGCTGATACACTCTAGTGTCCGCACATAAGAAGACCTTCTGCGTTCGCCGGTGGCGTGCGAACGTTCTAGCAAGAGCAGAACCGACCTCGAAGAGCGGGCTAACATGCGACCCTCGCGTCACCGCCACCTCTGCGCAAGAGGTCTCTGCCAGCGGTACTCCGGGGGGCGCCGCAAAACGTGTGGAACTGCCGAGGCAGCAGATGCCCTTGACAAAGCTACCACGGCCCGCACACACGGCGGGTGGAGACCCGTTGGAGCGCTTACCTGAATCCGAGCCCACGCTGGGCCTTCGCTCCGATGCGTTGTTGTCAGCGTCGACGCGCCATACGTTGGGTAGTGTGTGTTCTTTGTGGCCCGCACACATCGCTGGCCCCATGCACTGTCAGCGGTGACTTGGTCGTTCGGAGGTGTGGGTGCCACGGCGTGCTCCCAGGCAGTGGCGCCTCACGGCTCTCCGGTGGCGCATTGCACCGTTGCTACCTCGATACGCATCACGACCCTCACCTCGCTGGCCACTTGCGAATGCGCCCTTGTGCGGCGTCATATACTGCTCGCCCGCTCCTGCCTCGCACCCGCCCCAGGCCAAGGCCGTGCAGCGAGGGCGGTCTCCGAAGTCGTGCTGGAGCTCTGCGCAGAAGGAGTGCTGATATTCTGTGTCTGCGGCGAGACGTCCGCCGCGCTGTGCCTGCTGCGCCGTAATGACAGGCGTACATTACAACTAGGAGGATACAGTGGTGATTCCGCTGTGCTGCCAAAGCCATCAGGACGTAGTTTCAGAGCGCAAAGTGGCACTCACGCGTGACGGCCAAACCGAGCACGAGCGAGGTCAAGCCTCGTCCCGCTCATCGATCGGAGTGAATAGCTGCGACCACGGGCGGTGACCGTCCATCAGAGGCCGAGCGGGCGATATGCTCCGTCTTGGGGTGCTATCGCCATCCGAGAACGGCTGAGAAGCTGAGGCGACGACAGACGTGAACGTAGTGGACGGTGTCCCCGGGGCGACCGCAGGCGAGCAGGCATTCGAGGCGCCGGCCGAGGGCTTGCTCTGTATCTGCGTGCGTTGCGAATTTTGCGTACACCGGCAGCACAGCGCCGTCCGTCTTTCCGCGCGCGGAGCGCTTCCCTGCGGCACGTTGAGGACGGATGCAGAGCGGCGCAGGTGAGGCGACGCGCTTACTGCTGGGCTTCTTGCGCCGCCCCCGGGCTGCTCGTGCGGGCGGTGTGCCTGCCTCCAGGGAGCGTGCCTGCCGCGCACGCGTGCGGCGCCACATGAGGGCGAAGTAGGCCCCGAATCCGGCCGCGACTACCACGGCTGCGATGACAATGCCGGCGACCTCGCCGGGGCGGAGAGCCCGCGGCTGCACGCGCGGCGTCGCGGGTGCCGAGGACTGAGAAGGTGTCTGTGAGCCGTCGTAATTTCCGGGCACTGTCGACATGGCGCAGAAGCTTGAGCGGGGGCCGCGCACAGCTCGAGGCACGTTGCTTATATGGTGCAGGCGGAGATGTCCCTCGCGCGGATGTACTCGAGGCGTGCAGCAGTGCATGGGTACCGCGGTGCCAATGCGGGTGCGGATGTTGAGGACGGGCGATGCACATCGTCCCGCAAGGGATCCCATCTGCTGTGCTGGCGATGAACACGATGGCGCGGTGTGCTCGATTACTACGTTAACTGGAACAGATAGTGATATCAGTATCACAGATGGATATAAACAGAGATCGTGGAGACCATCGTGGCTGGCGTGCCTGCGTCGAGGGCCGGATGCTTGACTCTGCGAGCTTCGTGAGTGCACTCCAGAGGCTAGGCACTGCTCGAAGTGATGTGGCAACTCGGATCACTCTCAATGAGGACCGAAGTGCTGGTGACCGCCTGGCGTAGATCAAGCACTGAGTTAGACCCCGCAAAATGCATGTTGGCGGAGCGAGCAGACAACTCCGAGGACAGCAGCCGCAGACACGGGATGGCATCGTGAGCCGCGAAGCAATGCCCGATCTTACCTGGTCTCTTCCACTCAGAGCCCTTCACGTTTCAGTCATAAGACCTCCTTCCGAATCACGAAGCGCAGCAGATGTGTGATGGCTTCTACATGAAGGCTTGACGAACTCCCTGTGGTCGCCGACCAAGACCAACACGCACTGACAATTTACCGCTGAGAAAAATTGTCGACTAGACCCCACATGACGTTTTCGTCGTAGTCTGGACCTCCTGCGAAGGGCGATGCCGCGTTGGCCGGAGGTATATAATGTATATGGCTGCCATGGTGTAAGCATGTATTGGCGTCACGCCGGGATGCATGCACACTCACGTCGCTTGCGAAGCATCTGCAGAGGTAGAAGTAGCGTGCGCTTCGTGCTTCTTGGTCGCATGTTCGCCAGTGGATGCTATCGCCTCGCTGTGCGATGGTTGAGGCAACGGAACGCTCACGGCCTGGAGTGGCGACAGAAATAGGCTGAGCGCGAGGACGAGAACAACTGTTCGGAGAAACATGGCGGGCTGGGTTATATCAAAGCGGATCCCCGTGTCAGGTAATGATCACGATGCGCACAAAACTCTTGTACTCACTGAGGGCGTATGAGTAGTCCAGCTATGGCTCTTCGACTGCGCCAGGCAGCCTTGCTTCTCTCCAAGACTTGTTTTGCATTTAAATACTCCGCCGCAGACGCCAATAAGTGAAAAAGCTATGAAAGAACGTTTGTACGGTATCCGAGCCCTGAATTGATGCTGAGTAGTCGCATTGATGATCTCCCGAAGATAGGTACGCTTGCCGACGTGGGCAGTGCAGTTCTCACTGTGACAATGCACACTGCGCAACGCGTTCCTAGTAGTGCCGAGGGCGGACACCGCTATATTGGACGTAGCTAAGTCTGAGTCGCGAGCCATGATCCTAGACGTCGTGGATATCGACTAGCAGAGCCTTCACCGCGCCCGCAAGCTCTGCACATTCCTGCACCGTGGGATCGCCCGCCGCGCTTTCCACGACCTCAGTCAGCAAATGGATCATCAGCTGAATCTAAGGAGAGTGTGTCAGTCGGAATGTCGCTGCAGCCGTCGATTCACCACGTACGTTTCGGGGCCCAAGGATCATCATGAGATACTGAGCGTCCCGGCTGTTCCGAACGAGCCGGAATCGCCATGATTCATGTTCGTCGAGCACTTGCTGCAACACACTGGCCAACTCCGAAGCCTCCAGCTTATGAGATGGAGTAAATGGACGAAGACGACGTATGGTGAACAGAACCTCACTTCGCAAGTTTGCTCACAAATGACTCAGGGAGACGAGCCTTGACATGTCGTGTTCGTGGGTCTTGATTTGCAAGACAAAAAATGCGCTGCGAGAGCGGCACGAGCTGTCCGGGTGTGCAGTGAGCTATAACGTAGGTGTCAGGATGAAGCACTCACCTAGCGCAGCCGAGGTCCTGCAGCAGGCTACTCTCTGATTGATCGCTCTCGTGAAGAGGGGAGCGACGGCCTGCAGACCGTTTTCAGCGCTCGAGACGTTATTTTTCGCGGACCTCACGTAGGACCCTACGGCCATACATGCATTGAGGATGTCGGCGTCGAAGCCTCCTGGACGCAGGCTTCCGTCTGGCTGACGCTGCGTGCGTATTTTGGCGAAAGCAATTTGGATGGCGCGGAAGCCCATGATGACACTTGCGTACGCCCCGAGCACGCCATCCTGTCCGGAAATCGCCTTCACAGACTCGGGGAATGCCCCATACGTGGCCTCGACGACCGTGAGGCGCATCAGGCGCACGTCACGGATGCGTGCCATAGGCTTGCTAGTCCAGCTGAATGGAGTCTCCGCGTTGGATTCCGTGAGCATCTGATCACAGGAATGGCGTACCGCCCGATGCCCTGCTCGTCATGCTCGATACCAGTCAATGCAGACACCGTTTTGAGTGTCAAATACCGGGTTCTGCAGGACACAGCGAGCAGCGAGGGAATCGGGTTTGGCCCGTTCAGGGCAAGAGATGCCTGCGGAATGCTCGAGATCTACCAATGGCAAGAGCAGCTGGATAGAACGACGCACCTCAGCGTGGCCTGGCCCCCGCGGGGCATCCACGGAGCCGTCAGGGTTGACGATGAGCCTGCTGAAGATGACATGATCGATGTAGTCGACACAGACCGCTGTGACAACCTCTTCGAGCAGGTGTGCGGGTATCGCTGTGCAGGATGGCATGAGTGAGCAGTTGCGACGACAGTCAACAGACAGTGGCTTGCCAGGCTATGCGTAAGCCTCGTGCTAGTCTCGGAGATGCCGGTCCACGCTGAGCGTGACGCCTGCGCTTTATGACATCGAGCTTAGAAGCTTCAGCTATATATTGAGGCCTGTGGCCTCAGGGTTCGATGGTAACCGAGTCGCGCTCGCAGACGCACTGGCAGCGACGGTTCCGGAAGCGCATCGCGAGGAGCTCATTGCCGCGACTCGCCCGCGTTGGATGTCATTCGACTTTGGCCTGAATGTGAGCATTCAAACGGATTTGGCGGTATGCAGGTGAGTCTCACTAGTAAGTTACTGTATTCGAGTCAAGCGATGCAGGTGGGAGAGGGCGCGCGGGCGCCAGCGCTGATAACCCTCTCCTCCACCATCTCGACGTCCGACACTGTCTCTTCATGACCAACTCTGAAGAAACATCTATCGCGCACAGACTGCAGCTGGATGCGTGCCATGAAATTCACGGGGAATGCGCCGACAATTCCCCGCCAATGACGACGGTCCTCACACGGATCCTATCCTCGACACCGGACCGTGAAGACGTCGAGATTAGGTCCATGTGAGCGACTTTCCTCGGTACAAGTTGCGAGCAGCGGCCAGAGTTGTGCTGGGAACATCCCTCGACCCCACTATCGAACGCACCGAAATGGCTTCATAGCACAACGACCTGGCTCATTACGGGGTGCGTAGGACTCCTCTGCTGCCACTCATGGCCTAGCTGACGATGCCTGCAGAACGTCCCGCGGCATTGGCTTTGAAACTGCACGCCAGCTACTCCAGACACCGTCCAACGTCGTGATTGCGACCTGTCGCAATCCGTCCGCGGCCAGCGACTTGCAGGCCCTTAGCGGCGATGCGAAGGGAAAGCTCCATGTTCTGCCACTCGATACGGCAGACATGAAGAGCATCGAGGCCGTGTTGAAGCCGGTGGAGGACATCGTCGGCGAGGGGGGACTGGACTATCTGTTGAACAATGCCGCAATCGTGAGTGTTCTGCCTTGTAACTGTACGCCCCTTGCCCGGGTGCACAACGTCGACCGACGGAGGCTCAATGTAACCTGCAGAACGTCGGCATGGACACCGGCTTCTCGTTTTCCCCTGAAGACCTCCTGCGCACCATGAACGTGAACGTCGCGGGGCCCGGTCACCTCGCGCAGACGCTCCTCCCGCTCCTCGAGCGCGGCCGCAAGAAGACGATCATGAACATGACGAGCGGGCTCGCGAGTATCGGGCTCGACTGCGGGCCGAAGTGCGCGACGTACAGCATGAGCAAGACTGCACTGAACATGCTGGTGCGTCTCGATACTCTCATCCGGAATTTGTTGCGCTAAAGTGCGTGTTCTCAGACGTACAAGCAGGCGAAAGCGCGGCCCGACTTCACTGTCGTGTGCATCGACCCGGGTTGGGTGAAGACAGGTCTGTAGTACCCGTATTTGACATGTCTTCGCTGTGAACTGAGTCGTATCTGGACAGAAATGGGCGGCGAGGGCGCAGTTCTCGAGCCGTCGGAGAGCGTCAGCCATATTCTCAACATCCTGACGAACCTGACCCTCGCCGACTCTGGCAAGTTTTTCCGTTACAACGGAGGCGAGCTGCCGTGGTAGGGGTATGCTTCTATTTCTTGTACTTTACCCTTGAGAATGATCATACAGGCTGCCAACAATGGCTCCCTGCCGCGAGCCGCTGACGGCAGGTGATTTGTCGGATTGTGGATCCCCGAGGGCTTCAAGGGCGTGTCAGTGCACCTCATGCACATGCACGATGTCGGAGAGAGTCGAGCAGTGCCAGCAGCGCGGGGACGGTGGGGCAGGACGTGCGAGAGCGCGCAGCCCAGGGGCGCTCGGACGGCGGGCGCACGCGTGCGCGCGACGGTCACGTGACTTCGGGCGGGATCCGAGCCTGTTTTGCGCATCGTGTGGCTCGGGACCCACCTCGCCTCTTCTGCCGCATGTGCCCATGCCAGCTCGTCTGCTTCTGCTTCTGCAGGTGTGCCGTGCGCCGAGCTGCGGCGTGTGTGGCGGGTGGGTGCTGTGCTGCTGCTGGCCTGTCGCAGCGGCCCTTTCGATGTCGCGACGGAGCACGGGCTGGACGTGCTGCTCCGTTTGAACAGCAGCGCGCAGCGGCGGAGGCGGTGTGGCCTCTCTCGATGCGTTTCGGGCGTGGCACAGCGCGCAGACAGCGCACGGAGGTGCAAGGTACGTCTTTTATTGCGTCCGCTCTGCAGCAGCTCAGATTTTGCATCCGCTAGTGTGATCTGTGGCGGAGTGGCTGCTCTATCCAGGAAACACGCGATCGCCTGTGTCCTCAGTGGGTTTTTAGTGCTGCTCGTGGGCTTCCCATGGTGCTGCCGCACGAGAAGGGCTTGCCACACTGCGCTGCACGCGATAACAAATGGCGATCACAGCTTGTAGGCCTCCGGTGGCAGCGACACTCGGAACTCGATTTGAATGGCTTGCCATTTGATTCTGCAGCATGGGGTTCTTGAGTATAAAAGCCTCTGCAGCGACGCTGTCTGCTCTCTACCGTCACACCTCCACCTCGTTTTCTCCTCCACGCACAAGCACTCTCGACATGCATCCAACGCAGTCCCCTTTGTCTCTCGCATCACCGGCGCCACGGCAAGGACATCCTTGCACGCGACAAGGCCCGCGCTGCCAAGCTTTTGAAAAGCATCCGTCCGCACGGTCCCGGAGCCCTGCACGAGCTCCGCAAGCGCGGCCGTGACACCTCCCCGGTTCTTCTGGCGTTGACGTCACCGACGCTGGTGTTACGTACACTGCGAGCGTCGGCGTCGGGAGCCCCGCGACGGACTACACGCTCTTGATCGATACTGGTGAGCTCATATGCGTGCTCTGGGTGCCGCCGAGCTATAACGTCACCCGTTTGCAGGGAGCTCGAACACTTGGATTGGTGCTGACAAGAAGTATCGCAAGACCAGCACAAGCAAGGCTACCGGTGGCAAAGTCGTGCGTAGTCCAGCTTGTTTTTACGGTGTCTGTGCGACTATATGCTGAATATATGCTGCTAGAATGTCTCGTACGGGTCTGGACAATTTTCTGGAGAAGAATGTAAGGCATGCCCCCATGCCAGCCTTTCACGAAACTCACCCTGGCACAGACATCGACACAGTCACCTTGAACTCGACGCTTGTCATCAAGGACCAGTCTATCGGGGTCGCGTCCAGGGCGCAGGGCTTCCAGGGCGTCGACGGAATTCTCGGCGTTGGCCCGGTGGACCTTACCCAGGGGACCGTCTCCGGTCAGAACTTGGTCCCGACTGTCGTCGATAACCTCTTCGCGCAGGGCACCATCTCCGCGGCGACGCTCGGGATCTTTTACGAGCCGACCACCAAGGAGGGCGCTCTCAACGGCGAGCTCGTGTTTGGCGGCATTGATCAGTCCAAGTGCGTACTTTTCAATACACTCTAACGTTGTAAACATGGGCTGACTGGATTACAGGATTACGGGCGACCTCACCTACGTTCCGATCACAGGCACTGCGCCTGCGAGCGACTACTGGGGCATCGACCAGGACCTTGCGTACGGCAGTGCGCCGCTCCTGCGCCGCTCCGCAGGCATCGTCGACACCGGCACGACGCTGCTCATGATTGCAACGGACGCATTCGAGACGTACACCCGCGCGACAGGCGCCACCATGGACGAGACCACGGGCCTGCTCAAGATCACCGCGGAGCAGTACAACAGGCTTAAGAGCCTTTTCTTCACCATCGGTACGTTCACACCCTCCTCGTAGTCGCCAGTGCACGCGCTGACCCGAGTGCGTCTCCACAGGCGGCACGACGTTCGAGCTTACGCCAAACGCGCAGATCTGGCCGCGTGCGCTCAACAGCATGCTCGGCGGCGACGCCGACGGCATCTACCTCATCGTCGCGGACATGGGCAGCCCGAGCGGCCAGGGCCTCGACTTCATCAGTACGCCTGCACTCTGTACTTGATATCCGCTCTGCGGCGTGCTGACAGGAGGGCTTCGCAGATGGGTTTGCCTTCCTCCAGCGTTTCTACAGCGTGTACGACACGGGCAATGCTCGGGTCGGGCTCGCCCCGACTGCATTCACGCAGGCGGAGACCAACTGAGTCTTCGAGAGTCTTGTCAAGGTTGTAAGATAGTGCGGACGGTGGACACCTGTGACTCTGGCTGGATTTCTGGATTCTGACTGTGTTGACTCGACGATATGGTCCTTCACCAGTAGGATTGCTGTACCCTGCCTCCGAGGGTGTTATGATATTTTTTTTTCACTTGACCAGTGCACGACCATGTGAACTCGATACGGAGATACCTCTTGATACGTGTAACGACCATAGCTTGTGTTCCTATCGAAGTCCAGTTCACTGCGGGCATACCCATAAGCATACAGTTGGATCCTCCAGTCCCCTCCACACGTCAGCCCGACATTGCCTGGGCATGAGTAGGGGCAGTCTGTAGTGGGCGCGCTACCGACACTATCGTAACCGGTCCCACAATGACACTCGTTCGCGTGCTCGACGCCCGCCCAGGTGTATCCGTTTGCGGCGCACAGCTCCATGCACGACGCGGGCGCGTTGTCGCCGCGGTCCCACATCCGGTCGCCGACGAGGACGCGGCCCGGCGTGTCCGTCGCACACGCGTCGACGAGCTGCCAGCCGGCGGGGTACGTCGCGGTCGGGGGCGGGCCCTGGTACAGCTGTATGCGCCACGACCCGCCACACGTCTCGCTCGCGTCGCCCGCGCACGCCATGGCGCACTGCGCGGGGTCCGCCGCCGCCGCATCGAGCGCGCCATTGACGAAGCCCGTGCCGCAGTGGCACTCCCGCCCGTACTCGACGCCCGCAAAGCCGTAGCCCGCCGCAGCGCAGTGCGCGATGCACGTGTTGGGCGTGTTGTCCGCGAGGTTTGTGATCGTGTCGCGAGCAGCAGCCGCGAGCCGTTGTCCTCCGAGCATGCGCTCGCAAGTGTCCAACCGGCGGGCAGCGGAGGCGGAGGCGTGGGCGTAGGCGTGGTGTGAGTTGTGGTGGGAGTTGGCGTCCCGCTGGGGCTGCCAGCGCAGTCTATCCCAAGTCCGCATTGGCCTGCACAGGGTCAGATGAGGTGCAGTGCTTCAGGAGGCCCACTCACCAGGCCAAATGCCTGCACAGCACGTCCCTATAGTACCGGAAGGGCTGTGATTCACATCAGCCTGTGCCCGTCTCCCAGATACATCTGCATCGCACTCACCAGCCGTTAGAAGGTTTATGCAGCGTGCTCCGACAATCTGGTTAGGATTTGCGGGGTTGTACCCGCAGATGCCGCCCCAGACGCCAGAGTTCGTGGAGAAGGGAGCGACGCCCATGCAGCACAGCGCATACGACCTGCTAGCGTCACATGTGGCCGCGATGATATGTGGATATGCAAGAACGAGCAGGCCAAGAAGCGCGTAACTTTGAGGAGGCATGGTGTGTCTCAGGGCTGGCGAAACGCAAGAACCTTCCCCGCCGCAGATATATATGTCCTATGAGAATGGCGCTTTGGTAAGTTGCAGGTGTCAATTAGCTCTGAACGGTTGAGAACTGACAGTCAGACCATTGTCAAGCATTCCATGCGTCGGTTCGCGTACCTGTTCAACTGCCGCGTCCGATGGTTCGAGGTCTTCCCTGTTGATCAGGGACACAATTGCACCTCGCTAAGAACTGGAACATATTCATCAGCTGAAGTTGAATGTAGCTGTGTCAAAATGAATGCTTCGGGTGTGTCTTACTGGTCTCTTCCTGTGTGCGAGGCGACTTGGACTCCGAGGAATTCCTCATCTCTCGAGGACAACCTAATCTGGAGCTGAATTCTGAGCACACCAGCCCGATCGGACCTCGAACAAGACTAGCCAAGGGGTTGACGCATATCTCGTACCTGGCCAGGTGACGCTGTCAGAGGAGCGGGACGCGACGACAGCGCCTGGAGCCTCTAGGCTCGCTTGGCCAATGACAAAGACCCTACGGGACCATTCGAGGTACTTTGAAAAGACCTCAGCTTAGGCATGCAGAACGTTGCACGAGAGATGGTGGTTCGTTGACGTTGACGCAGCAGTGCAACGCCTGCTAGGGCGTCTAATGATAGACGCGGTGGTCCCAGTCGTCCAGCGATATCATTCGAGACGGAAAGTTCCACTTTTCTTGTTACGATTGTGGTACCACTGCCCACTACAGTCCTTCTTACTGTGCATCTTGTGCTTAGTCCAATAGTTATACCAGCCAGACATTTCAACAATGAATATGTCGTTATCACCAAGCTCTCACTGCGGGGCATACCCAGAAGCATAAAGCTGAATCCTCCAATCACCTCCACACGTCAATCCGACGTTGCCAGGGCACGAGCACTAGGGAAATTACAATTTACTAACGGTTTAGTATGTTTTGTAAAACGTCATGCTCCTTGGAGGCGTCTATCGGATATAGCACATAAAAGACGTATTAGCAGCACTAGTAAATTGAAATCGTTCTCGTGGAGTACGGACAATCGGTGACAGGCGCACTGTTGACGCTGTCGTAGCCGGTTCCGCAATGACACTCGTTCCCGTGCTCGACGCCCGCCCAGTTGTATCCCTCCGCACCGCACTGCGCCATGCACGTCGCAGGGGTGTTGCCGAGAGGACCGTCATCTGGTCGCCGACGAGGACGCGGGACGGCGTGTCGGTCGCGCACGCGTCGACAAGCTGCCAGCCCGGCGGGTACGTCTGCGTGGGGCTCGGTCCCTGGTAGAGCTGAATCGTCCACGACCCGCCGCACTTCTCGCTGGCGTCTCCCGTGCACGGGACGTCGCACTCTGCGGGGTCGATCGCCGCGGCGTCGAGCGCGCCACTGACGAAGCCCGTGCCGCAGTGGCACTCCTCGCCGTACTCGACGCCCGCGAAACCGTAGCCCGCCGCGGCGCAGTGGGCGATGCACGTGTTCGGGGTGTTGTCCGCGAGGTCGGAGATGACGTCGTTCAGCAGCAGCCGCGACCCGTCGTCCTGAGAGCATGCGCTCGCGAGCGTCCACCCGTCTGGCAGTGCGGGACTGTCGCGCGTCGTGATTGTCGCGGTAGGGCTGCCGCCGCAGTCCGTACCAAGGGCGCACTGGCCTAGATGGTACATTCAACAAGGGAGAGGCCTACATCGCTTGCGTGCTCACCGCTTGGTCCAGGCCATGTGCCAGAGCAGCAGGTCCCAACGGACCCGGTAGGACTGTTCCAAATTGCCTCAGTCACTAGGAGTGAGGACATCGGGAATGCTCACCAGCCGTTAGAGGGCTCTGGGATGCAACGAGCTCCTATGATCTGGCTCGGGTCCGGAGGGTAGTATCCACACACGTCGCCCCAGACATACGAGTTAGTCGACCAGGCTGCAACATTCACGCAGCAGAGAGCGTTGGATCTACCGCCGCCGCAGCTTGCACGAGCGACAACAGCGCAAGCGAGCAGGGATGAGAAGATCCTGATGGCTCGGGGAGACATGATCGCTGCGTTTTATCGCGAGAGGCCAAGAGAGGACACTTGCGGGTGTTGTGTTGCCTGGCCGTGGGTTCGTAGTCGGACCAACTTATATATCTAGTGCGCAGTGGTTGAGTCCCGCTTCCCTGTACGCTCGTGCTGTACTGCCCATCAGGTGGGGTCCCTGGCCGCGTCTTGGCACGCTGAACAAGCTCAGCCTTTCTCCAAAGCTGTACAATGTGGCGTCCCGCAAATGAAGCTTCTCCTATCGACGGCGTTGTTCGCAGCGTATCGAGCGCCTCATGATGCACCCGACGCACAGAACAAGCACTGAATACATCTGAAAACCTAGGAAATAGATTGAGCTGTGCACAATTTGGACGGTATAACAATGGACTCGTACCGCCAGGGACGTGGGCCAGAGGGCGCAGGAAGAGGCAAGCCCGACGCCGTAGGTTACTCATGGGCGGTATGATCAGCTGCTCCAGCACGCTTTGACAGCTATTACGAACGTTGCGGGCATTACATCCCCGACCCAAACTCTGTTCCAGCGCAGGACGCTCGATGAGATGAAAATTACTTGCTGCTGTGGAAGGCGGGGGACAACTCCTGCTCATTCCTTGCCCTATAGGACGTTATGTCTAGTCATCGATTATCTCGGGCGGTCACGTACGCAGGTAGAGTTAGTGGACGCGCGTCATGGAGAGAGGTGGGTCAAATGATTGGAGAATTGCTCTCCATGCATTGCATGGAGAACTTGAGCGCTTGCTACTGGCATGCGGAGACGACGACGACCTTGGCTGGCATGAAGCATCGCATACCTGTGTCAAGTGGCGTCGGTGGGTAAATTGGCCAGCAACACTAATCGCGCAGGGGAGTCAAGGCTCAAAGTTCGTCTACGCCCTGTCCTATGGCAAGGTGTACAGCGTGATCTTCATATAGAACGGCCAGCTCAATGTAACGTATTTCCTGATGTCGGCGCCCGTAGTTGAGTGAGCTGACATGACGAGTCGACGCAAAGGCCATTATGCCAAGGATTTGCGGGGAGAAAAGTCTCGAGAATGGGAAGAATGATTGTCGTCTGCGTTAACTAGCTGGGAGAGACGATGGTCGAGGTGAAGCAACGAGACGCGCGCTCACGGATATCGGGAAGAAATGTGACGTCATTGCGAGCCATGTTCACGTGACTAGAACACTCTGCGTCGTCTTCGAGACTCTCGAGTCTCAACCATGCAGGAACATGATGTGCAGACGTTGGCGGATGTACTTTACGCGTTCTCTCAGAAGTACACAACCAACTCTATCCAGTCTCACGACGAGGGCATAGTGCTGAGCAGTGTACTTGCATCGGGATAGGCTGCAACCACGCCCAGTGAGCGCGTTCAGACACCGAGCCTCTTACCTGATAGGTGCTGTCGCGGAGCAGAGGCTCAACGCTACACGAGGAAGGGCGAATGGGGAGGTCGACGACGAGGCGCAGCGGAGCGTGTCACGCGGCGATGAACAAACTTGTACAGCTGTCCGTATTGACCAAGTTATTATTGAGAGATAGTAAAGAATACAAAGTGCGGCTTACCTGTCCGTATTGACCAAGAGGTCGAGATGACGGACAGGAGCGAAGAGTGCTACCCTTATATACTACAGAGTCTTTAGGGCAGGCTATACGATTACCTAAGCTGATGGGCAGTGCTCAGCATAGCCAGCGAGGCTGCGACGTGGGCTGCGCGGCGAGGCTGTGCGGGGCTATGTCACGAGGCTGTGTCAGCTGGCAGTGTTCGGGGCTGTGTTGGGCCGAGGCTGTGTCATCAGGCTGATCAGCTCGGCGTGTCTCGGCGAAGGGAGTCATCAGGGATGACAGTGCTGCTTCGGCGATCTGGGGAACCGGTTGCAAGGCAGACCGGTGATCCGGGCAGTGTCTGAGCGCACAGCGGGATGCGCTGGCGTCTAGGGGTGATGCGCCATCAGGGCGCTGGCGCTGAATGGCCAGGCGCTGAGTGTGGGCGGCTAGGACTCCAGACGGCGCGAGGGCTGCTCGCCCGTTGGATTAATCGAGGAAAATAGCCAAAAATCAGCGAAAAATAGGGCTGCACCGTCACATCCGTGACAGGTGCTGACCTGCGCGCAGCACCTCGCGGTCCCGCATTACGGTACCGCGAACCCGCTGCAGCGACTGTGCATGCACCTGGAACCCGACGGGCGCCGCCCGATCTTCAACCAGCGTGGGCGATCCGCAGCAACCGCGAGAAGGCCTGCTCGATGTCGAGCACTCGCACGTGTGGTTCGGGAGCGATACGGAGTGTTTTCCCCTCACAAGCACCCAGATACCATCAATGCAATTGGTTAGTCGCGACCAAGGAGCACGGGGTGCCTTGCGGCGCAGTATCCCGCACTTGCATCGGGTATTTCTGGACCCTGGTGAGTAACTACTGCTCTGAAGTTTGTACCTACTGAGTGACTGTCTCAATGATCAATTCAGTATACAAGACTCAAGGCAAGTTCCGTGGTACTGGTAAGAGCAGGCCATCGTTTCGAAGCCTTGCTTTCGCCGCTACCATGGGCAAGGATAGCACCGAAGCGTGTTGGAGCTCACATTCGGGCGTTGATATAGGAAGCGGCTCTAGAAACGAGATGCAGTGTCAACCCATCTCTCCCTCATTATCAGTCTTTTAACTATGCGCATCTCCTGCTATCTCCAGTGATACCAGCACCACGCGCTGCTCGAGCCGCTGAACGGTCTCCTTTCCCAAAGACACCGCCTACCTCACCCATGTGTGCTTGGGTTGCTCTCCGTGTCACTTTTCCTGAACTTCATTTGGTTCTTCCGCCCCCATCAGGAAACACTGACTTTGCTACGGAGCTCTCCGTGGCTGGTGTAGCCAGTGTAGGTGCGGTAGAAAGGTTGGGGTTTACGGAGCGCCCGTAGCACCACGCCAAGGCTACGGAGTGCTACGTAGCAGACGAGTTGGCAAGCATCAGCTACAGGAGCTGTCTGTAGTCGAGCATGTCACACAGTTTTCAGGCAAGCAAAAATGAATAGTTGAATACTAAACAATGTATAAGATATCAAACACCTATGTACATGTCTATATCAACCAAGTCGACATACTACACTGCCAATTACAGTGATAAAGGGCAGGTGAGCATCTGAATAGTACGAAGGTAAGCGCAAGTCCACATAAATGCACCGAAAGTGTACCGGAGAGACTCACTTGACACACCGCTCTATCCATCGAAGCTCTGTCACAATCTCCATAGTTACATCCTCGGTGCTACAGCAGGCAGACGGTTAGCAGGTCGAACATGACAATGAGAGAAGGGGAGACGCACCTGTCCGACAGATCCACGGTCCCGAAAACACGGCAACACTGGAACGATACTGATTACGCGCCATTGAGGCTTCGAGTAGGCCGAGGGGCTTGCTGTGTTAACGCGATGACGAGCTTGTGGTTGTGGACGAGCCCACAACGCGCAGGGGCAAGGGCTATCCTTGGTGTCCTGCTGGATGAGCCACAAGAAGGGGCTTCAAGATCACATTACCGGGTTCCTTGGTACATCCAACTGGCGGGTGGTCACTCTCTGTAGTATGCACGAGGACGAGAGAGAGAGAGAGGAGTGTAGAGGTCAGAGAACAGACGAGGCTTAAAATTTGCGCCCGATGACGCGGCAGCATCGGGAAATACCGGATTGGCGCCCATCGTAACTTTCCAAAGCCGTGCTCGGTTTTGGTTCCCTTGCTCGACTCGAAAGCTTGATGTTTGATTGTTCATTACTGCATGTAGTGATGGTCCAACTTCTGAGCTGGTGTGAAAGGACCAGAACTGAGACAGTGGTCGATAGATCATGGTAGGTAGTAGTACGGCCAGTGGGTCGACGTCCTCGAGGATGCTCCCCGGCGAGTGCACGTCGCGGCACGGCTGATGCGGGCTTATATCCAGGCTTGGTGCTATTTCACGACTTGTAGAGTTTATCTGGAGGACAACTTATTGCTTTTATTTTCCTTCCATTTGTATAGTGCTACGGAGAGCACCGTAGCAGGGAGGTCAGCTACGCAGTGCTACGTGGGCTACGGAGATGTGAGTCGCGCGGCCGCTGCTACGGTAGCAGACGTCATCAACGCGCGCGCTACGGCGCTAAACAGTGTTTCCTGATGCCAAGCATACTCTGCTCTCACCGTTGGACGACTTCCAACAGTTGTAAGTCAGCTCAATGCCTTGGATTGCCACCGCTGCTTACTGCCACATGATCATTTAGAAAGAGCTATCCCCTTCTCAACACTTCTTCCATACCACCCCTCTCGAAAGACGAATGGCGGAGTGCCGCAATAGTGACCACGTTGTATTCAGACTCCTACGCACCCGCGGTCGCCACATTAGGCCATTCACTGCAGCTCGTGAACACCTCTGCACGCCTTCTCGTCCTCTATATTCCATCACAGGTCTCCATGGAAGCACTCTGCCTCGCCACCGTGTCCGGCTTCGTCCCCATTCCCGTCGAACAGATACCCCCTCCATCGAACGGCCGCGGCGTACGCAAGCAGTTCGCAGACCAGTACACGAAACTGCGGCTGTGGTCGCTCGACACCCTGCCGGAGCCGGTCACGCGTCTCGTCTACCTCGACAGCGACACGCTCGTGCTGCGCAACCTCGACGAGCTCTTCTCGCTGCCGTACACGTTTGCGGCGGCGCCCGACGTGTGGGCGCACGAGCCGGGCTTCACGCTCGCGTTCAACGCCGGCATCCTCTTCCTCCAGCCAGACAGCGCGCCGTTCGCGTCGCTCGTCAGCGCGCTCGGCGTCGCGCGGTACCCGCACGCGTTCGCGGAGCAGGCCTTCCTGAACCAGGTCTTCGCGACAGACGTGCTCCGGCTGCCGCTCGCGTACAACGGGAACCTCGTGATCAAGCAGCGGGCGCCGCGCGTGTGGGAGAGTCTCCAGGACGAGATGCGTGTGCTGCACTACACCGTGAAAAAACCATTCCTGTACAGAAACACGCGCCAGGTCCCGGTCGAACGCCTTGAGGAGCGTGTGCGCGAGGCAGCGGCGGAGTTTGATGGGGTCTTCAGGGAGGAGATGGTCCAGTGGGGTGATATGTGGCGCAAGACGCGGATGGCGTATGCCAGACAGCTCAGGGAGTGCATGATCCCGTGACGAGCTTGTGCTATGGTATGTTCGCTTTGCAGCAGCTTTTCTCTGGTTCTAACCACATGAGTCCAGGTGAAACGTCGTATATCAGTCTCCATGCCCATCTGCGGCACGCATACATCCTTCAGTTAGCGAAGAATTAATTTGTCCCTGTACAGCAGAGCGCATGCCACTTCGTCCGATACCCATAGTACCCGTGCTGGGTATCATCCCGGTATACAAGCTCGTCTAGCCCGATGCACCAGTACTGTCCTCTAGAACACACTGCGCGAAACACCTACAGATACTCTTGCGGCTCGGAAGAGTATATTTGGATCCGCCACGACCCCCCACACGTCAGGCTAGGATCTCCAGCACATGGCATATTGCAGTCTGCGGTGGGTGCTCGCGCGCCTCCTGTGTATCCTGTCCCGCAATGACATTCGTCCCCGTACTCGACGCCAGCATAGTCGAACCCAGACTGAATGCAGTAGTTGACGCACGTCACCGGTGTATTGTCAGAGAGGATCGCCGTGTGGTCGTCGATGATGACGCGGTTGGCCTCGTCTACGGCGCAGTAACGCACGAGTGCCCAGCCGTCGGGAAGTGTCTCGGACGTGGCACGGCCTCGATGCCGTTCTGGCGGCGGCATTGTGGCGGGAACCTCACAGTTGGTCCCCAGGGCGCACTCGTCTACGAGAGGGATCAGGGCGCGGAATGCACAGACAGGAGTGGACGCCTACAGCTGGGACCAGGCCATGTTCCAGCGCAGCAGAGGGGGAAAGATTTGTCGGTGCTGAGACAGACGGTTAGTTGAGGAGGATGCAAAGGTCTGCCACAAGGACTCACCAACCAACGGAGGGCTCAGGTATGCAACGGCTCCCGATGAGCTCGCTTGGGTCTGCTGGGTAGTAGCCGCAATATGACCCCCAGAGGTCAGAGCCGGAGGACCAAGGTCCGTCGCCGAGACAGCAGAGCGCGACAGGCCTGCTGTGGTCGCAGACTGCAAATGCAGTCCTTGCATTGATGGAGAACCATAAAGCGAAGCAAAAGGCGGTGGGGACGAGCATGATGAGACCAGTTCAAATCGCTGTCAATGATAAGGGTAGGGGGTCGACACTCCTACTCCTTTATACAATCAAGAAAGCTGCGCAAAGGTCGTCTCTGAGAGGTGTACCGCAACATTCTTCAACTGAGATGGCATGCCGCGCTTAGACACGACCAACAAGCTCAATTTCCTATAGTCATTGCCTGATAACGTATATGGCAAAGGCAGTCATTAGCAACCCTGTTCGCAGCAGCGCCCCTGTTTGAAGACGCACTAGCTGTCAAATGCACGCGCATTATGCAGTCTCATGACCGTTCATTGCGGGAAGGTTGAACCTGGAGGGTCATGACCGAGATCAATTCTTGTCAACTATATCCACCTAACATGCTTTGAAACTCACCCTGTGCCTAGTGCAATGCGGCGTGCTGAACAGCCTGCCGGGCATTACATGCCTGAACCCTATCGGTGGCGTAGAAGGTTCAGCGGTAGAGGAACTCTGCATTGCGAGAGTCCTGTGGAATTCTACATTGCTGTGATGAGTGGCCGCGCCATTCAACAAAGTCTCGGTTCGTTGTGAGTGCGAAAAGAGAAGTTAGTTGGCCGGCCAGACGCGACGGTCCCAATCGCTCCTGCGGGCCATGATATCGATCACGGCAGTGATGCAACCTTCCTATTTTGCCCTGTTCAGTCTCACGTCCGGAGATGGGCATTTTCCGCAGCTCGCGATTCGTCCGCCCAGGTTCGAGGTTCTACCATGAAATTCCGTAGGAGCTCAGTATATCAAGGAGGAAGCGAAGAGACTACATGTTTGACAAAGCTAGAATAATCATGACTTAAGTTCGGTAAACTAAGATCCAACGGAATAAACTTGAATCCTCCATGCACCTCCGCATGTCAGTCCAGGGCTCCCGGAGCACGAGAAGTAGCAGTCCGTGGTAGGCGCACTTCCAGCACTGACAAATCCTGTCCCGCAATGGCACTCGTTGCCATGTTCGACACCGGCATACGTGAAGCCAGCCGCGTCACAAAGCTCGGCACATGTCGCGGGAGTGTTGTCGTCGAGGTCGTACAACTGGTCGTCGACGATGACGCGGCTCGGGGTATCGCTTGCGCAAGGCTGCAGGACGCCCCAGCCTTCGGGCAGCGTCTCGGTCGGGGACGGGCCCTGGTACAGTTGGATCGTCCACGCGCCGCCACACGTCTGGCTGGCATCACCGGTGCATGGCGTGCCGCAGAGGGAGGGGTCGATGGGTGTCGTCGCGCCGTTCACGAAGCCCGCGCCGCAGTGGCACTCATTGCCGTTCTCTACGCCGGCAAAACCGTAGCCCGAGGCGGCACAATGCGCGATGCACGTGTTCGGGGTGTTGTCGTTCATGACCGTGGTCACGTCGCTGAACAACACCCGCGAGCCATCGTCCTGCGAGCATGCGCTTGCGAGAGACCACCCATTGGGCAGAGAAGGCGGAGGGGTGGGCGTGGGGGTGGGCGTCGTCGTCGTAGAAGTAGTGGTAGTTGAGGAGGTACCGGAGCTGCTCTGGCAGTATACTCCCAGTGCACATTGACCTGCGGAAGTATTGAAAAGAAGCTCAACAGCCGTTTAATCGACAGGCTGGCTCACCAGCTATGAACCCGGAGCAGCATGTACCAACTGTGCCAAGAGGGCTAAGAGGTCTTGTCAGCTTGCTGCGCATTCGGGGAATCATAAGCGCACTCACCAGCCGCCTGCAGATTGCGGGATGCATCGAGCCCCGACTAGGGAACTCGGGTTCGAAGGAGTAAAACCGCAGATCCCACCCCACACACCACTGTTCGTGGACCACGGGGCAACGTTCATACAGCACAGAGCAAGGGGCGCGGTGCTGCCGCACGAGGCGGCAGCAGTATTCGCGTACGCAAATAGGAGTAGTAGTGCTAATGATGTCTGGCGGGAGGACATGGTGTAGATCGAGAGACAGAACGCGCTGCAAGGGAACCAACGGTGTTTTCCCACTTTATACGTCGAGTCCATGCACTGGATCGGATGATTAGCGGCATAGCGAACATTCGTTCCTGACACTTACGAGTGAACGTGCCTAGCTGTCAGTTTCGCGGCTCATGCGGGCATCCAATTACGGACCGGACACCAACATTACGCTGTTCAAAGGGAAGCTCGGCCTCTGCAAAGGCGAAGTAGGAGCAGCACCACTCGCCGAAGTGACCTGCCGAGCATACCCAGAAAGACCGGGGCCTTCAGGAACTATGTCACGTTTCAGTCTAGGGAATTCTGTTGGATCAGAGTCTGAACAACGTCCGTTGACTTTGGACATCGGACACCGACGACGATCGGTTGTACCTGGTCTGCGAGTGCATGGGGCGACCATCAGGCGAACATCAAATGTCCGCCGACATGACTGATCGGAGGAAGAGCGACACCGGGCCCAAGAAACATTCTTGAATCCGCTTACCATGTCTCTTCTGGAACTTGTAACCCCTCAGTTGCTGCCTGGCTCAAAAGGAACCTTAGGAACCTCCGGTACAGTCCGTTCCGAGAGCACAGTCTGCCCAGCACCAGTTAGACATGCATATGGGTAGGTACGATAGGAGAATGACTTACGTCCAAGCCGTGTTACGACACGTCGCGTGCCAATAGGCCCAGCGGGACATCGAGAGCAGCTCGAACATGGGCATGACATCCCTATGCCCCACGCGTTGGCGCACCAGGTTCGGATCGGCGAGGTCATCCGAGCTGTGTGCTCTGCCTCACCCCATAGTCTTGGAGTTGAAGTGAAGGGGCATGCCACTCCTCGATGTTTCGGTTCGTTGTAAAGGAGCGTTGTAGTAGACGAAGAGAGACAAGGTCGTCCCGCGGCAGACGCGACGGTCCCAGTTGCTTTCTCAGGCTGTTATGCGTGATTGCAGTGACGTAAGCTTCCTCCTTTGGCCTCTTTGGTCTCACGGTCAGTGAGTGCATATTGGCGGAGGCTAACGACGAATTTTCGGTGATCAAGCTTCATAGAACTGTACAGCAATTTACACAAGCCGAGAAACCAAGAAATATCCCGAAACCTTATACATGTTCTCGATGGTAGTGTCCTGACCGTCCAGTCACTAAGCCCCAACAGAGTAAACTTGGATCCTCCATACACCTCCGCATGTCAATCCAGGGCTCCCGGAGCACGAGAAGTAGCAGTCCGTGGTAGGCGCACTTCCAGCACTGACAAATCCTGTCCCGCAATGGCACTCGTTGCCATGTTCGACACCGGCATACGTGAAGCCAGCCGCGTCACAAAGCTCGGCACATGTCGCGGGAGTGTTGTCGTCGAGGTCGTACAACTGGTCGTCGACGATGACGCGGCTCGGGTATCGCTTGCGCAAGGCTGCAGGACGCCCCAGCCTTCGGGCAGCGTCTCGGTCGGGGACGGGCCCTGGTAGAGCTGGATCGTCCACGCGCCGCCACACGTCTGGCTCGCGTCGCCGGTGCACGGCGTGCCACAGCGGGACGGATCGATGGGCAGCGTCGCGCCGTTCACGAAGCCCGAGCCGCAGTGGCACTCGTTGCCGTTCTCGACGCCAGCAAAGCCGTAGCCCGAGGCGGCACAGTGCGCGATGCACGCGTTCGGCGTGTTGTCGGCCAGGTCCGTGATCACGTCGCTGAATAGCATGCGCGAGCCGTCGTCTTGCGAACATGCGCTCGCGAGCGTCCACCCGTCTGGCAGGGGCGGCGGGGAGCTGGGCGTAGGGCTGCCCCCACATTGCGTCCCGAGAGCACATTGGCCTGGCGGGTCATTTAGAGGAAGGTTCGATATTGTATAGAGCCTGGAAGGACTTACCGCTTGGCCCAGGTACGAAGCCAGCGCAGCATGTACCGATAGAACCGGTGGGGCTAGACGATGCATTCAGGCTGCTGCACATTCGATATTCCCGACAGAGGACTCACCACCCGTTCGTCGGCTCCTGGATGCATCGAGCTCCAACGAGCTCATTCGGGTCCGTGGGGTTATATCCACAGATGTTACCCCAGACGTAGCTGTTCGTGTTCCACGGGGCAACGTTCATACAGCAGAAGGGAAGGGGCCTGCTACCGCCACACGAAGCGGCAGCAGAACACGCGTATGCGAGTAGCAAGAGTTTAGCGAGCAATGTACTTCGGGAGTACATGATGTACGTTGAGCGATGAAGAGGTAGCGGAAAATCGCAAACTTGGCTGGCCACCCTGCGGATCCTTCCGTCCCTTTATACGCCCTTCTCGCGCAGGAGCACTTGGGAAGGATGGAACCTAAGTCACCATTCGTACCTTAGCAGTTATGAACGGCAGTGCCTAGCTGCCGCTTGGCGCAACCGAGAGGTGGCGACTCTAGCGTCGGCCGCTCACGCGGGCACCCAGCCCCGAGCCAGACAGTGATGTTGTTTCCTACATTCGAAGCGTTAATTGAGGCTCTGGAAAGCCAAACGGAGGATACATCACTCGCCGGATGTAGCCTGCCAAGAGCATCGAGAGGGGATCGGGACCCCGGGAATTATGCCCCGTCTCAACCTAGGACACTCCGTTGCATGGGAGCTCGAGCAATATCCGCCATGACAGTCGGACACGTCTGGATTGGAAATGATCTGTCGAGTTGTGCCTGAGCTTCGGGTGCGTGGGTGGGAAACAGCCGTGCATCTGATGTCAGCGGCTATTATCAGTTGACAGTATACCATCAGCGAGCCGTGCGAGGCCATCTCGTCTCCTTCCGACCAGCACTTGAGAATTGAAGGTCATCCAATCGTACAAACAGTGATACCCACCGTGAGCAGCAAGGAGCCTCACGACCTAGACTTCTCCACAGAACTCTCGCGTTGTAGGTCTAGTGGCATGGAGTAGGCTCAAAATCTGGGCGTATCTCTGAAGTGTTCCGGCCAGGATAACAACGGAGCAGGCGGGGTCAACGAAATATCTACAATCTAGCGCCTTGCCGTTCCTTGGTAGAGTGAGAAAGTCAGGGATAGTTGCTACATAGCCAGGGTACGAGCGACGCACTTGCATCTGTGCTGCAAGAATTCCACTCGTATCCACGAGGAGTTGCTTCAATACCTGAAGGAGTGCGGCTGCGATGCCAGAGGAGTCGTCGATGCACTCCTCCGGGCGTATCCTGCCGACAGAGATGGCTGTATGCGAGATCCTCATAAGGATGGAGGAACAATCCAGGTCATCCAGACCTCCATGCGTGCCTGGGCGGAGGCAAGTGTGGATGACGGCACGGTCAGCAGTACACTGTTGACAGTCGGTATCAAGAGCGGGCGCAACCTGGCTTATCGGCGCATAGCGTCCGAAGACATCGCACGAGAGGACCTGCAAGCTTGAGGCTAATCGCGGACTAGAAGGGCGGACACGGTCTGAGACGGTGTGCACAGTGTAGAACCCATACGATAGAGTAGCAAAGAGGAGCGAACTCAGAGTTCCTTTGTGGTAGACGCGACGGTCCTAGTCGTCGCTTTGATGGCAGTGATGGCGCAGCCTTGTACGGACAGAATGCTCCCACGGTTGTTCAACGCTCGGTTGCACGTTGGTCGGGACAGTCGTCTCTCCGTATCAAGGACGCTGCAAGCATATATCTGATAGCTAGGAACGCAACCTTAGAGACACGTTTTCCGGCGTATGGCCGCGGTAGGTCCTTGTCCGCCCAGGCACGCCCTGCTGTCAGCTAATGTATAACCCGCCAGGGCTCTTGTCGTAATGCGAGCGTACGATGCTTGCGTGAATCATCTCCGGAGGCCATGTGCCCGACTGCAGATCCTCCCCAGACAAGCTCCCAGCATGCTCAGGCACGAGAGTCGTCGATATCTTCGCGCCCTTGCAGGTCCCCGCGACCCTGCTGCCTCGCCCGGGCTGCTCGAGAGCACACCAAGTGCCAGAGTCTTCCGATGCACGTTTCTGCGAACAGAGAGCGGCTGCCGTGGCTTCTCCAGTGGCTGTCAGTGACGAACTCTCCCGGGATTATTGCCAGTGGAAGTGCAGCAGCGAATATAGAGAACCAACGCATGAGCGACCCTTCCTCGAACCCTTCCAGTAGTTGCCCTGCCAAGCCTCCATAGGATGCACATCCCCGCAACTCTCCTCTCCTCTGTGCTCGCACTCATTTCCGCCGCCGCAGCGCAGACATCGCCATGCATCGCTCCGCGCAGCATTGGCATCTGCGCCCAGTACGTCGTGCCGTACTCGGATAACGCCTACTTCTGGAACCAGTACTGCGAGATCGGGCCCCCGGCGGACCCCAACACGCTCATGGCGTCAGACGTTGAGTTCTACGATCCCCTATACGGCTGGTGCGTCTCCTCCCCGCCGAGCGAGCCCCGCGCCCGGCTGACGTCCGCTCCAGCGATACCGCCGTGGGCTTCGTGCTGACCTGCTGCGCCCGGGACGCCTGTGAGCGTTTTTTTTTTTTTTTTTTTGCACCCAACATCGTCCCGAGGACGCTCGGCGTCCTGACCAGACGGGCTCTTTCTAGCGTGCGCGGTCTACGAAGACTGCACGGGGCCCGCGACGCCGCCGCCCGTGCCCGCCTACCCGCCCGCGCTCGCCCCGGGCTGGTCCGTCGCGGTGCCGTGCGCGGTCGACAACCCGCAGCGGGTGCTCGCGGGCGTCGCCGTCATGTACCTGCCCGGCAACACGCCGCTGCTCTGCACGTCGCAGTGCGGCGCGCAGGACTATGCGTACGCCGGCGTCGAGTACGGCGACGAGTGCTACTGCGGCACGGGCTACGTCGACGGCGTCGTTCCTCCGGCTGCGAACCTGTCCGACTGCGGCATGCTCTGCTCGGGCAGCATGTACGACGTCTGTGGGGGCTCGTGGAGGATGCAGATTTACAAGTTCAATTGAAGATAGATGTGGGGGGCAGCCCTTGCAGATATCAGGAGATATTATTTGGGCTATTAGTCACATCTAAACGCCACAACGCGCGAGACTGATGATCACGTCGCACGGAAGCAAAAGGATGAAATACGATACGTAGACGAAATTGTCTAGGCCAGCGCAACGTCCGCTCGGAGAATTGCTGGATTTGCACAGGCCAGAGCCTGCACCGCGACAGTCGAACAGCCGATCCGGGCATTCCACGAGACGCGTGCAGGGCAGGGCCAGGGCCAGTCCCGGTCAGCACGCTCACCTTTGTGTTCGCCCGTCCTCCCCGCATCTCCAGACGGGCCATAAAATCCGGGGGCGGCCGCAACCCCACACTAGACTCGAACCCGACCAAACGCGATGCACCTTACCCTACCACCCCTCTCCCCCGCGCTCCCCCTGCTCCTGCTCCTCGCCGGCGCGGCGTCCGCGCAGTTCCCGTGCACCGCGCCGCGCCCCGTCGGCATCTGCGCGTACTACGTGCGGCCGTACTCGGACGAGGCGTACGTCCTGGGCACCGCGTGCGGGATCCCGGTGCCCCCGGGCGGCCCGGGCACCCTGATGGCGTCCGACGTCGAGTTCTACGACCCCGAATACGGCTGGTGAGCACCCGCCGCCCCGCCTGCGCGCGCGCACGCGCGCTTGCAAACGGGACGCTGAGCGACGCGTGTGCAGCGACAGCAACGCCGGCTACAACCTGACGTGCTGCGCACGCTCCGTCTGTGAGTGCCCCTGCTGGATTGCGGGCGCCGGGGCGCGGCTCACCCTGCGTACAGCGTGCGCGGTCTACGAGGACTGCACGGGCGAGACGCCGCTGCCCGCGCCGCAGTACCCGCCGATCCTCGCGGACGGGTGGTCGCTCGACATGCCCTGCGCGGTCGACAACGCGCAGCGGGTGCTCGCGAACGTCGTCGTGTCGTACATGGCGAGCAACAGCCCGTACACGTGCACGACGCTGTGCGCGTCGAAGGGCTACGCGTACGCGGGCGTCGAGTACAGCGACGAGTGCTATTGCGGCACGGGCTACGTGGGCGGCGTGATGCCCCCGGCGGCGGACCTCTCGGAGTGCGGAATGCTCTGCGCAGGCACCATGTATGCGGACTGTGGAGGATCCTGGAGGATGCAGATCTACAAGTTCAATTAGTCGAGATGAACCTTGAACAGAATGCGTTCGTACCTGTACTATTGTTATAACGTTTCGCGCTTGTGGATATGTCCAGCTCGCATGGGTCGACGGGGTCATGCCAGAGCAACATGTGCATGAACGGGTTTACGAGTGCACTTAGCACGATGGCGAGACCGCGTGGTCTAACGGCGGGACGCGGACGCGGACCCTGCAGGGCCATCTGTCAATTACAGCTGTATAAATGCGCTTTGGAAAGCAACTCAGACCGCTTCGAACCGCCGGCACAATCGACCCAGATGCTACTCACCATGACAAAGCTCGCCTTGCCGGCCTTCCTGCTCTCTCAGACCGCGCTCACACAGGTGTCGCCCTGCGTGTCGCCGCGTAGTGTGGGTATATGCGCCGCTTCGATCAGGCCCTTCTCGGATAATGCCTACACCTGGGGCACGATCTGCGAGATCCCGGTGCCTCCTGGAGGGTCGGGCGTTCTCATGGCCTCGGACATTGAGTTCTACGACCCGCAGTACGGCTGGTGAGCACGGCGTGTTCTGATATATTCCGCGCGGTGCTGAAGCTCGAGCAGCGACACCGATGCCGGATATCTTCTGACCTGCTGCGCGCAGTCTGCCTGTCAGCCGTCACGTCGCCTTGTCATGACGTGGCATCTCACCATCCGTCGTTGCAGCATGCGCAGTCTACGAAGACTGCAGCGGCCCCGAGACGCCGCTCCCAGAGCCCTACTACCCCCCACCGCTCTCGCCGGGCTGGTCGGTCGACATGCCGTGCGCAGTTGACAACCCGCAGCGCGTGCTCGCGAACGTGGTCGTGTCGTACGCGCCCGGCAACACGCCGTACAGCTGCACGGGCCTATGTTCGTCGGGGGGTTACGCGTACGCGGGCGTCGAATATGGCGACGAGTGCTACTGTGGGACGGGCTACGTGGGCGGGACGGAGCCGGCTGCGGCGGACCTGTCGGAGTGTGGGATGCTGTGTGCGGGGAGCATGTACGAGGACTGTGGGGGGTCGTGGCGGATGCAGATCTACAAGTTTAATTAGCAGGGCGCGCAAGGGCGCGTGTGCCTGGAGTCATCGATGTACATGGAAGCGCTTCTTGTGGGAGACCTGCCAGCGGCTGGCCAGAAGTCGAGAATTAATCCAGTCCTGTGCGACGGCATCCAGGCTGGCCCAGCGCGACGAGGCCTCCAAGTGCGAGAGGCTTAAGAGACGTGTTTTAGAGTACAGAGAGGCCAAACGCTGCCCGTCTTGCAGCAGGCGCCTCGTGCGTGCTGCCCGCCGTGGGCGTTGGCCTCATTAGGGGCACCGTCCGTGGGCGATCTCGCGTGCCGCCGGCGGGCAATCTTGCTGATGATCCCGCAGTGACGTCGGTACCAGGTCCGCTGTACCCGCTGAGCATGACGCCTCTGTGAGTTCCCTGCTTTGTTGAAACCTTACCCAGTATTGACGTTCGCCAAGAGCGTAGCTGCGGACGGCACACGACAAGCAATCCATCGCGGTTGGCGAGCGAGGGTGGTGGACAGGGCGGGCACGGCGGGGGACGAGGGGTGAGCGAAAAGACAGGGCCTGGCAGTGCCACGGTGCGCTTAGCAGAAGCGGACCCGTCCGCGGCTTGTGGAGCTCGTCCAGATCGGGTATGACGTGCCGACACGCCGCCGCTGCCTCCCGCCGCGCGCGCGCGCGCAGAGAGCGAGGACTGGCTGCCGTTCCCAGCGCACGAGCCGGCCGCGCCAGACTCCTGCTCAGACACCGCCCGCCGCGCGCGACGCCGTCCACACCGCCGCCGCCGCCGCCGCCAGCGAGCACCGCACAGCCAGGCCGCCCCCGCCGGCGCGTGGCGGGTCCGTTAATGACGTACCAGGGAAAATATGACATAGCATGCAGTTCCGACGGCTTGCGTCCCAATTTGTAGCGAGCAGCGAGGCATCATATCAGGCAGGCCTTCATCTCCTCCCGGTCCCTCCAAGAGACGCGGCGCCCCCGTCCTGCCCATCCACCCCCCGCCCACGCACCATGTCCCAGCCCCAGGCAGGTCCCCCACCTCTCCCCGTCCTTCCCGCCGTCCTCACCTGCCCTTCCCTCCAGGACACGGGCGACGACGCCTTTGCCGAGCTCGAGGAGGCGCTCACCCGTTATTCCCAGGAGATGCACGACTACACCCTCCGTCGGTGGTCGGACTCCCGCCGCGAACTCGAGGAGAAGCGTGCCGCCGCCAGCGCCGCCGGCAGCAAGAAGGCCAGCCGCCGCCAACAGCCCCAGCCCCAGCGCAGTCACCACGAGCAAGGCCAGCCGCAATCGTCCGCATCGACGAGCTCCGCCGCTGGCAACGGTTGATCCAGTCTGCGTCCGCAGACACACCCACAGCTAAAAGCAAAAGAAAGACAAAACCGCATGTCTGGACAGGGTTGTAGGTCACTCATCTGGCTTTGCCGACGCCTCGGTCGCCAACGACCCCGTTTCTTTCCCTCTAGGACACGTTTTGACGCTCCCCCCACGGCGCTGCAGGGCAGCAACAGCTCTTTTCTCCGTTTGCTCCATCTCGATGACGGTCTCACACCACGGTTACTTGGTTGTATTATACGTGTTCTGTACGCTCTCGTTTACGACGTTGCTTTCTCCCCGATACGTTTCGTTCGTCTTCCCAGCGGACCCGCCGCGACCTGCATTGCAGCCTCAAGTCCGAGACGGGTGCCAACAGAGAGCCGGTGGACGGGGATGATGCGGCGCATTGGCTCGCAGTCGGTGAGTCCTACGCTGTCTCTACCGTACCAAAATTGCTCACGGGTCAGCAAAAGACACATGCCCTGGCTGCACCGACCTTTCGATGAGCCCTGGGGGTAAACCATGCCTGGCGACTTGGAATGCCCGGATGAATCCCTGGAGTGTGCTGCCGCGCAGCGCAAGCGACGGTAGTCCAGGAACACACCATGAAAGTATCGATCAAGCGACTGAAGCCACTCACCTGTCACAGGCTGACCGTACGGTTGCAGAAGAACGCGTGCATGGGGCAGATCACCCCAGCGCGGCCAACAGTGACAACCCCTGTGGTACTACGACGAACCCACTCGCCAGTGCGTCGCGCGGGCCTCATCTCGCCAATGTCGGCGGCACCGCAGAACGGCTGCTCCAGCGTGCAGATCTGCGAGGATCAAGGGCAACAAGGACGCCTGACGCCAGCCGCCTGCGCCTGTCCCCGCGCACGGATTGCACCCGTCCCACCCGTTCGTGCGTGTACGCGCTGATCCGCCGCAAGAACGACAGGCCGCGCGCACAGCCCCGGCGGGCGCACACACACACCGCGCGGGCCCGCGAGGGATCCCTGATGCACGCCAGGCCCGGCACGCTGGCGGGGCCCCCGCCCTATTCCGCGTCCGCGGCGCATGCGCAGGGAGGAGGCGCGGGCGTGTGTGGCGCGTGCAGCAGCGCGAGCGCGGGCGGCCCAGGCGCCGCCCAGGCCCTCGCGTGGCCCCCCCCCCCCCGTTGCGGCGGGAACACGGGGGCGTCCGTCGGCACGGCAACCGCGGGGCGCGACCGTCCAGGCACGCGCGGGCCCCCCGGCCGCGCGTGCCCACGCCACGCCCTCGGACAGCCCGCGCCCCCCCATGCGCGCGCGGCGTGGCGGGCCCCACAGAGGCCCACAGAGCCCAGCGCGCGTGTGCCTGGTTCTGCGTCGTCCCTGCCGCGGGCCTGTGTCCTGCATGTACAGGGGGTGTGCGGCCGCATGTGCTGCACAGGGGAGGCCCTGTTTGCGGCGCTGCGTTCGAGAGCGGGCCCCGAGGCGCCAGTGCCGTTGCCACAAGGTTGAGCCGCCCAAAACACCCGGCGGGCAGCGTGCTTCCTTGTGCCTTGGCGTGCCTCGTTGGAAAGAAATGTCGGACGGTTGCGCAAAGCGCTGCGAAGAACCTCTCGCGGTGCTCATGGGGGAAACGGTGGTAGTGCATAGTTATACAGTGCTGGGGGTACACAGAGCAAAGGAGAGTGTCGACAACTAGCTAATGATACCGACCGAAACTGGATGCTGTTTCACCAATCGCGAGTTTTCAGCGCAATGCACACGAAGCAAGCATAGACCCATGTACTGGAAGAAGCAAACGATAAAAAAAAAGTAGCGCGAGCATGGAGCGGAAAGACGATCAAGCGATGTACACAGAATCAAAAAGAGATCAACGAGTCCAAGTGATTGCGCGAGTGACCGCTATGATACAGATGAAGGCAAAAGAAAGAAAGGCCTCGAATGGTGGACGTTCGTGACATTGTGGCGTTGTAGCTTGGGTTGGGCAGTCGGCAGGAGGGACGCGCAGGAGCTCAGGACTGGTCCATGGGCGACCGAGGGCGTCCGCGCTCCCCAGAGATGAGCACGTTCGGTACGCTCCCCCTCCGCTGCTCGAGCACGTGCGCGGGCGGGCCGCGCTCGGCGCGCCCCTCCTCGTCCGCATCGGGAGAGCGACTCGCCCGCCGCTTCTCAGGCGGATGCATGCGCCCGTGGCGCTCGCCCGACAGGCGGCGCGCGAGGCCGGGCCGCTCGGGGCCCCCGACGCGCCGGGCGCACCGAGCGTCGTGTGGCTGAGCGAGCTGCGCGTTGAGGACGTCGGCAGCGTCGTCTTCGTGCTCACCGGCGACCAGCTCCCCTTGCTGACCGCGTGCGCGTGGTGGTGGTGGTGCGACGGCGGCGGCGGCGGAAAGTTGTGCGGCGGGAGCTCGCGCTCGCGCGACGGCAGGTACGAGATCGACGCGCGCGTCGCCGGCGGACGGTGCTCGGGCGCGGATGCGGGTCCAGCCGCGTTGCGGACACGGACAGCCGGCGGTTCGGGTCGAACGGCACCGGCGATGCGTTCTGCGAGTTCGGGAAGCTCTGGCCTTCGCTGCCGGGGGAAGACACGCGGCGGACAGGTTCCGGTCTGCGGACGTGGCTGTCGACGGGTGGGAAGGTGTAGCTCTCGGGCGCTACGGGTGCGACAGTGGGGCTCGCGCCCTGGTACCCGTTCGCCTTGGCCTTCTGCTTGGACGCCATGCTCGGGCTGTATCCCTGCGGCTTCGTCATGCGCAGCGCCGTCTCGAGCTCGTCGATTCGCAACCGCAGCCCGTACACCTCCTCACGCATGGCCGCCATCTTCTTCTCGACAATGCTGCTGACCGTGTCCTCGATGTGCGCTTGCTGCCGCTGCAGATTGGCGATCAATGAACTCGACTTCTGCAGCTGCTCGCCTAGCCAGGACTTGAGGTGCTTCGAGTCCGAGAGCGCATCGTAGAACATCTCGAAGGGCGCCAAGAACGCAGATTTCTCGCCAGTATAGCCAGGGTGATGCAACGAAGCCGGTGTCGGCGGTACGAGGTTTGACGAGATGGGGATCGACGCAGTGGGGGGCGATCTCCCGCTGATGCCCGTAGTGCTCCCGCCGCGACCGAGTGGCGCGTCATCCGAGCCTAGTTGGGGTGGGTGGCACCTGCCCGTTCGAGTACCGTTTGACCGTCTGCCCCGTCTGCAGGACAGGGGGAGACTAGGCAGAGCCATCGACGAATACCTCGGTATCCCTGCGTCTGAGCCCGAGCGCGAAACCGGAGGCGCGCTCTGAATCGCAGGCTGAAAGTGACTTTCCGTCGTCGCGCGCGGGTTAATGACGATATCAGCGGGCTTGCCTTTCGTGCCGACCGTAAGCTGACGGCTCGCGCGTCGCCGAGCAAAGCTGATTGGTGGGGGAGGCAGCGCGTGACTTCCACCAGCGGGATTGCTCGAGGTAGAGGCCTGGGAAGGATGCAGGTGGGTTTGTGTTGGCGGGGAGTCGGTTGCTGGGCGCGGGGGAGGGTGGAGTTGCGCTTGAGACCGCTGTGCCGGTGCAGCCGACCCAGAGGCAGATGGCGGTGGGCTGGGTTGGCGGGACGACGACGACATGGCTTGTGGAGGAGCCCCGGACGAACCAGCAACAATCGATCGTCGCTGGCCACCAGAGATCGCAGGGGCGGCGGGGTTGGGACTGCGTCTACCGACCCGTGGAGGAGCCGTCTTGGTGGACGATGGCGGACGTTCGTCCGATGCGGGTGCGTTGACGACGTTCACCTCAGGGGGTGCCGTGGGTGCCGGCATGCCAGCGGTGCTGCCCCTCCTTTGCTCGATTAGAGCCTGTTGCTGCTGTTTCAGGCTTATCATGGACTTGACTTGCTCTAGCTCCTTGGGATCGTCGCCTCGAATCGTGAAGCCCATGACCACAGGAGAGATGCCGTTGTCGACCGAGGGCCGTCTCACGTCGGTGTTTATGCCACTAATCGTGACCCTCCGCTTCTTCGATGGGTTGGGGGATGCAGAGGAGGAAGACGGCGTATCGGTCTCCTCCCGGAGTTGTCTCTGCTGCAAACTCGGGCCGACCGCAGGGAGAGTAGGCAGTGACTCGTTTTCCGTTTCTTGTTTTACTTTCACAGCTGGCCGCGGAGATCGGCGACTACAATGGGCAAACAGGGCCCATAAGCATCCGCTGCAGACAAGCAAGTGGCATGCGTGAACGTACTCTGACCCCGACAACTCTCCTCCCTTGTCTGCTGCCACGGCCTCTGAGTGCAAACGCTTCTTGTTACTGGGCGGCTTCGTCGTCTCCTGGCCCGAGGGCTGCGAGTGCGCAGGCTGATCGGGAGAGGCGCGATGGTGGATAGGAGGGAGTGAAGTATTCATCTCAGGGATCCGATTCAAAGATGGAGCTCCAAATGTCTGGGCAAACGAGGGCAGAGACTGCGTGGCGGACTGCGTGGTCATGTCGTAGTGGATGCTGGCGAAGAGCGACAAGGGACGCAAGGTCTCTCTTCTGCGGGCGGAAGCAAATCCTTTCGGTCGTTAAAGGCGTCGGCAAGGCAGCGAGAGCGAGCAGGGGAAGGCGTCTTGCAACTGCCACCCGTGGTCGGTCGGACGGGGGGAGATGGTGGCAGTGCGAAAAGAGAGGGAGAGCAGATGGAACAGGTCAAAGATCAACGACGAAAAGGAAGGGCTGGAAGTGGACGCCGTCAATTATACAAGGTTCGTCTGCCTACGTCCCTCGCGTAATCCAAAAGTCCTCGTTCACTCGACGACCGGGTATCAGCAAGAGCAAAAGAGCCTGAACACACCCGACAGCTGCCTCCCTGCTTTTTGCCCGCTTTTTTGTCTAGCTGTTTTTTTCAGGAGGTCGAGGGGCCTAGCATCGCCGGATGGGGATCAGAGCATACAGACGGCACACATATTGGAGATCAGAACAAGGCTGCCTTCTGCTATCCTCCGACATGTCCCACCCCCCTACGTCTCCATATTCCATCATGCAAATGCCACCGCTCAATCAGACAACTGCCGCAGTCCGCATCTGCTCGCAGCTGACGGTGTGGATTCCACCAGAGAACATCCAGTTTCCCACTAGCCATGAACGTCCGGCGTTATCACCCCTCGGGAGCCTCTCGCGACGTTGTGGTTGCCTGCTCCTCCGCTAACACATTGCTCTATCGCACAGTCTAGAATGCGGCTCGCGCTCCGTGTACACGACCCTCGTCTCCCCGTTTAGGCTCGTGCGTACAAAGCATTCCCACCGCCCGGCCGCCTGGGGGAAACGCCATGTATTGCCATCCCACCCCTGCAGGTCAAGCGTACGAGACTACAAGGGCGTCCTTGACACCAGTATGGCAAGCCCAGCGCGCGACTGCCATGTCCCTCGCATGACCGAGGAGCCCCGTCTGGCACGCAGGGTCGCAATCTGTCGCAGTCCAGCTGCCGCAATCAGCGTTTCCTCGACCCCGCGTTCACATGCTCCAGAGCCTCTCGTAATCGGTCCCGAGTGCTCCTCCCGAATCCGTAGCGGATATCTGCGGTTCGGCGCGGTGCACAATGCGAATCGTAGGCCCGCTAAGGCGGCCTAAAATGGTGAGTTTGTTACCAAAATGGTCGTCGTGATATGCTCAGGCAACAGTCAGCAGTCCACGCACGCTGCGATTTTTTTGGTCTTCGCGGAACCCTTGCATCTGTTGGAGGCAGCCTGTTGTCCCGAGGAAAGGCAGCACAGTTCCGCAGTACCGGATAGAGTTCCCGTACCGCAGCCTGAACCTCTCCGTCTCGGATGTCCGTTGTCACCCTGCGAACGTCCCGGTTGCAGTGCGATGGCCCAGGGCCAATGATCTTCTAGTGAGCCGGAAATCTCGCGTGTCCGCGCTAATGCTCGAGTCTAGTCCACCGGTGTTCTAATAGCGAGGACCGTATGTTCGAATCGCGGAGCGACAAAGGTGGGAACAGAAGTACAAGCTTCGAAGATGGGGAATCACGTCAACCCCATCGTCAGCATGATACACTGTACGCAGACATACTACGATGAGAAGATAGTGGGAGGGTCCATCGCGTGTGAGATCGCGTCGCTGGTTGAACCGCGCATGGAAGATCGTGGAATGCCTCTGCCGAGCGCATACGTGTGGCAAGGATAGAGAAGCAAAGCTATCAAGCTAATGCAACAGCATCTAGGCGTCTGATTCAAAAGGATATAGACTGTCTTCGTGATGAATCGGCGGAGCGAGCAAAATGAAATGGCTGGAAAATGAGCGTGAGAGAGATCTTGATGAGCGAAAGGCGTGATGGCAACATACAAGCAGGCAGGTAAGCAAACGGGCGCAAAGACGTCATGCAGCTTCAGACTTTCGCTTCTTCTTGCGCACGGCTAAGACAGTGACAGGCTGAACGGCAGCAACACCGGACGTGCCGTCCGCCCCGGCCGCAGAAACCTTGGGCGCCAGCGGTGGGTTGTTTACTGCGACGGTCCCGTAGATGTGCGAGCGGTACGTTTCGAGCGATGCGGTCGGCTCGGGGAAAGGATTCGGGGAGACGTCAGGCAGCGCTCCGCTGCCTTTCGGCGGAGGTGTGCGGGGCACGTCGAGCGCCACGCCCGCGGGCGAGGGCTCCGGCGTCGAGTCGCGCTGGAAGAGGAGAGGCGCGAGCGACGTCGGGCTCCGTGCGGCCTCCGTCGCCGTCGTGCTGGCGATGTTCTCGCACAGGCCTTTGATGGACGCCTCGAGCGTTTCGGTCGACTTCGCTGCCCGCTGGGCGGTCGAGAATTCAACACCGTTCAGCAGCGTTGCGACGACGCGGCGCAGGAGGCCCGGCGAGACCTGGCCAGGCTGAGGGGCAAGGGGCGACGGCGCTGCGTGTGCAGATGAGGTGTCGGACGCGGGCGAGGCGATGCCAATGGTGAAGAATCCTGTCACCGCCCCTGCGACACACTCCTGTCGGAAGGACATGCGCTCCCAGAACTCGTCAGTAGAGCATTTGGCGAGTTCTCCGTCGGGCTTGTGCTCCTTGTGCTCCTTGTGCTCCTTCGCCGCCTTCGGAGTTTCCTCCGGAGCTAGCAGCGCTTTCTCCTTCGACTCAGTCCTACTGAGCGTCCGCGATCGCTTGCGCTCTGGCGAGCGTATAGCGTCTCCTTCTGTAGTATGGGCGATCTCGTCCATGAAACGCGACTTCGGATCATCTTCAAAGGAGGGAATGTAGTGCCCTAGGTTGTGTGATCCCTGAGCTTTTGGACATGGCAGCGGGATGTCGCTGTGGGAGTAAGGATGTCCATACGTCCATTGTATTGGCGAGGCGGCGGGGTCAGCTGGAGAAGCGACATGGAGCGAGTTGATGGCCTCGAGCTCACTGTAGCCAGGCAAGAGATAGTACGCGCGAATTGTGGCGTCCCGCTCCTTCGACTTCAACCCTGCCGCAACCTCTCCCAGCACGCGTCTCCACCAAGCACAGAGCTTCACATCCGAGAGCGGCTTCTTGCCTGGATGGTCAGCCGAGTTGGGAAAGAGATACTGGTTCTGTGCGCGCGCGAAGAGCTGGATCCAGAGCGTGTCGACGCGGATGGGCCGGGTAGCGGGATCGGCGTAGTAGCTCAGCAACGCCTTCACGAGTGTAGAGGTCGGTGACGGAAACATACCCTGACCGGTGGAATCGACCTTCGAGACGTAGAGAATGCCGCACGACGTTGTTGGGACATTGTATGCAGAGACCTCTACCGCAGACACGAGCTGCCTCGGGGCGTCCGGGCCCGCCTGCTCTGATAGCAGCACGAGCACCTCTTGCAGGTATACCCGCGGTCGCGGGTGAGCGTAAGGGAAGAGCCAGTATGTTTGCGTGGGGAGGAAACTAAGACATGAACATGGAATTCGCGAGTCCCGGGCAGTGTGGCGAGTGCGCTCAGGAGCGCGTCGCGCAGGCTCGCGGTCGACGTCAGCATATTCGTCACGGTCCTGACTCTTCAGGACGACCTCTGGGGCAGGTACTTGTCGTGGAGCGGAAGGAGACAGGCATGTGAGAGAGAGCAGCTTCGTTGGCGGTTCGCTGAAAGATGAGAACCGTGCGAATTTCCTGTGCGTCGCACTAAGCGCGCACCATTTTAGCAGAAATATCACCGAAATTACTTCCGCCCTTACGATGAGCTACTCCGCAAAGCAGACGCAATATGATTAACAAATGACAGATAAAGCGTTCTTGTCAAAGACTGTTGAAGTGGATGCAGATCTGTCTGGCGCCAGGGACCAGGAGAATAAGCAAGACTAGCATATCAGAGTTGTTCGGCGCACCCCAACATTTAGCATTATATGCATAAGCGACGATTGCAAAGGACGACTGCGCACACACATTTATAAACATGATACATCGGAAGTATGAGCATTAACAAAGTGATCTGTCTCAGCTCGGGTAGAAATACAGTCTCGCCGAGATTCACAGCGCCCTCAGGCGTACGGGTCATACTTGTATATCTGCATGCGCCATGACCCGCCACACGTCCAGTAGTACCCTGCGAGGCAGCGCACATTGCAGTCCGAGGCTGGTGCAGCCTGCGGAACGACGTTGTCTGCATATCCCGTGCCGCAGTAGCACTCGTCGCCATACTCGAGTCCCGCGTACGTGTACCCGAGCGAGGCACAGTGCATCGTGCACGTCAGTGGGCGCGCAGTGTCGTTGCTGTACGAGACCACGACGTTCGCAAGTACGCGCGAGGGAGTGTCGACGGCGCATGGGATGTCAATCACCCAGCCGTCTGCGAATTGGTCTGTGCCGGGGCCGAGCAGCCCTGTTTCTGGGCCGTCGCAATCCACGGCAGCGCAGACTGTACAATGCAGTGTATCAGATACGGGAAGTGCACAACACTGCATCAACATATACAGACAGCTCGTAGACGCACAGCACGTGGGGTAGAACGTCGGTTCGAGATATATTGCACTGGACAAAAGCTGTGTCAGCATGTTGACAGTGGTCACAGCTGAAGTAAATGACATACCAATAGTTCGTCGCACTACTGTATGGTTCTACAGAGTCGGCAATGAGAACATTCGGAGGAGCTGTGAGTTCGCAGTACTCGGTCCAGAAGTACGCATTATCCGAATACGGCCTTATCAAGGGGGAGCAAACTGCGTATGGGCGCTCAGGAGGACACGGAGGTCCTGCAGAAGTGACTGAGAGGGTCGGTATCAGAATAACAAGTGCGAGGGCGTAGGTAGAGAGCATAGTTCAGGCCTTGAGGTGGTGAACAGGTCGCTGCTCGATATCGTATCAAGGTCGGCTCTTATGCCTCAGACCAGGCCACGTGCAGACGCCAGGCACTCATAGTTGGCATTTGACGGTCCGCAGTGAGGCGTATACATCAGCCCTGGATAGGTAGACGTTGCAGTGCAATTGCAGGCCCACGAGGCCTTGCACAATCCCGAGATCCATGAGTGCCTGACAGGCTGACAGCGGCGATATCTGGGCTTGAGGGTAAGTGATCAGCACAGCTTCAAAGCGCCGCATATGGCCCCGATAAGCACGCACTTTGTGGCCTTACATACAACTGTGACCTTGTCTGCTGAGGTGGTCAGCTCGCTTTCTGAGTGAAGATGGTCCAGGCTCAGGCTGTTAGGTCGGCGGTTATCGAGAAGCAGAAGCTAGTGCGAACTATGGCACAGCCTGGAGCATAGGCGCACGATGACATCTTAACGCACGTGGCTAGTCCTATTGACAGACCGTGCGCTATGTGAGGCCCTGCGCAGATGTTGAACAACCGGGTGGCAGGCGTGCGAATGAGCTGCCATAGAGATCGAGAAGCGCCCAAGCGCCACAAAGCTGCCGGCCCACCGGCGACTAAGGAACACCGAGAAAATCATGACGGTCTCTCTCCAGCCGTGTTACAAACTGCACCATGTTGCACAGGTATGCCTGCAGAGGCTACAGTGGACGAAGGCGAAGGAACGCCAAGGCGTTTCAGCCTTTCCGGCTGCGTTCGATGCTGTATTCCTAGCCAATCTTGGTCCACAGAGTCGATAGACATTTCAGCAGCCTGAGTAATCGCATGTTGGAATGCACATGGATTGCTCTGTAATCTCGATGGATCATTGCTTATAGGCCGATGCCACAGAACAACGAGGCCTCCGTCCTGCGCTAGTGTGCCTGGAAATTTCTTGTCGCATCAAATACCCGTCGGCCAGGAAGAGGCCAGGAGGCGGACCTCGGGAGATACGCTGCAGTATGAGCCCAACGAGGCCCACTGAGCTTTCCTGAAAAACATCCACCAGGTACCATCGCAGGATGTAGCCTGAGATCGTGACCATGGCAACTGGGTCTTCTAGCACGTCTGGACCAACCTTCGGCAGCGGTGAGGTCATGGCATGGCATGCCAATCCGCACCGCCAGTTTCCGTGCGAATTGCAACACACCGCTCTGAAATACGCTTGTTTCGATTGGCGTCGCGCTGCAAGGTTGGGCGGCATCGGACGCCGCTTCGGACTGTTGCAGATTTAGGATCTGCAGTGTACGTGGGCGCCCGGTCCTTGATGGTTTGATGGCAAGCCGTATGCTACTCATGTTGGGTTTACCCGGACAGCCAATCTCGTGCAGCTTCGTGATTCCAGCAAAGCTTTCCAACGCCGCGGCCGCACGGTTTATACAATCATGATTTGCTTTCGACTGCCCTACGGCCGTGCGGCGCATAGGCAACCGCATGCCAAGCGACGCCCACATGTTTCAATTATATAGGTCTCGCCGCTCTAGCACTGCACGATAACTACCTTCTTCCCCCACCTTCTTCCCTTCGACTGACCCCTTTTAAGAGCTTTCTCGTCTCTAGTCCGTTCGTTTGATATCGACACACCATGCCGTCAGGCATCCTTGGGCAGCTGCAGTCACTGCCTGCTAAGCTTACAGCTCAAGATGCAACGCTCGTAACGGTCTTCTTTGGCCTCGTGAGTGCAGCCTTTTATCTACGCTGTTCGGAGACTCACCACCAGTCGTAGGTTGCGCATGTCATCTTCAAGATATGGGAGCCAATGCAAGCCAGAATCGTCTCCTTGCTCGTCATTATCGCGCCTCTGCTCCTCTCGACTCTGTTCATTCCGCACTATGGCACCGTCTCGGGCGTGTTCCGCTCGTTCGCAATCTACCTGACGACGCTCGTGTCCTCGATTGTTGTCTACCGTCTCTCGCCGTGGCACCCGCTCGCGCGGTACCCGGGACCCCTCCTCGCCAAGGTCACGAAGCTCTACCACGCGCTGATGGTGAGCAAGGGCAAGCAGCACGTCTACATCAAAGCGCTGCACGACCAGTACGGCGACATCGTGCGCATCGGGCCCAACGAAGTGTCCATCCGCGACGCCGCATGCATCCAGCCGCTCATGGGCGCGCAGGGCCTTGCCAAGGGACCGAGTGCGTATCTCCCCTCTCGGGGGCGTTCCCGCATGTCGACGGTATGCCCGTCCGCTGACACCCGCCCGCAGGCTGGAGCGGCCGTTCCATGTTCCCGCCCATCTCGCCTCTGATCGGCATCCGGGACCCCGCGGAGCACGCGCGGCGCCGGCGGCCCTGGAACCGCGCCTTCAACACGAACGGGATCAAGGAGTTCATGCCCACGATTCAGACCCGCGTGCAACAGCTCGCCGAGCACCTTGGCGAGCGCCACGGCCAGGCGCTCGACCTCGCGGAGTGGTTCAGCTTCTTCACGTATGACTTCATGGGCGACATGATGTGCGTGCTCTCCGATGTCATGCTAAGCATTTGCTGAGCGGAACCCCCTAGCTTTGGTGGCTGGACGGAGATGATGCGCGACGGTGGGGACCTCCAGGGCTTGTGGACGCGCGTGAAGGCCGGCCTGCAGTACGTCTCCCGTTCCCGCTCGCTGAAACATGTCGCTGATCCTGTGTGCGCCAAGTGCTGGCATGGTCCCCGAACACGTGCCCTGGGTGGCGTATTACGCAAAAAAGATCCCAAGCGTGGTCCGCAAGGTCTCTGAGATGCGAGGCATGGGCATCTCGCGTGCGAAGATGCGGTACCAGCAGGGCTCGACGTCCAAGGACCTGTTCTACTACCTGGTGAGCACCGGTCCGCTCTCCCAATAGCGCGGCACGCATTGACCACGCGGTGTCAGAGCAACGAAGACGGGTCCGAGAAGGTGACGCCCCCGCCGGAGGTCGTGACGTCGGACGGCGCTCTCGCGCTCGTGGCTGGCTCAGACACGACATCGAGCGTCCTCAGCAACCTGTTCTACTGCCTCCTCCGCGACCCTGTGTCGTACAAGCGCCTGCAGGAAGAAGTTGACAAGTTCTACCCGCCCGGCGAGAACTCGCTGGATCCCCGCCACATCAACAACATGCCGTTCCTCGAGGCCGTCATGTAAGTCTTGCGCGCCTGCGCTTCTCGACAGGACCATGTCTAACACGGCCTCATCAGCAACGAAGCCATGCGCCTGTACCCGGTCGTTCCGAGCGGAAGCCAGCGTTCGCCAGAGATAGGCAAGGGCGGCCGCGCCGTCGGCCCATAGTACGTTCCTTGATTCTCAATTCCGCTTCAGCAACTGACAGAGGACCCTCGCAGCTATATCCCCGAGGGCAACCAGGCGCGCGTCCACTTCTGGTCCGTCTTCCGCGACTCGCGCAACTTTTCGCACCCGGAGACGTTCTGGCCGGACCGGTGGCTCATCGCCGAGGGCCTGCAGGAGTCGCCGGAGAAGATCACGCACAACGCCAACGCGTTCGTACCCTTCTCGTTTGGCCCCGCGAACTGCGTCGGCAAGAACCTCGCGATCCAGGAGATGCGCCTCGCCGTGACGCACCTCATGCACAAGCTCAACTTCCGCTTCGCGGACGGCTTCAACCCCGACGAGTGGGACAGCCAGATCCAGGACGTGACCGTGATGCAGCTCGGCAAGCTGATGGTCGTCGTCGAGCGCAGGGACTAGGATTAGAATAGTATTTATGTATTTAGAGGGAGGCATTTCTTATATCGAACTACAGCACCTTCGTGGCGTTCGACAGGGTTGATGTACTTTCCGCCGACCTACTCGGAGTTACCCTTTTCGGACGGAACATTCATCGCCCTCAAGTGCGGAAGCGAGGTGGTCGGTTTTTGGCCAGCCGTTTTCTGCAGCCACCCGGCCCCGGCGGAAGGGTTCGACCTGTGCGAGAGTCGAGACCACTTTCGGCTGCTCTGTCCGCCCGTATATCGAATATAATTGACATGGGGTAGGTCGCTGAAGGCTGTAGGAGTACTACAAAGGTGGGAGCGCAAGACATGTCCTCTTCGACGCAGTTAGGCCATGGGGAAATCCTCGAAGGCACCTTGGCCAAACCGGAAGAAGCTGATCGTCCCGGCATCCACAGCGGCAATAACGACCATCTTCTTCCCCGCCTTCATCACCGCGAATGGATTGACCCTCTTAGCTGGTGCCGCCTTTGTCGGGGGGTAAATCCAGGCGAAAAGCCTTTCAACGAAAGAAGACGACGTCGAGGCATTGTTGGACTGATTATTGGCAGCAGGGGCTGATGGTCCTCCAGGGGCAACTTGTCGCTTGCGAGGAGCGGGTGGAGGGAGCTCAGGAAGGATGCCGAACAGGTCGTTGAGCTCCGTTAGTGATGGCATCGGTGTTGTCCTCGCACTGAGGAGAAGGTCTGTTAGAGCAAACTCAAAGCAGCGCCAAATACGACGCACTTGACGACAACCACTGAGAAGTCCGGGGGTGGAGGGGAGGTCTTCTTGAAAGGAGTAGAAGGCTTGTAGAGATTGTAGAATATCTGATATGGCGATGGGGTCGACGGACGCTTGACATGTAGGGGTGCAGTATTACCCGAGGTCAGGAACCGCAGCGACTTGTATAGCGACGCTGTCGAGACTTGAGCATGGAGCCAACGCAGACTAGGCGGGGAAAACTCACGGTAACTGAGGTTGTGATGCAACCACTGACTGAACCAGATAGGCCTCCACCAATTGAACTTCGCTTTAAATAAATCGGTGAACCGAGCTATGCAGATTGTAAACGTCGCGAAGAGCCGTGCCAAAAATGTCTGCCGTGGCGCATCGGGAAGGTTAAATGGTGCCGCGACAGGATATGCATCAGATGGAGGCTTTGTTCGTGTAACGACGTATCCCAGACGCCTCAGATACGCATAGACCTGTGGACATGACTGAGAACAAGACCCAGATGGTTCAGCATCGACAGCCCTATTACCTGGTATTTCTCCAGGGTTAAGTCTTCGGTTCCAATCATTTCTGCGAACGCTTGCTGAACCGTCATTGGGGCACCTTCCATGTCTGCAAAGTCAGGAGATGTCGCGAGCGTTGTCTCTTTCCAGCAGAACATGCTACCCCTCTCGACCAGGTAGAGGGCCTCTTCTGGAAGCAGTTCGAGTCGCTTGGTAAGCTTTGCTTCGTTCGCGCTCGCACCCAAAGACCTTGCTACCGAGTGACCCATATTTGCAAAGTGAATACCTCGAGCCACGGTGACATGTGCTCGCGCGATGTCTGGATGCCAGATGGCATAGCTCATGGATTTACTGCACACTTTACCGTATCAGCGATGTGACGATGTGAGAAGGATAAACGCGCACCTGGCAGTTGTTCGGGTGGCCTTGAGAGCATCCAGCATGGCAGAACGCGCACGGTCCAATACGTGCTTCTGCAGACCAGAACCTCCGCTTGTCTTGGGCTCAAAGTCCTTCTCCCCTCGCTTGGGGATTACAGGACGAGAAACAGATCTGGGTTGTAGATGGGTCCATTGTCATGTCATTGATGCATTGGATACTGCACACGCACGGGAGTTTTGTCCAATCCGGGCCCTCATCCTCATCGGCGGAAGACTGAGCATCGTCATCCGCTGCCCTGTTCTCCGCGCTAGGCAAGCCAACGGCATCGGGCTGCTCGAGGTTGTCATCCATGACCGCAAAGACGCGAATGAGAAGGCCTTAAAGGGGGTCGGAGTCGAAGAGAGTCAAGTGCTGCAGACGCGGATTCTCTGGTGTGAGTCGCCGCCGATCACTTTGATGCGCCCTTCCTCCTTTGGAAACTGAAATTTCGGACGCGGCTGCTGCTCTTGCTCCTTCCTGCTCTCAGCGCAGAGCCTCCTCTTCACACACAATCATGCCCAGGCGACACGGTGCAAAACAAAACAAGTCTCGCTCGCAGCCGCGCGGTGTGAACCGCAAGGATGCCACCATCAAGCGGTGGAACAGGCCCGAGGACATTCCAATGGATGAAGAGGACGAATGTGCGTACGGCCCAGTTGTTGCATACAGTGTTGAGCTGATGGGGTCATATGTAGTTCACGCCGCGAGAGACCAGATTCTTCTCGACGGCGAGGATAGGAGGTCCGACGATGAGGGCGACGAGGATGAGGTATTTGCTTTGAAGGGAATGCCGGACGACGAAGACAGTGAGGATGAAGAGGACGACGAGGACGACGAGGCAGAAGACGAGGAAGACTCGCACCCAGAGCCAGGTCCGTCCACCGTGAAGCAGAAGAAGGAGAAGCGGACATTCAAGAATGCTTCCTCCTCCGACGAGGAATCTGAATCCGAGGAGGAAGAGGAGGGCTGGGGCAAGACCAAGGCTGCATACTACTCGTCCAACGCGGCACAGCTGGACTCCGACGATGAAGAGGCAAATGAGATGGAGGAACAAGAAGCGAGGCGACTCCAGGCAAAGGCTCGAGATGCCATGACAGACAATGACTTCGGGCTTGAAGACACATTAGAGGGTGCACCGGAGGCGGAAGAGTATGTCCAGTTCTACGGGTGGATAATATGTGCTGACTTCTGTGTCAGCGAATTGGCAGAGCCTGCAGCTCCAGTCATTCAGAAACTCCCTGAAGACAAGAACGCACGACTGCGGCATCTCGAGAAAACGAGCCCCGAAGCATTAGCTTTGGCGGGTGACTGGGATGATGCTGCGCGAACACTTATAAAAACACAAGCGAAAATAGCAATGTGCGTCCCTATGCTATTCACTTCCTACTCCGACTGACAATGCTTGTTGACAGTCTAGAAAGTGAGGATCTCCTGGACAAGGTTAGCACCAGCATGTTGCACTTGTATTACCGTGAGTACCATGCGTCATCACCGTTTGACAGTACTTTGATGTATAAGCTTGTAGAGGCTCTGTTACAGTACGCCACCACACTTGCGTTCTACTTGTATTTAAGGGCCTCCGAGAAGTACGCACAACGACCAGAGCTACTCAGGGCGCATCCCATCATGAAGCGCCTCCTGACTTTCAAGCAGTCGATAGCAACGCTTGAAGACCTAGGCGTGAATGATGATGATGTCGACGAAGATGAAGAAGACGATGAGGAAGACGAGCTCGGTCTCGCGGGCAGAATTCGCGGCATCAGTGCCGAGGAGCTCCAGAGTCTGTTAGCGGACATGGAGGCCGTCACCTCCATGGGTCGTGCCCGTAAGGCTGCCGAAGTCCCCGCCGAGAAGCCCAAGCCAAAGGCGAAAGCGGCCGCTGCTCCAGAAGAGCCTCCGAAGAAGAAGCGCAAGACGGCATCCGAGGACAGCACGAAGGCCAAGCTGCCCGTGTTCGACCTCGAGGAGCCCGAGTTCCCCGCGAAGTCCAAGGCGTCCGCGCGCTCGGCGAGCACGGTCGACACGGACGCGTACGGAGAGCCGATGGCGCTGCAGACCGTGGACGCCCTCGACAAGGCCGCGCGCAAGAAGTCGCTGCGCTTCCACACGTCCAAGATCGAAAGCGCGTCCGCGCGCCGCGAGCGTGCGCGGGCGGCGCGGGCGGCGACGACGACATTCCTGGAAGGAGCGCAAGAAGGAGAAGAGCTCCGGAACAAGAAGGAGGTCGAGAAGACGCGCGGCATGGGAGGCGCAGACTTGGACGACGAGGAGCCCGAGCCGCGGCCAGAATCCGGCAAGAAGCGCAGACGGGACGAGGACGACAGCGGGAGCGACGACGACGCGATCGAGTATTACGACCTCGTCCAGCGCAAGTCCAAGGAGAACAAGGAAAAGAAGAAGGCCGAATACGAGGCTGCTGTCGCAATGGCAAAGTACGTATCACTTGATCGCCGCCTATACAGGAGTGTCACTCATCTCGCTCTGCAGGGAGGGCCTCATCACCGACGAGACTGCCGAAGGACCCCGTGGCGTGTCGCGGGCCATCCTCAAGAACAAGGGTCTTACGCCACACCGGTCCAAGAGTGTGCGGAACCCCCGTGTCAAAAAGCGGCAGCGCTACGAGAAGGCGAAAAAGAAGGTGGCTTCGCAAAAAGCCGTCTACAAGGGCGGCCTGGCAAAGGTCGGCCGGTACGATGGCGAAACGAGTGGTATCACCAAGGTCATCAAGGGCACCAAGCTGTAAAGCCTGTTTGTCCGTTGATACGTCTTCATGTATACCTACTCGTACTCTGGCTGTCGAATACAGGAGAGTCCAATGCCTTATACATGGATCTACTACAATCACAAATAAGCTATGGGTAGTAGAGACAAACTCCAGGCGCGCAAATATTATTCAAGCTGGGTAAAGCAAGCCAATAAATAGTAGTCCGGATGAACGCCAACGACCACGAGGAAAAAGGAGAAAGAGGCAACGGAAGAGGGGGTCCGAAATTATCCACTGTAACCGCTAGTCATCGCATCGTGGGTGAACTGCATCATCCCGTTGTCGGGGAGCGGTAGATCACCGTGGACCGACCCGGGGCGTAGCACGGAGGCCATGTGGTTGAGGTCGAAGTCGCCCGCCAAGGCCTGGCTGTACTGGCGCTGCATGTCGTTGGCCTGCTCCATGCACTCTTCGTACGCATACGCGTACTGCTGGAGACCCTTGATGCAGTTCTCGACCTCTGGCCGGCCAAGGCGCGCAAGCAGGGTCCCGGCCTGAATGATGCTGACGTGCATGACGGCACAGTCGAGGCGCTGGAAGAGCGTGCGGTACCGTGTTTCAGCATGCGTGCCTGACCCGCAGACAGAGATAGCGCCACGCACCAGATACCCGTTGGAGCTCAGCACGCCCGCCTGCGAGGATCCAAACGCGGTTATTCTCGCCGAAAGACGCGTCAGGGGACGTTACTCACCAGGCCCGCGATGCGGAGCGCGCCGTGCAGCGCGTCGTCGCTGACCTTCTTCTTGATGGCCTCGATCTGGGCGTAGCTGGGGTGCTCGTGGCCAGGGCTTCCCGTGCGTACGACGTCGTTCACTTCTCTGATGCCGAAGTCATCGAGGGCGTTGAAGATGATGATCCACATAATGTGATACGTCGCGTCGCTCGCGCCTGGCCACAGCCCTGTCAGCAAAACGCGCGGTGGAAAGATGCAGCGGGCTGAGGCGTACATGCCGAGACGGCGCTGACGAAGTCCCACTCGGCCGCAAAATTGCTCGGCACGCCCACGCGCTGGAGATGTTCGTCCTTCCACTCGTTCAGGAGCGCGATCAGGCTGAGCAGCACATCCATCGGGATGCCGTCAGACTCGGTCGCCGGTCGCCAGAGCTGGCGAGACATCTGCCGGGCGATACGCGCGAGCGCATGTGCTGAGCGGTAATAACCCTGTGATAATGAGGCCGTGTGAGGAAGTGTGGGCGTGGCGCCTGGGAACGGACGAAAACGCACCAGGAACTATGCGGACGGTTGGGCATGAGTATGATTGTAAAAGGTTATAGTAAACGGGGCACACACCTCTAATTGCTCCCTCACTGACGGCTGAGGGCCATGGGAGTCCGCCGAACCCACAGGGGGCACAGGGCCAACAGTGTAGAAGTCGATGTCGTAGTCGTCATCATCTCTATAGGCCGGTTCCACAGGCACATTAGCATCACTCTCACGCAGGATCGTACGACTTACAACATGGGCTTTCGCCTGTAGTACACGCTGCGGTAGGCGTCCGAAAGGCAGGCCATCCACCATGCGAAGATCATGGTGCCTCGCGCCTCGGAGTCTTCGATATTCGACATAACCGACTTGTGGTTGATCTAAAGCAGGCCATTAGCTCCCTCCCCCCGTCCGACAAAGCAACCGCAGCACCAAAACGTTCCCAGACCCACCTGGAGATCCAACAAAAGTCGGATTGCCGAGAAAAGCCAAAACCCATGGAAGCCTGTGTTCGGGTATCGTGAGACGATGTCGACGCGTGCTCGCCGCTGCAGACTGACCGTTGGAGTCTTCCGGATTTTCTGTTTCCAAATGAAGCGGTGAGACGGTTGCGAGCGGTCAAAACGCGCGCCAAGCGCCACTCACGATTTTGCATGGGCTCAATTAATAAAGCGACAACGACGTGGTCTGCATTCGGCACGCGATGGACCTTGAGGTCCTCGGCCAAGTCGCGGGTACGGTTGATGAGCGTTTTGGCCAACAGGCTTGCCCCCGATTACGCTCTCTGTCCTTTACCAAAAGCGGGTGCTCGGAGAACTTAGCACCCCAGGCTATAACAGTAGCTACCAGTCTGAAACAGATGTCGATATGTTCAGCGCAAATAGCTGTGTGATTAGACGTGACATACGCATTGTGCAAGGGCTTCGTACTCGCCCCCGGTGAGCCCCCATTGGCGTCTGGAGACGACGCGCTATACGGGTTACGAGTCTGCAAGCCGTACTGCAGACGGGCTCGAAATTGTGCAGGGTTGAGCAGCGGCAAGCGAGTGTGCACGATCTGGAAGAACACCTCGACCAAGTCGAACGTGAAGCTGCGATGATCATGCGCATGCGCGGTGAGAAGCGGGCGCATACGACGGGCGTAGAAGCGCATACGTACTCCATACGAAACGTCTCGTTCTGCAATTGATGGGCGAGCTCACCCCATTCTGCGTACGCTTCCGAGGGTTCTGACCCGGCACGTGGCACCCTCATATTGGACAGCCTAGAACTAGGGCTCGCGGCGCGATCGCTGTGTATAGTCAGAGGCGAGCGGTCTGTCGCACGGGCTGGACGAACCTCGGATCCGGGGGCGAGAACAGATAAGCAAGTAGGTCTTTCGTCGGCGTTTCGAGCGTGATCCTCTGCTGTTGCTGCAGCGGATGGACAGCTATTGGGGGATAGGGGTGTACGCGAGCTGATCCTGACGCGTCACTGGGAGGGGATGAGCAATCAGACGCAATGCGGTGATGGGGGGCTTACGAGCGTATCGGTCCTGGGGAAGCATGACTGGTCCAATGTGAGCTTAGTGCACTTGGCATAGCCGCGCAGCGGCCTACCTCCCGTTACTGAGCGTACGTGGACGCTTGGCAGTATTGCGCTTCTTCTCAGACGTGGCTTGTTGAACGTAATGCCTAGGAACGGACTCAGTACCGTGGTTGTGGAGGGGGAGTGCGAGGACGTACGTGCAAGGGTAGTTCTTGGCTTGGCAGTGCTAGACGCGACTGGCAGTGAGCTCTGTGGCCGTTCCCCTCCAGCAGGAGCAATACCTGACACTGCGGAGACGGTCAGCACACATGGAGAGCAGCGGCGTCGCGGTACCGAACGCACCTTGTCTTGCCCAGGAAGCTGGTTACACTTCACTTTGCGGGACCTGCGGTGCCGATCGTCATATGGCGTGATGAACTCCTTTCCCGACCACAGGGCCGATGGCACGTACCTGCACGCATCGCAAGCGGTGTTCTGCTTCCTCGGAGGAGGCAGGGTCTTTGCAAGCTCGTGTATTTGGTTCTGGATGGAGGGGGTGGAGAAGTTGAAGCCTGTGGAGGTCCCAGAGTGATCAGCCGAGGCGGCGGGGACGTGAGCGGACGGACAAGTCACCTGTGGAGGACGAGGAGGCGTTTGGCTGGCTGCCGCCTGGTGGGTCCATGTCGAGCAGAAGGTGGAGGACGGAGGATAGGGTGGTTCAGGAGGGACGGACCAGGGCTTGAAATAGTAGTCCGCTGCTGCGAGCCTTTCGAAACAGCAAGTCGAGTCGGCACCGAAACAGGCGCCCGTCATCACGCTCAGTGATCGGAGAGAGGCTAACTGCTCGCATTCAATTCGCCAGCAACATGCACACACGGCGAAATGCAATCACTGCAGGGCGATAGATTGCTCTGCGAGAGCGCGGCTGCTGCTTGGAAGCTTGAAGTCGCTCAGAATATTTGCGCAATTTCCTGCGCCGGGTGTGGCGACACAGGAGAGGCAATATTGAATCAGGAACGACGTGGGGATCCTCGGGGTCTGTCCTTCGCCGCCGCTGATGGCGAGTCAGACAAATCACCATGACACGATGCCCATCCCGCTGCACGCCCCCGATGAAGCCAGCGTGCCTTGTGCTCTGCGTGCACTCGAGGCACTGTCGTGCATAGTACTCTTTCGCTTCCAAGTCGCTATCGTAAGTTGACCTTTCCCTATGTGCTGCCAACGCCGACTCCCGATCTGTCACCTCTATATCAAAGCTTCGCGAGAGGATGGCTCATGGCATGCTGCTGTTCAAGATGCACTGCCTAGCCTAGTGCATGATTCAATGACCATCGTCATCACCCCGAACCTAGCTCGCCTGCAGCTCTCTGGACAAGCATGGCTAACGTGCTATCGACAGATTCAGGGGGTCGAGGTATGCAGGAATGCTGACAATGGTAGGTTTTCGGGAGTACTAGTCGAACGCGCAGACGACATGGCTCTGGGGACGTAATGCGGTCATACCGTGGAGGCTGTGTGAGGGCGACTGACGTGTCATGCACAACAGTCAGTCAGTCGGTGTTTGTCACTCGGCGTGCAGCAAGGGTGGCGGAAAGGCTGAGGAAACAAGCATGCATGGATTGAGCAGGGGCTGACGAATTTTGGTACTGCGGAGGATCCGGAAAAGAGGAAGTACAGTAAGGTGCAGAGCGCGACGTGGGTGGGCGAGGTGTATGGTACATGTCCCATTCGGGATAGCGCATGAGTGTGTGCGAACGTCTTTAGAAGCCGGGCGGGACGATACCCTTCGGCTGGTTCTGGTTCGGCTGGGACCCAGGCGGGGCAGGGTACATGGAGGGTGCCATCATCTACGCGGAGAGAATGAAAGCATCAGTAAGGCAAGTATGACGGGGGTACAGCGCGGTCGGGCGGCGGGTGCATGTTGGCACCACACCGACCGTTCGCAGGGAGAGCATATGCCAAGCGGTACACACCTGCTGCGCACCCTGCTGCTGAGCGAGCATCTCCTTCTCCTGTGCCACGATCTTGGCCTCGTCCTCGAGGCTGAGGGCGAGCGGCAGGCCGACGAGGAGAGCGCTCGTCGTGACTATCCACACGAGGTTTCCGACGAGCTTGCCACCGGACTTGAAGAAGCCGGCCGTCTTCGAGACGCTCGACGAGATCTTGTGGCGCGTCGTCGGCGGCACGATGTCTACGAGGGCAGACAGGCGTTCGTAGAAGGTCTCCTCGCCGTCCGGTTCAGAGCCCACGGAGGAAAGCGAGACGGAGGACGAGGTCCGCGACGACGACGGAGAGAGGTAGGGCGAGTTGGTCGCATCCTGGTCGCGCTCCTCAACAATCTCGACTTTGACCATCTTGAACGACGAAGTTGACGATGACGGCAAGCGCGACGAAGTGTGCGGAGCCGGCCAGTTGATGTTCGTCCAAATTTTGGCAGGTGCGATTTAGCAAATAAGTCCTTCTTTGGGCATATTGAGAGATAAATAAGTCGTTTTCATAATGCCAAAGGGGGGAGTATCTATTCCCCAACTCAACTCAGCCGAGCATGCTGCATGAAAGCATGCGCACTGCACTGAGGGAACCGGAGAGGCTATATATCGGGAGATACATGTAGCAGCGAGCAAACCACCTACTACATCGGACCTGAGCTTCAACGCGCAATATGTGGTTGCACATAAATCCTCGGTGTCGCATGCGAAGAGACCCTGCACACCGAGTCGCTGTAGACGTCCGTGTTGCCGTTCTATGGAACCTACCTTATAACTTCCTCGGCATGCTCGAATGTACCGTAGTGCAGATAATTGGAAGGGGCCTACGAGATACGACGGCGCCACCCTTCGCCACCTGGCACTCAGGTTGTTCACTATTACGCATACCCTTTCCAGGACCCTCACTATGCCAGACACGATTGGGGACCGATAGGACAGTCGTCCGTACGCCTAGCCCTGCCCTGCAGTGCATTCACCCATGCGTCATGCACATGTCGGCTGCAACCTTTCGAAGGGAGGGCTAGAGTTCCGCCTGCTCGCGGCTCCGAGCTTATACAGGATTCCGGCCCGCACCGCGCACTGAATGGGACGACCCTCTTGCAGCCTAAAAGCTCGCTAGGCCTGATGGTTGCTGTTGTATTCTCGTTGCGTGCTCCGTTGGTGTGCATGCTCGCCTGTTCACTTCTGGTGCCCGGCACGGCTCAGCGAGGCCATGACCACTTGTGGGTCCCGGAATGCTCGTGTATGCCTGATGCGCAGAGGAGAGCATATTGACGCCGCATGGTTCTGCCGGACCAGAATACCTTCAGCCCTTAACGTCCTTAACTCGCATGTAAAGGCACCTGTGACGCTGTCGAGACCATTTTCTCCGTGAGTGCCCCAAGCTCAACAACCCAGTTGTGATCTACAAGGAAGTGTAGATTCATCGAAGAAGTACCATCGACGAGACCAACCCCTAGACAAGACAGAGTACGCGTGCTCAACGGACTTGCCCTAAAAAAACCGCGATGACGATTGCCTCGTAAGGTTGAACAAAATTGTATTCCGCAGCTGTCTAAGATGACGAAAGCGAGACATCACTACGAGAACTCGTACTGCGGAGGAGAACATCGTCTACTGGTGAGGCAGAGCTTATATGTAATCACGGAAGGAACTCACCGGAGAGTCGCGAGAAGGCGGCAGGACGACCGGACGAACGAAGTTCTCCCTGAATGAAGAAATGCGTGAGAAGAGAAATATAAGCCTACGTGGCGCGACGACTTACGCGGAGCGGTATCTCCTCAAGTAAAGGATCGCATTGTCCTCGATCTCCGTCGGCACCACGCCGACCTTGTCCCAGTCACCTGGGACCTCGCTGTCGTCGATGTAGCGGCGTTCAACCTCATCCGGGCTCAACGCGGGCCACCATACGTTCTGTGCGGCACGCGCAGCAAGTAGCGCGAGCTTCTTGGGTACGACGGGCGCACGCGACGGCGGGCGGTATGTGACAGACGACACAAGCGCCAGGAGGTACTCATAGGTCAGTGTCGATGGGCCAGGAAGGTTGAGCAGGCCAGGGAGTGAAGGAACTTCGAGGATGTTAGACAGGGCCTGGGCAACGTCCATGACCTAAAACGACCATCAGCTATGCAAACACGCAGCGGCATTTGGAACGACGTACATGTACGGGCCGGACCTTGGTCTTCATGTGGTTCAGCTTCCACCAAATAGGCCAAACTATATGGAAACTGAGACAATGTCGACATTTGATGCAGGGTAGAAGGACTTACTCGCCATGTTGTTCAGGAATCTGTCCTCATAGCCGTACATCGTGGCAGGGCGAACAATGGTCGCGCTGGGGAATGCTTCCTTGACCCTCTCTTCGCCTTCAAAGCGTGACTTGTAGAAGGTGGATGTAGAGTCGGGCGCCGCATTTAAGTGAGAGATTTGAATGAGCCGGGGTACTCCTGCCTGAGCAGCAACCTTTGCAATACGCTCCGCGCCAGCGGCATGAACGTCACGGAACGAGAAGTTCCTGGTAGCCAGGTTTAGTCGATCGAGGGGGACGCGTGCAGATGAAGTAAACACACTTGGTCTCGTAGTCCCGACCGACAAGGTTGTATACGGTGTCGGAGTGTCTCAGGCATTCTTCGATCTGGTCCTCGCGACGGATATCCCATTCCTAGAGGGTAGTGCGCCGTTAGCCTAAACATACGGGACGCGTCGGGTGCTGCCAGAACGCACCATGGGGACAATCTGACCAAGGTCGCCCATGACCTTAAGATGTCTCTTCTCATCCTCGTCACGGTAAGGAACGATGACCTGCGTTCCAGCCTTGGCTGCCGGTGCAAATGGGTAAGGCGTAAGTGTAGACGCAGAATGATGTCTCACGCACCGAGCTTCGCCACTACGTAACGACCCAGGAAACCAGTGCAGCCAAAGACAGTGACAACATGGCCAGTGTTCGCGCTTCGTCCTGGTGGTCCGTATGAGATGACAGGCTTGTTAGGGAGATTAAGCACGTCGTGTATGGCGCGCTGCGAGATGCGACGGGAGCACAGAGATGTAAGCTAAATTACACGGCCGAATGGGGGGCTACCGACCTTCTGCGAGGCAAGAGCCCTCGGCTGGACACGGCGCGCGGCCACAGCGAGCATCGTTTAGGCCGACGTGGGGTATGCGAGGTTGGTTGTGCGAGACGTGCTCGAGGTTGGGCGACTTGTTGGGCCGACCGGAGAAGCCCGAAAGCGAATCATAGCCGCCCAATTTTGTCTCTGGTTGTACCGGACTCTCATCTCCCCCGCGTAACTGCATAATGGTCCAGGGTGCGCCGAAGGGCTTGCAGGCCAAGAAGGGCCAGTCGTCGAGGCATGCAGTCAAGGCGGCAGCCCAGACGAAGAAGGGCAAGCGTTATGTCGCACCGAAGAAGGCTGCGGCGGTGAAAAGTGCAGCATTGCACAAGGTGCGTTCACTGACCGAAATAGCAGTACAGTATTTACTAACACCTCCCGTAGGAACTCAGTGCGAAGATCAACAAGAGTATTGAACAGCAGGTCGCTGCTGCAGCATCGACCGGGAAGCTGACTATCATGAAGAATGTTGCGATGGAAGGGTGTGTACCGGTTCCAACCTTGCCTCCTGAATACAGCATCTGAAGCACTTTACAGCCTTTCTGAAAAGGACAAGGCAAAGGCAAAGAAATAGATTGCCGATATCAGTCCTTGAAGGACCTCCGGGCAGCCTTCAGGAAACTACAGTCGATTTACGACCAAGGATAGCCATAGGCCGTTTACTCACAAGATGGCTGGAAGGTTCTCCTGGTTCTACCCCGGTGTGACGGTGTGCAGCCCAAGGTGCACCACACATGTCCCTACGCGTTGATGTAGGCAGAGCTGGTCGAGATGGACAGATGACGGGGCAGGGAGGAAATGCTCAGTTTGTGACAAAACAACATGTGAGCAGGATGCAGACAATCTCGTACGCTCCTCTTTCGTACAGACACAGAGATGCACAGGGAACTGGTTTCTGTGGACCACATTCTTAAGGTCCGTTAGAATAAACATGTAAACATGTAACGGACTCCGCGTTGTTCGGGCGGTCGATAGTGAGCTCGAATACGTATAGACAGTCATGTATCTACCTGTAGCTGGTCCCAATCCCGGTGGTCACAGCGAGCGTAAGCGTTCCAAGATATTTGGGTGCATCGCGGAGTCGCAGGATGCTATGCCGGATCGCAAGCCGATCTGAATCGACCTTCCACGCTGCAGCCGGTTTGGGGAGAGACACGAACGTCCGCACCAGCTGGCACGTTCCTCTGCTCATTCCCCGTCGTTCCGACTGCTGAGTCGCCAGCAGCAGCACCAAAACTCGTCGCTTCAACAAATGAGAGTGTACTGAACGTAGACTATGGAAGCTGTTCAGCTACAACCGCACTACGAGGATCGGTACCGCAGCATGGGCCGCCATGGTTTCGCGCCTGTAAACGGTTCGTCATCCTTACCATTTGCCTCCCGCCATGCAATGTCCTGGCGAACGACCGACAATGCATACGCTGCTCCGCCCACCGCGGGCCCATTGCCACTCCGAGGCTACCCATACTCTCACGGCCCTCCTGAGCAAAGCTACGGCACTTCAGCCGAACCGTCACCCCAGTTTCGCCCGCCTGAGCAGCCCTACCTGTCGGAGCACATCGCCAGACCCATTCGCGAGAACAGCCCAGGCAGAATGAGCACGCGAGACGTTCAGGGACAAGCGCGTCCTAAGGACCGCGTCCCGCCGGACGAAGGCTATGCGGTGAGTTATGCGATGTTCCGTCTAGTAGCATGACCTTACAACTTGTTCAGTCCCACGAGGTGATCGAATGGGAGTATCCAACGCGAGACAACACCCCGGAGGTACCGCCTACGGACCAGCTTATCGACCTCGCAGACCCAGCCCTTAGGCGGCAGTCGCAGGACAACATGGAAATGACCCGCATGAACCCTTCTGGTCAACACCGCTACTCTCCGTACCATGTCCATTCCCATTCGCGCCGCGACTCAAGCTCGGACCAACGCTCGGCGTCACCTGCCCTTAGCATGGTCTCAAACGGTACCTCCTCAGGCTCCCGCAGCTCGGTCGTACAGGCTACCCTCGTCGAGAACATTCGCCTGGCTGCCCCCATTCGTACGAAGCATCGCAAGCAACGCCTTTATACTGTCGACCGTCGTGCCATCTGCCTCATGGCCAAGGAGAACCCGCATCTTCGTCAGGAAGATATCGCCCAGCAGTTTAACGTCGAACGCAGCACGGTCAGCAAAATTTTAAAGGAGAAGGACCGATGGCTCGCAACCCCGGAAGATCCTGCTGTCAGGATATCCAAGTATAGGTACGTAAGCCCTATACCTTCGTTCTCTATAGCTCAACTTATCCCTTACTGTGCTCAGACTCGCCAAGTATCCCCGTCTAGAAGCGGAGCTGAAGGACTGGGTTGTGACTGAGAGCGCGAACGGCATGATCTTCACTGACGCCATGATCCGCAAGAAGGCCATGGAACTCGACGAGAAGTGGCATCTCGAGACCGAGGGCAAGTTTAAAGCCAGCCCTGGGTGGATCGAAAACTTCAAGGCCCGCGTCGGGATTCGCAAGGGACGGTACACCGGAGTCGGCACCAGCGACGAGAAGGCCAAAGCACAGGGGATTCCTGCTGACTGGAACAGGTGGCAGCAGCCTCCTGAGCCGCATATCGCCGCCGCCGATCCATCTCCTGTCGGCCAGAGCGCTCCCAGCGAACCTGCTCCCGCCGTTCCTCAGCCCATGGAACCGAGTCCCGAGCAAACCGTCTGGCAGCAAGAACAGCAGCCTGCGCAGACCTGGCAGCAGGTGCAGCCAGTGTACGATGGATCTGGCGCGGCCATTTCTCCCTCCTACGACCCTAATCAGGTAGTAGTGCCCGTCGAGCCGCCGCCTCCGTATCCTGAAGGGTCACCGGAGAACACCACGCTGGCCACAGACTACGCGCCCGCTGGCGACGGCTCCCAGCTCCAGGAATACGGTGGGGACCAGGACGACACTGGCGCTACGCAGTCGCAAGTACATCCCCTCTTGGCCGCCTGGGCCACCTTGCAGCCTGTTTTGTACGATCCCGCGTTCCACCGCTTCGCCTCTATCACTGATGAAGAATTCAATGTTATATGCAAGTTTCCTCGCGCCCTCCATGACTGGGTCCACGGTAACGCGCACCGCCCCCTTTAGACTTCCCACGGACCCAGCCCTTCGTTAGAGGTCCATCTCGCGTCTCGGCTCGCACAAGCAAACGGACACTTTTCATCTGCATCTGCATTGTCTCCTGCATTATCCAAGCATCATCATCCAACCATAGCACGGTACACTCCAGATCCAATCACGCATGCATTGTACTCGCACCTTTAACATAACTTAGAACGCAATATCTACGATACGCACGCTGTCACTGGTAAATCTACACTGTAACTTCGGGTTCTGTCAATATCTGTATACAATGGTGTAGTCCTACATCAGGCCTGCCTGGCATGTGTTATTGGCCGTCGAGCCACCAATCTTATAATCGCCACCGCGAACTCGAGCCGCATGATGCTGTGGTACAATTAGAGCAGATATATTACGAGGTTCCAACTACAAGGTACGCCACTTGATACAAGGATTCAGTGTTATACACAGCGACACAATTAAGTCCTGGCGAGAGCGAAAAGCGGGGAAAAGAAGAGAAAGGAGTGACGAGAAGGTGCATCCTCCGGACAGCTGCCCTTGCCCAATCTACCGCCCACCGCCCACCATCGCCGTCCGCATGTACGGTCCGTTGGTCAACGGGCCGTACGGCGACGTCGGCATGGGCGCGGGCATCGCGCCCGCCATGGCCGGGGTCGTGAGCGCCGCCATGCCCATCATCTGCACCTGTGCGCCCGCGCCGTTCTGCGCGTCGCGCGCGGGCCCGCGGTCCTCGCGCTCGGCGATGGTGGCGGCGCTGCCGCGGACGGTGTCGGTGATGCCGTTCGGGACGGTGAACGTCTGGCCGAGGCCGTAGAGCTTGCCGTTGTACTCGGCGTCGTCGATCGTGTCGTTGAAGTAGAGCTCGCGCATCTTGAAGAACGTCGACGCCGTCAGGAGCGAGTCTGAGCCGGCCTGGTGCGAGGGCCCGATCCGCATCACCTGCACACCCGGGAGTCAGCGCGGGGGCCTTTGGTGAGGACAAAGGTACGTACCCCTAGGTCGTCCGCGACGTCCTGCAGACCGCCCTTCAGCACCTTGCAGGCTCTCATCATGAACTTGATGTCGTAGATTGTCGGGAACCACTTTCGCAGCTTCTCGAAGAAGAGCTCTTCGCTCATGGGTAATGACTCTCCGGTCAAGAGCTTGACGAAATATCCAAAATCATAGCCACTACAGATCTTGGTCAGCACATAGCGCATATATGCAGCATAAAGGCCGAAGCGCAGTAGGCAAACGCGCTGCTGCCTTCCATAGACTCCGGTGGCGCGCTTTCCCAGGGCAGACCGCGCACTGACCTGTGGAATGATATCCATTTCGTGTCTTCGACAAGCACCAACCCCGACGTTATCATCAGCTCCGCAAAGTCGTTGGGCTCTATCCCCATCTCCTCATGTCGCTGGAGGTCGATCCCCGACTTCTGGAGGAGCTCAATGGAATCTGGAGAGTACATGTCGTCGCTGGACCGGAGTCAGTACAGACACGTCAGCCTCAGGGCGAGCACTACGTACTTGACGCTAAAGTGAAAGTTGAACTGCCATGTCGACACGTCCTGGGGTAGTTCCCTCCTCGTCTGCCAACGTTATGCCGACCTGTATTATCTTGAGCAGGTCGACATTACACCGCATCGTCTGGTAGTGATAGTCCGAGGAGGTCTTGAACGATCCTATCGGGCGAGCGACAACACCAGGAATTCAGTATCCTGACAACAGGATATGAGTTACAAGACGTTCGTGCGTCGCAAGATCAGGGAGAGAGACCATTGCAACGTAGGGGTACTTGTCGATGAGTTCGCGTATGTTGCGCATCTCGGTTTCGAGCTGCGGTGCCCACACTTCTCGTATTCGAGACATGCTGACCGAGCAGTGTTGTGTAGAGGCAATCCAGGCTGGTTGGTGCTGGGTGAGCTGAGAACGTAGTCGTGGACTGAGACAAGGTGCGGAGGAGCGCTAAGCGCTGGCGCTGTGCACGTCTCGGGAAGGTGGGGCGCATCCCGAGTCCCGACTGCGACCATGGCCGCCCTCGCCACTCAGCGAAAGGGACATCTGCGACTAACAGGTATATAAGTCTCGCGAGTGCGCAGCCATTCTCAATATTGAAACCACAGCTTGGCATGCATCCACCGTCAAATGACCGCGTAGGTCGTCAGACGTGATATTCCCAGACTTGTCTTTTGTCTATGTGAGTAGTCCTCGTTTGGGGGCGAGAAGCGAAGATGCCGTGATCATCAGGTTCCGTAAGTCTGGTACTACGCATCATATTCTCAGGGCCAAAGTAACATCTATGCAGGTTCATCATTGTCCGAAATGAGACGGCTACATCGCTCGAAGGTGTTGCATTGTCACGTCAGCTCTATGTTGGCGTGCGGGCGATAAGCAGCGGCCTCCGCGTAGGCTCTCGAGGACCCAAGCAAGCCGCTTGAGCGGTGGCGATATACACGAGGACGAGAGTCCGATCGTTCGGAGGTCTAGGGCGACGGCCAAGGCCATAAACTGCATTCCCTATCTGCGCTGAACGGTCGGTAGGAGACTTGCAGAAAAAGAGACGTCGCTTACCACAAGATCGCTGGCCCTGTCAGGCTGGACAGACACCCGTCAGATCATCATGCAGGCGGCGGCCCCGGAAGTTCGGCACACTTTGAACAGAGTGGTGAGACGCACCTTGCCAGTTCACCGTCGGACACCTGCTATGGTGCGCTGTCGCAGTCATCCATCGCAACGGTACTGCCTTCGCCCGCTACGGAGTCGTCTCGGCACGACTCGACAATTCCGTTTGCGAGGAGGCTGCGACAGCGCCCACAGAGCAGGTGACGTTGCATTCTCCCACTGCCGCTGGATCCAGGGCAGCAAGCGACGTCTCGGCGTTGTTAATCCCGTGCCAGCACCATAGGCCAGGTCGAGCGGCGCGCAGGCTTGCGGAGAGCGGGGCGTGTCTGCGCTGGGTCCGGGTGCCGCTCGCACGGGTCTGTCTTATATGCACGGTGGCGAGGCTCGAAAACTGCGCGGCCTGCGCACCAGGGAGGCGTGAAAGATTTTTTTCAGAGCCCTCGTTCGCATGCCGGGCCCGCTCGCTAGTGTGTCGAGACGTTCGGCCAAGCGCGTGCCAGGTTCTGCGTCGAATTCTCACGGTGGGTTGCCCGCTCTGAGCCCCGAGACCTCGCAGGTGAGGCTGCACGCGCTGGGGTGCACGCAGGAAGGACACGTCCAGGCGCTCCGTGCGCGAGAGGCAGCGCGTGCAGGCGTTGGGTGTTGGGCGGTGGGCGTTTGGAGGCGACTCAGAGAGGATGGCCTCCGTGGCCCTGGAATGCGACCACGATATGCGCTGCACGCCGTATGCATGCTCCGGGACTTTCTATCGAACGGGTCATATTAACCCGCGCGCCGCGCACCCTCCACGGCGTCGTCCACACGGACCTACTTTGTGGCGCCGCCAGCTGCCAAATCCGGAGTGACCGCAGCCAAGTCACCGCGGCTCGCCCTCTCGCGTGATCATGATCTCGCTGCTGGCCAACGCATGCCCTCGAGACGGGCACCGTACTCGAACCCTTCACCACGAAATCCCGCTGCCTTCTACCGCTGCGGCAGCCCCCGTTCGCGGAAAACAAAGAAAAAAAACCAACATCACCAGGTCACAGAAGGTCTAGGCCTCGCCGCCAGCGCACGCCATCATTGGCGATCCCCAGCCTCACAAAACTTCCGAAGTGATTAATACAGATCGAATATGTCCATGTTCGTCGCCACTCGGCAGGGTGCCCTCCCTCCGTCCAATGGTCGCCCCGCCCTTACGGCACTAGCTCGACCTAAATCAGGGAAATTTTCAGTCCTCGTGGGCGACCCTACAGCGCTGGACACCACGCACGTAGTTGCTTGGGAAGATGCCCTTCTTGCCGCTCGCGTCCACGCCTGCGCGACAGCGTTACCCGCCCGCGGGACGAAAAATGATGTCGTAAGCACGCACCTTCCCACCAGCCGTCGGCATAGTGCTGCCCTCCGCTGGGCCCCGCACTCAGCTCGATCAGCTGGCCCTCTTTCACCGCAAGCTCATCCGGCCCTTGCGGGGTGTAGTCATACACACCGCGCACTGGCAAAATTAGCCCCCTCCGTCAGCTGTCCGCGCGCAGAAGCCAGTCCCGGGTCTCTCACCGTACTTCCCCGAGCCCTGCTGGACGCGAGGGGGCGCCTGCGCAGCGTCCGCCGCCTCCACGGGCTCGAGGTACGACGCAGGGACGAGGCCCTTTGCGCCCGCGCCGTCGACGACCTTGACCCATCCGGAGCCATCGTCCTCCTCCACGACGTGCACGACGGCACCCTCTGTGCGACGGCGTGTCAGAGAGAAAGAAAGAAAAAACGCCGACGATTCGCCTCATTCGCGGGCCTCACCTCGGACGGACAGCTCAAACGGCGACGTGGCGGTGTATTCAAAGACGACACGCGCCGACGGGTACGTCTCCTCGGGCAGCACTGACGCCCGGTCTGACGGCGCGAACGACGACGGCGTCGCCGTCGACGCGGCCGACACCGTCGAGGCGCTGGAGGCTGCCCGGGCTGAGCGACGCGCTGCGGAGCAGGAGCAGAACAGGGCTTACCGCGCGAGTCCGAGCGGGACAGGCTGGACGAGATCGAGAGGTGCGTGTGGTGCCCGTGGCTGCCCTTGGGCGCGCCGCAGTCGGCGGGGACCTGCCCGGAGGCTCTCAGCACGTCCAGCGCCGCGCGCGAGAGGGGGTGGGTCGCACCTTGAGCTCGCACTTGGCGTGCACAGAGATCCCGCAGGCCTTGCACGTCTTTCCCTGCTTGCTGAGGCCCCAGATCGAGGACTGGCCGGCGCACGGTTAGCAGGCGCGCGGAGGTCATGGGTGCACCCCTTGTGACGCACCTTGCAGTACGCGCACTGCGTGGGGATGGAGAAGGACGAGCTCTTGAAGGTGTGTGGGCTCTGCGCCCCCTCGTCGCCTGCAAGACGTAAGCCCACGCGCAGAGTCAGGGCCTGTACCGGGGACAGGACCGCACACGCACCCCCTAGTGCGGCCGAGATGGTCTCAATCTCTGCGCGGAGCACGGCCTCGGAGATCGTGAAGAACGACAGCTCGTGCTGGGCATCGAGATACGCCTGCGAAGCGCGCTGCCTCAGTACTGCATCTCCATTGCTATCCCTGGCGACATACGTCGGAGACCTCGTCCACGTTCCCGAGGTCAGGCTTCTCTGTATACGTGCTCACCAACTTCGCGAGCTGGTCGGCCTCCTGGCCTGCATAACGTTGAGCACCGGCGTTAGGCAGGGCACAAGACGGACACGTACGCTTGGTCCTGATGATGGGTTGCAGCTCCTGGAGCTTCTGCTTACACTTTGCGAGGCGGTTCTGCAGGTATACCTTTGGCGCGGGCTCCACGCTCATGTCCGGCTGTGACCCAGGTGAGTATTATCTGGGCACGTGTGGCCCAAGCAGGTACCTACCGAGTCATAATGCACTTGGCAAGGTTCGAACGTCCAGTCCGACGGCGCAGAAAACTGTATGATATTGTGGTCAATGAAGATCGTCTGGTCCTTCGCGGGATCAAGCTCCCTAAACGTCGCCTCCGTCTGGGTCACATGTGACTTTAGCACGTCGAGGTAATGGCTCTCGAGCGTCTGGGCCTGGATGATGATGTTCGCGAACCTGCGGAGAAGCTGGGTATGGAGAAGCTCTGCAGGCGTGTTAGGCACGGGGGCAGGGACAGACGACCGGACGCACGGAATTGCTGTGGCATGAAATCAGCATCAGCGGTGCCTCCTGTCACCCAACCTTCCACTTACGTCCTCTAGCGCGGGGAGGTCTTCCCCGTAAAATTTCGCTTTCGTGCGATTCGCGACTGCTGTCGCTATCAGATACACGCTGTAGACAGATCAGTACAGGAGCTAGGGTGGGCGCAGGGATCCGATCGTACTTCTTGCTGTTCAGCATGTCGACCTGCTGTTGTTCGTACTGCCTGGCTGCCCGCTCAGCGTGCTTGTCGTCCGTAGAGCGCTCCTGCTCGGCAGCTCTAGTGTCATGACGAAGAATAACATGAGGACGGACCCGCACCTGTTTCTGTCGGTACGACTCCACCTCGGAGCATTCTTCGTCATACTGCGCAGGCGTGTCATCCTCGCGAACAAGATGACTCGACACCGTACGGTACCTTTTGCTTCGTCTGCGGTGCCCAGTCAGATGTGTCAGGAAACAAAGCGCCTCGCTCAGACTACCTTTAGACGGTCGTTGTACGCCTTGTCGCGCTCGGAGAGCAGCTTCTGGAAGTACTGCATCTGCCGCTTCTTCGCGTCATCGTGGCGCTTCTCGGCGGCCTTCAACGCGTCGACGACCTGCGTGGTCAGCAGGTCCGCGAGGTTCTGGTGGTCCTGCCCCGCCTCTCCGACAGCGGCGATCAGCTGGGTGTACGCGCGGTCGAGGGTGCTGGGGCCTGGGTCAGCCTCGGCAGCGGCGTGCACAGGCAGGGAGGCGCCGCACCTGCTCTGTATGGCGCCGTCCTGCACCGGCTTTGAGGGATCGGGGCCACGACGAGCGCGGCGATCTTCTTCGCCTTCTTGTCCGCGGCTTTCTTGGCGAGCAGCTGCAGCTTCGTCGCATACTCCCGCTCTATCGCGACGCGCTCGCGGTAAAGGTCGCGGACCTAGAGGCGAGGGATCAGTCATTATACTATTCGGGAAGCTCTCCGTCACTCGCATCGGCCAACAACTCGAGCTGCGCATCAGACAGACTGGCGAGTCTGTCGACTTGGTCCTATCGGAGTTGAGACGTCATCGTAAGCTGACAGATGAGAAAAATGTGCACATACCGGCAGGGTTTGCCCGTATGAGGGCGCTGAAGACATGTTGCAGAGTTAGATATGTCCGTATTCCGTTCAGCTGCAGAACTGCGATTGCGGTCTTGCGATGCTGGCTGTCCTGGCAGAGACTCCAGAGCGACCGTTGACGCGACCCTGGACAGCCGCCCCGGAGATCGCCGCAGACCAATCAGATTGATGCGCCTCAATGCAGAACGCGGCGCTTGCCGCCTGTTCGACTTTGCTTATTGCCACGTTCCTCTGCTTCACCCTGCCTTTGGTTACCACAGAGTGACGCGTGTTTGTCGTCCGTGTGCTGCTTGTAGTGGCATTCCGTACCGGTCTTGGTCGCCTGATAGACGTTAGACTGCTGTCGCTAGATAATTGCAGGTGAGTCGTTACTCGCTGCATGATACAGTGGCCGTCGTAAGTCGCGTACAAGTGGTTGATGCATTCATCTGACATGGAGACTCGCGCAGTTCTGTACTTTCACCTTCTTCGTTTCCAACTTCAGACCGAGCTAGAGAAGAGTGACCGTGAATCGTGAACACGAAAGGGGGTTCTCCGGATGCCATGACACGTCTATAACGCCTTCATATCCGTGATACACGCAACACTCCTGTGTCAACAACGCTCTGGGGACGCCCATTTTCAAGCCTCTTCTGCCGACGTCCGCGTGCGCGCACATAAGGAGACCTACCAGCGATTGCTAGTTCTTACGGAGATATGGACACTCTGAAGGCTTCTAGTCCCCTTCTCCATTTGCTTTAGGCTTCAAGATGTTACTGACGCGCCCCAGCTTCGCGGATGTCTTACTTCGAGGCACCCCGATGTGCCTGGGATTCTTCTCGCTACTCCTAGTAATCCCCGCGCGTTCCGACACATTACTACAGTATGGGGCCCCTCACCCCCGCTGGGCCTGATCATGCGGTATGCGGTGCTATAACAATACCCCAGCGCTCCAATTTCATGCATTCGTAAGCCTTTCTGTCCGACTCGTCGTGGGTGTGCTGATACCTGTGTCTATAACAGAGGCCCTCTTCGCACAGAACCCAGTGCTCAGAAGCAATACTATCGTCTCAGACCCCGACCTCCATTCTGCAGTGTCAGCCTGTTGCACTGTCTGACGCAGCAAACATGTGCTTCGAGAGTAGCTTCCAAGTCCAAATGGCTCTCTGTGCTCCTAACGAGCTACCTCTCTGACCGCTTGCCAGAGGTTTTCGAATGTTCCCGATTTTCGTAAGCCAAGTACCAGCCCCCTGTATCATGGCACACGACTACTATTTCGGCGGCGTCTCGTACTGCACGTTTTCCGCGCATTATCCTGCTTATTTCCGACAGCGGTACAGCACTGGCGCTCAATATTCCCTACCACGTCGAACGTCCTGTCCACCCTGTTACAGCGCAGCGTGTGTCGCAATGTCCGCTCAATGCATCCGAACCTCCCTCCTAACCGGCCCCGACCGAATTCGTTGCCAGTTTTATCGATAATTGTTCACCCGGAGGCCCATGTGCCGCATTCCTCCACCCCCTCGATGAACGAGTGACGCCGGTATGAGCTCACAGGTATGTTGTTCTCGGCTTTCGGGCCTGGCTCAAGGCAAAAATCTGTTATTCCCGTCGCAGGTCTCGGGCCAGCCGCAACAAATGTCGGATCGTCGGGCGAGGTGGCGGATCCCCCACCGTGTGTCTGCTTTTATACACCTCGTCGATTAGGCTAACCCAGCTGTGCGCACGCACCCGCAGATCGACGACTATGACCGGCATAATATCGTGGCGACAAAACCTCGTCTTCAAATTGGGCAAGTGCCCCGTTCCTGGCCGGGCGTTTATTGGGACGGTTGGAGCGCGCGGCTGATTATGTCATCTGTGCAGGCCCAGATCTGTTGTCGACAGCCGCCCATGGGCTGCGGTACGTCAACTGTTTTGAGCGCACACGACGGACGGAGACTTGCCTAAAGTCTCAAATTTTTCTCGCTCATTATTGGCCGAAACCCTGGAAATTCTGGGCCCATATCCACTTGCACGCAGGACCGGCAATTTCAAGACGCTCGGTTTTCCAGGGTGCTCGCGCACTCCGGGACGTGGCCTTTCCGCGCCACGCATGATGTCCGGTGGTTTCACTGCGCGAGCTCGCGCTCCGGTCGAAGAAGTGTGGGCCAACTGATGCCCGTTGCCAGGTATAAAAGACCCAGCGCAAATCTCCTGGTGCCCCAACGAGTCCTACTCGCTTCCCACTCCCACCTCTCACTCGTCCGCCGCCCCCACTAGAGGCCCAGTCGCCCTCTTCTCTCCTTCTTTCCGGCACAACTACACTCTCTTCGTACCCACCCTTACAATGGCCCGCTTCGCCACTTTCCTTTTCGCCGTCGCAGCCGTCCTCGGTGCGACCTCTGCCGCGCCTGCGGAGAAGCGGGGTGGTCGTCAGGGCAGGGTGAGTAAACCGCCGCTGAAGAGGCTTCGCATGACTTACAGAATAAGTTGTAGGGTACCTGGTACGACACCGGTCTTGGTGCCTGCGGTTGGAACAACGTCAACAGCGATGCCGTCATTGCACTGTCGCCCTCCGTCTACGCCGGTGGCGCGCACTGCGGCAAGGTAAGCAACTTGGATTCGCGCAACTTTACCTCATATGCTCATCACGCCCCATACTCCAGACTGTCACTGTCACCAACGTAAAGACTGGCGCAAAGGCTACTGGCACTGTCGCGGACGAGTGTCCGGGCTGCGGTGTCAACGACATCGGTGGGTTACTACGACATTGCAGTCCAGGACAGTTCAACTTACTGTATTCGCTTTGTAGACATGACTCCGGGTCTCTTCCAGCAGCTCGGGTCCCTCGATGAGGGCGTCCTTACGGTTTCTTGGAACGTGTAAGGGCTGCCCCACCGTTCAACACCTTCCCCCAACGCTTCCCGGCACTTCGAAGCACTCCTTAGACATGTGAGCTCCTCAGGTGGGAGTCCATGCCCGTACGAGACCTGCGACAGCATACAATAGCTCTCGTATCGTCTTGGACCGGGCCTATTTATGGCGCCTGGATCGACCTCCCAGCAGGCCGGTGCGCCTTGAAAAGAAAAATGTACAGAAGAAAAACGGATTGGTGTAGCATTAGCTTTGTTTTTGTTGTATCGCTGTCCGCTCACCACCAGGCGATGGTCTGAGCTGGGCAGCGCTGTGCTCTGCTGCAGTGTATCTGTAAAGCCGTGGCTCCAAGCGAGCTCGAAATAGAAGCGATGTCTCTGTAACGCTCAGTACGAAGGCCTGATTGCCTTGTGTTCCCGCAGAAGATGTTCACCAGTGGAATTGTGCCTTCTTTCGCCTTCGCCACACAGCAAACCACAGCCGCAGCGCATGGTAACCCGCATCGCCCGCCAGCCTCTTAGCGGGGTGTTTTGATGCCATCATCCGCTTTCGGCAGCATCCCGCCAGTCGTTTAAGAACCAACGTCGACCTGACGCGATGTTCGCCGTCCGACACGACCTCCACGACCGGCTTGTGTGCTGAACGCCCTCCACGACTCTCCGCCAGCGACGAACGATGCAGCCGAGCTTGCTCCTCTCCCTGTCCTGCCTGCTCGCGGGCGCCGCGGCCGTGCCAGTGCAGAACGAAGCCCTCGGCGCCGACGGCACGCTCATCGTGGTCGACCCCAAGATCACGTACCCGACGGCGGACACAGTCTGGGTCGTCGGCCACAAGTACAACGTCACTTGGTGCGTGCTGGTGATTGACGCGGTGCTCGCGGGACGCTCATGCAGGGTTGTGCAGGGACAACTCGGACCTGCCGGCCCTGGTCAATATCACAAACGTGGAGGGCATGGTCGTGCTCGGTCAGTTCGATGGTGATGGAGAAAGGCTCTACTTGGGCAAGTCGCACTTACCTGTGATGCTGCGGGTTTACTCATGAACGGCAACGTCGACAGATAGCCCGCTCGCGAAAGGTTTCTTCATCACCGATCCCTCTGTGGAGATCACTGTGCCGGTCGTACCTCCTGGGGACTACATGATTGTCTGTGAGTGATGTCGGCAACGCTAGCTGCAGTGCACCATATTGATATGCGTGTCGCAGTGATGGGAGACTCAGGAAACGAGAGCCCCCAGTTCAAGATCGTAGCAGACGCCTCGTCGTCCTCAGCATCTTCCAGCGCGTCTTCCTCTGCGACATCTGTGTCTGGACCGGCCTCGCCGACCTCGAACTCACCGACCGAAGCGCCGACCGCTTCCTCGTCGGCGACCTCCACCGTCACGGTTGGACCCACCCTCACAGCGGACAACGCCGCGCAACAGAGCGGTACGCAGAGCCCAGTGCCTACGTCCAATAGTGCCTCCTCGTGGTTCGGGAACAACCTTCTACCGGTGTCGCTTGCTTCTGCCATGATCACCCTTGCGATGGCCCTCTGAACGCCCTGACGGTCTTCACGCCCCTTTACGCACAATTTATGCCTTCAATGTCGGATATATCCATCACTACGATACCAGTCGTCTAACCTTGCCTTGGATACACTACGGGAGTTTGTTGGTCTATGATGCACCCGGATCGCTTCTTATAATCCAGATTTCCGATGCCCTGGAGTCCTTGGACTCTATCTCCCTATTTCTAGCCATGTAAATTAACGTATTAAATGCAGTCTCTGGTCCTTGTGTTAGTGAGACGAGGACGGATGAGGTGGTCCGTGCGCAAGTTTATCGCTTTCGGAGACACGTGACGCATACGCTAGAGTGATGGGACGCACTCGTCTCTCCGTCAACGTTTGCATTCTCTTTCTCACCTGCCTCTTGCCCTCTCTCCCGCTGTTCTTTCCTTTCGCGAAGGCTTTCGCGATGTCTGGACCAAATTCTATACAACAGTCTTCGGATGGACAACCGGAGTCGGTCACGACGCCCGTTGAGGACCCTGCCGCGTCGCTTCGGGCAGCTGCGTTGAAGACTTTGAAGTCGAAGCGGCGAAAGGGCCCAGATGGACCAGATCTGCCTTACGGCCTCCCCTCGCGGCCCCTTGCTACTGGCACACCCTCGATTCAGTTGGACTATGGCTCCGAAGATCCTTACGCGAGGCCCTCCTCAGTGCCCGTTACGGCTCCCACGGCGTCGCTCCCCACCACGAGCAGACAACCGCCGCCACCACCACCACCATCACCACCACCATCGGCACCGGTGCGTATGGAAGTAGACGAAGATCAGACTAGAGAAGAGGGAGAGATCAGCGACTCTGAGTCGATGCCTCCCCCAAAGTCACCACAGGTCCACAAGCAAGCTCCGCCCCCAATATCTACGGCTTCCGTGAAGTATCCAGTCAAGGACAGGCCCATGCCTCCGCCGGTCATTCCGCCATCTCCCTCAGTCTCCACTGTCTCGGTAAAAACGGAGTCGACTTCACATATGCTGTACGATGCACCAGCAAGTTCTATTCAATCGTCACCTAGCCTCACCCGTTATTCTCCTGTGGCGGACTATGATATGTATACCATCGACGAGGAGCACGTTCGCCCAGGACTAGCTAGTCAGTCATTGACCACAGGGATATACGACATTGATGTTGATCTCGCTCATCTGACAGTGACTCAAGCGCAGTATGACACGGCGAAGGATATCGTACTTGACCTGCTGGGGTGGGGTGTGCCTCCCGAATATCTCGTCAACTGTGGACTCAGTCGTGAGATCATCTACTTTGTCTTCATCGAGTTGAATCTTCGCCTCCCGACAAATCTTGATACCACTGGCCTTCCCCCTCCTCCGTGGTATTCTCACGCATACGCCTCTCCAGAGCCCATATCACCGACAACTCCGTCTCGTGACCTGCAGAGGCCTCGTTCAGCCCCTCACCGGCGATCAGTGGGCGAGCCTCATCCCAGTCTACCGAAGAAGCCGACGGCACCGCAAGGCGCGCCCTCAGGCGGCGATAGTACCCCACTATCGGCCACCGCTGCACCTTTCGTCCCCAGTGCTTCTCTTGCGGCTGTACCGATGCAGTCTGAAGATTCGCCTACATCGCCAAGCTTAATCGACATGGAACAGCAAAGGCGACAAGAGCTTCTTGCTCGCAAAGCGGTTCTTGCCTCTCGCAAGAAGCAGTTCGTCGCCTCGTCTTCATCTTCCAGTGCCATCCCTGCGAAAGATGCGAACGATGCGGCGGCTACGCCGACAGTCGCACCAACGGCAGTCGACGACTTCTTGAAGACCATTGATCCTGTTGGTGGCAACGCTTCCGGTAATATTGGCAGTACTTGTCGCACTACTGACGATCCTATGGACGTGGACGAGCCGATTCCTGGATTGTCCGCTGGCGATGCCCCCTCGACTTCACAGTTTCTCGACGCTTCAGCCCAACGCTCGACATCTCCAGAGTCTATGCCAGGGAATACGCGCAATATCCCTCCACGCTCGGAGTCGGAAGGGTCAACTCGGTCTGTGTCTATTGAGAGGAACGGCCTTGGTTCCGATGCGTCGTCCAGCAGCGGTACCCCACAGCCTCAATCTTTCAGTACGCGACGAGGTACCAAGCGGCCTGTAGCGGCCGATTTCGTGGACATGGACGCACGACCACCTTCCTACAACCACCATCACCACTCGTCCCACCCTGCTCACCCTCATCTCCGACGGAAAACTCACTCGTTCGCGGGCATCACGCATGCAAGACGCATCGTCATAGACCTGAGTGACAGCGAAGAAGAGGTCGAGGAAGCGGTTGGCCATCGACCACCAGTTCCTCAGCAGCCGTCGAGGCCCCCGACAAGATTGGGTGCGTCACCTTCCTTGCATGCAACCGGAACAACATCGTTACCTGGCGAACCAGCTACTCCTGCCGCACTAGCAGAGAAAGAGCAAGAGATCAAGAGGATGCGCGAATTGATCGCAGAGCGTGAACGTGCAAGACTCAATAAGCTAGCAGCTGTGAGTCGCTCAGCATGCTTGCAGTTAAATGCAATTAACGCTAGCCCCGCCAGAACTCCAACAGATCGACGCCTGTGGGTTCTACAAGCGGTACACCCGTCCCCCAGACACCTGTCTCTGTTCAAAGAGACGAGGTTTCCAGCGCGTCTGCGTCATCAACGACAGATGCTCGCGTGGAATCCGAACCTGCGACTGCCAATTCCTGTAAGTGGGCTCTATCTCGATAACGGTATTCCTCAGGCCTCCAACTTTTCTAGCCTCTTCCGCCAGTAATCGCAATGGTTCTTTGCGTCTTTTCCACCAGTGAGGGCGTAACTGACTAATCCCACCAGATGTACCCAATACGCTCATGCAGCCTGCACAATCAGATCAAGGCACGTACTCTCCTCTCGTACCCTCGTATGTGATCTCGTCTCCTTACGTATAGCTCTCCCCTCTCTGGCATCTCTGCTGGGCGATGCATTCGATATCCTTCACTGTTTTATCTTGCATCACCTTCCTCTGCAGTGCTGACCGCGGAGGCTCGCCAAGAGCATGTTGCGAGATTGTCGTCCCCTGTCTGTGCTGCCTAATTTGGATTGTAAAGAGCTTTGCTTAACTTCCTTCATTTCATGCACTGTTTTGTTCCTCACCATCCCCTGTACCATCCTCCACCCCGGCTTTTTTTTCTCGCTTTCTATGTGCTATCCTTGTTTACTCTGCAGGACGATCCCGAGCCAGAAGCGATCCCTGAACCCAGGAACAACACGGCAGTCGACGCAGGTGTCTCCATTATGGAGGCGTCGACGGCCCAGGTACGTCTCCGCCTTAACTTGGACGAATTTCCGCTTCAAGACGCGTACACCTCTTCAATTGTGCTGATTACGTCCGCAGGCATCGTTCCCGGCACCGTCAACTAGCCAATTCTCAGCATATCAATCGCTTCTCTCCACTTATCCTCTTTTGCGTACTCGCTCACCGCCGCAGTTACTCGATGCTGACAGCCGGACGGAGTCTGTGGCGCCTCACCCCTCTGACCTCTCTGTCTTGTCACCAGTGTCTTTGAGTACAATCAAGGCCGCCGCTGTCAACAGATGGTTGTCAGACCCATCCCGGCGGGTATGCCAATACGAGGTTCCTGGAGGGGGAGAATGCCGAGATCCTCAATGTGAAGACATACACCCGTCGCAAGCCTCGACGGTAGAGCCCAGTGGTACGCCCTTCTTTTGTAACTCGTCGTTGCTCACATCTTTATCCTTGTCCCATGCTCTCGTGTCTTTCTTACCCAACCGCTCCCCGCTCAGACGAAGAGACCGCGCGACACCTCTACAGTGCGCTCCCGAAGGCTTCCGAGGTCACTATGGAGCAGCTCTTGGCTGCGCTGCAAGACTTCCGCCGGCAGCAACTGGGCTTCGAGGACCGCGTCAAACAGGCACTGGCTTCCCTGGGCCTCCGTATGGCCGCATAGGATGAGCGGCGGGCCTTGCTCATCGCTCCCGCGGGAGTAGGCATTCCGCAGTTCGGGAAAAATTGTACCATGAAGAGCGCTTTGCGCCACCAGATAGGCGGCAGCGTCATCTGGCGAGTTGGTGGCTGGTGCCTCCTCATGTGAGGTTCGCGGCTGTCTGGACAGCCCATGTAGGCCGTCGGTTCTGTGGACGAGTTCGCGCTTTCTGGTGTATTGGTGGTCGTGTCTTCGTGCTTTCTCCTGCAAACTCTTGTGTCATAACAGCCATCTTGCTATCTAGTTGTAACCTTGTGTCTCCTGTGCAATCCATACATTTCATTCGGATCGTCCGTGCATGCGAGAAGCCTTGTTAGACTGGGGGACGTGGCGAGTAACTTTGCGCGAGCGTTGGTTGGAATCGGGCGTCTAAATCGGGGATCGAGCAGAGGGCCGCGTGGCGCTCGCCGCGGCCCGTCCGAGTTCTGTATCACTACCGTGATCTACAACTTCAGCGAGAATGACAGCAAAGGTAAGTAGAAAACATTGCGTAAACGGGGAAAGAGTTGCTCATATTGACAAATCGAAAGGTTATCTTACCGAATAACAGGACGACATCCTCCATACTACTTGATATCTCTGAACTATGGCATCGCTGAGATACCAGCTCTGGACATCAAGAATGTAATCAGAGCTCATCCTCTTCCGAGCGCTCGAGACGATAATTGGCTGCCTATGGATCTGACTCAGTCTTTCCTCGCAGGCTATGGGACACCACGGATGCGCCCATTCGCCCGTGTCGCATCTCGCTGCTGCTTCACCTGGTCTGGGCGCGATCACAAAGCAGTTCATCGGAGTATGGCACAGCTCGGGCAGACGTGATGAAGTGATGGGTATGGTCATGACGGCCCGGCCTGAGCATGCACTGCCTCGTGATGCAGGAAGACCCTGCGCGACAAGCCTCGCACTTACACCTTGACTCTGATTGTCGTGCACCTTGCAACGCAAATCGCCGGTGAGTCGAGCTGCTCTATCAACTGAACAACAGATCTGATGAGTGAACGCTGTAGTCATCGTTCCCAGCGCATTGCGGCACGGCTCCTAGCAGTATACAGACAGTCGATCGGTCAGTATAGGATATCGTTGATCGGGAGCTCATATGAACAAAAGCTTACAGGAGGAGCGAAAGTATCATAGCCAGGATCATGGGATCCCTCATACTCCGTGACGACTTCTCCACCTTCCTACGAAGTGCTCGCGATATCGACCTCGCCATCGAGTCCGTGGAGCATTATCTTCTCGCCTTAAAGGAATTTAAGAACACCCGGTGCCCTGTGCTTTGGATGCCAGATGACATCCTAGTGCGCATCTTCAAGCTCGTCGTCGACGATCACGATCTCTATGGCACCGCGGAATACCGTTCGCACACTGATCGTCCGCATCGATGGCTTTATATCACCCATGTTTGCAAGAGGTGGCGCCAGGCAGCCTTGGACTACCCTGTCCTTTGGACACGCATCATTGTCGGAAGGGCGACACTACGAGGGCAGACCTTCATCGCGAGGGCGGGCGAATGTGAGCTGACTATCGAAGCCAACGAATACAAATGGGACTCTAGCGACGCTACCGTCACTGAGGCTCTATTCTCTGACTACGCCCATAGACTGAAGAATCTGCGTGGATTCTTGATTACTCCGAAGCTCATATGCCGTGCACGCTCCCACCAGGCGTTGGGCTTGCCGCTGCTCGAGTCTCTCGGCGTTCTATACCGGAACACCTATGGATCTGACATCTTGCCGCGGGACTACATGTTGGACGACCTCACTGTGGACAATGATGGAAGGCAAGCCGCGAGTTCCAACCCATTCCATTTCCCACCACTGTCCGACGCTCCGATGCCTCGCATTCGGCGGATATTCAGTGATAACCTTCCTTGGCGACTTTTGCAGTCTTTCGTACGCCCTTCCTTAACACATCTACACGTCGCTAGGATGCACTATCAATTGCCGTCGGTGAAGGATTGGCTTCGTATCCTTCGAGACATACCACACCTGGAACATCTGGAATTGAACAATGCCATCCGGCCACTGCAACTCTCAGCTATTCGTGATGGTGCACACCTCTCCGAGCCCGTAGTCTCTTTACCAAAGCTGAAGCAGGCGTTGTTTTCCCAGCCCTTCGGTTGTCCAGCAGGCGCTGCTCTCCTCCTCTTTCATATTGACTCCCCTCCACGCACACGCATATCCATCACACCTGGTGAAATGGACTACTCGCCAGATCCAGAACTCAACTCCCACGTCCAGCTGCGGGTGCGGTTCGTCACTAGTTGCTTGGCCGGACGCATGTCACGCATCTTGAACAACCCCCAGTATAACTCAACTATCCAGCAGCCCCTCTATCGCACTGCAGTGTTCGCTATGGAGATGGGTGAGGATGAAGATGCGGAAACGCCGATCACACCTCTGTGCAAGGTAACATTCTACGACGATTATTCACGTACACGACCCGAAAAGGAGGGATCTTTGGTGATCGCCTTCGTACCAGGATACGGTCAAATGGCCAGCGAACATGGCGAGGAGCTACTTCGTGATGTCTTCGACTCAGAGCTGTTCTTTGGACTTCAGAGCCTACTTGTCATGCCGGTCGACTTGGAGATATTGTATGACCCAAACCAGCATCCACTGTTCGACGACCTGAGAATATGGACGCACCTGGCAGAGTCCCGCGTAGGACGCCACCTACTTCATCTCGGGATGGAGGATGCCCCTTCGGTTCTCCCTACTGTAGAGAAAGCCCTATTGTGCCTCAGGACCGACGCGGATCCCATCCCTTCTTTCGAGCAGCTCGAAACATTCGCCATCTTACCTAGCAGGGCCACTTCGGAAATCTTCACCGACCGAGACCAATATATCGTGGCAGAACTAGCTTTACGTGATGCTTTGGCGGAGCGGAGACGGAGAGGTCTCGGGCCGTCAAGAGTGGATATTGGGAACGGCCTCGTCGCTATCGATGAATTCCTCTCGAGTGCTCCAGTTGTTCGCGAGACGGGGATAATGAGTGTAGAACTTGGTAGTGGCGTGACAGTAGTCCGTGCATAGAATGTATTTGTAGTATTAGAGTGATCTAACGACTGACGTAGCTCCTCTTGCGCCCTTCAGCTTTCGAATGGCATTGTGCTAGAGACATACCTGATAATGGCGGCGGAGCACGGTGAGGCTGCGCATCAAAATAGAGCTGGAGTCGGTAAGCGTTTAACTCGTCTTCATTATACCAATATCCCGAGATCGGATGCAACGTCTGTCACTTGCGGGAGCTAGCATGTGGCGACGTGCCGTAGCTCCCACCTCCACTGGAAGAAAAAAAGGGAAATCAGCCCCGACTCGGACGTTGGTTGACGAATAACGAGCTTGTTCTCTTGTCTTCGCTGTTGGAGACCCTGAACTTCTCGGCCGTCAGACCCGCAGGTGACGGAGGGCGTTCGCTCGCATGTCTATAAAAGCATGGCAACCGTCGCAGAATATCAGTGCGCCACAGTAGCTGCTACGCACATTTTACGAGGTGAGAGGCTTCAGACCCATCCTGACATGTATTCTCTTTATCATGACCATGTCGATACCGCTAGTCAGCGTTGAACATGCAGATCAAATCTCTCGCCGCCACTGTCGCTCTCCTCATCGTCAGCTATAGAGTTACCGCCCACCCTACGTCTATCGACGGCGTGATCTCTCCTTGCAAGCGGTCAGTGTACGCGATCGTTCACAGCCATAAACCCTCGACTCACTGATGCGCAGCACCCTGCCCGACGGGTTCATGATTGAGGCTAGATGCTGCTGCTAGAGGGGTCCATGCATACCGAGTCCTAATGGCAGCGCGAGGGCATGGTAGCGGCACAGAGTCGGTGCATCCTACCCGCAACATCTATGGTCGAACATGACGCGATCATTCCTATGGGACGTGACAGCGTTCAGCAACCGATATCGAGTATCTGGGACTCATCTCGACGGATACATTTCTGGGCTGCATTATCGTTGGATAATTCGTATAGCAAGTGTCCTCGATATTCATCAATAAAATACATAGTCGGATTGCCCTTAAATTCCGTAACAACTCCCATCGGCATCGCAGGTATTGTAACAGCATAACGATTTCACCAGAACCTAAATTGTTCGCTAAGAATGAGCTTGAGCTTCAATGACTTGACGGGAATGCGTAACTGACCACATACCCATGATCGCTATCTGTCTCATGGAGAGCCACCTTCCCCTGCATGCATAGCTGTGGCGCCAACCTAACGGCGTCTTCGACGGGGTCGACAGTCACGGAGAGCTTTCTGAACCGTGGATACTTGCTGCTGTCGCTGAGCGTCTCGTCGAGGGCGCTCCACGGGAATCCTAGGAAATACTGCCTGCCATGATTCCACAGCAGCACGTCCTCGAGCATGCTCGTCTTGCTCGGTAGCATCTTAATGATGCTTACGAGTGCGTCGATGCAGGCTTCATCGGGCGGCAGCGCCCGGGTAGACAGCGACCGGAGTTGCGTGCATTCGCTCAGGTCGAGCGCACCTAGAAGGCGTGTGAGAAAGGATGAACACCCGTCGACTAGGCAAACGGCTTACGGAGTAGCCCTTCACAGTCTCTACCATCCTTGACACTATCGAACCGCAGCCTCAAGTTTTCAAGGGTGGGAGCGCACTTGCTGACGAGGCGGGCGACAGCGGTCGGAAAGATGGCGCGGGATTCGATGGCGGGAAAGTCAATGGAGACGGTGCGCAAGCTTGAACCAGTAACGGTGCACAAAAGCCAATTGATGATATCCACCATGACATGAGGCTCGCTGATCGTCATGTTGAGGTGTTCCAGGCGGAGCTGGGTCATGCGCTTCATGCCTCTGCATGCCAGTGAGTGCGAGCCGGCTTTGACCTCAGCTGCCCATTCCAGCTTCGAGAGGTAGAGTTGTTTGAGCGTGCGGAAGCTGAGAATGAGCCGTGCGAAGTCCCGGAATTTCACGAAGCGGCAGCCATACAACAGGAGGCCTGTGAGCGAGGGAAAGTGGGATAGCGAGACGTAGAAGCTGCGGTGCACCACTGGCGGGATGCACGCGAGGCGGAGGCGGCGGATGTGGGGAAAGCGGCGGGTGAGCGGTTCGGGCACGGTGCACATCCATGTCTGCGCTGGCGCTTGAGCGGGGTCCAGGTCGTACCCGACATCCAGAACTCGTATCTCGAGGAAGCCGGGCTGGGTGTCCGCCCGCTGCAGTAAGGAGGAAAACTGATCCTTTGTCTTCGCAACGGCCGCAAAATGGTACAGGTGACGGCGAGCTCTATGAACCCAACGATGACAAGTCAGCGAGCAGGCGAGAAGGGTCCGAATGCTGTCGTTGAGGTCGTAGTATCCGGCGACGTAGTCGATAACTTGTTCGCAAAGCTCTTGCGGGATTCGAGCTATTCCTCGCGGCCGTGAATACCCAGCGTCGGACTCGGACATTGACCCGACTGAGCGCGGAGAAGGCGGGGTTGGAAAGCCGACTACCCAGAAGCATTGCTATAAGTCGCAGGAGTGGGAAGGCTCTTTCTAGTTGTGTCCAGACACCGGCGGGGTACAATGCAACTCTCTTGGACGACGACATGGTCGAGCGAGTATTGGGTTGAAGGTAACCAGGAGACGGCCTCGATGCCACGCCGCTAGATCTGATAGGCGGAGTGGCGCTTAACCACATTGCTCGTCGGTGTCTTCCTCATTGTCAGCGACGGGCGATGAGGAGAGCCGCCGAAGCGCGGTCGAGGATTGGACGTGGCGGTAGAGACCAGGGACAAGTCAGGACAGATTGCATGAGACGAACAAGCAGTTCCCAAAGTGCAAAGCGCCTTACGAGATAGTCGACCCTCGTAAACACCGGTGTACCGGTGCGAGCCGGTGCTCGCCAGATTCTCGCCCGCTTGGTGCATCGCCAGTAGCTTGTGACAAGGATTGGCAGTACGAACAGGGCGACGAACAAGGGACGCTGTCACGTTGGCGTGCATCGCCTCTCGCCTTTCCTAGCCAGATAAAGAGGTGAATATGGTTGCTGCGATGATGCTATGTCATCCAGGAGCCAAGGGAAGCAGGACATAGAAAACACGTCTGATGCAAGGTAGAAGATCTTGGGAAATCTCGATCACAGAGGAGAGAGCCGGAGCTTCACTCACTACGTAATGCCGTCTGTAGCTACCGCGAGAGACGGACTGCACCATCTTCCTCAGCGTGCACTTCTTGCCTCGAGGGCTTTCCGAATCGTCTGCAGTCAGCGCCCTGGGTTGAAATTGACCAGTCCCTAAGTCACTATTTCATCGGATTGTTGCCGGCCTGCAGTCAACATCGCAATTCTATATAGAAATTTGAAGACGACTGACTTATTGTGCTGGGCTAGCTCACCAGTAAACTCATGTGGCGTGCTCACTGGTGTGGGCAAAGTGACCGGGGGAAACGCAAGCGCTAGTTCGCCCGGCGTATGCCGGATGATGCGCACCATGCCATTCTAGGCAACCCCCAATCATGCGACGGTCATCCGCTCTCTTCGTCCTCGTCCGCTGCCTGCAGCTTTCCGCATGCCTTGCTCAAAAGACAATGAACCGCGCAATATTCTATACAACCCGCGTCCTTTCAGATCTGCGCTGAGCGTCGCGACGCCGCTGATCCCGCGTTGCCCCAGTCAGGGGCTACGTCTCCACTCAGATATGCAACGAGGACCAACGGTATGCCGTATGCAGGCGGAGCGTCACACGGAAGTGGCGCACTGCAGTAGACGTGCTAGGTCCGTGGACCGCGTGCCGTGCTCTTCGAGTGCAAATGTAGCCTAGGCCCTCGTCATTCGCTGCGCAGATTTGCAGGCCGTGCAGGAGCTATAAAGGCGCAGGCGCAGAACCGATGGACGACCACTTTTCTCTTAACAAACCTCTCCAGTCCACCACCACAAGTAGTCAAAGAAATGTGCGTGAACTCGTATGAAACCCGCCTGCGAAGTTCGTCGGTAAGGAATCACCGTCACACCCCACCATGCCGTTATTCTTATATACTTCTAGTTCTCCCGAGATGCCCCCTCTCTTCCCAAAGAAAAATCGGGTGAGGTCGCAAGGTACAAGACAAGACTCAGTCAGCAGGTCAGTGCCTCTGTTTCTCGTTTTAACAACCAGCTAATTCAGGTCTGTACACTTGTCCGCCGCTCAGGTGGAAGAAGAAATGAGCACACAACCCTCTGCACCCGACGCACCAACTGGTAGCCGGCGGGCATGACATCATGCCTTCGTGCCTGGTGATGCTGCTCACGCTGCTCATCCCTGGGCGATGGCGTCAAGGGTGTGGATTATCCGCGATGGATTGGCTCGCCCTGACTCTGACTGGAACCGTCCATGCCCTTGACCTCGAGGCACGATACCCGTGTACTGCATCACATATACTACATACACATCTGCATTGCATGACCTTCCGTACACCGCGCGAGCAGGCACGTTCGTGAGAGCAAAGCATGGTCAATGCATGCACCCTAGCCAACGGCCGTTGCCCTATGAAAGCCACGCTGCAAGACTACGCTGAGATTCTCCCAGCTTGTATTGCCCTGTCTTAGTGGTATCAGATGGAAACAGTTCAGAGCATGACGCAGACAGGCTCACGGAGAAAATGTATAGCAGTCGACACACTCGTACGGAATAGCGCCTTGAACTTCCGCGTTGTCGGAAGTACGACATCCAACTTTCGCGAACCTCCCATCTCCCGTCCTCCGTCGACTAGACTCGATGGGGGTAGATGGGCGACCGCCACCACAGCACTTCTTCCCGGGACGCCCACATAGACGACGTCAAATACACTCGAGAAAACCCTTCCATGCCAGTTCGCGCTGAGCATGTAAATCCTCTTTTTAGGTGTGTCCAATGGAGCGGGAGATGAGATTTACGCGTCGCCTCGCCTATGACATAAAGATTTTCGCTCTCAGGAGGCGGAGGAACAGTAAATGTCTTGGAGAGCACATTGTTCCCTGTGGGGCACCTGTCTCGGCAGCGGCGTGTACGGGCTCGTCCTGGAAAACCACCGGTCGCCGTCAGGGGCAATACAGGGCACTGAACAGGAAACACGTTGCGCAAGATCGCGGATGCCATGACGGCATCCATGCCTCCGCTACACCCGTCTTCGAAAATGAACGGCCAGAACGTGCGAATGTGATAGATGGTCGTCCGGACGGGGCACATAAAACAACGTGCGGACGGGCCACACGCGAGGCCCCCTAACGCTTGCTCGCCCCGGACGACCATGGACCACGAGAGGACACGGGCAGATGTCCTTGGTATGTGTTCGAGCGCCCCGACTTGCCAATCCCTTGACGCTGCTCTTCCGCCAGATATCCTGCGGTAGTCATCGAGGACGCCAACGAAGACGAACATGAGGACGAGCAGGCGGCGGAGCACAAGGTGTCGTTCCGGCGTGGATGAGGTACTACGAGCAGCGGCAGCAGCTCTGCTACAGGGTGAGCAACCCCAACTGAGCTCTTCGCGGGCAGGAGACGCTGACGCCGACACAGCACGCGCTGCTCCTGGAGAGCATGCTTGCGGAGTGCCCGGAGAACAAGCCCTGGCTGGAGCAGTATGGGTTCGACGTCGACAAGCTCATACGGTACCTCCGCTGGAATCCCGCCGAGCAGCTGAGGCAGCTGAACACATGGAACCGACGCGGAGAGCACGATACTCGAAGGAGCTGCACGCCGAGCACAGGCGTAATTTGCGGCACATGGAGGAGAATATAGCCAAAATCGTACCGGTGCGTGCCCCCACCATTGCTTAGTTGGCGGAAGTTAGATGCTGACGGACCCAGCTGTTCGATGATATCCAGTCCGCATCAAAGGCGATAGCCAAAAGGCGAGTGGAACGTAAGCGGAGAACACTAGACATAGAAGAGGTCAGCGGCAACAGATGCCATCTTGCTGGGTGACGCTGACCTTTATATTTTGAATCACAGCTTGAAGTGTTTGCCGCGGGATGTTCGACAGGCGAGACGGAGTCTTTATTCAGCGAAGATATGGGCACTGGCAGTCGGGAACCGCTAGATTCTGTGGATTCGGAAGTTGCTGACAGTTGACTGCGTGGCTCAGACATCTTGGACCTTCTATACTTATTCGGAATATGTAGGCGCATGGATTTGCTCAAGAAGTGGAGAAGTCGAGAAGATGGAGGATTGAAAGTATGTGGTGGTAAGCGCGCGATGTAGGTGCAATGTCTCATTCGGCGGACGCCGCATGCACTTTACCCGCTACTGCTGCCATCTCACACCGTTCGCCAGCCAACTTCCCCGCTGAGCTGTCAACAGCAGGCCCTAGTACCTGAGCTGAGACGTGGCGCGTTCCTGAGACCCATTGACCGAAGACATGGCATCAGATTCGGCGGCGTGCAGGATCCTTGTCCTCTCGTCTACACTGGCAAGGCACAGCAGTTCGTGCAACGTATGTCCTGGCACGGCTTCAATTCTCATTGACCTACCGGCGTCTATAGGTGTCAAGGCTCTGTCTAGCGAGCCATCGCGCTCAGTCCCATCAGCTACAACACCACAAGCGACGTCGCGAGCACGAGCATTCCGTGGACAATCAGCAACAAATATTACACCGCAGACGTGCATTTCGAGATCAGGGAAACCAAGTCGTTTTGGGCTATCATGCAAGCGAGGTCCCCGCGGTTGTCTATGTTTGGAACCGTGGAGAGGTGCGTACGTCCTGCCAGTCGTCTTGCACAGGTATTAATAAGGAGTGTAGACCTACAAGGAGCATGTCCTCTGATCTCGGAAAAGCTGCGACACTACGACCCGGAAGTAACGTTGGCTGTACGTTTCAGCGACCCCGCGCAGGCGGCCGTGCACGACGACGAAGACGGACTCGACGAGTTCTTGTCTTCGCACGGTTTCGAGTACATCGACGGGGACCGCAGCGGGCGCCAGGCTACACAGGAGGCAACAGTTTCGACGAACAGTGCAGGTACGTGCGCCCTGCATAATTTATCAAGCGGGGACTCAGAAAAGCTTCAGGCATCCCCGGCCTCCGCGTGTCATTGACGCGCTGAGCACCATCATGTGGCCGTCGCTGTCCAATCCGCGTCGACGTCTGCGCGCAAGAGCCGCGCGCGCGAACTGCTCGACTGGGCCCGCGAGGAGGAAGCCGAGGATGGGCTGCGCGCGCTCATCTCGCAGGACGCGCTCGGCAGCGCCGAGGACGGCGAGCGCAAGAGCCGATGCAGCGCGAGATGGAGGAGCTCGAGCGCTGGCTCGAGGAGGAGGACCACAGCAGGCGCGTCATGGACGACGCGGAGGCGTGGCGGCCGCGCACGGCGACGATGCGGATGGCAGTGGAGCGACGTCCCGACACCGACGATCCGCACGCCTGGCGCGGGCGGCCAGGAGGAGTTCGGGTTCGAGGACGACTTTGCGGAGTTCGTCGGGCGCCGATGGACGTGGCGTACACGTACGAGGCGCTCCGCCAGGAGCCCATGCACACCGGCGCGTCCTACCGCTCGCTGGCCTCGCATTCGGACCTTTCCGCGGAAGACGTGCTCAATACAGAAGACGACCCTGATCTGCCCTCGCGCACCGAGATTGAGGAGACGTCGAAGCGGATATTCGGCGCAGCGTCACTCGATGTACCGCAACAACACATGCACGGCGTTCGCCCCAGTCAAAACCGTCGTCGCTGCACGGCGTAATGTCGCCGCCGCAGACCACCTTCCCTCCACCTGATGACGAGAGTTTTCTCTTTCGACGAGACGGACGACGAGTTCGAGATGGGGGCGTTTGACCTGTCCAAGGTTCTTGGTGCGCTTCAGGGCATGAAAGAGGAGATCGCGGGCATGACAGACGAAAATGAACGCCGGAAGGCTGCGGCTAGGGTAGCTCTTGGTCTTGTATACGGTCTGCGGAAGGAGGACGAGCGGAGCGGAGCTCCGAGCATCTGTAGTTGTTCAATTCAAGGGTATAACGGACTCGGAAATCTGGAACATTCACCATCTACTTAATCTGAGCATCATATACATTAACTATCCCATGTTTGTTAGCTAGGAACAAGTGGCAAAGAATCGACAGCGTTTGCGTGACAGCAGCGAGACTTGATGAACATATTACATGCATTGTGTTAATCTGGACATTCTCAATCAACTTCCTCCGCATCCGTACCCTGTTCCCATCCCATCCTCCTCGTCCTGTTTCGCCTTTCCCGTCTCGTCGCGGATCGTGTGTTCGGAAAAGTTGAGGATGCCCGCCATATCAAGCATCTGCACGACCTGCTCGGCCTCCTCGACCTTCATATTTCCGAACCTTTTCACCTGTCGAGACTCTGGCTGCGGAGTGCCTCCTGGAGGGCCGGCGGGAAGCCCTGGAAGACGTCCCAGCGCATTGGAGCGCGCGCCGCACATCTCATGTTGACGCCCTCCAGTTCCTCACCCTCGAGCTGGATGTTCTCCGGCGGGGGGCCGTCGGTACGTTGAACGAGATGCTCTGCGAGGGGTTCTCCGGCCGAGCTGGATCTGCTCCTGCCCGGCAGCTGCCTCGCCTCCGCCTTGCTTGCGCACACGCTCGCACAGGTGTGCGTACGTGTCCTCGACGTCCTTCTCGAAGACGCCGATGCGCGAGATCGCCGCTCATCATCCTGCGCATCCGGATCAATGACAGGTCATGATGAAGAAAGTGCCTCGAGCGCGTACCGTTTGAAGAAGATGGAGACACCGTCCTTGCCGAGCTTGTCACAGTACTGCAGAAGTAGGCTCTGGTGTACACACTGCTTCGCGTACTTGGACTTGCCCTCGCTTTGGGCCGTGAACGCTGCAACAAGGAGCGCGTCGGAGGCCCCTGGCACGACGACATCCCGGTGCTGCTTGATGAAGTCCCAGGACTGCTCGTAGCCACGGAGTGGCAGGTGCGAGAATGCCTCGAGCGACGGCGTGAGCTCCGGGAGCTCCGCGTTTTCGTCCACATCTGCGGACGCTGAGTTTGACGATGAGGAGGCCTGGCTTTCCTGAGCCGCCGCGACACCCTTCGGGTTCAGGACCTCGATCTCCGTCTCCTTGACGGTCTTCTTGGAGCCCGAGCCGCTTGCGATGGCGTTCTTGACCGGCGGCGGGGCAGGTTTTGGTGGCACGTACTATATGACCGGTCATTCGACCTTGTACAACCGCGATGATCATAAAGTTGTACTCACATGCGACTCCCATGCCTCATGGATGTCCTCGCTGGTGATCTTCTTCTTCTGCTCCGCCTCCTCCTGCTCGAGGTCCTTCTTCAGCTTCTCCTGGTGCTTGCCAAGCTCCTCGATGTGCTTCTTGAGCCCCTTCACCAACGCCTCGCCGAGCTTAGGATCGTCCTTCTCCACGCCATCCTGCTTTGCCTCCTCCCAGACCTTGAGCATCAGCGCGAGCAGCATCTCATCGTACGTCTTCTGCTGCGGCGCATTGGTTGGCGGCTTCTCTGGCGAGGGGTTCGTCTTGAACCGCTCGACAAGCGAGGAGAACTCGGCGGGGCCCTTCGCCTCGACATCGGCCGTGATCTGGTGAGGCGCGGCTCGAGGACCTCGTTGCATGCGATGTCGGCCTTCAGCTGCGCGATGCGCATCTTGCGCATCTCACGCTTCTCGTGGATGTCTCGCTGCTTCCATCTGGCCTGGCTCTCAGTCTGTTGCACGCACTAACACGGTGGCGAAGGGTACGAACCGGATGAGTGACTTCTTGTCCACGTTCGGGTGTCCCTCAATATCAGAATCGTCCGAAAGCTATGTTGGTCTGCTGTCAGTCCAGTCGCATGCTACATGGCTTAGGTCTGCGCAAACCTCAAGGTTGTCCCATTTGGAGTAGTTCAGAGGCATGGTAGCTCGATCTAGGATGTCTTGCGAGATTACTTGGTTGTATAGATGGTTGGTAGGAAGGGTATACACGTATGCAGGGCTCGTAAGCGGTGGCGGATATGAGGGTAGTTACAGACGCGTACGCGGTACACGCTAATATATCTCTTACTGCGAACGTTCTAGAAGCGGGCACCGCTGTACTAGAGTGTCGAATAGACTATGGGAGATATCCGTCTCTGGGTTCGACATGGCAACGATATGAAGTACGATAGCTAGAGAATAGTACACCTGGCAAGGCGTGGTTCAGAAATGCTACCACTCCAATAACACAAGGGTCGCTTTCCCGTAACTCTCATGCCAGGCTCGGAACAGCGCAATGAGAATATGGTTGGAGGACGAATGTGCGTCATGCTAAGTCAGCGGGACTAGATAGGTCGCATGTCTCATCAACGAACATGAGATGTGGCCAAAGCGTGTGTCAGCAAGCCGGGGAGGCTGCGACGATGGCCTCGTCAGTTTGAAGCGCTTCCGTATGTCACCACTAATTCAATTAGGAAACCGTGAACGTTCGCACCACGGCCAATATACACGCTTTGGTACGTACAAGTACACCATCAACTTGCCGCTTTGCA